>CM053622.1:715383081-715403123 GCA_028646595.1 Phalanger gymnotis
ATGAGTATTGTGGAAAGGTTATACATAATGATACGCATGTGGCCCATGTTGAATTGCTTGACCTCTTAGGGAGGGTGGATGGGAAGGGAAGAGGGGAAAGAATTTGGAACTCAAGGTTTTAAAAAAATAGATGTTCAAAAGTAAGAAAAAAAAGCATCTATTAAGACTCACCATGTGCCTGGTCTGCAAGCAAAAAGAAAAGGAAGTCTTGTCCTCCAGAAGCTTACTTCCTAATGTAGTAAGTTAAAAAGGAAATGAAAAAGAGGCAAAGGGAAGCTGAGGTAGTCCAGAAATTCTGGAGCTGGGCTAGGAGGAGAAAGAAGGCAGGCTGGCCTGAGGTCCTTCCCAAAGTGGAGGCTTCAGGAATGACTCACCAATACAAAAAGGGGCTCGGGCCTTGTAGAGGGATATTCCAGATTGAACAGACCCCAGGATTGGTAGCCCTGCAGGGCCTGAGAGAAGTTCTAGGATGAGACAGCAGAGAAGGCAGTCTTTTGAGGTCCAGAAAAAGAAGATCCAGTTTAAGTTTGATAGGACCATTTATACCTCAAAGCACCTCAGTACCATGAAAATCCTTAAATCCTGTCCCTTCAATTCCTATTTTCAGCAATTTGTGACCAAGGGGGAACAAGATTCTTTTGTCTCCCAGAATGAAAGGGATTCAAGTTGTAGTAATTTTGTCAGAGTTTCTAACAACATGCAGGATCCAGGTTCTCTTTGGGGTGTTTCTTGCTTCTCTGGCTCAGCCCCCATCCACAAACTCAGTCACTACCTGATACTACCTTGTATGCTAATGTCAACTCCCTTCGCCATCATGCAGATCACCAAATCAAGGAAAGAAAGTTCTACTAAAAGAAAAAATAGAGAGAGAGAAGTCAAACTAGACACTAGTCAATGAGCAGCTCTGTCTCAAAGATCTACAGAGCATCTCAGTCGCAATCTGAATAAGGTTCTCCTAATATGTGCCAGTAGGCAAGGTTTCCCTTATCAGTTACTCCCAACAGTCTGTATCAAGCATTGCTTTCTAAGTGGCTGGCTCCTCACTTCTCTGGTTCTTTCCCAGAAAGTACATATGTCAGTGTCTCAGCAGATTATTCTCTCTACTTGGTCCTGATGGAAGTGCCATATGGTCCTTAGAAGGTGGTACTTTCTAGTTGTTACTCTGCCTTCTCTGGTTCCTTGTGGCTCCTTTGTGGGTGGTTTTAGCCATTATTCTCAGGCAAAGCCAAAACTCTCTGCCAAGGAAAATCCTCTCTGGCTGGGCACAGTGCTCTCAACGCCACAGAGGGGAATGTCTCCAAACTTTTCCTTTTCTGGAAGAAAATAGTCTCCCTGCATTGCATACAGCTCTAATGTGCAGGACCAGACTTTCACTGTGAGCCTCTTATACATTGCCACCACTGGTTTCCCAAAAGCCTGCCTGCACGTAGCAGGACCCAGTTCCTCTCCAAGTTTTTAAGTGCTCCTTTCACCAACTCCGGGTTCAGATAGGGTGACTACAGTGTTCCTTTTTAATCATTTTCTTTGGTGACTCGGATAAAGACTTAGATGATGTGCTCTGTCAAGCATTTGTAGGTTGGTGGAAAGCATTGAATTTTTATGCCTGCACAGAATAAGCCCCCCTTCAGGTTGTGTTTGTCTTCCCTTCTGGGAGAGGACCATGACATCAGGGATGATGACATGACTTGCATTTGACTTTGATTTGAGTGAGGGAGGGTTGTGCAAGGTCACCAGCCTCTAGAGTCCGTCAGGTACATAGGTCATCTAGACCAGAGGTGTCACACTGAAGCTTGGGCTGTAAAACTCCTGAGTTCTGCCTGAACCAGATTAAACTTTAATTGGGAAATATTTAACAAAATAAATAAAAGTAAGGTACAACATAAATACTGTTAATTTGTGGTTTTCTAAGTCAATATGTGGCTGCAAGGATTCCTTTCTATTTGAGTTTGATGCCACTGATCTAGAATATACTGTCTTTTGGCCTCCTCAGAGATCTCATGTAAGTCAGAGATTCCAGTTCACCCTTCATTTTGGAGAATTTTTTTTATCACTACCATGCACCCAGATCTGCTTGTCTATAGAGTGACATTCTCAAATTGAAAGCAGATCATGCCTATCTAAATAAAAATTCACATATCTTACAGGCTTCCTGAATTACTCAATTACTTAGTACTTGTCACAGTCACTGAATTATACCCACCCCCATCCCAGCACTGGCATGCCCCTTATACAAGGGTTGCTTTGATCCATGGGCACCACTTCACCTAATCAAGTGGACTGCTTTTGTGCTTCCCACTCAGCACCAGCCTGAATTTTTTAAATTTAATCTGATCTATTTTTGGTTACATTTTAAGTTCCCAACTGTCTCCCTCCCTCTCTCCCTACCTCTCACTGGAAAAGGCCACCATTTGATACAGATATATAAATATATGTAAGACTATACAATGCATACTTCTATTTATCAGTTCTTTCTCTGGAGGTGGATGGCATCTTCATAGGTCCTTTGCAGTTGATTTGAGTGTTGTATTATTCAGAATAATTTGGTCATTCACTGTTGTTCATGCATTGCTGTTACTGCATGTAAGAGCTAATGTCCATGTTGTCCTCTGGGTATCCCGGGTTCTCTGTCTCCTTCCTTCTGTACAAATAAATTCATGCCAACCCCAGTGGCAGAATCACCAGTTTCAGCTCTGCCAGTAGCAGGAGTATGGGTTTCCCAAAAGAAAGCAGGAGTTAACCATGTTTCCTATCATGAATCTGGAAGAAGAATGTAACAAGTACTCACTCTGGAGAATGTTACTATTGCAAGATTTTTACTCAAGGGAAAAACCAATATTTTAAAACCTCAGTGCCGCTGACAGATACAACAACATGTAAATTTTTCTTCTGGGGAAAACTAACTACCACAGGCCTCACTATCCCTTTGTTATGATGCAGTAATTAGCCTAACTTGCATCTCTGTGAGGGAAATAGGACAGACGTTGTTTATAGCCATTTTGCAGATAAGGAAAAATGCTCAATGACTTAGGATCCTTAGAGAATTTAGAACTGCACAGAGCCTCAGTTTTTATCAAGGAGCCAGTTGAAGCCTAGTGAGCTTCAGTGATTTCTCTAAAGCAAGGGGATTCTTTAGGCAGTTGGGTTACAGCTGTATTCTCTTAAGAATTTTTAAGTCCTACAGAGAAATTCTGTAAAATAGAAAATATCTTTAGTCAGAATAAACCCAATTCCCAGGATCCTTATAAAGGATTATGACTTGGGTTCAAGTTCCAAGCTTGCCACAGGCTAGTTTTATGACTTTAACCATGCCCTTTGACTCTTCTGAGCCTCAGTTTCCTCATCTGTAAAATAAGATGTTTGATTTCTCTAAGGTCCCTTCCAGCTCTGATATTTTACATTCTCAGATCCTTCTCTGTTTTAAAATTGTATTATTCTAGTCCAAAATTTTAGCAAGTTTGTGATGCAGTTTTGGAAGGACAACTACCCAGATCGAAGCCTTATTATGACAATGTGAGCACCATAAAAAAAATTAAAAACCCAGTGAATCATCTTATTTTTATTACAATTTATTTAGTTGTTAAACTTCAGTGCTGGGAGGTGTGTTAGAGACCATCTAGTCCAATCCTGCCATTTCACAGGTGAAAAACCCAGAGAAAGGAAGTGATTTGCCCAAAGTACAAACTAATTCAAACTTTTTTTCATGTAAAACATGATATTAATTTAGCTGACATTAATTTCATAGACTATTTACCGTTAAAGCATAAAATGCATGTGTGCAATTTATTTCAATTTAACAAATATGTTCCTATATGTCAGAAGCAGCATGACATAAGGAAAGAATATTATAATCTAAGAAGACCTGGGTTCAAGTCCTGCCTCTGACACATGGCTGTATGTCCCTGGCAAGTCACTCAACCTCTCAGTGCTCTAGGTGACACTCTAAAACTATCAGTTGCAGGGAAGTACTGTCTCCCATTGGCAGAAGGAGTTCCCTCATCTGGAAGTTCCATATACCAATAAAATCACAGGTACAGTCCTTCTCCCCTACTTATGTGCTAACTTTGTATAATAATATGGGCTATTTGTGCCCAACCTGTGGTAGAGCCTTTGGACCTTCTATTGATCTGGGAGGCCACATTGGACACATTGTACCTTGACTCCAACATAGTGATGGCATTTTGGTCCTCTTTGAGAACAAAAGACCACAAGCAACCAACAAATCAGCTAACTTAGGAGTAGGGGTGGGGTGAAGATCCCTTTCCTAGGGGAGTTTATAGTCTAATAGGGAATATTAGAACATAAATCTGAAACCATCAAACAAAAATAGCAAAGATTTCCCCTACTTGTAGTTCTTCAAAGAGGCTGCATGCCACTTGTCAAGTAGGCTAAAATGGAGATTCTTTTCATGTATAAATTGGATTAAGATGACCACTAAGGTCCTTTCCAACTTTCATATTCTGTGATTCTGGTTAAAAAAAAACTATTTGTAATTTTACTTCTCTGGAGAATATCCTAATGACATTGCTACTGTACTTCATTAGAGTATATTTCTTACTTATTCATTTGGTTGGTTGGTTGTTGTCCTTTGTTCTTGAAGGATCTGCTATATGCAGGGCACAGTGCTAAAGGGCTAGGGAAGCTAGAAGATGCAATATAGAACCCTCCCTTGAAAAACATATTATCTTTCCTGCCTTTTACAAACATTTATTAGGAAATTAAACAGGGAAAAAGACTGAAGGAAAACAATGACAGTATACAGAGTATATTGTATATACAAAAGTATACAGAGATGATGTAACACGATCCTTGCTCCTAAGGAGTTAGCCATCATTCATTCATTTGACTATCCTTTTTGTTACCTGAGTTTTTTTTTTCATAAGTGTTTTTCATAAGTGCAAAAGAATTTTGCAAAATCATAAGAATTTTCATAAGTGCAAAAATATAGTGGGCTAATTATCCACAGCCAAAGTCAATTGCATTGGCAAATGTGAATTTTAAGTGAATCAGATGACAGCCCCAGTTTTCCATTTCTTTTTGATTACAGAGACCTGGCCTGATTTTGTGTCTTACCTGGAGCTGCCAAAATACAGGAAAGCAGAATAGCAAGAAGTACCACAGCCAGAATCTACCACAGAATCCTTGGATGTCTTAGGACAAAACTGCATTTGCTTCATCATCTCTTTTTGGGTCTCTTCCCATGTATGATGGCACTAACCAGTCTGCGCCCGAGAAGCCAAAAGATGTTGTCACAGGGTAGTTTTATGTTTGATCCTTTGCAGATTAATCAGGGTGGTAATGTCTTAATACTGGGCAAATGGCCTCGAGTCCTGAAGCTGGGCCACTTGGCAGGTGTTAGATCCAGCCTGAAAAATGTGCAGTAAAGGAAATTGAGAATGTGAGAATCATTTGGTGAGTACATGAGCTTAAGCAGGTGTCTGAGTCTTGGGGAAGGAAAGCTGAGATAAACAGGTTTTGTGAAAAGAAACGACTTGTCTTCCAATGGACTGTGCCAAATATCAGGAGAAAAGACAAATTTATATTTTACCATATTAGACTAGTGGTTATCTCTACACAGTGTGGAAGGGACCCTTCATTTTCTGGGCAACAGAAACTCTGGCTCATCTAGCAAAGCTAGAAGGTTTTGAATATAGGTTCAAGGATGGACTATATATCTTTTGTCTGAGGACCAGCCTAGCCTAGTTCAAAGAGTCTTATCACCTCTCCTCGCCCCCTGCCAGCTCCCCGGTCCCATACTCCTTTTATGTGTTGTCTTCTACCACTAGGAAGTTTGTATTTGTATTCCCAGCACTTAGCACTTAGTAGCAATGCTTCTGGACTGACCAATGGACCAAGTTAGCTTCAGTTTATGTATGTATACATACACCTGATGGACACTACAATTCATGAAGACCGTGTAAGGCATAGAAGGGATGCCATCTGTCTTGGTGGAAGGAGGGCCACACTGAGAAATCACATTTTTTAAATAATAAAATGTTAGGTGGTAGGTAAAGTGTGCTAATTCTCTGTCCGGTCTGTGGTTTTCGTGAAGGAGCATTACCCATCAGATTAGGAGAAAGGGATTTAATTCCACTGTTTTATCTTTGTTTCTGTTTCATCATCTTCAGAAATTTAGCTTCCTGTGATTTCTAAAACTGCCTTAGGATCTGTTCTCTTGGCTTCCATGAAACTTTTTAAAATGCTGTTTGTCATATCACAGGACAAACTGCAAGATGTAGTCCTATTTCTACATAGGGGTACCTTGTTTTAAGTGTATGTCAGGTATAAAAATTAGGATTTGTTAAACAATGTTGAAGCTAGAAGGGACCTTAGAGGTTTTCTAATCCTACCTACAAACCCCATTTCTAGGACAAAAAACAAAATTGTAATCCAGAGAAGAAAACTGATTTCCTCAAAAGTCTACAGCTAGTTGGGAAAAAATTTTACAGCAGATGTCTGTGACAAAGGCCTTATTTCTCAAACATATAAAGAACTGGGTCAAATTTATAAGAATACAGGTTGTTTCCCAATTGATAATGGTCAAAGGCAATGAATAGGCAGATTTCAGACAAAGAAATCAAAGCTATCTGTAGTCATGTGAAAAAATGCTCTAAATCACTGTTAATTAAATAAATGAAAATTAAAACAATTCTGAGGTACCATCTCACACCTATCAGGTTGGCTAATATGACAGAAAAGGAAAATGATAAATGTTGGAGGGGATGTGGGAAAGTTGGGGCATAATGCATTGTTGGTAGAGTTATGAACTGATCCAACTATTCTGGAGAACAGTTTGGAACTATGCCCAAAAGGCTACAAAACTTTGCATACTCTTTTGATCCAGCAATATTCTTACTAGGTTATCCCAAAGAGATTTTTAAAAAATAGAAAAGGATTTATTCGTGCAAAAATATTTATAGCAACTCTTCTTGTGGTAGCGAAGAATTGGAAATTGTGGGGATGTCCATCACTCTGGGGAATGGCTGAACAAATTGTGGCATATGATTGTAATGGAATATTATTGTGCTACAAGAAATGACAAGCAGGATAACTTCAGAAAAACTTGAAAAGATTACATGAAGTGAAGCAAGCAGAATCAGGAGAACATTGTACACAGTAACAGCAATATTATATAATGAAAAATCGTGATTGACTTAGCTATTCTCAGCAACATGGTGATCCAGTATAATTTCAAAGGATTCATGATGTAAAATGCTATGTGCCTCCAAAGAAAGAATTGACACACTCTGAATGCAGATTGAAGCATGCTGTTTTTCGCTTTATTTTGTGTGTGTGTTTTTGGTCTGTATTTTCTTTCGCAACATGACAAATATGGAAACATTTTTTGCATGATTGCACATATATACATATATCAAAATTTTTACTGTCTTAGGGAGTAGGGAGGGAGGGAGAAAATTTGGAGAACTCAAAATTTGAAAGAAATGAATGTTAAAAATTATTTTTACATCCAATTGAGGAAAAATAATATTTAATAACATTTTTTAAAGATCTACAGCCAGTTTGTGTCAGATCTAGGAGTTCTAACTCTTAATGCATGCTTTCCCCCTCTTTCTACCACCAACCTCTTGCTTTACAAAAGGATTCATTACAGAATATTTTTATCAAACTCCCATGGTGCATTTTAAGATTTTTTTTAATTAAGGAAACTTAGATTTTCATACAACTTTTCAGGAAAATATTTGATGTGTTGAATGATAGAATAATGGAGCTAAAGTAGGGCTAACAGGTCATTATTCCAACCATTTTATCCTACAAGTGGGAAAACAGGCTCAAAGCCTCAAAGAGAAGTGACTTGTCCAAAGTCACCCAGGAAGTCAATGGTGAGACCAGAATTAGAGACCAAGTCTTCCTCCTTGCAATCCAGCACTCTCTCCTCAAAACCACATCTCCCCATATTTTCCCAAAGTCCTCTTGTTTCATCCAGTTGGTTTGTGTTTATCAGTACATTCTGGCATCCAGTTGTGCATTTTTCCAGATGTTCCTCCCGGCTCTTTGGATGATGTTCCAATCCGAGTACTGGATGATATATTTTAATCCTCTTCTCCTGTCTCTACTCTGTGGATGATCTGGGCATGGGAGAACCAATAAAGATCTTAAAGCTCTCATCTGTTCCATCTCTTATTTCTGGGTGTGTTTATATTCATGACACAGTGTCTGCAACTGCGAAATTTACCCCATAATGAGGACATCTATTTCCTGAGCCATATTCTTGGGTTTCCAGACATTCTGAAAATGGCCTTTGTACTTCACTTGTGGACGCCACCAGCCGTGCCCCACAAGAGTGACATTTCCATGGTAACATGTACATTTCAAATGGGAAAACAGAGGGAGACTCAGGGGGAAAGGGGAAAGGGGCTTTCAAATGCAAATAGCTCAAAAACAAGGGACATAAATAAGACACATGATGGTATGCGATGAGGTAAGATTCCACTATAAATGACACAGATTTACCGACCCTCATCCATGCCCCAAGTTAAAGCGTTCTCTCAAGTTTTCCTAGAATACTCCTCCTTCCTCTCCACCTCTACACACCTTTCTACCTTCTATCACATTGATTTATACATATCATCCCTCCTTTGGCCCCATTTGGGACATTGAAGGCAAGGGCTGTATCTTATTCTCCCCATATTTTACCAGAGCTAAATTCTACCCATAGTAGGTGCTTGAATTTAGTCAGTAAATATTAAGGCCCAACTACATGTTAGGCACAGTTCTAAGCACTGGGAGTATTAAAAAAAAAGACAAAAGACAATTCTGCTGTAGAAGGATTCCCAGTCTAATGGGGGAAAGAACACACGAGTAGCTATGTATAGACAAACTGTATACAGGATAAATAGCAAATAATAAGACCTAACATATATATATATGTATAGCATTTACTATGTTTCAGACTGTGCTAAACACTTAGAATTATCTCATTTGATCCTCACAACAAACCTGGAACGTAGATGCTATTAATGTCATTTTACAGATGAGGAAACTGAGGTTAAGTGACTTGTCCAGAGTCACATAGCTTGTGAGTTCTGAGATGGGATTTGAACTCATGTCTTTTCAAACTCCCGGTCCAGTGCTCTATCCACTAAGCCACCTAGCTGTGCTAGAACTAAGGGCTAGGAAAAGGCTTCCTGTAGAAGGTAGGGTTTGAATTGAATTGAATGATATGAAAATCCATTTTTCTACCTCTATGGCCCCTTCTCTTTGAAGACTTTAAAAGCAACAACAGCCAGCAAGCAGTCTGGTGAAGTCAAGGTGCCTGGGTGGATTTGCACATCTGCATTGCCACTTTCTAGCCATGTGACCGTGAGAATGCCATAGAGAATTGATGATTCAGTCAAGAAGGGAGCTTAGAGATTATATAGTCTAACCCTCATATTTTATGACCACTGAGGCTCAGAAAGACTGAAGTACCCAGAATCTAGTTAGATGTGGGTCTGAGCATCAAGCTGGGATTTGAACCCAGGTCTCATAGATCTAAGTGCAGCACTCCTTCCACTAGCCCATGTTGTCTTCCCACGTTTGTCCCTTCCCCCATACACAGACCCTGGGAGAGGAAATATCACTGAATAGCCACATTGCATCAGGGCCATAAAGTCAAGTTAGGCAGTGAAGTGTAGCCAATTGAAGCAGCAGAGATTCAGGCCAGTAGAACACTAGCTTGTCCTGGGGCCCATCCAGGGAATGCTGGTTGGGCAAACAACATTGTTTTTGCTGTCTTGTGCCTCTAGCTCTGAATCATATGGCAATATCCCACTGGAGGGCTAATAAGAACTCACAGCATCTCAGGACTTATAACCACAGAAAATGGTGTGCAAAATGTCCCTACCACCTGAGAGAAGGAGGAGGCACCAGACTGTGACAAGAGATGAATGCTTTCAGGTCAGGGAATAAGACACAACTATCCTGAGCAACTGGGATCTGATCCTAGGCAAGATGGCAAAAGGACAGTGGGAGGAAAACAGAGCGTGTCTCTAGTGCATCTCCACAATTCCATTCTTTGTCTTCTTTCCCTCCTTCCTCCTTTGTAGTGTGCCCCTCTCTGATAACCTAAGAGACCTGACTACCCAAGATGCCCCACTGTGGTGCCTAATTCATGGCTACCTTCCCCTGGCAGTGTCTTAGGCTCTGGATTAGGGGTCCCCAGACACTAGATTGGATTTGTGAGTACAACTTGAATTTGCTCTCCGAGGTAATTGCTACTCATTCTCTCTCCCAATATCTCCAGTCTGTAGGAATTCCCATCAGGCAGGAGAATGTTACTGGCACTGGTACCACTTTCCCCCTCCACATCGAAGGCTTTCCCAGGAACCTAACAGTGAAATGAATTTAGATTTAGGTTTAGAAGACCAAGTTTCAAGTCCCAAGTAGACCATTTATTAGAGGCTTCTAGGTGGTGCAATAGACTTGTAATCAGAAAGACCTAAGTTCAAATCCAGCCTCAGACACTTACTAGTTGAATGACCCTGAGCAGTCACATTATCTCTGTTAAGCTTCAGTTTCTTCATCTGTAAAAATGGGAATAATAATAATGACAATACCTCTGTAGGTTGTTGTGAAGATAAAAGGAGACATTTTTGTAAAGTGCTAAACAGAAATGCTAGCTATCATTACTCATCTTGGGAAAATTAATTCATCTCCATGAGCCTCAGTTTCCCCATATGTAAAAAGAGAGGAGTCCAATTAGATGATCTCTAAGAGGGGCAGCTAGGTGGCTCAGTGAGTAGACCACGGGCCCTGGAGTCAGAAAGACTTGAGTTCAAGTCCAACCTCAGATACCTGACACACTTACTAGCTGTGTGACCTTGGGCAAGTCACTTAACCCCAATTGCCCTGCCTTCCCCCATCCAAAGAAAAAAAAAGAAGTAGATGATATCTAAGATTTCTTACAATTCTAAAGGCTGTGATCCTTTTGTGAACCATTCCTGATTCTTTCCACCAACAAAAATTTCCTTCTAGGAAACTCATCGGGTTTCTTGAATTCAATAGGCAAGAAGTAGATAGCCACCGAAGTTCTCTGAATAGGGAGGGCTAAGTGTGGAATAACAGAAAGATCATTTGGTTCTACAGTTAGAGGACCTGGGTTCAAATCTCACCTCTGTCATTAAATATCTGTGTAACCTTGGGCAAATCCCTGGACCTCAACTTATTTGGAAAGTGAGATGATTGGGCTAGATGGCCTGGAAGGTACCCTAGAACACTGATCCGGTGATCAGAATGAGACATTAGGAAGGTTACTCAGACAGCACTGTGTGGGGTGGATTGGAAAAACCACATCAAAGAAAAAATTCAGCAGAATGTATGCTCCTTAAAGGCAGTGACTGGTTTTGTTTTTGTTTTTCTTTGCTTTGTCTCTGTATCCTTGGTGCTTAGCATAGTGCAGAAATTACATAAAAATGATTTTGTATTACCTCAGAGAAAGCTAGGTCAAAAGAACTGAGGGTCCACTAATAATTAGATAAGTACGAATGAAAATTAAAACAACTCCTATCAGATTGGCAAAAAAAAAATTACCAAAAAGGGGAAAATGGCCATTGTTGGAAGAGTTGTGAGAAGTTTATTGTTTGTCTAGCTAGCCACCCTGGAAAGCAATTCAGGCCTCCATCTGAGGAGTCATCAAACTGTGACCTTGATCCAGCAGTACTAATGATAGAGATCAAAGGAAGAGAAAAAGGATCTCTATGTGTACACTTATTTTAGCAGCTATTTTTACATATATTTACAGCACGAGCTGTATAATAATTGCTATTTATTGTCTCACACATGGTCCTCTTTTTCTATTCTGTTTTGTATATGAAAATACTCAATTTCTTTGTTGTTTGTTAAAGTCAGAATAAAAAACTTTAAAAGAGATAAGAGTCTTAAAGAGGGTATTGGCTTTGGGGTTGGAGAGGAACAGGCAGAGATGAAAGAGGAAGGAAGAATCAAAGATGATGTTATGGTTATGAGCCTGGGTGATTGGAGTGATAGGGGCTCTAGCAACATAAATAGAGAAGGTAAGTGGTGGTGGACATGAGCTCAACTTAGGACGTGTTAAGTTTGAGGGACTAAGTAGGCTTGGTGGGGTGTCATCCAGCCTTTGATTGAATACCTCTCAGGACAGGAATCTAAGGCAGCCCATTCTATTGAGGGGGCAGAGCTGGTTGAAAGAGACTTTCTTATGATTATCCCAAACCTGCCTTCCTATGCTTTCTTCTCATTGTTTCTAAAACTCTCCTCTGGAGCAAACTGGAACAATGGAACAGATATTCTGTCATCATCATCATCATCATCATCATCATCATCATCATCATCATCATCACTAGCACTTATATTCACCTTTAAGGCTTGCAGAACGCTTTATATGTGTTATCTTCTTTGATCTCCTTCCTTCTCACAACAGCCCTACACATATTTTCAGAAAGATATCACGTGCCCCTCAAGTCTTTTCTGAAGGCTAAGCACCACTAATTCCTTCCATTGTCCTTAATGAGACAAATTGAAAATAAAAGCATGGGTCAGGATGCGGAGGGGATGGAAGCAATAACACAGAAATGGAAAGTTTTTCAGTGTCTCTTTAAATCCCAGTGATGAGGAGGGGGCCAACGAAATAAAGGGGTCGGGAATTCAGGTATACATTTTGAAAAGCAAAAAGTGACACACTTCTTTGGTTCTTTGATCAAAGCGAATGACAAATCAATCTATAAACATTTATTCAATCATATCCAACTCTTCATGACTCTTTTTGGCAAAGATACTGGAACGGTTTGCCATTTCCTTTTCGGTTCATTTTACAGTCGAGGAACTGAGACAAACAGGGTTAAATGACATGTCCAGGGTCACACAGCTAGTAAGTAGCTGAGGCCAAGTTGAACTCAAGGAGATGAATCTTTCTGATGTCAGGCCTGGCATTCTACCCACTGTCATTCCACTATCCACTGTCACTGGCATTCTATCCACTATCTAGCCACAAACATATACTAAGCGCTAGGCACCTAATTTATTTGCCAGGCACTGTGTTAAATGTTGGGAATTCAAAAAGAGGCAAAAACAGACCCTGCCCTCAAGGAGCTTACAATCTAATGAGGGAGATAACATGCAAACAAATACAAAGCAGATCTGGGCTAGCCCTTGGTGAAAATTCAATCTTAGAACAGAAGATCTAGAAGGGATATTAGAGACAACCTAGTGTAGCCCTCTCATTTAATGGGAGAAAACAGAAATTCAGTACCAGGATCTGCTCAAGGTCACAGAGTGAATTAGCATCAGAACCAGAACTAGGGGTTGGATGTTCTCTTGGTTCAATTGGAAAATGAGATAATTGGGCTAGATGGCCTGGAAGGTACCCTAGAACACTGATCCAGTGTACACTACAATAGTATTCCATTACATTCCTATACCACAGCTTGTTCAGTCATTCCCCAATTGATAGGCATCCCCTCAATTTCCAATATTTTGCCACCATGAAAGGGGCTGCTATAAAATAGTTTTGCACATGTAGGTCCTTTTCCCTTTTTTATGATCTCTTTGGGATATAGATGGCAGAAGTCTTTTAAAGCAGGAGAACCTTCCAACATGAAGATCCCCATAAAGCTCATGTTCCCCTGTGATGTTGCAATCCAATAAATTTTTCAAGGAGCTGTTACTTCATTGTGGGGGGTCCTCCTACCACTGACACAAATCCCAACCCCTTCATGCCTTAGTAGAAAGTTTTGTGAGCTGCTGTGACCAAAAACAGTCATTCCCTGGTGGGAGGTAGAGAGGCACCCTTCTGAATTTACCTAGACTGGTCCTTGGAGGAGAGGGACATGTCCAATCCACCACCAGGTCTACGCTAGAAGAGAAGGCTTTCCAGGCAGGTGTGCTCTTTCTTCTCATCTTGGCCAGTTAAAATCCTTTTCTTCCTCAAAAGCTCGGGCCAGGTGCTACTTCCTCCACCTCCCCGGTCTATCCCTCCCTCCTTCCCAAGATGAAAGTGTTTTTTTTTTCTGTCCTCAAATTTTCTAAGAGTAAGTAATAATTGTTGCTATTGTTCAGTTGTATCCTACTGTTCATGACCCCATCTGGGCTTTTCTTGGCAGAGATACTTGAGTGATTTGCCATTTCCTTCTCCAGGTCATTTTGTAGATGAGAAAACTGAGGCAAACAGGGCTAAATAACTTGCCCAGATACCTGGGACACTTGCCCAGGGTCACACAGCTAGTGTCTGAGGCCAGATTTGAACTCAGGAAAATGAATTTCCCTGACTCCAGGCCCAATGCTCTATCTACTGTGCCACCTAGCTGCCCCTATGTAATAACAGGTACCATATCTATAGTATCTTAAGGTTTGCAAAGCACTTTATATATATTGTCTCATATTATCCCTATTTTACTGATGAGGAAACTAAAGCTGAGAAAGATGAAGTGACTTGGCTAGGGTCACACAGCTAGTGTCTCAGGCAGGATTTGAATTCAGGTCTTCCAGCCTCCAGGTGCAATAGCAACTGCACCTTCCCTCCCCCCTCAACCCCAGCTACCTGGTGAGTACTTTATCTGGATCTAGCCTTTATGTTTGTGTGTACATGTCATTTTTCTCCCCCCAGTAGACTATAAAATCCTTAAAAGCAGGGACTGGGTCATTTTTCATTTTTGTATATGAATGAAAATGCAGGTGTTTATTCTGTGCTAAGCATAGGGCTAAACACTGGGGATACATATACAAAAGACCTTGCCCTGAGGAATTTATATTTTAATGGGAGAAACAAATATTTAAGGGCGTAGTGGACAAGGAAGAGAATTTTGGTCCCCAAAGTCCCAAGGACGGTCATTGAGGTGATGGGCATAGTTTGTTGCACCCCATCCAGGAACAATGGCAGGATTGACTCAAGTGGTTTATGTTTCCAGGACTGGAGGGATTCTAGGAGAAGAAAGGATACTTTCAAGGAAAACCGTTGGATGGCAAGGAGGCTATGGAGGAGGTGGCTGAAGAGGAGAGAGATCATAAATTCCTTAGAAGCAAGGACTATGTCATCTTTCATCACTATGTAGCCCCAACCACAAGCTGGGGACCTTGCACTTTCTTAGGTGTTTGATACTTGTTTGTTGAAATGAACTGTACTGAATTGGTAGGACCTGCCAATTGTGTTTTAGAAATTCAATTAAGTTCAATTAAAAAAATATATATTAAGCACTTACCATGTGCCACAGGTCCTAGATATATAAGCATAAAGTAAAACCTCAATCCTGCTCTCAAGAGACATACCATCTAATTGGGAGAGTGTGTCATGTGTTCAGTTATTTCAGTCGTGTCTGACTCTTTGTGACCACATTAGGGGTTTTCTTGGCAAAGTGGTTTGCTATTTCCTTCTCTAGCTCATTTTATAGATGAGGAAATGGAGGCAATCGGGATTAAATGACTTGCCCAGGGTCACACAGCTTCTAAGTGTCCCAGGCTAGACTTGAACTCATGAACATGAGTCTTCCTGATTCCAAGCCCAGGGCTCTATCCACCGTGCCACCTACCTGCCAGCCTAATAAGGGGCATGAGTCATAAAACATGTCAACAATTAGCATAAAAGGCAGATTTAGAATGTGTAAGCATAAAGGTCCAACATAGGAATTTGTGATTTCATAGGTACAGAGCCAATTCCAAAACTACAGGTTGATACCTCTGTGCAACTTAGTGTAAGAGAACTGTTCAGAGCGCTGGGAGCCAGGTGACTCGCCCAGGGTCATTCAACAAGGACAAGTCAGCAGGACTTACACTTGGATTTTCTGGTCTCTAAGGCTGTCTCTATGCCCATGATGGCGTGTTAGAAATCATACCCTTAATGTGAGCCTGCGCCCACTCTGTACTCAACGGTCCTTAGGCTGTGAATGTTTAGTTCCATCACAACACCCACACTACAGAACAAGTCCGTATCTACTGCTCCTGCCTGGAATGTTTCCACCCTAACTGGCTTCTTGACTCCTCTGGCTTTTGGGATCACTATTTCACTCTCTCTTCACTACTTCCTATCTCATCCTTTGGATCTGGTCCTCTGGGGAACTTCTTAATCAATCCACTGTGGACTCTGGTTTTCTTTCTCAGATTCTGACTTGAACCATGACCCTTTTCTCCCTCAACAGGGTTCTTCCTTTTCCCTGAATTATCATGTTAATTACCTTTAAGTGTTGCTATACACTTTGTTCCCATCTACTCTAGGGGCCAGGCATTCATTAGAAATAATATCTTGAATTTGGTTCTGTATTCTTTTTGGTCTGCCCTAGGTTTGCGCCAGCATAGGGAACTCTTGGTGTGGAAACTCTCTCCCCTGGTGCAGGTCAACAGCTCCTCTGAAACTTAGGATCTTAGAAAGTTACCTGGGACACTTGAGAGAGGAAGAGACTTATTTGCCCATAACAGCAGGGTAGTGGAGTTGAGACATCTAGCTCAGAGTTCAGTTAACTTTTTATTTTTGTTCCAATCTTGTGATTTCATCAATGTGAAGAACTCTCTCCACCTGCACTATGTAGACCTAGCAATTCATCTGCAACTTGTCTTAAAAAGTTTTCAAGACACTAAGAAGTCCAGTGACTTGCCTATGGTCACACAGCTTATATGTATGTATCACAGGCATGACTCGAACACAGATCATCCCCACTCTAAGTCAGTGCTACTGTCATCATCATCATCATCATCACCAGGGTTTATATAGAGCTTACTATGCGCCAGGCACTGTGCTGAGTGCCTTACAAATATCTCATTTGATCTTCACAACAACCCTGGAACGTAGGTGCTAGTATTATTCCCTTTTTTACAGATGAGGAAACTGAGGCAAACAGAGGTCAGGGTCACACAGTAAGTGTCTGAGGTCCCATTTGAACTCAGGCCTTCTTGACTCCATTGCCAGTGCTCTGTGCGCTATGGCGCCATCTAGCTGCCCCTAGGTATTTCTCTGTCTCTGTCTCTCTCCATACAGATTATTATTATCTCTTAGAAATCAAAGTGTACCACTCTGCACGTAATAAATGTTACTTTATTATTATTATTACAGAGAGTATACTGACTTGGAATCAGGAAGACCTGTGTTCATGTTTCACCTCTAATACAAGCTAAGACACATAAATACAAATGCCTTAGAAATCACCACTCAGAGGTCTCTCTGCACTTAGTAGGTGCCTTATTGTAAATGTCTTAGAAACCGTGGCTTGGAGGCCACTCTGCCCAGAGCGTGGTAGCTTTCTAGCTGAATCAAATTGTAGCCCACTGCAGTAGTCAGGGGCTCGTGGCCTTGGGGGTGCAGAGGAGACCCTTGCACAACATCAGAGAGCAGAGGGAACTGGCTTCAGAGGCAATCAAAACGGTGATGTTTGTGTTTTCTGGGTCTGCACGGTCAATAAATTCTGAACTACAAGTGATTCTTTACCCCATCTTTCATGATTTTATGTGACTTAAGGGAATGAAAGCATAACATCCTGCTTCCCCGTAAGCTCTCTGGCAGTGATGTTGGCACCAATTAAAGCTGAGTCTGTGTAATTAATCAAAACCAATTTGGAAACACTAGTGATTGGCTGGTCTGTTGTGCTGCCTGATGCACATACAGTAGTTCTTCTGATTAGTCGAGGAGACAGGCACATATGAACTTTTTACGGGTTTGTGGTGCTGGCTGAAAGTGTTGGCTATGTCATCTGAAATGACTAATGAGGCTAGAAACTTAATCCTTGTGAGTGAGCTTATGAAGAAGGCCTGCTGTCTATACTTGGCTCTGGTTTTGCAACACAGATGGAAAGAGACTGAATGGGGTAGTGGAAAAAAAAACATGGAATTGGGGAGTCAGGGGACCTGCCTTTAAGCTCTGGTTGTGCTTCTAACTAGCTGCGTGACCTTGGGTACGTCCCTTCCCCTCTCTGAAATTCAGTTGTTGCTAGGAAATTCAAGAAGGGCATTGTACTGAAGGGAGGGCTAGAGGGGTCTGAGAGTTGACAAGGAAGCTGGGTGAATGCTTACCAAGGTAAGAGAAAAAGGAGTAACCCTGTAAGTTTGAGGTAAAGGGAAACCATCCACAAGTTCTGGGAAGAAGGACAACAGCCTTAAGGTCCATGAAATGGAGTCTAGTAGATGGTAGAACTGCTGTATCAGGGCCACACCCTGTGGCAACCACTGCAAATAGTCACAGGCAGCCAATCTAGGAGGAAGGTTTGATGTCCAGTCCCCTGCCTCAATGCAAGAATGGAGACCAATGGAGAGACACAATGTCAGGGAGTGGGTAAAGTAGCAGCCAGCCAGCCAGCATGCGCCATCAAGGACTGGGCCCATGGGGATAAGACAAACACGGATATCTCTGAGATGAGATCTTACATGATAAGTGCATTAAAGGAAGGCAACAAGCATTTATTAAGCACCACCTATGTGCCAGGCACTGTTAAGTGCTTTACAAATATTGTCTCATTTGATTCTCACAATAATCCTAGGAGGTAGGTGTGATTATCACCCTATTTTTACAATCGAGGTAACTGAAGCAGAGATTAAATGGCTTGCCCAGGGTCACACAGCTAGTAAATATCTAAGGCTGGATTTGAACTCAGATCTTCTTAGTTCCAAGCCAATTCCTTCTCCAAATTGTTTTGCAGATGAGGAAACTGAGGCAAACAGGGCTAATTGACTTGCCCAGGGTCATGCAGCTAGTAAGTGTCTAAGGTAGGATTTGAATTCTGGGAAGATGAGTCTTCCTAACTCCAGACCCTGCACT
Source organism: Phalanger gymnotis (assembly GCA_028646595.1). Lineage (NCBI taxonomy): Eukaryota > Metazoa > Chordata > Mammalia > Diprotodontia > Phalangeridae > Phalanger > Phalanger gymnotis. The sequence goes on from CM053622.1 coordinate 715,401,785, forward strand.
CTATCCCCTATGCCACCTAGCTACCTCTAAAGAGTCAAAGTGTTATGAGAGGCCATAGATCATAATGAATCATAGATTTAGAGCTAGAAGGGATCTTAGGGGTGACCCAGTCCAACTCCATTTTACAGAAGAGGAAACTGAGGCCCATAAAGGTTAAGTAACAAGTCCAAGGTTGTGTAAATAGGAAAGGGACAGAGCTGGATTTTAAACCCAGGTACAATTTCAAATCTAGCACTGCTCAAGGCAAGGGGCATTACTCTGAAACAGAGATCAGGAAAGGTTTCAGCAGATGGCATTTCGAAGACTCTCAGGAGTGGAGCAACTTCGGAGGCCACATCCAACCAGCCTGTATCTCACCTGAGCAAAAGCCACTTCTCCACCATCCCTGACATATTGCCATCTAGCTTTTGCCCCTCTAGGGAGTATCTGGAGGAAATGGCCAAGATGGCAAAGGATCTCAAGATCATTCTGATTGAGGATAAGACTTATTTGAGGAACTGGGCATGTAGAATCTGGAGAAGAGAGGATTCTGGGAGGACATGATGGTCTTCCTTAAGCATCTGAAGGACCGTATTGTAGAGAAGAGATTAGTTTCATTATGCTTGGTCCTGGAGGGCAGAACTGGAAATTGTGGGTGGAAGTTGCAGAGTGGCAGACTTCGGATGAATGCAAAAAAAAAAAAAAACAAAGACAAGAAACTCTTCCTAACAATTAGAACTATCTAAAAGTAGAAAGAGATGCCATGCCACCCCATGTACCCCTTTATGTGTTGTCTTTCCCTACTAGAATGCTAGCTCCTTGAGGGCAGGGACTGTCTTGCTTCCTTTTGTTTTTATGTTCTACTTAGTGCAGTGCCTGGCACATAGTAAGTGACTGATAAATGTATGTGCTCTCTCGATCTCTCTCTCTCTCTCCCCCTCTCTCCTTCCCACACCTATTTAACCTATCCTATCATCTATCTATCCATCTTTCTATCTTTTCATCTATGTATCCATTTATTTTCTAGCTTCTATCTATTCTTCCACCTATCCCTCCATCTTTGCATCTTCTATCCATGCATCCTTCTATCTTTCCATCTTTTATCTATCGATCTATCTCTTCATCTTTCATCTATGTATCCATCTATCTGTAGTAGGAAGGCCGAATTTATGATCTCAAATATAATCATGTATGTTTGAATGGTCCGAAATCGCAAGGTATGAGAGATTCTCTAAGGAGAAAACAACAAGAAATTTATTTAGGCCCCACCGCAGCAAAAACTTGAACCAGCCTCCCCATTCCAACATCTTGACAAAAAGACTCCAGGCACAGAAAGCCCATTTCACAAGGGCAACCAGGA
>CM053622.1:715403223-715426323 GCA_028646595.1 Phalanger gymnotis
TAGCCAAATCATGTTCACTGGCCTCACGTTCCTGCTCGCACTCGGGTAAGCCCTGCTTCCGCAGCTTCCTGCCTCCGCAGCTTCTGGCTTCCGCAGCTTCTGGCTTCCACACCTTCCGCCGCTGCCGCCGCCGAAGTTGTCTCCCGGCTCACCCCTCCTCGCAGCCGAGCTTCCGGCGTTCTCAAGCCCCACCTCAATGACCAGTGACCATTGGTTCCCGAGCTGGCCCCTCCTAAGTCACCAATCCACACCCACACAGGTTTCACACCTGACAGGGCCCTGGGCCTGGGGCTTAGCACTTAACAGCTGAAAGTACTTCCACTCAAAAGAAACAAAAGCCATGCTAATTAGACAATTTTGCTTAACAACACACTCCACCCCTTGTTCTAGGATACACCATCCTTCTGTCTCTTTATCTCCTATCTCTATCCCCATCTTTTTACCTATGTATCCATTTTATTTATCTGTTCTTTATCCATTTTATCTATCTATTTGCTTTTCTTTGTATCCCCATATATCATTAAGGCTGAATTTATGATTTCAAAGAAAATCATGAATATGCCTGAATGGTCCAGAATCGCAGGATGTAAGGAATTCTCCAAGTAGAAGGCAGAGGAGTTAAAGCATTTATTCAAGCCCCAAAACAGCAGACCCATGGACCAGTGTCCCCAATTTGATATCCTGGCAAGAACCTTCCAAAACCAACATGCCCATCTCACAATAGTGACCAGGAGGTTACAGAAAAATATTATGGCAGCAAGCCAAGCCATACTGTTGCTTCCTCCCAATGCTAGGGCCCTCCAGTAAGAAGATCATCCAGTGGCCCCAAGCCCTTGCTCAGCACTCTTTGGTCTGCACGAAGGTCAGTCCTTCTTTTAGTAGTGCCTGCTGCTGCCGCTGCTGCTTCCACTGCTGCTGCTGCCACCGCCACTTCTCCTTCTCCTCCCTTCACTATGTCTCAATCTCCAAGCCGTGTTCTCTCCTTTTATACAGTCACCAGACTTCATCCCATCGACTAGAATGTCATCTGAGCGACCAGAACTCAGGCGCCTACCATTGGCTCCAGTCTTAGCCACTCCCCCTAGGATCCTGAGAGGCCGCCTTGAAGCCTATTCAAATGGGCGAGAAAGATCTTCCCATTTACTGATTGCCTTTACACCTCAGGACTTAGTATAGCTCCTGGCACATAGTAAGTGCTTAATAAATAGCAGGTGCTTATTTACTGACTATCTATATTGTTCAGCTATGGGTTGGGCTACAAGGCCTCTGTAGTCAATTCTGATTACAAGATTTTGTGATTCTGGGGCAAAGCTCATTGAACTTTAGTTCTAACAGAGACAACTCTAAGGCTTCCATAGGGACAGAGCATACATTCCAAGCAGGGAGAACATAGGTGTGTTCCTAGGTGTGGCACAATACACCCCAGTGTCTCAAAAAATTTTATTTGAACCCACTCCCAGACATGGTGACCCAAGTCTGTCTTGCCTGTCCTGCTCTGGTCTAGTTCTGGCTGTCATTGGAAGACCCCACCCAGCAACTTAAAAGGTGTGTGACCTTAAACAACTCACTTCCCCGGAGTTGTTTGGTTCTGAGTCTCTGTTTCTTCCACTGTAAAATGGGAATGACTATCTCTCTCATAGGGTTGTATGGTTCAGGTAAAGCAACTTGCTTTGGAATCATTGAATACTAAAGGAAAAGAAAATCTCACCACAATCCTCTTCTCATGGAGCCCAAGACCCTAGAAGAAATCATGGATCTCTGAAGTATGAAATGGGTCCTAGCAAAGCCTCCAAGCCTCCAGTGGGGCAGTGCCACACAGGAGGCAGAAGGAGGAAGTGCACTTCTCCCATCTTGCCAAGGATGCCCAAAGGCCTTGTCCAGGCTTTGGCAACTGGCTGTATGAGCAGGTGCCTTCCCACTGTTCCACACTGCCTCTCAAAAAACAGCTGACCATGTATCTGTAGATTCAAGGCATGGGATCCAAGGCTCTTCCCAGAATACAGTGCTAGAAAGATCCTAACAGATCATTAAACACTCTTATTTTACAAGTAGGGAAACTGAGACCCAGCTTTTGGGAAAGTGACTTGCCCAAGGTCCTATAGGGTATGGGCAGCAGAGGCAAGATTTCAGTCCAAGGCTTCTGACTTCAAAGCCTTCACCCTTCTACCACAGTGAGCTGCTTCCTGTTGCCCATCGGTGCAAATCCAATAGTGGGGGAGGGGGGTGAGGGGCTGACAAAGAAAAATCCTCAGACTTTTGCTTGGGAATCCTGGCACGGATGACTCCATTTTTATTGGGCTCTTTATTGGCTGTATAAAAACTGGCCTGTGTCACTGGCGCAGTCAATCCCAAACTGGTCATTTCCTCCAGAAACGCCGAATGTAAGCCCAAGCCAGTACTGCTGTCAACAACTGACCTAGAAAAAATCATCATCACAAAAATCACCCTCTTCCGAATAAAATTGAAAAAGAATTGGGCCAGAAAGTATAATGTAATTTCAACTCCTCCATGGCTGTCTGCTCTAGAACTGCTGATGTCAGTGATGCGGCTAACATCTGGAGGACAATTAATGAGACCCAAAAGCTTCTTGGCCTTGTCTCTGGGCTACATCTTTCTTTACCCTTCCACTCCATCCCGGGCTAAACCAGTTTCTTCAATATGAGTTTGTCTCCTGAAAGGTCTCACTGGTCATGAACTGCAGCTGGAGGTGAGGTGTGGCCATGTTTCCATGCTTTGGATTCAGTTTGGCTCATCTTTTAAGCAAGAGCCAAAATATTTTTCTGGGGCTGACCTGGAAGGGCTTCAGTGTTTTTCCTATGAAAAATTGTGCTGTGGTTTTGAGTATCTACCATAATTTCCTTTGGAAATGGACTCCATCCAAATGAGGGGGTAGCTGCAATGACATTTGGTTTCCTCTGGTCTGTCTTCTCAGGATAACAAAGTTAGAGTTGGAAGGTAGAGGTCATCTCATCTTACCTCTTCATTTTACAAGAGTAAGCGTAAGCCCAGAAAGGGGATTTTCCTCCAGTGGCTCCCTATTATCTCAGGGATCAAATATAAAATCCTTTGTTTGGCTTTTAAAGCCCTTCGTAACCTGACCCCTTCCTCCATTTCCAGCCTTCTTATGACTCACTCCCCCTCATGTAGTCTGTGGTCCAGTGATACTGGCCTCCTAGCTGTTCCTCACACAAGACACTCCATCTCCTGATTCTGAGTCTTTTCACCGGCTGTCCCCCATGCCTGGAATGTTCTCTGTCCTTATTTCTGCCTCCAACCTCCCCAAGTTTCCTTCAAGTCTCACCCTCTGCATGGAGCCTTTTCTAGTCCTCCTTAATCTTAGTGCCTTCCCTCTGACACTACCCCCAGTCTATTTTGTCTGTATCTTCCTTGTATGTAGCTGATATGTCGTCTCCTCCACAGGCTGGTGAGCTTCTTGAGAACAGGGACTGTCTCTAACCATTCTTTGAATCCCCAGCACTCAGCACAGTGCATGCCAGCTCAGTGACTGATCTACTCAAGGCAGCTTGGCGTAGTGGATGAAGAGCTGGGCTTGGTCGTGGGCTCAAGCTAGAAGGCTGTGATATGCTCTTTGTGTGACACTGGTCGACACGCTGAGCCTCTCTTTGCTCTAGGCGACTCTCTGAGACTGTAAGCTCCGGCGATGCTGACCTTTGTTGGTCAAGAGAGTTTTCTCAGTTGGGAATGAGGATGATGATACGCCACTGGGCAGACTTTCTTGGGGGGGGGGAAGACAGGTGGGACTACTGCAGGACGGGTGAGGATCTCCTATGAGGCCAATAGAATAAGAGGGAAGAGCTAAAAATCATGACATTTTAGATGTGGAAGAAAACACTTAGGTCATATAGTCCAACTACTTAATCTTGCAAAGTAGAAAACAGGGTCAGCGATAGGCACATAGGAGGATGGTAGCACAGCAGATAGAGCCTGGAGTTAGGAAGACCTGAGTTCAAATCCAGTCTCAGACACTTAATAGCTGTGTGACCCTGGACAAGTCAGTTAACCTGTTTGTCTCAGTTTCCTCACCTGTAAAATAGGGATAATAACAGCACCTACCTCATGGGGTTGTTGGGAAAATCAAATGAAATAATTGTTGTAAAGCACTTACGTGCCTGGCACATAGTAGGTGCTATATTAAATGTTAGCTATATAACTAGGCCTGCACTGAAAATCTAGGTCTCTTAATTTCTAGTCCTGTGCTCTTTCTCCTGCAACACACTCACTGCCTATTCCTTTGAGATTTAAAATTTACCATAAATTCCTAGAGATTCATACAGAGCAATTTTGATTTTTACAAGTTCCTCTGCTTTTAATTGTTTTTTTGGGGGGGGGAAGGGGGAAGGCAGGGCAATTGGGGTTAAGGACTTGCCCAAGGTCACACAGCTAGTAAGTGTATCAAATGTCTGAGGCCGGAGTTGAACTCAGGTCCTCCTGACTCCAGGGCCGGTGTTCTACTTACTTTACTACCTAGCTGCCCCTCTCTGCTTTTAATCTTGATCATTATCACCACACAGAGGCATGTGACAGCCCATGACAGCTGCATTTGGGTACTTAAAGATAATAATAATCTCTAGCATTTATATGGGGCTTTAAAGCATTTACATACATAATCCTCACAAAAACCCTGTGAGGTAGGAGCTATTATTATCCCCATTTTATAGATGTGGGAACCGAGGCAAATGGAGGTTAAGCGACTTGCTCATGGTCACACACTTGGTAAGCATTTGAGACAGGATCTGAACCTAGGTCTTCCTGACTCCAGATTCAGCACTGCGCCACCTAGTACTGGTCTGAAGGAGAACTGAACAAGTTTCCTTAAAAGAGGCAGTCTAGACTGAGGTAGTGAGTTTTTGATTGGGGCACATCTTACCTCACACAAAAGAAAGCACCAGGGAAAGCTAGCTGCAGGGGTTAGGGGGCACAGGAAGAGAGGGTTTGGACATGACAGAGGATGTGGTCCCCAGAAAGACAGATACGGCCGCGTCACCTTTGCCAGAGGAAGACACACCTGGATCTCAGCTTTAGTTATGATGACCTTAGAAGGTCACAGAAGGAGGAAGGGGGCTGATGACGTGGTGGGAAGCCGGCTTCTTGGATTACACACAGTAGTGTGCTGGTAAATCTTGAACCATTGACTCTATGGGGAGGGGGTGACATACTCATGACACACTTTTAATTTTAATCTTCACTATTAACATATTGTCCATCACTTTCTTTAGCCTAAACAATCAGCAGAACAACAAATCAAGCGCTAATTTGCAGCATTTGCCAGTATCCTAGGCACAAATGCTCACTGTGAAAATTTAACAATCAGCTCTTGAGACCTGGTAAGAACTGCCCTCAGCGAATCTCATCACTCCCCCTCTGGGTGTGGCAATGCCTTGTCCCATTCTTCACATACAGGGCCACTTAGTGATGTGAGGGAGAGATGGGTCTTGGAGGGAGAGGCAAGATCTCCCTCAGCCTCATTTGTCTGGTTTCCCATCTCTGACATCACAGCCAGTGAAATGCCACCAAATGACCTTCGAGGCCCTGATGCAACATGAGGCATTAAAGCTTCTAGGCATATAGGCTTTCAGAAAAGGGACAGAAGTTGCCAGGTAGGACTGGACAAGTCTAGAGCAGACAGAGTCTGCCTCATAGGGGGCCTATGGAGCTCAAAGAGGCCCCCCCCCCAAAACAGGGAGGCAGGAGTACTTCCTCTGATACTTTAATGGAACCATCATCCCCCTGATTGGGTTCTTCCTTCCATAATACAGATCAAAGCCCATCCACACCTTTGCTCCCTGGTGACTCTTGCCTGGGTCCTTCTGCTAGTCCTCTAGAAGGCATTCCCTCATGCACCTTACAACAGGGACCTTGCACTGGATCTTTTGACACTGCATGGATAGCGGTGGAACATGTGGGTTATCCCTCCTGGCCACATGGCTGATCGCAATCTCTCTGATGACATCAATCAATCAATAAACGCTTATTAAGCTCCTGCTGTGCTTTATGCCAGGCATTCTTAACCTGTTTTGTGTGTGTTATGGCAGTCTGGATGCCTTCTCAGAATCGTGTCTTTTCCCTCCCAATCTTCTGGACTTCCAAATCATACCTCAGCTGCTGTCTCATCCTGGAACTTTCCTCAGAGCCTGAGGCCTTCTTACCATACAACATCCTTCCATCGTTCTGCCTGCTCACCATGGAATATTCCTCCAGAAACCCCTCCCCCATATTAGTGACTTCCTCCTGGAGCATCCAGAAGGGTTCGGGCTGACTGGACCTCATTCCTTTACCAGCCTTATTCTGGACCTTTTGGACTGCGATGCAGCATGCCTTATCTTCCCTCCCACCCTCCTTTGCAGCTCCCTTTTGTGTGATATCTTCCTCCATTAGAACATAAACTCCTTAAAGGTAGGGAGTGTCTACTTTTTTTCTTATTTTTGTATCATCAGCCGTTAGTAAAGTACCTGCTACATAGTAAGCTCTTAATAAATACGTGTATCCTATTTGTTATAAATAAATAAAAATCACAAGTAAGCTCTTAATAAATATGTGCATCCTATTTTTCCTCCTAAATGAATCCAATTATATTGAAAAGCAGTTATCAACACATTTCTTAAAAAACCACAAGTTCACAGGCTCCAGGTTAAAAACCCTGCTTTTTACATATTCTTTTTTTAACATTCTAAATATAAATTTTATTTTAGATTTTTTTCTTTTAACATTCTATAAAAACAATTATAAACTTATCAAAGCTGCAATTTTGCTGGATATACACACATACACATGTATAAAAGATGGCATAATCACCAATGATAATGTACAAAATAAAGTTATTATATACGAGAATAAAATTCTATCCTATAATCTGATCATTAAAATTTAAATAAATTTTGTTAGTTTTTCTTAAGTGATTCATATTATTTTATAATGTGTCTATCTTTTCATATTATAATAAAAATATTCATCATAATGCTTTCAGTTTTTGAGTTATTCTTCTAGTGGGGACAATTGCGACACATCAAATATTTTAAAAGAGCTTTGTAGATGACAACAATGTAAAAAATGATTTTGTTACATAGATTCTTCTGCAGAATTCTTCACTGCTATTTTATTATAGTCCATTTATGCCTGTCAGTTTTCTTTGGGTGACCTATGGTAAAGCACGCACGTGGTAAAAGCTGTAGAAAGAAATATAAAGTCTGCCAAACTATGGAATCACAGACTTGGAGTTAGACAACACTTCAGAGGTCATCTAGTCCAACCCCCTCATTTCACAGACGAAAAAACTGAGGTTCAGGGAAGTTATGTGACTTGCCTAAGATTGTACAGGTAGTGACCATGAGAGATGGGTTACTAACCAACTCCATTCATGATCCCATGTTGTTCCTTGCCCACGACACTCATCTGCTGACTCCAGGCTTTTTTAATTGGCTGCTTCCCATGCCTGGAATGTTCTCCCTCCTCATCTCTGCTTGCCGACTTCCCTGGCTTCCCACTAGTCTCAGCTGAAATCCCACCTTCTGCAAGAAGCCCTTCCTGATCCTGCTTAATGCCTTCCCTCTGTTGATTATGTCCTATTTATCCTGAATAGAGCTTGTTTGTTGTTTCCCCAATTTTACTGTCAGCTCCTCTGTCAGCCTTTCTCTGTATCCCCAGCACTTAGTGTAGTGTTTGGCACATAGTAGGCACTTAATAAATGCTTATTGACTTGACTCCTTCCACTCTACCATATTGTCTTTCTGTTTTCAGTAGTGCTTAGACTTCCTTTGGGTAAACAGAAATGAATAAAAACTGAATGAATAAAGATCACTCCGTGCACTAATTCACATCTTTAGTAAAAAATTATTATTTACTTAGAAAAAAACTAATATAAATCTCCTCAAATCCCTTTGTATCACTTAATTGTTAATCAAAACCATTACTGTTATTTTGTTATCCTCTTTTTCCCCATTGTGATTACATTAGGGTACTTGTTCATTGAAACAATGCCACTGCTGTTTTGTTATCGCCCTACACTGTCTCCATGGTGACAGCTAATATTTAATCACATAGTTCCCTTTGCTTTTTATATCTAAATGAGGCTTTTCATTCTTGTTAGTTTTGCATGTTAAAAGCTTCCCTAAAATTGGTTCCCCTATTCATGAATTCTTGAAATTTCTGTGGATTTTTTCTTTTATATTCCTGTAGATTCTTAAATATACATGTACATATGCATATGTGTTATGTATATGTGTGTGTGTGTGTGTGTGTATACATATCTCTATCTATCTCTCCATCTTTCTATCTTTTGACCCTTACAACAACCCTGCGAGGAAGGTACAATTATTTCCCTATTTTATAGATGACAAAACTGAGGCTGAGATAACTTTCCCAGGGTCACAAAACTAGTTAATGTCTACAGCAGAATTTGAACTTGAGTGTTCCTGACTCTAAACCCTCTATCCTATGTTCTCTGTACCTACTCCTTCACTTGGGAGAAATCATCTCTCTCCATTTTTGGTATATATGTTTCACCTTCTGTCATTTCCCAGAATCAGAACCACAGAATTTCAGAGTTGGAAGGGGCCTTACTGGCCTTATAGTCCAGATCACGACTGACAAAGAACCACCTCCTGAAAAGTGGTCAGCAGCTTTGCCTGAAGACCTGAAGGGAGGAGAAACCTATGACTTTCCAAAGAAGCCCATTCTACATTGGGTAGCATTCAGTGGTATGAAGTTTTATGAATGTTCCCTTATGTTCAACCTAATTTCCCGCCTTGCAATTTCCATCCACTTTGATTTGTAGGTAAAATTTTGTGTAATGTGCCTGGAGGGATGATCAATAGACATCCTACATAGTCTGTTGATATCTATGCAATATCAAGAGGTCTTAGAGCAAGCCCCATGGCACAAATGTAAAGTTTTATTATCATTATCCTTTCACTAAAATCCCACTCCATAGTCTTATCATGGTATGCAAGTGACTCCAGACTCTTGGACACTATCCCAGAATCTCAGATTAGGAAGGGACCCCAATGGCCCATGTTGTTGTTCAGTTCTTTTTAGTTTTGTCTGACTCTTTGTGACCACATTTGGGATTTTCTTGGCAGAGATAATGGAGTGGTTTGTCATTTCCTTCTCCAGCTCATTTTATAGATGAAGAAACTGAGACAAACTGAGTTAAGTGACTTGCCCAGAGTCACATAGCTAGCCAGTATCTGAGGTGACATTTGAACCCAGGTCTTCCTCCTCACTAAGAAAACTGTCAGGGAAAGCCTATAGACTACTCTCAGAATCGTGTTTTAAATGCATCAAATAAGATACATAGAATGACAAAAGAAATAACTTGAAGTGAAAAAAACTAATTCATAGACCTCCCGAAATTTATTCTTCTTAGGATCTGTGGACCCCAGGTTAAGACCCCTTGCAAAATAAAGGTAAATTACCATTATTATCATCATCATCAGTAATTCTTTCTACTTCTCTTATTATTATTATTCCATGTCCCCTTTCCCCTACTTGTTCCCGAAGAACCCAACAGTGATCATTTGACACGGGGTACTCAATTAATGATGTTGCCTGACTAACTAGCTATATATAGCATCAAATGAGCTCTATCCACAAGGTTGCTAGGATAAGAGAACTATTTTAAGGTAGCTCAGAATACCACAGGCAGTGTAGTATGAGGAAAATCACATTGAATTCTAGTCCCAGTGCTGACTCTTACTAGTTCTGTGACCTGTAAGTGGGGTGACATGACCCAAAAGAATGAAGTTATAATGTTGGACTTTCAGGCAGGAAAAAAGGCATAGGAGCACAAGAGCATCGATTTGGAGCTGGAAGGGACCTTTGAGGTTGTCAAGCCCCACTTTCTCATTTGGGAAATGAGAAAAGTTAGGCACAGAAAAGTTGGTCATCCCAGCTTGTAAGTGACTGACTGAGCCCAATTTTGAACCTGGATCTTCTTGACTCCAAATCCAACACTCTATTCATTAAACCACACTGCCTCTCTACTTGGTCGGGTGGGGACAGAGGTTGGGGAGAGAGCCAAAGAGAGGCTGAATTTAGCTCAAAATAAGGAAAAGTTTTCTAACAAATATAAATGTCCTAAAGTGAAATGACTCATGGGAACTAAAAATCCTATCTTTGTGAGAAGTCTTTCATGATTCACCCTTGATGCCAGTACCTTCCTTCTGAGAGACTACCTACAATTTATCGTGTCTATATGTGGTCATAGCTGTTCATATGTTGTTTTCCTTATTAGACTGTGAGTTCCTTGAAGGCAGGGTTAGTGTTTTTGCCTTTCTTTGTATCCCTAGTGCTGGGCACAGAGTAAGCATTTAATAAGTGCTTGCTGCCCGACTGACCAATGCAAGTAGAAGCTGAGTGACCACTCATCAGAGATATTATACAGGGCATTCCAGCTTGGGTGTGTGTCAGACTGGAAACCATCCAAAGTCCATTCCAACTTGGAGACTTTCAGATCTATGAATCAAGGTCTCTCATACTCAAACTCAGGGCTTCTTCAGCAAAGAAGGGACGTGTGAATCTGAAGCCTAATTCCAATTTCTTCCTATCACCTGCTCCACTGGCTCTAAAGATGAAAAAGTTCACATCCCCTTTCCTCTTTACCAGGGAGCCTGGCTGGAGGTGTTCTGGAGGGTTTCATCTCTCTCAGGAGGCATTTAAAGAAGGAGATGCATATGCTGAAATGAATAGTAAATAACACGCATCTCCCCCCAGAATGATCCAAGACATCCCCTTTTGTGGTTAGCATGTGCAAACTCTGGGATGATTCCAAGTCGAATTAATCTTGGCCCCTGCTTCCCCTCTTCTTCCCCCATCCCCCAAATCAATCTGGCTGGATTTCCAGCATGGCCTGTTAGTATTTAAGTCAGTATGTTGGGAGGCAGACAGCCCCACGGGGAAATTGAAAACACCTCTACTATAAATCTAACTGCTTTGGAGGAGTTCATAGCACTTGTCAAATTGGAGTCCAATCTCTCTTTTGGGGGCCCAGAATTCCTTCCCACTAGTTCCATGTTTTTGTCTTTTATCAATTTGAATCCTCTTTTTGCTAGGATAGTTTCCCGAGGAAGTCATCTTACCTTGGTGTTTCTGCATTTTGGGATCCTGGGAGATGAAGGGAAGGAATGGGCATTCTGCCATTTTAGCAAGGTCAGTGTGGAGTCACAGAAGGGTCATCATCGGACTAGCAGTGAGAGAAAATGGCTGAGAGGCGCAGCCGTCTGATCTTGGGTGAGTTATTTCTCCCCTCTGGGCCTCAGTTTCTTCATGTGCAAAGTAAGTATAGTAATACTTCTATTACTTCCCTCAGAAGGTATCCAATAAGAGAATGGATGGTAAGTATAAGCATAAGTGTAAGTAAGTATAAGCATAAGTAAGCATAAAGTGCTATTGACATGTGAATTATCCAGAGCTCATACAGTCAGTCAACTGTATAGCATTAGCGTGTTATGTTACATTATGTGATGTGATATTATAAGATGATATGTGATATGATGTGATATGGTATTGTGTTGTACTGTATTATTAGCATTTATTGAGAACCTCCTATATACAGGGCACTGTCCTAGCTCAGAGGGCCCCATTCCATCCAAACAGTAGGAATTAGTTTCAGTTCACTTGACATTCGCTGGACTTTGAAACAAGAGAAGGGACGTTTAGGAAAGGTCTCATAGGGGATGCCCCTTTTCTCACTTTGGGGCCTGCTCAGTGTAACCGGTGATGAATCAAGAGCTCGAGGACAAAAGCCTGGCTCTGACACTTACTAGCTATGTGATCATGGACAAACCAGTCAAGCTGCCTACAAATCAGGGTCCTCATCTGTAAAACTGAGACAATGACATCGGTGCCATCTAGCCCCACCAGAGTTTTATACAACTTAAAGGGGCCCGGCCAAGGGAGCTCTATTCCCACGACAAACTCGACATACTCTGCCTGTCACCAGCCGGTATGGAAGAGTCATGATGACATCCAATGGAAGGGCCCCACTCCTGGAATTGGGGCATGGGCTGCTGGCATTCTGTAACTGGTTGTGGTCTGCTGACTGTGGGGAGGAGATAGACTGTTGATTCGCAGCTGAGCTGGAAATAGGGTACATTCAGGAAAAAGACCTTGGGCCTTTCCCCTCCTCCCTGGACTGATGCCATGTAGCCTGTAAATACATGGCCTTGCTATTGTCTTTGTCTCTGTAGCTTATGTTCTTCCTCAATTTTAAATGGAGTACTAGAGATAGCTACAACTCAATTCAATAAACATGTATTAAGCACCGACTGTGTGCCAGGTACTGTGCTAAGGGCTGGGGATACAAATAAAAAAAAGAGAGTCCCTGCCCTCAAGGAACTTACAATGTAATGGGGGAAGACCACACAGAAGGAAGCTGGAGGCAAAAGGGCATGCACCAGTGGGTACCCGACATCTTGTTCCATGGAGTTTAGACAAAGCAGAGGTGCAGATGGAAAATGGCAAGTGAACTGTAAAGTCCAACCTTGTGACTGATGTGAGCTTCAAAAGTTAGGGAGACAGGACCACCCAAAGTCCAGGAGGTGGAGGAATCCATTCTGGGATGTGCCAGAAGCCCAGTGGTGAAGAATAAGGTGACCAAGAACACAGAAAAGGCAGCCAAGGGGGAGCCACAGCAATCCATGCACTGAATTCAGAAGTCAACTTGGTGGGGCAGATTTTTTTGTAGAATCTGCTTTAACTCTGAGCTCACTCTTCCCCAGGGAATGAGATTGGATAGGGAGAGGATGCTAAAGGTGACGGGGAAATGCTTTGTTGCTTCTGTTCATTTGTAAATACTAATTAATATTACTTGGTTAAATGAAAATGGGGTGCTAATCGCTGGTGGTAAATACCAACCAGGACACACAGGCATGGGGACCTGAGCTGATGGCATTAGACAAGAATCACTCCAAGCCGTAATACCCTGAGGTGGGGGGAGTATAGCCAGTCTGGCCCTGGAACAATGGGTCCAGAGTTTTCCTACATAAATTATTATTATTATGGGATGAAAGAAATCTCACTGATTTGGAATTGCTGACAATTCAGAGGGTGAAGGGGTGGGAATTGAAGCTTAGTTTTGCTGTAGTTATGAATAGTTTGCATTTCTGTAGCATACCAACTTGGTGAGGCGGAGGTTTTATCTCCTATGACCCCCCGACTCACAGCTGGGCTTTGGACAACTCCTCTCTCCACTACCCACCTCAGTCTTCTTATCTGCAATCAACGACTTTAAGGTCCTTTCCAGCTCTGAGTCTATGACAGTGCCTCCCTGGTGGACCGTAGGTGACTGTGACTCTGTGTATGACAGCATGTTGAAAGTGTGTGAGCATGCACACGTGTGTCTTAGCTCATGATCATAGCTCTCTCGTCCGTCTCTAACGCCTTCTAGCTTTTGTGTACTTTGGTTCTATGGACAAATCTGCGGCCTTCAGGACCAGCTCACCTGGGAGAACGTGCACCTCCTCGAGCACCACAGGCTGGCAATAAACTTAGTTGGATCCGCGGTGCCTAATACGCCCCATAGCTTAGGCCGTCACGAAAAGAGAAGTGGACTAGAATTCTCGAGTGTTGGGTTCTAGATCTCACTCTACAACAACCTCACTATGTGACTGAGCAATCTGCTCCAGGAGCAAGGCTGAAGGAAGTGGGCTGTTTACTTGGGGAAAAAAGAAGACCGAGGGGCTCAGGACACCTGGTCATCCCCCAGGGCCCCAGGGCAGAGCTGGGAGCACAGGGAGGAAATTACAGAGAGAGCCATTAAGACTCCGCACAAACTTTGGACAGTTAGGGCTGTGCTGCCCTTCAGCCAAGGTCTTCCAGAGGAGCTGGAGGGCCGCTTGCTGAGTATTTAAAGTGATAATGAGAATCCCTTTACCAGTCGCGGGGTTGGCCTTTTTACACAGCCAATGTCAGTAAACAGTAAAAAATAAACAGAGGCCCAGAATAGTGACCCCTGGGAGACAAGGTGTTATCTGAAACCTGTACTTCCAAACTGTTGCTTTGAGATCTTCGAGCTCAGTAATTGGTTGAAGGGCTTTAAAAATATAAGGACTTGAATGTTTTCCCAATTTACAAGGTTAGCTGATAAGGGGGATATGGAGGGTCTTGTCTATGATGTATACGGGGCTCTCTGAGCACAGATAGAAACTTATCTAAGAAGATATTTTTGGAAAGGGGGAAGGGACTTTGGCTGGTTTGGGGAGTAAAAGCAAAAAAGGAAAAGTAAGGGATAGTGACTCCCTAAGGATACTTGTCAAGTGATCTAATAATAATAGTAATAAAGACAATTATTATTATTATTATAATTAGTTAGCCTTTGTTTAGTGCTTTAGGATTTACAATGCCCTTCACACGTTCCCTCATTTGATTTTCACAACAACCCAGTGAAGGAGGGATTATTATTATCCCCATTTTACAGAGGAGGCAGAGAGAGGCCCAATTCCACACAGCTAATGATATGGCATGCTCTCTCTCCACTGTACCTCTTAGCCATCTACATGGGCATACATCTTCTCATAGAGTTCTGTCTCTTAATCTGTCAAATGACAGAAGAATGGTTTGGTTTACTTACTCTCAAGGGAGGAATTAGATGCTTTTCTGGGTTGGTTGTGGATTTTCACTGTCCCTCAAACCCTACCCCCCATTCTCCTTCTCACCCTTCCAATCTCCCTCTTCAATCACCCCCCTCCATGATCTCTCCATTCCAGCATCACTGACCTCATTGCCCATCCTCACATGTGATGCTCTACGAATGTTGACTGAGATTTCATAGAGAAGGTGAAATCAATTTCTAATATATAAAGACCTTGACAAAGCTTTGTATTAATATAGCTATGTATAAATATGTGTATCCATGTATCTATTCTGCAGCAGGCAATATTGATTCATTTACATTCCTCAGAACTTGGAGTTTCAAAATTCTAAGGAATAAAACTATATTCTTATACATATTATGAAGAAGGATCAAAGAAACTATAAGCTAGATGCTACAGAAAATGAATCATGGCAGTCACAGTTTAACAAGCACTATTAGGGATAGGAGGGTGTGGCAGGCTTTTAACCTAGGCAGAACCACCTCCCACATAAGGCCCTACCCGTCAGATGCTGGTTAGTGACTTCCTCCCAAAACTTCCTTATATATATATTTTATTTTTAATGATAAGTATACATGTTGCCTCCCCAGAGAGAAGGTAAGCTTCTGATGGTAGGAATGATTTCATTTTGTCTTTATATCTCCACAGTATCTAACACAGTGGACAGCACATGTTGTTCAGTCATCTCTGACTCTCCATGACCCATGGACTTGTCTATGGGGTTTTCTTGGCAAAGATACTGGAATGGTTCTCCATTTTCTTCTCCATTGTGTCCCCATTTTTACATATGAGTAACTGAGGCAGACAGAAGTTAAGTGACTTGCCCAGGGTCACATAGCTAGTAAGTGTCTGAGGCTGGATTTGAATTCAGATGCTCCTGACTCTGGGTCAGTATTCTATCCACTGCACCACCTGGCTATGAAAGCACATAGTAGGTGCTTAATACATATTTGTTGATTGTTTGCTTTTTTGTGTACATGTCAGATCCTCCCTATTAAACTATAAGTTCCCATAGGGCACAGCCTATACTGTTTTTCACTTTTGAATCTCCAGTGCCTGGTACAGAGTGCACAGTAGAGGCAGTTACAAAATGCTTGGAGGAGTGATCTCAAGACAGATTACACAAGTCTCTCAATGCCAGATGATGGACTAAATAAGGAGTAGCAAAACAGAAAGAGAAGCCAGATGAGCTGGGTTCTAGTACTGGCCCTGGCCCCCGTTATTCATGGGACAGCGACTTGGATTCCTCATCTGTAAAGCTGGGGGGAGTGATTGTACTTGTCCCAGGGGCCTCACACAGCAGAGCACTTTGTAGCTGTGAACAGAGTATAAGTTTGGGCAGCCATTGTTATGGGAGGTCCAAGGAGTGAGGGAACGCTCCAGGCAGGTTTGATCAGGGAAAGTTTTAATGGAGTAGGTAGAACAAGAACCCGCCCGACTAGACTAGATGCCCTTCTACTCTGAAATGCTGTGGTTCAGAGACTTTTTATTCCAATTCTAGCACTTTCCAGCATTGAGAGGGTGATTCTGGCTAACAAGGAAATAGGTTTTGCATGACTTCACATGTGTAATTGATACAGTACTGCTTGCCTCCTCGATGGGTGGGGGAGGGGCGGGAGGAAGAGAATTTGGAACTCAAAATTAAAAAAAAAGTTAAAAGATAAAAAGGTTAACGGTGATTCTGTGAAGTGAGCACGAGTGTGACACATAAACTCCATAGAATCAACAGGGGTTTATTAAATGCAGCACTGTACTAACTACTCTGGAATGGAAGCAGGAAGTAGTCTTGGCTGCCATATTTTAGGAAGGACACTGACACGCTGGAGTGTATCCATCCAGGGCAGGGTGACCTGGATGAGCAGGGGAGTGGAGACCAGAACATAGGAGGAGCAAGCTGGGGATATATAGTCTGGAGCAAAGATCTGAAGGAGGGGGGATGGGGTGAGGGGTGGAATATGGCCAGGGAAGGTCACTATCTTCGAGTAATTGAGAAACTGTCATAAGAAAGAGGGCCTAGACTTGTACTGCTTTGACCCAGAGGAGAGAATTACAAGCAGGTCATAGGTGCAGAGAGTATTTCAGCTGGACATGAGGAAAAGCTTGGCAATACCTGGAGCTGTCCAAAATTGCAATGGTCCCTCAGGAGTTGGTGGGTCTCCCTTTATTGGAAGGCTTCAAGCAAAGGCTGGACGATCACTCGCTGGGTATGCTAGAGAGGTAATTCTGGCTCAGGTGTGGGAGCAGAAGGCTTCTTCCAATTGTGTAGAATCTGTAAGTCTGTAAAACATCAGACATAGTCCTGCTTTGTTTAATCGTCCTGCAATAGCCCAAGCTCAGTGGTGACCTCATTCCGCG
Organism: Phalanger gymnotis; assembly: GCA_028646595.1. Classification (NCBI taxonomy): domain Eukaryota; kingdom Metazoa; phylum Chordata; class Mammalia; order Diprotodontia; family Phalangeridae; genus Phalanger; species Phalanger gymnotis. Next base: position 715,420,185 of record CM053622.1, read on the forward strand.
AGGCTTTCAGAACTGAGGTTTCTCAAAAAGGAGCAGAAGCAAGATCATTCCATTGCTCGGTGGATTTCAATGAAAATGGGCAATAAAATCGGGTGCAACTCAGAGAGTAGACACTGGAGAAGAGCCAAGCAGAGATCATAAAGAGCTGCCAGCGCAATATATTTATTCTGTATCAAGTCCAAACCCCTTGCTGTGCTACCACCACTGATAAGAAGCAAAGGCCTCCCATTTGCCCTCCCATTTTGGAAGCTATCTATTTGACCTAACTACCCTGGGCCTCACTTTTCCTATCTGAAAAAAGGGAAGGGGGAGAGATCGGATCAGGATCTTGCAGGTCCTCTCCAGTCCAAAATTTAATTACTGTCATGCCCAGAGAAAGAACTGCATCGAGGACTAATTAATTTTTATCATGAATGTTTGGCCACTGGAAGGAAGGCAGTTTCAGCAAGAGAAGGGCACAAATGAGAAGGTCCTGCCCAGCCAGCCACAAATAAGAAAGGCAAGAAGAACCAGAGAGGTCCAGTGTGCTGCAGTAGAAATGGCTTCAGGTTTAGAGTTAGAAGGCCTGAGTTCAGTGTCTGGCTCTAGCAATGCCATGTATGATGCCTGCCCCTGGACACCCTTTTCAGGTGACGTAGGATTGACCTCAGTAGCAAAAAAATTACATCCATGGCTCTTAGCCTAAATCTGGATAACACGACAGCAGTTCATACACCTCAAAAAATCAAAAGCAAAACTGTCATCACGACTCAGGTCCCTTCTGATGTACTCTGTGCCCTGGCCCAGAAACAGCCCAGGAGCTGATCAACACTATACTCACTTGCAGATACCTAAATCAACAAACCCGCCTTTCTTAACACCTATTATGTGCCAGGAATTGTGTTAGTTGTTAGGCCAAAAGAAACAACAAATGAAACAAGGTGCTCTCAAAGAGCTTATAGTCTAGCATGGGAGAAAATGTATACACATACACAGTGTCTCAAAAGTCTTAAAACCAGACTGAACCTTTTGGGATACCCTGTATAACTATATGCAGAATGAATAGAAAATAAATACAAGGGAGTTAAATACAGGCTAATGAAAGGAGGGAAGGAGGAGAGGAGGGAGTGCATTAGCAGTTGGGGGATCGGGGAAGGCTTCATGTAGAAGGTGGTGTTTGAGCAGTCTCGGAAGAGGTGATGAGGGAGTGCATTTGGGGCATGGGGAAATGGCCAGAACAAAAGCACTTAGGTGGGAGATGAGAGGAGTTTGAGGAGCCCAGAAAAAGCCAGTTGGGCCAGATGGTAAAGGAAGGGAAGTAATGCATAACAAGGCTGGAAAGATCAGGTGTAGAAACGCTGATGTGTGACAGTAGGTTCCGTCTGCTTTCCCCAAGGGGTCAGAAACAACACCAATGGAAACAGAACAGAAGCCAGACCACCCCAGCTGAGTTGCTGCAAGCTTGGGAGGGCTGGACCAAGCCATTCACTCTCGTGAGTTCCCACAGGCAGCACTATGGACCACACAAAAGAAGGGGGCTGCTCTGACAATTAGGCACCAGAGCTGGATGTGGTGTGAATCTCATTTATAGAGCAATTCACCCCCTCAACCTAGGTGGGGGTAGAATCCTCCCAAATCTATAAACAATATTCTTCTATCCTCAAACCAATTACTAAAAGCCATTTAGCCACTAGGTGACTCTGGGCAGTGGCTCAGTCTCTTTGTCCTTCAGAATTCTCGTGGGTAAAATGGGGATAAGGGTTCCCAAAACCATCCACTTCTCAGTTTTCTTATGAAGAAAGTGCCTTTTAATAATAACAGCGTGCATTTGTATAGTGCTTTAAGGTTTACAAAGCACGGAACAAAGATTATCTCATTTTATCCTCACAACCCTGGGGAGTAAGTGCTGTTACTATCCCCATTTTGCTGCTGAGGTAAACTGAGGCAGGCAGTTATTCAAAGTGACTTGCCCAGGATCATCCAGCTGGTAAATGTCTGTGGCAGGATGTGATCTCTGATCTTCCTCACTCCAGGTCCTATGCTCTATCCATGCACTATGTACATACTCTACATCAAATGAGCTGTCCTTATGAAGGGTTCCTCTAGCTCACTCATCTCTGAGCAGAGGTGTTGACATGAAGATGCAAATCAGTTGTATGGAAAGAAGTGGAATCTTCTGGAGCCACAGAGAAGAACCAAAGATAGACTGAGATCAAGCAAACTTCAGAGACCTTGTCAATGTCCTTTAGAAAGGTTGAGGCCCTCAGGGAAGAAAAATCCCAAACAAAACAGGAAAGCCCCTGATGGTGGGGGAAAAGCCCAGGAGGGCCTAACCCATGTGTTGGAAATTGTGTGTGTTTAAAGTTTGGGATGAATGTCTGAAAGAAAGCTATTAACCTCATCAATGAAGATTCCTGGACAATTTGGTGTAACTGGAGAGGGTGTCTGGGTCATCAGCCCTTGGTAGAGGCAGGATTAGTTACTTTTCTTTCTTCCCATCGTGGACAGTTCCTGCTTATTTGTTTTTCACAGCTGCTATTTTCCCTGAAGTTTTTAATCCGATTTCTCATTTTACTGAGGCTTTAGACACTTCATTTTTGTATGAAATTTGGCTAGACACTCACCATTTGTTCTACTGTTGCTTTCTATACCTTGTATTCTCCTTGTATTTCCACTGATCCCTGGTGTTTTCAGTGGAATAGGAAACTCAAATGTTCAAAACACACATACACACTGGTATATATAGATACATGTCTATATCTATATACACATACTATATATATATATATATAAAACATATACCTATGTGTATATATATATGTGTATATACACACATTGAGGTTATGTTTCCTACTTTTTGCTATTGTTCAGTCATTTTCAGATGTGTCTGACTCTTCATGACTGCATTTGAGGTTTTCTTGGCAAAGATACTAGAGTGGTTTTGCCATTTCCTTCTCTAGCTCATTTTACAGATGAGGAAATTGAGGCAATTAGAGTTAAGTGACTTTCCCAGGTTCACAAGGCTGGTAAATGTCTAAGGCCAGATCTGAATTCAGGAAAAGGAGTCTTCCTGACTCTAGGTCTGGTACTCTTTCCACTGCACCACCTAGCTGCCCATGCTTCTCAGTACTTAGCATTTACTCAAAGTGTCATTGCCCCCACTTTGCTTAATGAATAACAGCAATGTATAAGGCAAAGTGGGTTTTATCTGGCAGAACCTCAGAGCATTCCATCTCTTAGTTAGTCCCATCCTAAGCTTTTCAGTCAAAGAAATTCCCACTTTTTCAGTCAACTCAGAGAGAGGTTGGCCAACCTTACCATATCTACCTTCTCAGTGTCATCTCCTCCTCTCACCACTCACATAGCCACCACAACTACTACTCGCTCTTCCTCACACACTGTATGCCCTATCTCCTGTCTGTCTGAATTTTCACTGGCTGGCACCCACATCTGGAGTGCTCTCCCTCCTAATCTCTCCTTCTTGGAATCCCTGGTTTCCTTCAAAACTCAGTCCAAGTCCCATCTTCTTTAGGACCTTTCCTGGTCCTCCTGAGCTCCCTCCCCCCATACTTTCTTCCCCTCCACAATTATCTAGTATTCGATTTGTATCCATCAAACCTTTTATATATGTATACATAAATATGTACGTATATATGTGTGTGTGTGTATATATATACATACATATATATGTAATAGGGAATGGGGTTTGGCCAATGAGGGCCCAGTCCTTTGATCATATACACTATGCTCTGTTCGCCCATCAATATGGAGGCTTAAAAGTGGAATGGAAAGGCTCTTTCCTTCCCTGCTCCAGAGAAGAAAGAGATATTCTCTGTTTCCTATTAACTTATTATATTGAGATGAAATGCTTTTTAATTGGTTCCTGAGCTCCAACTGAGTGTGCATTCAAAAGGCTCAAACAGATGAAATCTCTCTCTCTTCCATTCCATAAGTCCACTGGGTCTTATCTCTCTTTCCTGGTAGTAAACAAGGCAAGAACAGTCATTAGCATCTGAATCAGGAGAGAGACAGATGTGGCATTGGCTTGCTGCCTGCCTTTCCCCAGTGACTATGTGGCCATGAAGGTATATTGCTGCTGTTTCAGCTGTGTGTCAAGGCCCATTCTCTCCTGATTTTAGGTGAATGAGTATCTGGAGACAAACAGACAAGGTTATAATCTGTGAGCTTCAAAAGATCAGAAGAGCCGTCGGAGGTCCAGCTGCTAGACTGGGTGGCAGAGACTGTCAGCATTCACGGTAGCCAGGCCAGAGGAGTGACCTGACTGAACTATTAACTACTTCACTGGGTCAAATCTATTCTCCCCAGGGACATAGGTGACCAAGGAGAGTGTGATCTTGGTTTTTTAGGTCATTGTACTTAAGTTTTTTGCTATCGTTTTCAGCAAATATCTCTTTGCAAAAGCTAATTGATGTTAATTAGTTAAATAATATTGAGGAAATTAACTGGTGATTGATGGGGAGGGATGGAGGGACACACCAGATGGGGGCTTATGATAAAATCCTCAACCCTTCACCCTGAGGGAGTAGCAGCTACCCTCTGGGGACCTATTTTGAGGGTACATATGCAAGGAGGCAAAGTATCCCATAGCAGGCACTATGTGAAAATAGCAAAGAATGAGAAGGTATGGCAGAAGGGCAGAAGTGAAAAGAAGGCATATTCCTGTTTATGATGCTCGAAGTGCTTCCATCATGGCTTTCTCGGGTCAGGAATAATACAAAGGGGCCTTAGGTTTATTTAATTACTTGACTGGCCTCTTAGCTCCAGCTAGCAATTATAGGAGGCAGGCTCATAGAACACCATTCAGCTAAACCCTACCCTCACAATTGACAGACACAGCTTCATATTCGGCAAGGTGGAGTCCTTCTTCCTTGTATCCTCATGCTGCTCCAAAGGGATGCTCTCTCCCAACCCTCTACAATTATGGTTCAAATAAGGATCAGGGATATTATAGACTCATAGATTAGGACTAGAAGGTACCTTAGAGGTCATCTAATCTAACCGCCTCATTTTACAGATGTGGAAACTGAGGCTCAGAGAGGTTTAGTGATTTGCCCAAGGTCACACAGATAATAAGGGATAGAGAGGCAGGATATGAATCAAGGTCCTCTGACTCCAAAGTCACTCTACCAAGCAGCCCTTACTGTTCTTCTTCGTCATCATAACATCAATGATCTAATATAGGAATTTGTTTTTGCTGGACTATGAATATCTGTTATGAAGGTTTTCTTTTTCTTTTTTGTGGTTCATTTGGTGGAGGAGGATGGTGGGAGAGATAATAAATGCTTGGAAAATTAAATAAATAAGCAATTTTAAGGGGAAAAATATCATTGACCCAGTTCTGCACATGCCTAGTCCAAGTTTTGAGGAGTATCTTGTTGCACTTACCTTGCAGGGTACTTGACCAGTATGACCTGACTGCCAGTTTCTCTGGGAGAGCCCCATCCCACCACAGATGTCCATTGGGTCTTAGTGATGTCTTGATACAGAGGACTCTTCCTCTTCAGCATCTTTGCTTCTTAAAAAGCTTGTGTAGGGGGGCAGAGCCAAGATGGCGGCTAGAAAGCAGTAACTGGCGTGAGCTCCCCACCAAGTCCCTCCAAAAACCTATAAAAAATGGCTCTGAACCAATTCTAGAACTGCAGAACCCACAAAGTGGCAGAGGGAAGCAGGGCTCCAGCCCAGGACAGCCTGGATGGTCTCTGGGTAAGGTCTGTCCCACACGGAGCTCCCAGGCCCCAGCTGAGGAGCGGAGCTGAGCCCAGCAGAGTCCAGTGCGCCCGGCGTGGGCCGACCAGACCACGGACCGACAAGACCAGGAGCCAAGCGGAGAGTGCCCTAGCGTGCTGAATTACTGAGCTGTGGCATGTACCAGACCTCACAGCCCACAAACAGCAAAGACAACACAGAAGGTTAGTGGGAAAAGCTGCGGGACGGGACGGAGTTTGCGGTTCGGCTACTGCCCCTGGGGCAGCGGAGGCGGGGCAGCTTTTTAGAACTACTGCTGCAGTTGCCTCTGGCCCCAGGCCCACCTGGTGGGAGGAATTAAGTGGCTGATCAGAGCAGGAGTGAAGAGCCTGCTGAAGATTTAAGCCCAGTCCGGGTAGGGGGTTCTTGGGGAAGGAGGAGTGCTAGTGAGGCA
>CM053622.1:715426823-715495045 GCA_028646595.1 Phalanger gymnotis
GAGCCCTGCTTCCCTCTGCCCCTTTGTGGGTTCTGCAGTTCTAGAATTGGTTCAGAGCCATTTTTTCATAGGTTTTTGGAGGGACTTGGTGGGGAGCTCACGCCAGTTACTGCTTTCCAGTCGCCATCTTGGCTCCGCCCCCTCCTAAATCAATATTGATTAGAGAAAGGCAAATTAAAACAACTCTGAGGTATCACCTCATACCTATCAGAAATGACAAATGCTGGAGGGGATATGGGAAAATAGGTACACTAATGAACTATTGGTGGAGTTGTGAACTGGTCCAACCATTCTGGAGAACAATTTGGAACTATATCCAAAGGGCTATAAAACTGTGCATACCCTTTGATCCAGTAATATCGCTGCCAAGTCTGTGCCCCAAAGAAAATGGAAAAGGACCTATATATACAAAAATATTTATAGCAGCTCTTTTTGTAGTAGCAAAGAACTGGAAATTGAGGGGATGCCTATCATCTAGGGAATGGCTGAACAAGTTGTAGCACATGATTGTGATGGAATACTATTGTACTTTAAGATATGACGAGTGGAGTAGTTTCAGAAAAACATGGCAAGACCTATATGAACTGATGCAAAGTGAAGTGAGAACTGAGGGATTATTGTAGACACTAACAGCAATGTTATGATGATTCACTGTGAAAGACTTGGCTACTCTGATTAATATAATGATCCAAGACAATTCCAAGGGACTCATGATGAAAAAATGCTATCTACCTCCAGAGACAGAACTGATGAACTCTGAGTGCAAACTGAAGTATAATTTTCTCCTTTTTTTTGCAACATGGTTAACATGGAAATATGTTTTGCCTGATTTCATATGTATAATTGGTATCATGTTGCTTGCCTTTTCTGTGTGGGAGGGTGTGAGAGTATTTGGAACTCAAAATTTAAAAAAAAAGAATGTTTAAAATAAATAATAAAATTTTAAAAAAAGAAAGCACATTAACAGGTGGGTATGTAATAAGCAAAAGATAATAATAGGGACTTTGTAGGCTATTATTTGACAAGGAGGTAGACAGCAGATCATATCTGAGGGCAAAGGTATCATGACAATTCTGAGCTGTTTTTAAATTGCATGTTAAATTTGTCAAAGTGTTTTAGATATACAGGGTTTCCCAAAAGTCTTAGTGCTGTTAAAAGCTTAGGACTGCACTAAGACTTTTAGGATACCCTGCATTATCTCATTTGAGCCATTCACAACAAATCAAGGAGGTGTCTTACAGAGATTATTATCCCCATCTTGAGGCTCAGAAGAAATGACTTATCCATGCTTACACAGCTATTATTGCAGGCAAAATTTGAACTTGGGTCTTTCTAACTAAATCCAGCATCTTATCTACTCTCCCTCTACCATTGTCTTTAACTATCTGAAAGGCTGCCATTGGAAAAGAAAATTAGACCTGTTTTGCTTGGCTCCAGGAAGAAAGAACCAGAAACAATGGGGGCTGGGTAGTGGTCTTTTGCAGCTTGATGTAAAGAACTGCCTAAAAACAAAAGCTGCCCCAAAGGGGCATGCATTGCCTCATGAAGGCACAAGTTCGCTATTCCTTGAGGTCTTCAAATTGAGACTGGATCATGTCTTATAACTGATAGATGGAAAAATGTGATTGGGAAATGTAAAACAAAGTAAATAAAAGTATAATTTGTTATTGTTTGGTTGTTTTCATTTGTGTTTGATTTTTTGTGATCCCATTTGTAGTTTTCTTGGCAGACATACTGGAATGGTTTCCCATTTCCTTCTCCAGTTCATTTTACAGATGAGGAAACTGAAGCAAACAGGGTTAAGTGACTTGCCCAGGGTCACACAGCTTGTAAATTTCTGAGGTCAGATTTCAACTTAGGAACATGAGTTCCTGACTCTAGGCCCAGCTCTGTATCCACTGTGCCACCTAGCTGCCCAAGAATATGACACAAAATAGATAATGCAAATTTGTGGTTTTCTTACAAGTCAACATATATTTCTTTTTTTTTTTTGGTTTTTTTAGATTAATTAATTTATTTTTAGTTTTCACATTCATTTCCATAAGATTTTGAGTTACAAATTGTCTCCCCATCTCACCTTCCCCTCCGACCCCAAGATGGCATGTATTCTGATTGTCTCTTACCCTAGTCTGCCTTCCCTTCTATCACCGCCCCCCTTATCCCCTTTCTTTTTTGTAGGGCAAGATAGATTTCTATACCTCATTGCCTGTATATCTCATTTCCCAGCAAGTCAACATACATTTCTATTTGAGTTTGACACCACTGATGGCAGAAGACAATCAGGTCTGGATTGGACTAGATAACAACTGAGGTCCCTTCCCACTCTCAGGTTCTTCTATTCTGTGAAAACTGAATTCTGAATTCACTTTGGCAGTATGAGAAATTCAAATTCAAATACCAACTTGAATTCTGAATAAATTAATAAAGCTGAATTTGTTTTGGCTTTATAGAAGAGAGGCTGGGGGACAGCTTCCAGTTCCACATCTGCAAATTCAGAGGGTTGGACTAGATTATCTCAAGGATTATCTCTGGATCAAAAACTATGATAACTAGAAGACCAAATATCTATCCTAGTCATGACTTCTTTATTGAGCTCAGACTTGAACTTCCAACTTTCTGTTTGATTCCTTCTTTGGGATACTCCACTGACACTTCAAACTCAATATGCCTAAAACAGATTTCCTACCCTCCTAACTAAACTGAGTCCCTCCCTTGACTACTTTATTCTTCGTCAGTGATATCATATTGTCTCCCAGGCTTCCAGAGATATCCTGGAGCCAGCTCATACTGACCCATGGGAATCTGTCGTTGAATTTTCAATGTGAGCATCTAGACTTTGGAAATTGGCTAAGGTTACAAATCAGGGCTTGACTTATTTTCTTTTTTGGTTGTCAAGACTTAAGAAAGTGATGGTGAAAAACATTGATAACACATATTAAATTTTAAGCATGTCCTGCATACTTCTCCACTTGTCCTAGTCAGTTAAACATTCACCAACACCCCCTCACTAAGAATCTTTGGTAACTTTGGACTCTCCTCTCCTGTGCCCTTCATCCAGTTATCACATCATAAAATTATAGCTTTAAAGCTCAAAGGGATCTTAAAAAGCCCTCCTTCCATTGAAATGTCCCTCACATCTGTCCCTTTTCTCTTTTATCACTACCTTGGTTCAGGCCTTTACTACCTTTAACATTAAAAAAAAGGACCTATGATTTCAATAGTTCAGGGAACTCCTGGTCAGAAAATTATTTCTAACAATGCAGACAGGCAACTGTTCTGCAACCTACAGTTTTAAAGTTGCCTGGGACACACCGATGGGTTAAATTTCCCCAGGTTCAAAAAAGCCAAGAAGTGGGAAAAGTGGTACTTAAACCCAGGTCTTCCAGACTCCAAAGGCAGCTATCCACTAGACCATGCTGCCTTCCTCAAACTATTTCTGACATACATTACTACAAAGGTTCCTACCTGGTCTCTGAGTCCACATTCCTCACAAGTCCTAGATTAAATTAGGCTTCTCAGTAAGGTTTACAAAACATTTTCTACATAGCATTCCTCTGAATTATGTAGAACAAGCATTATTGTCATTTTCCAGGTGGGAAAATCAATCAGAGGTCCAGAAGCATCATTTTACATATCTCTTTCCACAGGATCATTCCTCAATGATCCCATATTCTCTAGGTGTCCCATCCTCACACTTGATATATGCAATGGTTTCCTTATTCTTTTGCTTTCAACAGGTCAAGGATTTGAGCTGCTTTCCTAAAAGTGACTAAACTCTCGGGTACCATCTTGTTTCTCCATATGTGCCCTTTTAACCCAAGGCAGGACTCGTTGGGTCCAACATCATTATGCTAGTAAAGAAAACAAAAATGAAGACAATCAACTTTGGGGAGTCAAGGAAAGGGACACTCATTTGAAATGAAGAAAACGTCCAAAGCACTCAACACATTAAAAGTGAGTGAGGCCACTAGTTCATCTTGTTGTATTTAATACTAGCTTGTTGTAGCAGTCAAAATGAAATCAGGGTTCACACTTGGCAAATCATAGCAGAACTTAATAAACAGCTGGAAACCCTCAGAGGTGAAGAAAAGTTAGATGGTGTGTTTGGATTTACAACCCCTTTTTCCCCACCCCCCACAAGAGTTTATTCCCATTTCTATGGGGGTTATTTTTTCTACCTTGAAGAACTATCCTGGATTTCACCTTGAATAATTTCTAATTATCATCAGTTCACCATCTGAGGTTTCTTAGCACTTAAGTAAACCTGAAAGATGTTAACATATGTAAAATAAGTAGGAGAACTGTACATATGGGGAACTGTATCTTCTATTTTTGTTTGCATTGCGCTTTTAGCTGTCTAATGATCATGGTATTCATCAGTGCCAACTCATTGTTCAGTGCATGGAAAGCTTTTTTTCCTTTTTTTGGTCAACACTGCTTCCTCATTATTTAAGCAGTAAGAACATATATTCTTGCTTTTTTGGCATCTCTACTGTGGTACTGATGTAATCAGAGAATCAAGGAATTTCAGAGCTGGAAGAGATCATCTGGCCCAAGCCCCTCATTTTGCAGATGAAGAAACTGAGGCCCAGAGAAGGGGAAGTGGAGCCTTCCTTCCATCCTTTCTTTTTTTAGCCAAGAAGGGATAACAGGATGCTCCTTCTGCATCCTATTCATTTAGCCACCTCTGGGGAGAGATACACCAGCACGTAGAGGGCATAGGTCTGTGATTTTATTTTTTAAAATTATTTTTATATTCTTGGCCCTATAAAAGTTATGATCAGTCAGCTTAACCATCTGTCATGGTCAGCTGGTGCCTTTGTTGCTTTATGATTCTGTGAACTTCTATAAACTGCAGGTCAACTTGAAGTTATGTTTTCACAATCAGATTTACTTGAGTGAAATTATTAAAAGCATTAGATCCAGCGCTGGGACTAGGGGTAAGGCAATATACTGGTCTCACTGGTCCCATCATGGGCTAAGAAGAAACAAGATTCATGAGGCTGACTTAACCCTCTTTGGTTAGGAGATCTCATGACTCAGGAAGTTCTTGCGTAGGCAGACATCCAACTGAGAACCCAAAGAAACCAAGATCACACACCAAGAAGGCAAGAACCTTCAGGGCAGGAATTAAATTGTTCTTTTTCTCCTTCTTTTGGTATCCACAGCACCTAGCACAATGCCTGGCACACAGTAGGTATTTAATAGATATTTATTGGTCAATACTTGCATGATCAGAGAGTCTCAGAACAGGAAGGAACCTTAAAGAGCATATCATACAACTAGTACTTGAACAGAAATCTCTGGTACAATATTTCTGAGAAGTGGTACAATGGATGCAGCCCTCTGTTTGCAGCCAGGAAGTACTGGGTTTGAATCCTACCTCAAATCCCAAGTAGCTATGTGAAGCTGTGGAAATCACTTAATCTCTAAAATGGTGATAACAGTATCTGTGTCACAGAGACATTGTTGGAAGGCTCCAACAAGATAATGTATGTAAAGGGCTTTGCCAGCCTCACAGCCTCTAGAAGTAGCAGTTGTTATTGGGAGAATTATCCAGCCTCTGCTTACAAATCTCAAGTGACGGGGGACTCACTCATGATAATAATTATAATAGCTAACGTTTACAAAGCACTTACTATGTGCCAGGCACTGTGCTAAGTGCTTTACAATTATTATTGTTTGATCTTCACCACAACCCTGGGTAGGTATTATAATTACCCTCATTTTACAGATGAGGAAACTGAGGCAAAGACTGTTAAGTGGCTTGCCCAGGGTCACACAGCTAGTAAATGTCTGAACTCAAGTCTTCCTGACTCTAGGCCAAGATGGAGGTAGTCCATCTCTTTTCCACAGCTCTAATCATTAGGGGAAGAGAAGGGAAGGGGAAAGAAGGAGGGGGGAAGGAAGAAGCTCTGTGTTAAGTGTTTTCACATGTTTTCACAAATATGATTTCATCTGTAAAGTTTTTCCTTAGATTAAGCTGAAATCTGCCTCTCTGTAAGTCCCACTCATTGCTTCTAGTTTCGCTGGGCAGGGGTGTGTGTGTGTGTGTGTGTGCGCACGCGTGTGCATGTGTGCGAGTAGGGGAAGGTAATAGGACAAACAGGACAAGTCTATCTCCTTTGATTTATTTTTAATGTAAATAGTATTTTATTGTTTCAATTACATGTGAAGATAGTTTTCAATATTCTTTTTTCATAATCAACATTCATCTTTTAAATAAGATTTTGAGTTCCAAAGTCTTCTTCCTCCCTTTCCCCCTCCTCAAGACCACCAGCAATTTGATATAGGTTATGCATGTACAAGCAGGTTAAACATATTTCCACATTAGTCATGTTGTGAAAGAAAAAGTAGAAGAGAAAAATCACAAAAAAACCCCAAAAGAAAGTAAAAATAGTATGCTTCTAATCTACATTCAGACTCCATCAGTTCTTTCTCTAGATGTGGATAGCAGCCTCCATCATGAGTCTTTTGGAATCGTTTTGCTCTAATCCCTTTTGAGAGGAGAAACTTTCTAACACTTGGAGATAGCTATCGTTTCCTCCTTCATCTTCTCCAAGTGACACCCCCTCTCCCCTCCCCCAATCGGTGTCTGATCCCATTAGCCATCCTTGCATGCAATGGTTGCCACTCTTGCACAATTCTGGTAGTCCTCCACTGGTGCTTTGGTTTCTCTGTCTTCTTTCTCATCCAGAACTAAACCTAATACTCCAAATGTGGTCTAAGCAGGCCAGAGTCTATTGGGAACATCATTTCCCTCATGCTGGCATGGGGCAAATGAGTCACAGCATGGAAAGGGCAGGAGAAAGGATGGTCTCTGAAGTGAAAGCAGAGTCAGATACAGGAATTGTAACAAAATCTTAGAAGGAGGCAAGGGAGATGTGAAATCTAAGGCAATTCTGTACTGGGAGCAACTAGTAAATCAGTAGTGGGTTATCTTAATGAGCTGTAATCCCTTAGCCTGTGACCACAGGAATGTTTTGATGTTATCTGGTTTCTTCTGCAGTTCATTCAACTGGAGAATTCTGTGGCCCCTCTGTTTTTCATGGCAAGGGCTAGGTCTATGTGGCTCCTGAATGGCAAGTGTCACAGCTACTTAGGACAAAACATACTAGGTCATAATTAGTACTAGGGAGATGGTGAAGGAAGGAGGAAGGAAAACACAAGGACTACTGTTTAATATGACTTTTATAAAGTCATATACATTTTGAATGCCCTTCATTTTTAGGAGAAATGGACGATCACAAGAACAGAACACAAGATGAAAGCTGGACTTTATGTCTTCTGCAAAGCAGCTTCCAGGTTTGAGCACAGTGGTGCAGACCTGTAATCCCGGTTAGTGGGGAGGCTGGTGGATCAATGGAGATGGGAGCTCTGAGCTGTGGGAGGTGGGTGTGGTGTATGCTGATGGAGTCTGAACTAAGTAAGTTCAGCATCAATATAGTGAGCCCCCAATATGAGAAGGCTGCCCACAGAGGAACAAGTTGGTCCCAGTTAGAAATAGAGAAGTTCAGGACGGGCCTGAGCCTGTGAGTAGCCCCTGTACTTCCAGCCTGTGAAAGATGGGAAAACCTAATTTAAAAAAAATAAATCAGAGCTGATTCCAGGAGATAGGCTAGAGTCAGTACAGGATGACTCATTTTCTTTTCTTACCAGATCTACATCTCCAAGCAGGTGAGTTAAGTTCTTGCTAATTGTTACATTTTCACTGTGAAGCATCTATACCTCAGAAATTGGAAAATCTATTAACTTTAAAGTGTGCCATATACATCCATCCCCACCCCTTAGAAAGGGGATGTGATTTGACCAATGTCACACAGCAGTTGGTGGCAGGATTTGAAGCCAGGCCTGTACCTCCAAGTTTACTTCTACTCATACCTTAAAGGATCACCTCGATTGAGCAAGTCTTCCACAGTGAGAAGGGGGTTGGATGGAGGGGCACAGAACTGGGAGATGTGGGTTTGAATATGACCTAAGACAAACTAACAGTATAGTAACGAGCAAATCTTGTTTATCTCCAGATAACAGCACTTGCTCTGCTGAGCTCTCTTGGCTCCCAGCATTCTCTCTGGCTATCCCCTATGCCTGGAATGTTCTCCCTCTTTGTGGCTTCCTCTGCTTCCTTTAAGTCCCAGCTAAAATCCCACCTTCCACAGGAAGCCTTTCCTAACCCCCCAATTCTAGCGCCTTGATCCTGATCATTTCCTATCTATCCTGTATACAGCTTGTCCACACGAATATGTTTGTTTGTCTTCCTCGTTACACTGTGAGATCCTGGAGGAGTCTAAAATTCAATTTACTTTAATGTTATTCAAAAAACACTTATTAAACATCTACTGTGTGCAGAGCACAGTCCTAGCCTTTAAGAGAAGATAAATAGCTCAGCTAAGAGATGTTCTTTGCCCTTATGAAGTTTAAAGTCTTGTAGGGAAGAAGTGTTTTGTTTCCCTTGATCCTATAACATGAGATGGCCCATTTTGGAACCTGGTGTGGGGGGAGACTGTGGCACACTTCATGGTACTGAGTGAATCCTTCTTGTGAAGGGTGGACTTGGTGTTGAGGCTTCAACCAGAATGTTCCAGCAAGCAGTGGGGTGGGACATTAGGCAAAATCATCATATAAGCAAACAGAGGTCGATGGTGGAGCTACAAGTCTTGAAACTCAAAGAACCCCTGGTAGCGGCAATGTCTGAAGTAGAAGGCAAAGTTGATACCTGGAATTACCAGGTGTGAAGCAGAATAAGCCTGAGGTAACAGTTCTATCTAAAGAGGAGGATGGCTCAAAACCATCAAAACAATCAACTATAGGGAGGGAAGCAGGAAGCAAAGTCTGAAGGTAAAAAAATCAAACATCTGGTACTGAGTATAAATAGAGTATTAGGGTGGGCATGGAAAATGGCATTTTCACATGTGTTGTTCCACTGATGACTTGAGACCAGCTACATGTAATGGCACCCCCACCTTCTCCTGCATTCCCTTCATTTAGAGAGCTCCTGTACTGCCACCTAAATTAACTTTTATACTATGTAATTAATATAATAGCTGACAATAAAACATGTACACAAATAACTATAATATGAACACATGAGGATCCATCAGCAGAGAAACAGAAATAATGTTATGGGAGTATATGATAAGGTACTCAGTCAGAGGGAAGCAATGGATGATGAGTCTTTGGAAGGCTATCACAAAGCCAGGAAGGAATCATGATCTAGGGAACTATATGGACATCTGTTGGAATTTTCTCTCTGCTAAAATCAGAGCAGATGTTTTATATATATATATATATATAATATAATACATAATGTATGTATATATGTATTCATGCACATATATTTTACTTGTTGATACTTCTGGAAAAAGTAGAAGAGGCAACATGTGGAATAATTATTTTGAATATAATTCTGAATAATAAGGAGGAACTTATGATTGCAACAGAAATGACTGGGAAGAAGTGACCAGATTATATTGGAATTTTTCACAGATGAGGAGGACCAAATGGTGGGACATATTCTGACATCTAGATATGAGGAGTACTTATTTCAAAGAGTTTGGAGAATGGACTGAACAGATTTCACTGTTAAGGGTTCTATTAGTTTTCCAAAAAATAATTCTGACAACAGAAACCCTAACAATTCTCATGAGGAACCTGTGGGTCAGTTGGGTCCTACTGCCTGATGTAACAATTCGGATACAATTTTGGGGACCTATCTCAAGAACCTTTCTGGTTTCTACTAGAAAGTGGAATACTACCACGATTCTGGGAAGGTGGCGGAATAGGTCAGAAAATTCCAAGCTCTCAAGATTTTCCCCCACAAAAGAGTTAAAACAGCACCTTAGGGTGAACAAAGTATGGGTGGAGGCAAAGAAGAATAGGGGCACAACCAGGGTCTTCCTGGGACAATTTATTTATTTTTTACTTTATTTTTTTTTGCAGGGGGGAAGGTAGGGCAATTGGGGTTAATTGACTTTCCCAAGGTCACACTGCTAGTAAGTGTGTCACGTGTCTGAGGCTGTATTTGAACTCAGCTCCTCCCGGCTTCAGGGCCAGTGCTCTACTCACTGTGCCACCTAGATTCCTGGGACAATTTGAGAAGATTTGAAGAAAAATCCCAGGATGATGTTTGGTCCCTTCTAAGAGTAAATGCCTCCAGGCTAGGGCCTGCTTTAACAATGATTAGTTGGAATTAGTTGGTTTGAGAGGCTGCCTCGGCCCCAGCCACAGGAACTTTTCACCTGGAGGTAGTGAGAGGAGTTGGGTGTTTTAGCCCAGGAAGATCGAGGGAACCTCTGCTGATGAAGAACGCAAGCCTCAGCTGTGCAGTGAGAAGCGGCAGGGGCGATAAGAAAGCAGCACATGCCAGATGAGTGCAGAAGCAGTGGGGCAGAAAGCCCCTGGCTGCAGGCACCTACAGGAGGTTGGAGGTTTGGCTTTGGTTCCAGGCTAGAGGGGAGAACTGAAGATCTGGGGCAAGAGGCACCATTAGCCAGGGCTAGAGGTCATTACAAAAATCAAGCTATCACCACAAAAAAAAATGCAATGGAGAAAGAATCCAACCATAGAAAGCTACTACTGGAATAGAGATGACCAGGGTTCATCTTCAGAGGAGGATATTGAAGTAAAGAAACACCCAAAGAGCAACGTCAAATGGTCACCAGGCCAAAAAGAATTTATAAAAGATCTTTAAAAAGACTTTAAAAATCAAATAACAGAGATGGAGGAAAAACAAAAAAAAAATAAAAACAATCCAAGAAAAACAATAAGGTTATTAGAAAAGGAGATCCAGAATCTTAAAGAAGAAAATGACACCTTGAAAATTAGAATTGGGCAAAGTGAAGCCAATGAAACTATAACAGATCAAGAAATAATTAAACAAAACATGAATAATAAGAAAAACAACAGATTTGGAGAATAGATCAAGAAGAGAAAATATAAAAATAATATGACTAACTGAAAATTATGATCAGAAAAGAATCTTGATACAATAATACAAGAAATAATTAAAGAAAATTGTCCTGGGGCATTAGAACAAGGCAGGGAAGTAGAAATAGAAAAAATCCATCTATCACCACTTAAAAGAGATCCTATGAGGAAAACTCATAGGAATATCATAGTCAAATTCCAAAACCCCCAGCACAAGGATAAAAATATTAAAAGCATCAAGATTAAAACAATTTAAATATGAGAGTACCACAATTAGAATTACGCAAGACCTAGCAGCAGAGACATTAAATGACCTCAGGTCTTGGAACACAATATATTGAAGAGCAAAAGACCTGGGGCTCTGGCCGAAAATATCGTACCCTGCAAAGTTAAGTATCACTATGAATTAAAAAAAAGGGCATTTGATAAACTCTCAGACTTTCAAGACTTTGTTAAAAAAAATCCTGAACTTAATATTAGATTCGACATACAAGAACCAAGAGAAACATAAGGTATATACCAAAGACTGATTGTAAGGGATTCATAAGGACAGACTTTTTACCTTTTATATATGTAAAATGTATGTCTAAGATTCTTATTAATAATTGGCAAGCTCATAAAAAAAGATTGGGGTAAACCTGACTATGATAGGAACTTAAAAAGTAAAACCATTTATTAACAGCTAAAAAGAGTAACTATTTTATACAAATGAGGTGCAAGAGGAAGAATGGATACAGAAGAATTAGAGGGGAAAGGAAGGCTGTAGTTCTGGTAATCTACTTTCATTGGGAATGGGTTTAGGAGAGAACTATATATATATATATACACACACACACACACACACACACACACACACACACACATATATACATATATATATTTAGAAGAGTATACAAGTCTTCTAAATTTAAAAGAAATAAAATGGTAGGGGCATAGGGAGGGAGAGAGGATAAGAGAGGGATTTTTAGAGGGGAGAATGAGGGAATAGGTAAAAGGAGCGTATAGAAAGATGTTCAGATTTATGAGAATGGAAGGATAGAAGGGGAATCCTTGGAGGGGGGGTAGGCAAGTAATAGGAGGGCAAGGTAGTGAGTAGAAGTAAAGTAGAGGAGTCAGGAGGGATAGGAAACAAGAGATATGCACAAACATAAAAACAAAGATCAGGAGTACAGTATGTTTGGGAAAGTATATGTCTATATATGTATGTATATATCTATAGCTATAGATAAACACATCTAAACTTTATTGTAGCCTTCTAAGGGAAGGGATGGGGAGAGGGGGGAAAAAGAACAACGTAAAAGTTCACAGCAGACAGCAAAAGAAAACTCATAAGGAAGGAAAGAGAAGATGGAAAATTCTCAACACAACGTGTATCATTTGTCATGGCGGGGCAGCTAAGTGGTGCAGTGAGCGGAGCACCAGCCCTGGAGTCAGGAGGACCTGCGTCCAAATTCGGCTTCAGACACTTGACATACTAGCTGTGTGACTTTGGGAAAGTCACTTAACCCTAAATGCCTTGTCTTTCCCCCTCAAAAAAAGTGGAATACTAGCAACATTAGTACTAGGCTTGTATCTCTCACCAAATAAAATAAAATACTCTGGCTCATATCCCCACCTAGAGAAACCCTGAGAATATCAGTAGGCTCCTTTTGTTCTCCCAAAAAGGGCCCTCAGCTGCCCTACAAGTGTTCAGATTAATGGGATATTTGTCTTAACTGACAAAACCCTACAGAACAATCTTATACTGGAGCTCTTAGACAAAGAAAAAAAAAACCCTATTTTCTACCACCCTTCTTGTAGGGTCCTAAGCAGTCCTTCTGACTTACTGGACCACCCTATGTGGCTTAGGGTTGGTAGGACCTTCAGGGCTTCACCTTCTCTATGAGGAAAGAACTCAGGGATGCTAGAAAGTTCATCTTTCCCCCAGGGCTGCCCTGTCCACGGAATTACACTACCAGCAAGAGGTAAGTCTTGGGTTTGTACCTGCACATTGTGGCTCTAAGCTTTCTTGTTCCTTCATGCCTGTGCCTTAATGCTTCATCTGTCCCTCTCTCTGCCCTGCTGTAATTTTCTGAGTCAAGGGTCTGTCAAGCAAGCAATTGGTATTTAAGTACTGGGCATTGTGCTAGGCACTGGGAACATAAGTACAAAGAATGAAATGAAACAATCCTTACTTTCAAGGGGCTTAAATTTCAGTGGGAAGTATACATTGTATATAAATGTATACAGCATAGCTATAAAGTGACTAAGTACTAACGTATACATAGTAGTTAAACACAAAGGTAGTTTGGGAGGGCGGGCACTAACAGTTGGGGTGAGGGGTCAGGAAACTCTTCCAAAGGTACTTGAGCTATGGCTTAAGGAAAGAAAGGTAGACTACGGATATAAAGAGGGAGAGAGTGGCAAATGCAGAGTCATAGAGATGGGAGAGGGAGCTTCTGGGATGAGGAACAGAGAGACCAGTTTGGCTAGATTCCAGAGTGTGGGAAAGGTAATAATGTCCAATGAAGTAAGGGCCAGGTTGTGTAGGACTTCAAAAACTAAACAGAGAGGTGGTACATTCATGGAATCCTTGCTATTGGGAAGTGGAGGGACACAGGTAAGGCTGGTGGGTCACCTGAGACCAGGAATTCTAAAATGAGCTGCAGTGGGGCCCAAAGCAATCAGGCAACTAGACTAAGTCAGGCACCAATATTAGTGAGCGCTGGAAGTGGGAGGGGCCGCCTAAGGAGGGGCATATCAGCCCAGGCTGATCAAAATCAAAATTTCCAAGCTGACCATCAGTGCTATCAGACTTGGACACAATTCTGGGAACTTCTCTCATAAAACCTTTCTGCCTCCTGCCAGAGAGAGGAATATTTAGAAATATCAGTGCCAGGCTTGTATTTTTCAAAAAAAAAAATTCTCTGGCTCATAATTCTACCCAGAGAGACCCTGAGAATGCCAGTATCTGGCTCATTTTGCTCTCCTAAAAAGGGCCCTCAGCTCCCCCACAAGCCACTGCTTAGTGGCCGGAGTGACACAGAAAGACCAATCTCAAAACAAAACAAACTAAACAATGGGGTTTACGTTTCATCCTATAGGTAAGAAGAAGCCACAGGAGTTCACTGAGCAGGGATAACATGGCCAGATCTGAGCCTAAGGAAAATCAGTTAGGCAGGACACACTGGAGCAGTGAGAGGCCTGAGGCAGGGAGGCCAAGTAGGAGGCTGTTACAATAACCTAGAGCAGAGCTGATGACAGCCTGAGCTGAGGAGGAAGCTGTGTGAGGGAGTGAAGGGATCACAGGTAGGAGATATTGTAAAGGAAGAAATGGCAAGGTTTCCCAAATGACTGGCAATGTGGGGTGAAGGAACACGAGGAGTTGAGCAAGATAATAATGACAGCATTTTAAGGTTCACAGAGTGCTTTACAAATATTGCCTCATTCAATTCTCACAACAACCCCGGGGGTAGGTGTTATTATTATCTTCATTTTACAGATGAGGAAACTGAGGCGAGTAGAGGTTAAGTGACTTCCTCAGGGTTACAGAGCTAGTAAGTGTCTGAGGCTGGATTCTAACTTGGGTCTGCCTGACTCCAGGAGCAATGCTCTGTCCAATAATAAGGCTGGTTATGAACGTAGGAAACTGGAAACAGTCCTATGTCCTCTTGTCTTCTCCCTCTATACTCTTGGTAACCTCAGAAGACCTTATATCAATCGAAATCTATATTATATATCCATATTATACATATATTATCTATCTATATTATAGATGTCAATCAAGATGTTGAATCATTAAATATAAAGGGAACGGTTAATCCTATGGGAGCTTCTGAGATGAGAGAGATGGACAGAGATAGAGAGACAATACAGAGACAGAGAGAGAGGGAGGGAGGGAGGGGAAGGGGGAGAGAGAGAGAGAGCGAGAGAGAGAGAGAGAGAGAGAGAGAGAGAGAGAGAGAGAAAGAGAGAGAGAGAGAGAGAATACAGAGACAGAGAGACACAGAGACAGAGGAGGGAAAGGGATGGAGGGAGGAGACAGAGAGGGAGGGAGAGAGGGAGGGAGAGAGGGAGAGAGAGAGAGAGACAGAGAGAGAGCGAGCACGCGCCTAGGAGAGAACTTTGGGGAGTACCCTCAGTTAGATGAGCCAGCAAAGGAGAACGAGGGGTGATCAGTTACAAAGAGAATCAGAAGAGGAGTGTCACAAAAACCAGAAGAGGAGATAGAATCCAGGGCAGTCAACAGCATCAAATTCTGCCAATAAGTTGAGAAGGATGAGGGCTGAGAAAAGAACATCATTTTTGGCAGTTCAGAGGTCACTGGTAACTTTGGATAGAGAAGTTTCAGTTGATGGATGAGGTCAGAAGTCAGATGGCAAAAGACTAAAGAACCAGTGACTAGAGAAAAGGTGGAGGCATTGAGTATAGACAGCCTTTCATGGGGTTTGGCTGAGAATGGGAGGAGAGATATGGGATGATACCTTGAGGTGTCACTAGGGTTTAGGGAAAGAATTTTAAGGATGGGTAGACCTGAGTATATTTGAAGGAATCTTACTTTTTTTTTCCCCCTCACTAAGGTTCCTTTTCTCTTGCTTCTTAATCTCATTAAGACTGGACTAAGATAGCAGCCTGCAGGCCTTTCTCTCCTGCCTAATCGGCTACTGCTCCAGGTCCATGAGGCAGTGTGGCAGGTTCATTCTCTGTGAACTTGATTCCACTCCAGCACCCCAGTGTGGTGCCATCTCCTTGGTGTCTATAGATCCTGGTAAAGGCCATGTGGCCATACAGTCTTCTTTTGGGAGACGGATCACACACTCAGCTTTTGAACCCCGATGCCCCCTATCCCCTGGGAGAAGGGTAGCTCAAAGGGACAAGCAGCTGAGGAAAGTTTGAGAATTGAAAGTACTCTAGGAGTTTCTCCCTATTTCTCCTTCTGTAATGAATCAGTACCTTGGCAAATAATGTGAGGGCAGGTCTAAAACAGATGCACAACAAACAGCAATAGTGAAAACAGAGAATGGTATTTTAAGAGATACATTGGAACACGGTTAAGGAAGAAAAAAGAAGCATGAATTTGTGGTAGAAAATCCTGATAACAGATGAGGAAGCAAGGGAGGATTTAAGAGAGCAGATACAGGATGCTATGGAAAAAAGAGAAAAAGCAGAAATAGGGGCCATTGTAATTGTTATGGGTTTCAGTGGGAGAGAGGAAGGAACAGATGGAGAAAATGGTAGAGATAACCAACTGACCCCAGGTCGAAATCACTTTTGTCTTCTACCCTGATTATAAAACACTTTTCTCACAATGACCCCATGAGGGCAGTATTGAAAACATTTTCACTTTATAGTTGAGGAAACCAAGATTCAGAGAGGACTAGTGACTTGCCTATTATCACACAGCTAAGAGTCAAGGCTGGGTTGTCAGGTCCCGTCCTCTTGCCACCATGTATAGTGCGCATGAACGAGTGTACTTAATGTCCTATTTTTAGCTGGACCTGTCATCGGACTGCCTTCCTGCCCAGAACCTGAGCTCGGTTTACTCTGGCTGAGGGACACTTCAGCCTCTTAGAAAAGTATGCCGAGGGGACCACAAGCTAGCACCAGGGAGTCCAAAGGACTCAAGGCCATGTGGCTATGGGACAAGCAGCCTAGGGGACTCCTGGTGTTTCAGGGAGGTGCCATCTACATTAGCAGCCTACGTTTCCTCATCAGCAATGGCCTACCTCAATAAATCACAGGTATGAATCAAAGAAAGGAACATACACTGTGTATG
This sequence comes from Phalanger gymnotis, assembly GCA_028646595.1. Classification (NCBI taxonomy): domain Eukaryota; kingdom Metazoa; phylum Chordata; class Mammalia; order Diprotodontia; family Phalangeridae; genus Phalanger; species Phalanger gymnotis. The sequence goes on from CM053622.1 coordinate 715,443,505, forward strand.
TGGGGGTCGGGGTGGGAATTGTGTGGCTAAAAGGAGGGTCTCTAAACCATTCAAGGGGCATTTAAGCAGAGTTTCTTCAGAACAGGGAAGAAGGGGCCAGTGTAATAGAGTGGGAAAAGTATTACAGGGAATCAAGAGGCCCAGAGGGGCAGCTAAGTGATGCAGTGGACAGAGTGCTGGGAGAAGACTCATCTTCCTCAGTTCAAATCCAGCCTCAGACACTTACAAGTCACATAACCTTGTTTACCTCAGTTTCCTCATCTGTAAAATGAGCTGGAGAAGGAAATGGCAAACCATTGCAGCTTCTCTGCCAAGAAAACTGATCAACTACTAGAGAAGCCCCAGTCCAAGTCTCGGGGCTCTGCCACATATCGTGGGCCTGCGGGTGAATGCTTCTTCTCTGGGCCTCAGGTGTCTCACCTGCCAACTGAGGAGTCTGAGCCAGATAACCTCTAAGCTCCAACAATCTGAGGCTTGTTCAAGTCCACACAAGCACACAACGCATCTATCTCCAACCCCCAGGCCATGAACGATGACAAAGGATCACTGAAGGACAAAGCGTTTATTGAGCACTTACTACATATAAAGCACAGGGGATACAAACAGAAAAGAGGTGGTTCTTGCTTTTAAAGACCTCCCATTCTAACAAATGCAACATGATAGCAATAACCTGGAGCTAGGAGGTTGGGCTCATATCCCAGCATCTTACTTAACCTTTCGAAGCCTCCATTTCCTCATCTATAAAATGGGATAATAATTACACTACATAAGGAAAGAACTTTGCTAACATTAAAGCACTGTATAAATGCTAGCTGTTAATTTCTTTCTTCTCATTATAGTTTTAGCATGCCAATCTCTATTTGAGTTCTCCCTAACTTCTCATAAATTGCCATTCTGAGGCAGCCAGATGGCTCAGTGGATAAAGCACTAAGCCCGGAGAGGAGGGCCTGAGTTCAAATGTGACCTCAGACACTTAGGAACTGTGTGACCCTGGGCAAGTCACTTTACCTGTTTGCCTCGTTTTCTCATCTGTAAAATGAGGATAATAATAGTGTCAACCTCCCAGAGTTGTTGGGAAGATACAATGAGATATCTGTAAAGTGCTTTGAAAATCTTAAAGTATACATGCTAGCTATTATTATCCCTTCCTGGGAAGTTCCCTTTTCCCATTCCCAACTCTTGGAACCCAGGCTTCTATTCTGTGGAAGGGTGTACGTCATACTTCCTCTTTCATTTTCCCCAGAGCAGCCTCTCAGAGGGAAGAAGAGAAAAAGGGAGGGACCAAGAGGAGAAAATATGTGTTTCCTCCCCATTTGTATTTAAAGCAATTGGCAAAAAGTAGCCTGAAGCTTCCCTTCCTCTATGAAGTCTACCTGGATCTCTGAGAAGATTTTAGAACATTTTTCTGAGTTATGTAGTCTGGATATTGTAGTGCAAAAATTCCTTTTCAATTTCTCTCAGTCATATAATATTAAAAGTAACAATTATTAAAAACAAACTGTAACAATAGCATATATTGATACCAGGTGTCCCAAAAGTCTTAGTGTCATTTTAAGCTTTAAAAGCTTTTGGGAGACCCAAAACAGTATCTTAAGGTTTCGAAACACTCTGCTTACAACAGCCCTGTTAGGAAGGCAGTCCAAGCACTATGGTCTCCATTTTGGGAATGTGGAAACTGAAGCTCAAAGAGGAATGAAGTGTCCATGATCACAGTCTGGGTCTCCTACCTCCAAGTTTTGTGCTCCATCCCCTGTGTTCCCATGTCTCTCCTTGCATCCTTTAAAAGGCCTGGCCTTCCATCTATGACTGATAGATTTATCGGCCTTACCACCATTCTCCTTAGTTTAATATTTCTATTTTTGGAGTTAGCATGAAGTGGAATGAGTTGAAGACCTGGGGAATTCTCAATTTGTCACTTACTAGCTGTGTGTCTCAGGCTAACTGCCAGATATGCTCTCTGGGCCTCGATTTCTTCATCTACAACATTATCCTATTTGGACTATGTATCTCACAACATTGTTGCGCGGCTCAAATGAGATGAAACTTCAAAGTGCTCGGTAAAACTTAAAGGACACATGTATTTATATCACTCTTGGATTTATATTGTCAACTTGCCTGGGGCAGTATGTTGTTGGCTTGGATATCAAGGGACTTAAAGTTCTAGTGTTGGTTTTACCACACTGTATGACCTTGGGCAAGTCACTTGTCTTCTTGGCTTTATTTAACTTTGTGAAAAGAGGAGATTGCGCTAGAAAATCTCAAAGGTTCCTTTCAGTACTAATGTTCTGTTAATCAACGAAGCTATGATTCTCACCTATACTGAACTCCCTGTAGAGGGCCACACAATCAGATGTTCAATAGATGCTTCTAGATGAAAACAGGCATATTCAATGGACAGAATGCGACAGTGTAAAGTGTGATTGGTAGACTTGAACTTGCACAAAGGTAGCTTTTGGCTTCCTCCATCTGCCAGGCTTGTCTGGCTCCTTTGCTTTCTCGCTCCCTGCTTCCAATCCTGTCTCCAACATTTACCATTTATAGTTATGTGTACTTGCCCTTTGCTCTGATCCCCCTCTCCCTGTGCCTTCGATTAAAAGTTCCTTTGTATTACTAGTTACTAGCACAGTACCTTACACAGCTGAATAAATGCTTGCTGGATATCATGTTTTAGGGAGGATCTAGATAAACTGTCTAGAAAAGGGCAATCCTGATGGTCTACTAAAGGGCAGACTGATGGACTAACTGGAACTTGGGAGGCTGAGGCTAAAAAGGAGAAGACGAGGTAGCATACAGAACAGCTGTTTTCAAGTATGTGAATAATTGTCATTTTGAAGAAGGGTCAGACTTGTTCTACTTGGGCAGAACCAGAAGCAGAGAGTGTAAGTTGTAGAGAGAGATTTAGGTTTGATGTCCTAACAATTAAAAATATGGGCCACCTCAGGATGTTCACTGACATTACTCATTTTCAAGTGAGTTTGCAGAAGAGACTCTTGGTTAGGTATGCCTTGGACTAGATGGCTTCAGAGGGCTCTCCCCACTCTTAGCTTCTGTTTAATAGGAATAAAAAGGGGAAGATCACTTTCAGTGACCCAGGAAGGCTTTACAGAAGCGATAGTATCTAACCTGAACCTTGAAGGATGTGTAGGACTTCACCAGGTAAAAGACAAGTGGAGGGAGAGGGGACAGTGTGAACAAAGGCACAACAAATGGGAAGAGATATAGTGTGGTTAAGTGATGGCAAACAGTACATCTTGGCTAGACTACAAAGAAGAAGGAAAAAGGCATTTATTAAGTACCTATTGTGTGCCAGGCATTTGTGCTAAATGCTTTACAGATATTTTCTCATTTGATCTTCACAACAACCCTGGGATGTAGGTCCTATTATTATTCTCATTTTACAGTCAAAGAAACTGATGCAGCCAGAGGTAAAGTGACTAGCTCAGGGTCACATAGTAAGTATCTGAGACAGGATTCGAACTCAGGTCTTTCTCACTCTAAGCCCAGTCCTCTATCCACTGTTCTACCTAACAGCCTCTAAAAGGGGAAGTAGTGTAAAATAATAGCAAAACGACAGTGCTGGGGGGTTTAAGATTTGGGAACCATTTGTACAGAAATGCTAACTGAAGCCATGACAAGGGCCAAGGTCACAAAGGTAGAGAGAAAAGGCCCAATGACAGAGCTTTGGCGAACACTTACATTAAGGAGGGGCTGGAAGAACCCAGAGAAAACAAATGAGTTGTTAGATAAGAGAATCTAGAGGTGTTATGGAAGCCACTGGAGAAGCACATCAAGGAAACAATGGGGAGCTGATAGTATCAAATATCGCAGAAAGGTCAAGGAAGAAAAAGACTAAAGATACAATACTGCATTCGGTGCAATGAAAGTCATTGGGGATCACTGAGAGGCCAGGCTGCAAAGAATTGGACACATTAAAACTTCTTTAAGACCTTTGAGAATCAAAAGGAGAACAATGGGGTAAGAGTTCAAGGAGATAGAAACTCAAAGTGAAGGACTCCAGGTAGAAAAGCAATCGGGGGTAGAGGAGACATCGAAGAAGCAAGAGGAAGAAAGGGATTGGAATGTATGAAATAAAGGCTAGAGATGGAAGGGTTAAGCCTTGGCTAGGAGGGTTAAAAGAAGGAACAAAAGGAAGGATAGATGAGGTCACAATGTACTTGCTCTATACCTGCCATTTATAGCTTAATTCCTTTGGGCTGAGTCCTGCTTTAAAAAGAAATCTTCCCTGGAGAGAGGCACGTCTTAAACCATAGTCAGCTGTTACCATATTGTCCCTTTAATACCTTAGTAAAGATACTGACAGGAAGAATGGGATGCTTTATGCAAGATCAGTGTTGGCAGACAAACCTAGAAATTTTGTCCAGGACCAGATCAAGGATTCTCCTATGTTTGCATATAAATTAGAGTCATGAACCTGGGTTTAAATCATAGCCCTGACTCCTTAGACAGAGGCAGTATGGGACTATGGATAGGTCAAAGGGATTTGGAGTTAGAAGCTTTGAATCTTGGCTCAAATACTCTGGAGCTGTATGTAACTAGTCATTTCCCCTTTCTGGGCCTCAGTTTCCCCATCTGCCAAGTGAAGGCTGAGATCCTTTCCAACTCTGAGATTCTAGTCTCAATTCTTTCTGACTCTTACCAGGGTTACGTTACTGTGAGTTATTAGCTCACATTATTATTATTACTGTTAGTTTATTAGCCCCAATTATGTAATTCTGGGCAAGCCATTTCCTTAACTACTTTACAAGGCTGTTGTGAGGATCCTACTTCCGTCATTTACTGGCTCTATAACCTGAAGAGTCATTTTTTTACTTCTAGGACCTTTAGTTTTCTCATCCATAAAAGGGGATGGTGGTTTAAGAGCCCAACCCACAAGACTGTGGCAATGAGCAAGACTCATAAAATCTGATTTTTGCACGGGACACAATTTCATTGGCACAGGGAGCTGACAATGAGGAACCTCTCTCTACTAAAGCAGATCTACCACTGCTCTGAGAGAGTGGCCTGAGGCCTCATTAGCAGACTTGTCCAGGGTCATGCAAGGAGGAAGGCTGTTTTTATCCACCTTGCCTCTATAAAGTCTGTGTTGGGTCAATCATAAACCGTGTTTGTAGTACTTCGAGGCTATATAATGCTTTCCCCACAACAGAACTGTGAGAATGTCAGTCTTATCATGTCAGTCTATCACCAAGCGGTAGCTGGGTGGTACAGTGGATACAGCCCGGAACCTGGAAGTTTAAATCCTGCCTCAGACACTTGCTAGCTATGTGACCTTGGGCAAATCACTTAACTTGGGCAAGTAACTTAAAGGCACCTCTTTGTGCCTCAGTTTCCTCATATGTAAAATGGGGATGGTAATATCATTTACCTCACATGGTTGTTAGGAGGATCGAATGAGTATAATATGTAAAGTGCTTTGCAAAATTTAAAGTACGATATAAATGTTAGCTATTATTATCAAAGCTAGCCCTTCTCATACCCATTTTACGAAGAAACTGAAGCTCAGAGAGGAAAAACTGGCTAGCCTAATTGACATAGTTGGGCCAGGTCTTCTGACAAGACCTGAGCTTTTTCCTTTCTGAAAATCTTTAAATTACATTCTATTTTCATGAAGATCCACCTCCCATTCCCCCCTCCCCAACTGAGAAAACAAGAAAAACAAAAACCTTATCACAAACATGAATAGTCAGGCAAAACAAATTCCTGAATTGGCTGTATATATATGCAGTGGTCATTGTGTTGATCAAAGTTTCTAAGTCTTTGAAAGTTGTTGTCTTTAGTGTAATTACTGTATAACGTGTTTTCCTCATCCTGCTCACTTCACTCTGCATCAGTTCATACGGGTCTTCCCAGGTTTCTCTGAAACCACTCCCTTCATTATTTCTTACAGCATAATCACATTCATATACTATACTTGTTCAGCAACCCCCTTAGTTTCCAGTTTTTCTAGTAGGTGCTGAATAAATGCTTGTTTGCTCACCACCCTCACAAAACAAGGGGCTATCAGTATTTTTATAAATGAGTCTTTTTCCTCTGATCTCTTTGGCAGAATATCCCTAGTAGTCATACGACTGGGTCAAAGGGTATGCGCAGGTTAGCTAGCAGCTCTTTAGGCATAGCTTCAGATTGCTTTCCAGAATGCTTGGACCTGTTTACACTTCCTCCAAAAGGGCGTTAAGGAGCCTGTTTTCCCTCAGCTCCTCCAGAATTTGTCACTTTCCTTTTTTGTCAACTTTGCCAATCTAAGAGGTGTGAGGTGGAACCTCAGAGTTGGATTAATTCGCACTTCTGTAATCGGTGTTGATTTTGAGCACTTCCTCCTTCCCCCCGTCCCCAATATGGCTACGGATAGCTTGGATTTCTTCCTCTGAAAATTGCCTGGTCGTATCTTTTTGACCATGCATCAGTGGCAACCAGGGCTTTTCCCACCAAACCACACTTGGACTCCCTCACAAGTGTAAGTCACTTTAGGAAGTGGTCCACGAGGGAAGAAGCCTGTTTTCCAAGCAGGGATGGCTCAGCCCAGCGAACGGTCCAAGACACAGACACACAGACAGACAGACAGACAGACACACACACACCCCTCCTCCCCCGCGCGCCCTTGGCACAGCGGGCTCTCAGAGTAAGGAGCCCAAGGCTCTTTCCACCACACCCACCCACAAGCACGCGCGCGCGCACACACCTGCCTCCGGCCTATCAGGTGAATGAGAGAGAGACCTGCCTCAACCTGGCGCGCAGTCGAAGAAGGCTGAATGAATGAGTGACTGCGCATGTCCCTTTGCGGCACCCATACCATAGTCTTCCGCTACCTGCCGCGGGAAGGCTGTTGGCCGTTGACGGGACTCGGTCCTGACCTCTGGGAAAAACGAATCCATTCGACCGTTCGGCAGCGAACTGCCCCGCTTTCCTTCACCCTCCGCCCCTCTGGAGGCTAGACCGCTGAGCCCCCGGCTCGGACCTACCTACGCCATCTCGACCACTACGTGTGACGGCACACGTAGCCGCGAGCGCAATTGATTGGCAGGGAGGAGCGAAAAGGAGGCGAGGCGCGCCAAGAGCGCGGAGGGGAGGTGGGCAGGGAGAGAAGGAAACTACACTTCCCAGTCTCCTACGCGCAATGTGAGGTTTCAGGGCGGTGGGCGAAGGCTCGGGCAGGCATTCGCAGCATGCCCCTGCCGGGGTACCTTTGCCCCAGGGTAGGAAAACTCGGCATGGAGGTCCCCACCACCTTCTTTCCGTCGAAAGGCGGGAACACCGTGGGCACTACAACTCCCAGGCGCCGGCGCGCGGCCGCGCCTGCGCCTTGGCGCCCGTCGCCATCTTGCCCCCTTCTGAGGAACCGCAAAACAAACCCAATTCCTGCTGGCCCGGGTCTCGTCGGAGGAACCTTTTAGATGAGCCGCGAAAGGCCAGGCAGGTGGGTCGTCCCGGGGCCAGGCTTGGGGAAGGGGTGGCAGGCTGGCCTCGGCCTCCCGGGCCTGGCAGCGCTGAGGAGAGCGCGGTGTCCCCCCCTCCCTCCTCCGCCGTGCCCATCCTCCGTTGTCTCCTAACGGGATTGGGGGGGCGGGGGACGGAGACTGGGGTTCGGGTCCTTCTGAGGACAGAAGGAGGCCGGCAGGCCCGACCTGGAGCCGGAGTCCGAGGGTGGCTGGGGGCGCGCTGGGGCGCTCGCTGCTGCCCCTGCTCCTCTCCGTGGCCGCGCTCGCAGCAGCCCCTGCCCCTCTCTGGCCTCCCTGTCCTCCCTTCTCTGCAAAGCCAGGGGTTTGCACCAGATGGTTCCCGAGGCCCCTTCCAGCTCTGACGTCCGGCGCTATTTCAGCTCCTTTTCTGCTCTGACATGCCGGGTTCTAAGCGTAACCCCGGCTCTGACATCGTAGGAGTAGGATCCAGCTCTGACATTCCGTGCTCTCGGTTCCAACGTCCCCAGCTCTAACATCCCGTGCTGTCCTCGTTTGAGGGTTCTTCCCGGGCTCTCTGTGTTCTAGGGTCCTTCCGGCTCCAGCATTCCTACGCTCTCCAAGTTTTAGGGTCCTCCCGGGCTCCATAGCGTCCCGTGCGCTCTGTGATCGAACGTCCTTCCCAGCTCTAACATCCCGTGCTGTCCTCGTTTGAGGGTCCTTCCCGGCTCAAACATTCCTATGCTCTTGATGTTCTACGGACCCTCTCAGTTCTATAACATCCTGTACTGCTCCTATTCTACGTCCTTCCCAGCCATAACATTCTGAGCTCTCTGTGTTCTAGCTCCTGGCTATAGTGTTCTGCGTTCTCCCCGTTCTAGGATCCTTTTCAGTTCTAACATTATACTCTCTATTTTCTAGAGTCCTTCTCAACTCAGTAACATCCTTAATAATATCTCAGTGAGCCAGAGCCCTTTTCAGCTGTAACACCCTATGCTCTCTTATGTTCTAGGTCTTTTCCAGCCATAACATTCTGTGCTCTAGGGTCTTTCTCGGCTTGATAACATTCTGTGCTCTCTATATTTTAGGGTCCTTCTCAGCTCTAACATCCAATAATCTCCATGTTCTAGAGTCCTTTCCAGCTCTAATTTTCTGTATTCTCTGTGTTCTAAGGTCCTTCCTAGCCATAACATTCTGTACTCCTTCCTGACTCTTAAATTCCCTGTTTGTTGGCTGTTTCCATCTCTGACATTCTTTGAATGGAGGTGCAGGGGGCAGGGAGGCTACTATTGGCTTCACTGAGGCCAGAGCCTCTGTCATTTGCTGTCCTGCTGTGGCACTGGGGCTTCGAATGACATTGGGGGAGGGGAGGCAAAATAAGGTTGGAGGAGAAAGGGCTGAAAAGTGTAGGGATTGGAAAGGTGGTGATGAGGATAGGGAAAGTTGGAAGTGGTGGGGGGATGGGTGAATGAACTCTTGTTGCTGATGCTGTGTGCATATGTTTGGCGGGTGGGAAGCATGGAGGGGGACTTTTGTGTCTCTCTGTATGTGTTGGGGTGTGGGTGGGAAAGGATGGGTGGCCTTTTGTGATCTTGTGTGCCTGTGTTTGCAGGGAGAGGTAGAGTAGAGATGGAAGGGGCTGGGTGGGAAGGATAAGGTTGTCCACTTGTGATACTGTGCTTGATTTTTCATTGGAGTGGAGGCAAAGAAGAAAGGCTGAGTTGGATGGCTTAGTGGGGTCCTCCTGCGATTCTGTGTGCATGTGTTTGGGTGATGGTGGGGAGAGGATGAAGCAAAGGAGGAAGAGTGAAAAGGTGGATGTGTCCATCTTGTGTTTCTGAATTGCTTGAGTTTAGGGGGAGAGAAAGGAAAAGGGTAAAGGAGTTGAGAAAGGTAGTTAGGCTGGGCATGTCATATAGAGGAGGCAGTCTCCGGGTGATAACATTTATTAGGGAGAGACGGGGAAGGGGGGGTTTGGAAAGGGTTTTTTCTTTAGCATAATAAGGTAGCAGAGTTTCAGTGCTGATGCTCCTGGTCTGTAAGGTCTTCTGGTCTTGTGTACCTTTCCTTTGGGGCCATTAGAGAGGGGCCGTATCCTCTGCTTCCATAACTCTTGCCTAAGGAAACCGATTTCTTCTCTTGATTCTGCTCCCCTGTTGAAACCTGCTTTTCTGTCATTGTGCTGTCACTTGGTTTTAGTTGCCCATTGATCATTTGGGATCACAATGGATTCAGGTAAGGAGAGGTTTCCAACATTAGAGCAAATAAGTTGACCAGGTATATGGTACCCAAATCCTTAACTTTTTAAGATTGGTAGAGAAAGCATGGAGAACTTGTTACAGCCACTGAAAGGCTTGTTTGCCCATTCCTCAGCAGCGAGGGAAACTGATATAGTGGGGAAAGCGTATATTTACTGGAGTGTCCTGTTCCAGGTAATTTAATGGATACATTTTGGTGACTTAAATTTTTTCCTTATTTGTAGGGAAGATAAGCTCTGTGGGGCTACAAAACGGAAGCAAGGATGCCTGTTGTATGGCCAACCCTTCTGGATCTCAGCAGGGATGAATGCAAAAGGATCCTTCGAAAATTGGGTAAGGTATCATTTTGGGACTCTGTCCTCATGAAGCTTTCACTTAAGTAGGAGGATAAGCTATATGCCTAGACATTTGTAATAAACAATAATACATGAGGACATTAGCTAAAAAAACCAGTTTCAGCTTCAAGGACCTATTGTGTTCTTTGCATTCTACCTGTTTGTCATGACTTTACTGTATTTGCCATTTTGTTAGACTTGCTGTTGTGATGCTTTTGGTAATTATATGTTAATGTCAGTAGTTAGCACTAAACTAAAAATTAACAATAGTGATTAATTTTGTCATCCTGGAATGATTATTCAGATAACTCTTGGATTGGGATCTTGGTTTAAGGCAGCATAGCCTAGTGAAAGATCCCTGTTTGGGATCTAAGATTCCATGGCCTTCAGTTGCATTTCTTCTTTTGAGTTTGAATTTGGACAAGTCACTTAAACTCCTTTTCCTTCAGTTGTCACATCTATAAAATGATGGATTTGGATTCTGAAGTCCCTCTTGGCTCTAAGCTCCCAAGTGCACTGTTCTAGTGCTTATAAAAATTTGTTCTTGGTTATTTTTATTCCTCCTTTAATTTTTTCTTCTTGTGTTCCAACTCTTCAGCCTTCAGTGGCTTCATCTTGCCTGTAGGATAAAGTATAAACTTTTTAGTCTGACATTGAAGATGTTTCACAATCTAGGTTTAAACTTCCTACTCTTCCCCTTCCTGTAGTCTCCCTTTTAGCCAAACTAGACTTTGGATATTCTCTAATCTTGTCCTGCCTTCCTTTGCAACAGCATCGTGGCATTGCCCTTCGTGCCTGGAATGTATTTTACTTATTGAAATTCTTCTCTCAACAACCATCTCTATTAAAGTTTCCTTGATTCCTCTATACCCTCCCCCACCAAGATGAAAGTGATCTGTCTCCTCAGATTTTTCCGAGAGCATTTTGTTCTGATTTCCTTTCTGCTCCCATCATATTCTCTCTTGTGTCATACTTGTTTATATACGTGTTGTGCTCCACTCCATTAGACTGTATCACCCTTGAGGGCACAGGCATTGTTAGTTTTCATTTTTGCATCCTCAGTGCTAGGTATAGCAACCTTCATTGCACATGGATGCTTAATAAATGCTCTGTACTGATGTTATAGTGGCTTGGCATACATAGGAAATCATAATATATACCCATTTATTTCATTTAATGATGATAAATAAAAGCTATGGTAAAACATTTGTCATATGAGATTGCAGCAGTAGATCATATTGAGATTTAAAGGCTTTTTTGGCTTTGCATCAAGAGATTAAAATTAAATATAAAAGTGTGATCTTTAACTCTAAATTTATCTGTAATCATAGAGCTGTGCCAGTAAAGTTACAGTGGAGCAGAGGCTAAGCAAAAGAAAACAGATCCTAGAGCACAATGTCATTTATAAATAAGCGATCTTTGGCTTTGGAAGGGTAAGGGTTGGCAAGAGTTTGCATCCATTTCTACCCCCAGCCTCCTCCTCCTTCCTATTATCATGATAGTGAAAACCTTTACATTGCTCTCAAATATTAGGGTTCTATTGGAAATTTTAAGAGAAAAGTACTATTTTAATAGTAATTTTAAAATAAGCTTTTCCTTTCTTTTCTTTGATTAAAATCAGGTTTAATGCAGGATAATAAATTCAAGTTTACTTCAGTTAAAATGAATTGAGAGATAATTTCTTTCTCTTGCACCTGTAGGGGTCGTAAATTCTCCCCTTTCTCCAATCCGTGTATTTTAAGTGATGCCCAAAGAAGTACGCTTGAGAGAGAACTCAGTGCTGTAGAGTGCTACAGTATAATTAAATGGCTGATTCGTATAAATTAAAATGTTTAGGGCTTTGTAATATAAACACTAATAACAATTTAGTTTATAATGTGTTTATGCTGTGATTTCATAAGCCAACTAATACTTACATGTCTTTGGAGGTAACACTTTAAGGTAGTTTGGCAACCATGATAGCAATAGAAAATAGAAAACTGTACCCTGGATGCAGTACCCATAATAGCACTTATCAGACATAACCAAACAGCGTGGGAAAAATGGGAAAAATCATGGTGTTACAGTGGAAGGCTTTACGGTACAGGTGGATTTCTGGAATTTTTCACAGTTGGAAGAGGGAATGACTTGGAGTATGTAACTGAAATCAGTATTCTGGCTTTATGTGAGGTTCCTCAGGCTGCTTCTATGTGTGATGATGAAGTTGGGATTAAACCATGTGGAAATGTCAGCAGCGTTTAACTTCTTTCATTCTCTTTAAATTATTGAGCCTCAGCCACCTCAGGCTCAAAAATGTCCAAAACTAAATTCATCTGCCCTCTCTACTCTCTTCTTTCTGACTCCCTCATTTCTGCTAATTGTATTAAAATTCTCTTAATCATCTAGAATTCAGTCTTTGGAGTTGTCTTCAATTCTTCCTGTTCCTCCAGTATCTGCACTTCTAATTAGTTGCCTTCCTAGCATCTCAAATTCATCTCCTTTCTATTTCATTGTAGTTTAGGCCTTTATTACTTTTCATAAAGATTTATTCTAGTCTCCATATTATCAGACTCTTACTCATCCTTCCAATTCATCTTACACATGGTGTTACATAATTCTTTACTGTGATCATGTCATTTTCCTGCTCAGCATTCAGTGGTCTCCCCATTAACTACTGAATAAAATGCAAACTCCTTAGTTTGGCATTCAGACCCTTTTCAGATCTGGCTCAGCCTACCTTTCAACCTCATTTATAGTTACTCTGTTCTACAGTAAAACTGGGCTACTTGCCATTCCCTAAAGTGTACCTTTGCTTATACATTCTGTCTCTCTCTACCTCCATTATGCTTTTCCTTACCACTGCTAGTTGAAATGTTTTCCATTCTTCAAGGTTTGACTCAAATGCTGTCCCCTCTAAAACTAAATTCTCTAGCCAGAAGTTTTCTGCTCCCACTGCAGGCCAATTACTTTTGTATTTGTACCTTTTTCTAGGGCACTTATGTACTTATTTGCATTGTTTTTTGTGTGGATGTCTACCTCTCTTACTAAAATGTAAAATCTTCAAGGCTCAAAACCACTATCTTATTTATGTTTGTATCCTATTTTACCTCCCTCTGCCTCAATTTTCCATTTGTGGAATAAACAGGATAGACTAGGGAATCATTAAGTGCCCTTTCGTTTCTGAAATGAAATTAGAATATGAAAATTTATGCTGTTTCATTCTATGGAAGGATAGTAAAATGAAATTGCCTGGCACTAGGGCCTGGCAGACCTTGTCTAGGAGGGTTATTCAGGCTCTCCTGATCTGAGAAAAGCAGAGGATGCATTATAGTCTCACTCTCTGGTGCTTGTTCTGCCTTCAGATGAAAGGGAGTAAGAACAGAATGAAATTGTTTAGAATCATAGCCTGTTAAACCTAGAAAGAACTTTAGAGATGGTCTAGTCCAACCCCTAATTTTATCAATGGGGAGACTAAGGGTCAGAGAGGGGAAGTGCCTTGCCCAAGGTCATACAGCAGATTACTGGGAAAGCCAGATCTAGAAACCAGGCCTACTGAGGGCTTTTGCTACTGTACAAAAATGCATTTTTAGGCAGGACTTAGAGAGGTATGTGCAGGTAGACTGGTGAATGAATGAATTCCCCTGTGAGATTTCCATAGTTTTATCAGAGCATTTTTGGAATTCTGTTTCATCGGCCATATGGTCTCTTAATGGCACCATCATCCTCCCAGGATTATCAGCCTGAAGTCATCTCTTGACTCTTTCCTTCATCCCATAGAGCCATTCATTTGGCGAATCTTTGAAAGGTCTGTTGAATCCAGATGCTTTTCATTCCCAGTGGACCCTCATCAAGCCCTCATCACTTCTTGTTTAGACGGTCATGACCTTCTAACTTCTTGCTTATAGCCAGTCCCCTCTTCATTTCATTTATATCCATTTGTACTATTTCCATCATGTCATTCCTCTATTTGAAAATCTTCAGTGGTTTCCCGTTCCCTACCAAGTAAAATATAAACTCTTGACTCTGCCAGTCAAGACTCTCTATGCTCCAGGCTTCAGTTTATTTATTTATCCTTTCTTAAGCCACTCTCCTTCTCTGTTCTATCCATACTGGATTATTTTCTGTTTCTTTCTTGTTTTGTCCTCTCCCACAATTTTGTCTCTGTCTGTGATCTTCTTTCATGTCTGGAATAGTCTCTTCCAGTTTCCATCTGCCGCTTTATCCAGGTAGTGTTCTCTAGCTCCTTCTCTTCCCACCTCCCCCAACCCCTGAAAGTAATTTCTTCTCTCTCTGTCTCTCTCTCCTTCTCCCATCTTCTCCCTTCCCAACTACTCTTCCCCCCTTTCCCCATCTCTTTCTCTCTCTGTCCTTACCTCCCCCTTTCTCTCCATCTCATACATTTTTATTCCTAGTGTCTAGTACAAAGACTTGAAAATAGATGTTTAATAAATGTTTGCACTGAATCGAGTTGCCTTACTGGTTAGTCATTGGATGTCCTTGGCTGTCTTGGCTTCAGTGTCTGTATAAAATGGAATATTTCCTTCCAGATTTATTCCTTAAAGTGAATTTATGCCTGAGACTTGAACAAGAGTCATTTGCAACAAGATGAAGTTCTATGTGTTTTTTTAGGACATTTTTAGTAATAGTTTTTATTTTAAAGACACTTTTCTTTGACTTGTAGCTGATTTGATTGTTTCTTGCAGTGAAATTTTATAGTACACACATTACTAAATTCAAAACATTAAAGATTTATATAAAAGTTGGTTTCTTCCTCTTCTAGAATTGGAGGCATATGCTGGAGTTATCAGTGCCCTGCGGGCACAGGGGGACCTCACAAAGGAAAAGAAAGATCTTCTCGGGGAACTCTCAAAAGTTCTTAGGTAAATATCTTTATTTTAAATGTGAAACAGATTTTCATTTTCAGATTTCATTACAGCCAGAAGACATTTATCAAGTACCCTTTACGTGGCAGACACTATGCTAAGGTTGGAGATATAAAGAAAGGTAAAAGACAACTCCAGTTCTCAAGGAGCTCATGTTCAGATCGATATAAGAAAATATGAGATAAGCTTTATAACTAATTATACTATCCACCCAAATACTGTGTGAAACAAATTCTTGTGTTTTCACATTATTGATGCTGCTAAGGGAATCTGAAATTCTAGTTTTGGCTTGTGGCCAACGTTCTGGTAGGAATGTTGATTAGTTATGGGATTATAGGATTTTCGAGCTGGAAGGGACCTTGAAGATCACCAGGTCCAACCCCCTCATAGATAAAGAAACACCCAGAGAGGTAGAGTGACTTATCTAAGGTCAGACAGGTAGTGCTAGCCAAGATCCCAGCCTAGGACCTCTGATTCCAGATTTAGTCCTCTTTCTGTTTTAGCATGCTGCTGTTGCATCCAAGTGAAAGCCTTTATTGAGGCAGGTTTTTGTTAGGTCCATAGGACATTTGGTGTGCTTGAGATGTCCTTGACGCTAGACAAAGAGATGGGAGAAGCTGGCTGCAAATAGTAGAGGTTGCTTTTGACTAAGAGTGTATGTAACATCAGGAGATAATATGATAATAGTTTGAAGACTAGAACAGATCTTAGAAGTTATCTAGTCCAACTCTGGTTCAATCCCCTCATTTTACAGATGAGGAAATTGATACCTTGAGAGCTTAAGGGACTTGCCCAAGATCACACAACAGGGAGCCTGGAGCAGAGCTAGTATTCAAATCCAGCTCCTTTGCTTTGAGATTTACAGTGTGCTTTCCTTGTAGCAGCTCTATGAATAGATCAAGTAATGTTAGCCCTATTTCACAGAATAAGTAACTTGAGGTTCCAAAGGGTTTAAATTGCATGTTCCCACACAGCTGTTTACTGTTAGAGCCAGAATTCAAACTCAGGTCTCTTGACTCTAGGTCTAGCACTTTTTTGGCTACTCATCCGAATGCATTGTGACATTTGATTCAGAGATGAATGCTATCTAATCATAGGTGCTTGGTATTTCAAAGTGAAGAATAATTGAAGAATCTAGGGATGTTTATTCTGGAGTAGAGAACTTGGAAGAATATATTGTTAGCTCCTCAGACAGGGACTGGCAGTTTCCATGTTGGGTGCTAGTGTGAAGGAAGTGAACAAGAAAGTATTTATTAAGCATTCACTGTGCTAAGTGCTGAGCATTCAAAAGCAAAGAATAGTCCCTGTCTTCAAGGATCTTGTGGTAGCATATATAGGCAATGATGTTTTGGTTTGGAAAGACAGAGGGATGGTGAGTGGACCTATCAAAGAGTAGATTTATACGCTGCTTCCTTCTTTCCTTTTTCCTTCTCTTCCTCCTTTTCTCTTTCCTTTCTTTGTTTCTTTCCTCCTTTCCTTCCTTCTTCTCTCTCTCCCTTCTTTCCTCTTCTCTGTCTTGTTTAGGTATAGCATCCATTCACAGACCCAATACCACTGCTGATGGTCCTGGATGCTTTAATCTGCTTTATTTATGACATAGGCCACTTTCCCTCTCCTTAGGCAGCTTGGTGAACCCTTGCTCCCTGGAGGCTCATAATACTGATGCTTGACTTAGTACAGACACCCATTTGGCTTTAACCCTGTTGCAGCTCAGGAGATCTGTTGATCTCAGCCTCCCATAGCAGGGGCACAGGCCACCACATGTGGTCATATTCTTTCTAGTAGCACTTGTGGTATTGATTTGATGATGGTTCCAGAGCTGGGATTCAATTTAGCAGGCATTAGGCATTGATGGTGGTGGCCATGGGAGGGAGAAAGAGGTATGAACAAAGAATACTGCACAGAAGAGGTGGCAGTATTTGAGTTGAACCTTGAAGGAAGATTAGAATTCCGAGAGGTGGAAATGGCATGTTAAACTTGGGAGCAACCAGTTGGTCAGTATGTCTGTAATGTAGAGTGCATGATGTGAAATTTTAGAAGGATAGTCACTTAGTAAATATTTGTTGAATTGTTATCTGGAAGAGAGAGTAGAGTGTGTCTATAGGGGGCTGAATTAGACCTAATCAATGGAAGTTTCAGGGAACCTGACTTTAGGTTAATATAAGCAAGAATTTCTATGCAATTAGAGTTTTCTGAAAATCAAACTGGCTGTTTTTAGAGGTCCCTCTCAGGCAAATGTTCAGAGTAGGTCTAGATGAATACTTGTTTGAAGATTTTAGTGTATAGAATGTGAAGGTATCTTCAATATCATCTAATTCAGTCTCTCCTTTTAGAGTTGAGAAAACTGAGACCTCAAGAAGTGAAATGGGTGTTATCAAAAGGGTTCCGGCTCAGGCTGGTTGACCAATGTGACAAAAGGGCTTCAGCAACTGAGAGTTAGATTCTTTGGTTGAGAGTCTGTTTCCTTGTGTCCCATTTGGACTGTTCTTAGAAAAGCTAAACAATTCATGGTGAAGGCGATTCTTTTATAACTTATCTTGATATAGTCTAATTTCTTTAGCAGAAAATTTTCTACTCAATAAAGTCTCCCTAAAATTTAAAGCTATTTTTCTTGTTTCTTCAATGGAAATGAGAGTAACGTTTATTTGTGTTTTTCATGAACTTGATATTATTAATTTACTCCTAAACTTCATCACCAACACTAGACAGTTTTATTAATTATTAGACTGTGAAATGTAATCTGTTTAGTCTTTCAGTATTGATTTCATGTTTGTTTATTCATTATTGGTAGGACACTTAAAAAATTATAGTAATATGACATGGCACCGAAGATACATAACCAATGAGTCGAGTAAAATGTTACTATCCTGGTGTCAATTTTTAGAGCTGAGAACCACCTTTGGATTATTCCTACCACTAAAGGCAGTTCCAATGTCTTACTCTCTCAAATCGTTTGTTTCATTGGGCATAGAACTGTATATTCTCTGAACTGATTGTCCATCTTCCCACCTAGAATAGGAGTCCTCTTCACAGTCTTCCCCCAGATGATCATCTCCCTTCCCCTTAAACAAAGAGGTAATGTGGTGTAATGGCAGCCACACTGGATTTCTGGAGCTGGAGGGTCTGTGTTCAAATCTTGAGTTCTGTTACTACCACTGGGACTATGAGTGATAAGTTTTGGCGGTGGTGATAGTGATGATGTGTTCATTTCTATAGTCACAACCTTATCATTTAGGCAGTACAGTTACTGTTATCTACATTTTACGCAAAAGAAAAGGGAGATTTCAGAAGATGAAGGAACTTGCCCAGGACAACACAAATACTGTTTCAGATGTTAGAAATGAGCCCTAGTATCTAATTCTTAATAGTGCATTCACCCTTGTAGCAAATTGCCTTTATCTTTCTGGATCCTCTATAAAATGGGTCAGAGTAGGTGGTCTCTAAAGTTCCTTCCATTTCTAAATTCTATCAAATTTCTGTTGATGAGGAGTAGGTCTGAATTGTCTAAAATCTGAATTGACCTATACTCTTTTCCCCCAAATGTATGTGTATGTACACACACACACACACACACACACACACACACACACACACACACACTTTCAGTTCTTGAGTTCAGTAAACATTTATTAAGTACTTACTGTTCTAGGTAATAAGGTTGGAAAGATGGAAAAAATGACAGTCCTTGCACTCAAGGAGCTTACAACTTAATAGAGTAAATATAATCACACAGATAAGAATAATGTAAGATTTTTAACTTATCCTCCAAACTTAGAGCCCTCAAATTCCTATTGAGGGCACCATCGTACATCCAGGTTCTCCACTTTGGTGTCATTCTTAGCTTCTCATTCTCACTCTGCATTATCTGTTCAGTTTATCAATTTCTCATATACATTCCCTTGTCTCTACTTATATAGCCACTATTGTTATTCGGGTCTTTATCATCTCTTGTCTAGAATACTAATACTAATAGCCTCTTAATTAGTATCCCTGCCTCAAGCTTCTCACTCTAGTCCATCCCTCCCTTAGCTGCCAAAGTGATTCTCCTAAAGCACAGGTATGATTATATGACCATTGCTCTTCTCCACCTCCCAGATAAGCCCTTGTGACTTTCCAGGATCAAATATAAATTCTTTTGGAATTTAAAGCTCTTCACAACCTGGCCTCTTCCTGTCTTTCCTGTGCCCTTATACACATTACTCCTTCTCACCACTCTCTGGTCTAGCCATCCTGGTCTTCTTTCTATTGTTTACACACATTCCTCCATTTCCCTTCTCCATGCCTTTTTGCTGGCTCCCCTTTGTACCTAAATGCTCTCTTTTTTCCCCTCCACCTCTTAGAATCCCTGACTTCTGGTACTTTTTGCAGAAGGCCTTGTCCGGGCCCCCCAGCTGCTACTTAGTGCCTTCTCCTGTAAGGTTACCTTGTGTCTGCTCTGTACTTATCCAGTATATACCTCTGTATGTGTATGATATCATCCCCCTTGGAATGTAAGCTTTTTTGGGACAGAATTACTGCGTTATATATGTATCCTCTGTACTTAGCACAGTTCCTGAAACAGCGTTTAATAAACGTTTGTTGATTGATGGTCGTCTGAGAGACCTAAAAGAGGGGGCCTTATAAAGGGCTCCAGGACAGTTTGAGAAGGAAAGAGATAGCTTGGAGATGAGGGAAAACTTTATGGAAATTTTCAAATAGAGCTTCAAACAGAAGAGAAGGATTTCAACTAGTGTCGCTAAAAGGGGCTTGTATTCCAGATGGCCTAGATGAATTCACAATGACAAGAAGAAATTGCAGGCCAAGATCAGGGTTGTCATCCTGTTTGCCTGCAGCAGAGAAATCTCACTGTGGGGGAGGGGAGGAAGGTTTGGTTCTGACCGGTATGGTAACTTGTTGCTTTAAAATATAAATGTAAATAAGAAACAGCTTAGCAGAATTCTATAATGACTCCTTTTTTATTTTTGACAGCATCTCAACAGAACGCCACCGTGCTGAAGTACGGAGAGCTGTAAATGATGAACGGTTAACAACAATTGCACATAAGTAAGCTATTAGTCATATTACACATAATTTTTATAACGGCTAGGAAACAGTGTTCCCATTATATAGTAGGTACCTGGGTCTTTCATCTTTATGGTAATGTCTTCACTTACTCATGGAAGCTGACTACAGAATTGAAACTGTATTTAACTGTTGTTAAACTGGCATGTTTATCGATATTTTATCAGGAAAATAACATATCCAGGTTAAATCCTATTGCACTAAAACTTCCAGATAACTCAAGATTTTTAAGCTTTAGCTAACAGCCCGTTTATATGGAATAATGCTCAATGCAACCGAATTTCATTGCATGCAAAATTCGATGGTTCCTTCTTTCTGTAATAGGATTTGCCTTGTATAGTATTGTATAAATAGGAAATACAAATTATCTGATATTTGAGTCTAATGAGTAATCATTGTATTTTCTTATATGTTAGGCATGGGGTGCTCTGCTTTATAAGATTTGAACTCGAATTTATGAAAATCAGAAGTTGTAGAATAGATAAATCACATCATAGAATAATTAATATTATAGCAAGTAACTCACCTTGTTCTTTTAAATGTTTTTAAATTTTGAACTCTTTGCTAAGAGGATGTTGGGTGGGTGAAGGAGTGAGGGTAGGGCTCAGGCTTGGTTTATAGAGGCTGCTGCCACCTGAAGATGAGTCATGAGTGAAGGTAGAGCCACTGGGCAATGGTGTTTTAAGGCAGTGGAAAAATATGAAGTGATTTACGCAAATTTGATTTGCACACAACTTTTCAGAGGCACATCCATTTTAAGAGTAAAGAATGCTTACGGAAAACATGTATTGCGTGTATTTTTAATTAATAATTTTAGTGTAAAAGAAAGAGAAAAATTAATTTGTTACTTTGCAGTATAATGTGAGCCATTAAGCAGCAAGTTTTAAGTTAGTTAGAAATACTATTCTCTGCTTTCATTTTTTCTAACCTATAATCTTGATGACCTTAATGGTGAGTCACATTTTGCAGATAGGTAAACTGAAGCTCAGATTCTTGTGGTGGTACCACTTCACTACTATTAGTAATGTAAATTAGTAAAAAAAGAAAAGCTATTTAGTAATGCTTTGAGGATTTACTAGCACTTTGAGATACGTGAGAAGTAGGCACTATAGAAACTTTGAACGTTTTCATTGGAGACATTTTGCATTTAATTGGCTCACTGACATGGTTTCACATAATAATGTATTCCTTCCAAAGCTATAAACTTTTGAATTTGAATGCTTTTCAAATAGTGGCTAGTGAGCTAGATTCTAGTTTGAGAATGAGTAATAGGAAGAGGATGTTATTGTTAATAAAGTAAAGAAAAATAGCTTTCACAGCCTCTCAAATAAAACGAGACTCTTGGTAACATTGTTCTTGGACAATTAGTTGTTAAGTTGATGCGTCAATTTCATACTTAAAGGATAACATTTATTTAGTCTCGTTTTCCTTTTTTCCCCCTCAAAGAATGAATTTATCCTTATATTTGGGTGAGAGACCAAGTTACAGGTATGCAAATAGGTTATTATTATTTCAGGCTTTTACTTGTTTTTATTTAAAAATTCAAAATTATAGCTCTCAATTATTCAGGGGCATATTATTCAATGTATGAATTAGCCAGGCCCCTTGCTTTTCCTTCTTCTTCCCTTTCTTCCCCTCTTCCTTATGCTGCCCACCTTTTAGCTACTTTGTTGCTTGGGAGTATCTTTAGTCAGAGGGTGGGAAGGGAGAGGAGTTGAAATTTAAATTAGTCAGTAGTCCTGGCAAAAGTTTGGTGGAGGAGGTAAAAATTAATTACCAAAATGTCATGGGTTTCTTTAATATGCTTGACCTCTCCCTTTCCCTCCTCCCTACATTAGCATGGATAATTGAGAGTTGGCTTTTACCTGCCTTATGTTCCTTTTTCTTTTTTTCTCCCTTTCTGGTTTCTTTTTACACGTGAATTTGACTTTTCTTTTTAAAAATTCAATTTTAGTGTATACATATAAACCCCATGGGTGTTTAGTCCTTTTAATTTAGTGTTTTATATTGTAATACTAGCTTGCCCAGATGTGCTTTTCTAATGAATGGAAGGAATGAATGGTCCCCCCACTGTCTCCTCCCCTTTCCCTTAGAAGTGCCAGCAGAGCATACTGTAGCTCCTGCAATTCTTCCTGAGATTACCTGCAGGAGGTCTGTGTACCCCCTGAGCCTGAGAAAACAACCAGAGCTGGGAAGGAATGCAGCTGGGGAGACTTGCATTCACAGATTCCTCTCCCCAGGCTGGGAGGAGTGGAGCAGAGGCGAGGAGAAACCACAGAATACTAAACACAGAAGGAGGGCTGTTTGGGAGGAGGGAGAGATGGAAGAACTGCAATAGGTAGGGTGCTTAAAATCAAAGAAAAGCCTCATTTGTGGCTCTAGGCACATCCAGTAGATGCTACATTGTTATCCTTTTGTCATTTACAAAGTCTATAAATGTTTGGATTGAATTTAATTGAAAGGCCATATTAGAACCTGTACAGATTTAGAGTTAGAAGTGACCTTAGGGATCATCTAGCCCTGTCCTTGTATTTCATAAAGGACAGAAGCATGCCAGAGAGGTGGAGACATTTGCTTCAGAGCCCATAGGAAGTAGTTGTTAGCAGCGACAGGATTTTAGTTCAGTCATCTTATTGGACCGTGCTGGGTC
The DNA here is from genome assembly GCA_028646595.1 of Phalanger gymnotis. Taxonomy (NCBI): domain Eukaryota; kingdom Metazoa; phylum Chordata; class Mammalia; order Diprotodontia; family Phalangeridae; genus Phalanger; species Phalanger gymnotis. The sequence continues at coordinate 715,466,086 of CM053622.1, forward strand.
ATAGTAGTATGAGTAGAAAACCCAGAATCTGAGGGGCTAGGGTCCTTTAACAAGGCCAATTCCAGCCAGCTGTGATTCTAGGAATAGCAGGGAGGTGTGGGAGGGATCTGGAATTTCTGTTCTTTCCTCCAGGAGTTGGGCATGCTCAGGGTACATGTGAGGTACTTTTTGAGGATAGAGATCATTTTGTTAATGTTCTAAATGTTTCAGGGCCCAGCAGGCCAGAGACTTTTTAAATAGCTCTTTAAGATTAGCAATTTTATTTATATTACCTTATTTAAACATTTAGCACAGTGCCTGGCACGAGCTTAACAAATGCTTATTATTGACTTGACAATAGCTCCATGGAGTGGGGACTATAGGCATTGTTATTATTATCCCATTTTATAGATGAAGAAGTTGAGGTTTAGAGAGGTTGACTTGCCACATTCAGCTCTTTTGCCTAGTAAGGCAAACTGCCTCTGTTATACCTGACAGGTGCCTTGTGGATTTTTGCCTCACAAAGAGGGGTCAGGGATTTCTATCAGCCTTCTCTGGGATTTCTCTCAGAACAAATGTTTCATTCCAGAACTCCCTGATTATTTAGGACTCTGGTGATGTTCTATAGCCCCTCATATCTGGGATCTTCTGATGCCTCAAAACTCTTTCCTCCAATAAATTGCTCGGATAACTAAATACAAATTGCATTCTTCATTCCCAAACAAATACGAATTTCCTTTTGGTGAGCCTAAGTATTGTAGGTTTAACATTTCACTTGCCTAAAATCAGTTCTTTTGAAAAACCCCTTTTTGGTTATGTCTCAATTCTTTGGCTATGTTGGAAATATTTAGAGGACTTATAAATTCTCTGTCCAAGTTATAGTTCCATCTGTACTGTTGTTTCTCTGAATCCATGCTCTTGGAATTCATAATCTTCTCCAAATTTTGGCATTGGCCATCATTTAAGCAATACATTAGGGAGTGGCAGGGCGGACATCTCCTGCTTTAAAAGGTAAGTGAAGAACAACTTTCTTTGTTGTCTAACACTTAACAAGAAAGTGGATAGATGACAATTTAATAAAATCGATAGCTAAGTAGTGGCCAATTGATATTTTTCAAACACTGGGGAAAAAAGTGGAATAACTAATGCAAGATCCTTGAATTTTTTTTTCCTTTAGAAATAATCTATTGCTTATTCTTACCTCTCTTTGCTTCTCTCATTCTCCTTAAATCTCTTGCTTCAAACAGAGAGTAGACTTTATAGGTATAACTTGTAGCTTGAACGTTCATTTTTTCATTTTTGCTAGATGGGACTAACCTTAAAATGTTCTAGAGGAGATTTGCACACTTTTCCTCAGTGTGAATATTGAACAGCTTTTAAGAAGCACTTTCCTAAGCCTAGTTTTGATTTAAATTAAGGCCTTCTCATGTTGTATGCTAATTCATTCTGTTCTATAAAGGTAGATACCAGTTAGATATAACAATGTCCAAATCAATGTGCATAGATTGAAAGCTAAGTTAAATGAGTCTTTAAGAAACATATAGTTCCTAGTTGTGATGGTACATAACAATTCATTTTACTAGAGAGTTGTATAGTTTTAAGCTATCAGTAGCGGAGGGGAGCTGTTTAAAATGAAGGGAGCATTTCACTTTCCATTTTTAAAACTTTAGTATTTGTACATTTTTATCAGGCATTGAAGAAACAACATGTATACATAGACTTGGATTTTGTTTAGGCTATGTCTGTGAAATGTCTGTTTTTAAACAGTATCCAGAAAGACGTGTATGTAGTGAAAAGAGCCATAACCCAATATTCATTGATTGTGGGTGGGCCCTAAACTTTAAGATTAAGTCAAAATCAGCTTGTTGAACCAAGTCAAGAGAAGTGACCCAACTTCATTTGATATCTCCCCTCCTGGTTTGAGTGTTACTGGGAAGATATTTGCCAGAAAGATCTTTAGTATATAACTAATTATGGTTTCTGCTTATTTCCAGTGCTGTAAAGTTTATCTAGAGTCAGCTTTGAACATGAAAAAGATAATATAATATATGTGCATACACACAGCAGTCCTTCCCTGCCCCTCTGTACCTTGCCCTCTCAGTTACTGTCTTAGGGCAGGGGGTCTTAACCTTATTTGTGTCATGAAACTCTTTGGTCGCCTGGTGGCACCTATTGATCACTTATCAGAATCATAATATTTTTTTAGCAAATTCATAATTGAAGGAAATTTTGAATTTTAGTTACTTATGTTGTGAATACAACCTTTTGGGCTTTATTCACAGTAGATGTTAGTGAAAGAAAAGTTGTAATTTTTTTTTTCCTCATCCAAGTTCATAGATACCCTTCCCCACTCTCCCCGAAAAATCAATCCATAGACACCAAATTAAGAACCTTTTGCTTTAGCCTTTGCTATGGAAAACTTACTTTGGCAAAACTTAATGAAAGTTTAGCTTTTATCAACATCAGTGAACATCTGATAAATCTGATTTGGAAGTTGATTTTTTCATTTTGTTGGTAAATTAAACCATATTAAGAAGTTTTAAGAATTACCAAAAAAAGTTGTCGTTAGTGAAATCAAGTATAAAGCAAAAAGACAATTGGAATCAATTTGAAGGCTCAGTATTTTAAAAAATGAAATAAATGTGGAAGGGTAACTTTTTAAAAATTCATAGTTCGCATTCTGGATATTTTGAGGTTTAGTTTATAAAACTAAGTTTGTTGTGTTGCCTAAGTAAAGTGTGAAATAACCTGAAACCCTAATTATGGTCATTGGTTTTGGTATTACATCTTTAGAACAACTCTCTGCTATTTAGTAACTGTCTTATCTTAAAAGTCATGTTTGGTTGGAAAATATATAGTTGCTTTTTTAACAATGGAGAACACTTGCAGCGGCCTCTTCTTTTTTATTTAGTATGTCTGGACCCAATAGCTCTTCAGAATGGTCTATCGAAGGTCGTCGACTAGTACCACTGATGCCCCGGCTAGTTCCCCAAACTGCCTTCACTGTCACAGCTAATGCTGTTGCCAATGCAGCTATCCAGCACAATGCATCTCTTCCAGTGCCTGCAGAAACAGGAAGCAAAGAAGGTGAGAGAAATAATGTTTTCCCCAGACAGATGGTTTTGACTGTTTATTTTATGAAAATCTGATCTGGATTTGTAAGTTTTTTCCTCTAAATGTTTAAAGGTTACAAGATGTAATGATGGACTATTCTGATTTAGGAAAACAAGATCAAATTGGGATCTCGCTTAGTTGAGACTTTCCCCAAATAAAAGGCAGGAGAAGTAAATCACCTACTACTTGACAAACAGCAGAAACCCTTCTTGCAATGAGTTTTTTAACTAATGTATACCTGTGAGAAGTTTATTTAATTTCTTTATTGAATGCAAGGGGAGTATAAAAAATAAAAAGGTGACAACTCATTTTAGCTACTGGCAAAAGGTGCTGGTTCTAGTCTTGCAAAATGAAGCTCAGTCTCAGTCTTCTGGAATCAAGAGTGTGCTTCTCTGTTTCACCCAGTGTGTCTTACTTCTGTTCATTAATAGGCTTTTATAGTTGTGATTTACTGTGGTAAATGATCCTTATATAGATACATTCCTTAGATGACCAATAATGATAGAATGAGTGTTCCTATTTAGACATGTATGACAGCTTCCTTGTGGGAATGACCCTCAGAAATAAATTTAGTTGCCATATTACTTTAGGCAGCTGTCTTTTCCAGCCTAACAATAGAGCAGAGAAAAAAAAAAACTAGGTGATTTTTGAATTCATGCCAGGTCTTGGTGTGGTGGCTGGTTGAACCTTCTCAGGCAAGAGGACATCTGCAGAGGGGCAGGGTGTACCAATTACTGATGATAAACTCTTTTCGTTGACGTCTAGGTTAGTCATGTTATACTGTATAGATGCTGTGAAAGTTTACAAGATTTGCTTTCTTATTATTTGTTTAGTAGTGGTTTGCTATTCCTACACGAGTACCACGTCAACCCCAACCTCCACCCCAGTCCCAAGTGGCAGCGTTGCAACAGTAAAGTCACCGAGACCTGCCAGTCCTGCCTCCAATGTAGTTGTTTTGCCGAGTGGAAGTACCGTTTATGTCAAAAGTAAGTGGCGTTCGCTGTGTTGCCAAGGCCTGTGGCTGTCTTGCCATTAGACTACAGCATGGGTTGGATGGGCCCTCTTAGAGTAAATTATTGGTTTGCTGTCCAGTGTTCAGCAGGGCTAATGCTTATGGGGTATGACCAGGTGTGATACTTTTCAATCAGTCCTGGTGCTAGAGAAATTACTTTCTTTCCATAGTTTTTCACTGTGGGGGACTACCTTTGAACAGGGTCTTCCTGCAGGTATGTAATTGCCTTATCATTAATAATGTAATGGTAAAGAATTGCTACATACACAAATGACAAAGAATATCCTTACATGACTTGTTTAATGTTTATTTCCTACAATTACTGTAATCCCTAGTATTTGTTAAACAGTATTAAATTCTTAAAGATTGAATGCAGTTTTCTAGTCATCATATTTCCAGTTGCCTATAACATTTTTTCATCATTTACTATCACTTTGTCAGGTAGTTAGATTTTTACTTGTATTTGCTTCTAATTGCTACTGTATGCTATTTTGCCTTAAATAACTGATACAGATAATTGTCATGTTGTTCCTTGTTTAAAACAATACTAAGATTCTAATGAATATCCTCTTTGGCCACCTTTCAGGGGCTGAGATCACAGTCTTTCTGGTGGTCCTGATTCTAGGTTAGCTTAGTCATATGGAAATGAGAAGGCTGGGCTGGGGTCGGGGGAGGGCGAGGATCTAAAGAGTTTTTGTCTTGAGTTCATTTTTTTTGTCTTTTTATTACAACAGTACCTTAAGTGGGTTTGATAGTTCTTACTTTGATTTTTAAAAAGTCATTGCAAAAACAAGTGGATTATGGTGAATAAAGAGAGGCCAAGAATTGAGTTTTCATTTTTTTGTGTGGTATTAGCAGAATTATCCTTTCTGATTGTTGAATCCACTTCAGTATAAAGACCTATGTTTGAACATTTTTTTTGATTCACCAATAGGACATTCATAGTCTATAGAGAAGAAACAGTCCAGTCACAGAGCATGAGGTGGAAGCAATCCCTTCATCCTTGAGTCTCTTGGTGCATTTGATTTGGACCCTTCCTGTGCACTGCTCTAGCTCACACTTCTAGTGATATCTGTCTATGCCTTATCTCGCCTGCTGGAACTCAGTTGTCTCTGGGAGAGGCATGTGTCTTGTTTTGTATTTATAATCTCCACAGGTAGCACCAGGACTTGTACAAAATAGGAAATTAATAAAGGATTATTGACTCACATTCAGAATAAGCTCCGCAAATCTAGGGGGCACAGTTAGTGTCAGTCATTGAGAGGCAGTGTGTTGTAGTGGCTAGAGCACTGGACGTGGAATCAGGGCAGCCTGAGTTTGAGTCTTACTTCTGGCACGTTCTGGCTGGGTGACCCTGGGCAAGTCACTTAACCCCTCAGGGCCCCAGGCCAATCTCTTAAGACTCTAAATTGGAGAACAGTTGCTGATCTAGATTGGGAGGAGACATTTTCTCACTGGGGAGATCCCTTCACTAATAAAATCACATGTCTAGACAAAAAAAAATAGTCATTGGGAATTATGTAAAGTGTTTTCTGATTAACAGGCAACACCTGGAGCCAGGATAACATTAATACCATAATCTGATGCCCTTTCAGGTGTTAGTTGTTCAGATGAAGATGAAAAACCCAGGAAAAGAAGACGAACAAACTCATCTAGCTCATCCCCCGTTGTTTTAAAGGAAGTTCCCAAGGCTGTCGTTCCTGTCTCAAAGACTATCACTGTGCCTGTAAGTGGCAGCCCCAAGATGAGCAACATTATGCAGAGCATCGCCAACTCCTTACCCCCGCACATGTCTCCTGTAAAAATAACCTTCACGAAGCCCTCCACTCAGACAACCAACACGACAACGCAGAAGGTATGTATGTACGTGGAAGGTGGCAATCGCTGCCATGGCACCGTCCCTCATTCTTTTCTAGGCAGGCAATGTAAGATGATTTTAACTTGGTATGCAAAATATGTCTGTTTTCTCAACCTCACAATTTTAGACATTGGCCTTGTTCCAGAGAATCTCAGTATTTTTTTTCTCAGCATGATTGGAATAGGTACCAAATAGGTACCAAAAGTTCAGACATCTGAAAGTGGAGAATTGCCTGTGCTTTTCTTTTGGATATATCCCCATTTCCTCTTTCACTTATTCTCTTGATCTTGTCACCTGTTCGAATGACTCCTCTTTCCTTTGAATCCAGTTTACTTGCCATTTTCTCCATGAAACCTTCCGTGATTTCTCCCCATTTGATAATGAGCTGCCTTTGGCATCTCGTAACAGTTTTTAACCTTTCCAGTGTTCTATTACGTATTATATTGTATCATATTTATTTGTCATGTCATATCTCCCACCTCAGTTTATAAGTTTCCAAAAGGCAGAGACAGTGTAGTAAACTTTGTATCTTCTTCAGTTGCTGGCATAGGCCCTGGAAGTCAGGAAGCACTCAATGTGGAGAGTGAATATGATTAGCAGGCTTCCTGGTAACCTTTCTTGGCCATTATCAGTGAGAAGTGGAAGTACTGGTCACAGTCAGAAAGTCTGGAGTTCTGTGCTTGGCATGGCACTGTACTGCCTCCCTTACAGACTCAGAGGATCAAGAATTAGAGGCATCTTGTCTATCTCCTTATTTTACATGCTAGGAAACCAAGGCCTAGAGGAAAGCTAAGTATCCTCATCCAGTGTAGGACTTAAAGTCAGGAAGACCTGTGTTCTAATCCTGCTCTAAGACCCCGGGCAAGGCCTCAATTTCCTCTCCTGTAAAAATAGGGATAATAATGTCTATCTACCTCACAGAGTTGTGAGGGTCACCTGAATAACCTATGTAAAGAGCTTGGCAAACTTTAAAGCATTATATGCAAGCTAGCTAGTTAAGTATTATTATTTTGTCCATGGTGACCTGTGTATTAGGTGGCAGAGCAAGCATTTGAACCTGGTTCTAGTTGCAGTGTTCCTTCTGTGCCCATATATGGTTGGCACTTTTCTTTCATGATTAGAAGCCATGACCACCTGTGGTGTTCTAGGCCATGTATCTGCTCATTATAGTCTGATGGGTCACGTGATGTTTTTTATAGCAACTCATTGTCAAGGAATGATGTTTTTTTAGAAGATGAACTTTCTTGTGACTGAAGATAATCTCTCTTGTTTTAAGTTCTAAAACTTTTAAAAACCATTTTAGGTAGAAGTTTAAAAAAGTAAATTGCATGTTTTGCATGTCATTACTCAGGATACACTCCTCATTTAATTATTCATAGTCATCATTTTAACATTGTGAACAGTTTAATTCACCACATTTTTGTTGATTATCAACTATGTTCAGGGTCCTACATTCATCTCTGGGAATACGAAGATGAAAAATAGTCCTTTAAGTAGCTAGCCATCTATATGGGAATGAGAGTTGTACAATTTAGTGTGATACGATAGAGTGTTAAGTATCTGGACAAAGTGATATAAGAAATAGGAGGGAAAACTTACTTTTACAGACTACATGGTGGAGGTGGGTGGTATCAGAGCCATACCTTATAGGAACAATCAAGATTTCAGCAGTGGAAGTCTGTAAGGGATAGGGCTGACCTACGCGCTTGAATGGAATTAGAAGAGGGCAAAATGAGATCTGAGAGTAGCTAGCAGTTCAGTTTGACTGGACGACATAATGTGAAAAGGGGAGTAGAGTGAAATAAGGTGAGAAAGGAAAGTTGCGGCCAGATTGTGGCACGCCTGAATGCCAGGCGTTTGTATTTTGTCCCATAGGCAGTACTGAATCCCTGAAGGATTTTGAGCAGGGAGTATCGTATTCAGACTGGTGCTTTTAGAGAATTGTTTTGGCAGCAATGTGAAAGGGATGTCAGTTAGGAGACTGTAAAAACAGTCCAAGTAGAGGTAAGGGTTTGGGCTTGGGTTGAAAACTGTGAATGGAGAACAGGGGACTAATGTGGGAGAGCTTGTGAATACCAGGCAATCAGCAAGCCTACTTAATTAATGCCAGGTACTGTGGAAGGTGCTGGGGTTAGAAAGATTTAAACAACAATTCTTACTCTCAAGAAGCTTCTATTTTGCTGAAATATGATAGACTTCATAAATCTGATTGGATTTTGAGGGGGAGAGAGGTATCGAAGATGATTGAGATTTTAAACCTCTTCAGTGGTAAGTGAATGCAGAAAAAGAAGAGAAAAGTGCCAAGGAGAGGCCTTGAGAGAAAATTCTTACCTGGGGACAAGAGGAAAGAAAGGAACCAATGAAGAGAAGAGGAGAAAGAACAGGCAGAGACAGAGAGGAGAAGTAGCAATAGAGAGCAATGTTACAGAATCCATGGGAGGTCATCTCCATTGAGAAAGCAGGGTGTTTAGGGGAGGCTTAAGGAGAAGGTTTGTAACAGTGGAGGGGAGTGTGAGTGTGCCTGGAAGGACTGGAAAGATTGCTCCTCAGTAGTGAAAGAACAGTTGAGGTTACCACGAATTTGTGCTAGATTCTGTCAGCATGGTTTTTGTTTTTGTTTTTGTTTTTTTTTTAACCTAAGCAATCAATGGCTCAGGATAAGAGGAAAGGAGATGGTAGGATTAACACAGAGGCCAAGAATTAATAGGATGTGAATGGCTGAAGCTTCCCATACCCTGTGTAGCCTTCATCCTCTGTAGGTTAAGAGGGTTAGAGACTTAAAGGTGAAGGATGTTGTATTGCTGAAATGGCTAACTACGTAGTCAAGATTTTGAAGGGAGAGAAGTGAAATGAGTACAGGATTAAAGGATTAGGAGAGCAGGGTAGGAGGAAGGGGCTGACCAGTTATGATTAGGGCCTACAGTAGGCTTCTGAGGAGCTAGATGGTGCTGAAGATACAAGATTGTGATCCAGAAAAGGAATTTTAGAGTTCAGGATCTTGGAGATGGAATATTTAGAAGTGAAGTCTAAAGGTGTGTTTGCTTTTTTGGGTAGTTGAAGAAAGAAGTCATAGGAATAAGCACATGAGCTAGGAGGGCTGGTTCCCTGAGAAGAAGGGAAGCTTTCTAAAAATTCTATATAATATAATAACTTGGAAGGAGACGAGGATCATAAAACAGACTTTCAGTTGAAAAAGGTTTTCGATATAGGCTCCACTCACTCCAGTGTCTACTCTCGAGCCCTGGAGAGGCATCCCACCACCCAACCCCAGCCAAGCAGACCCTAGGCTCCCCGAGGCTCTCTTGGTGATGCCAGGGCACACCGTACATACACTGAGGGGGCGGAAAAGAGAACAAATCCAGGCACTGTGCTAAGCATACCACAAAGGCAAAAAAGAGTCCTTACCCTCAAGGAAGCATTTGAATCAGGAACTTCTGAACTCCAAAGATGGGAGGCAAGCTCAGCAAGAAGAAGGGGCACAATGTAAACGATGAGAAAGCCAAGGATAAAGACAAGAATGTTGAAGGAGCTGGTGCAGAGGAAGAAGAAACTCCCAAGAAGAATGATGGGACCCAGACAGTGGCAGAGACCACAGACGTGAAGGTGAACAAAGAGGAGAAGACTGATAAAGATTCCCAGGTCACAGCTAACAAGACTGAAGATAAGGAAGCGGAGAAGGATGAAGTGGCTGGCAAAGAAGAGGTTCCCAAATCAGAGTCTGAGAAACCAGAGTCTGTCCCTGATGGAAAGGTGGAGCCACAGAAGGATACTGAGCTGGAGCGGGCTCTTGCCTCTGCCCCAGTGACCAGTAGTGGTGCTTCTAAGACTTGGGTGCCTAGCACTGAGGCAAAGATCTCCCAGTCTTCAGAAGCCACAGCAACTAGTAAAGTAGATGACAAGAGCAAAGAAGAAGGGGAAGCCAAAAAGACTGAGGCTCCTGTCACCCAAGAAACTAAAAGTGAAGTGGCTCCAGATTCAGACTCAAAACCTAGCAGCAGCGAAGCTATGTTTTCTTCCAAGGAAACCCCAGCAGCAGCGGAAGCCCCTGGCTCTACACCTAAGGCTCAGGGACCTGCAGCCCCAGCAGAAGAGGCTAAACCTTCTGACACCCTGACCTCAAATTCGGAGTAACATGGACAGCCTATTAAAAAAAAATGATGATGATAATAATAATCACTTAAAAACAATCTCCCTCTCTCTTTCTCTTTCTCTTTGTCTCTCGCCCCCGCCCCCCAGCTATACTAACTTGTTTCAAATCTGAAATAACGATATGTATTGTCCCCAAAAAAGGATATCCCATCAAGGGAGGGAGAGAGTGTAGAGAGAATACAAATAGTATTTTTGTGAGGGAATATCTAATATACCTTCAGTCAACTTTACAAATAAGTCCTGGATTTTAAAGATGGATTTCTGAAAGTGCGATACAGCTTTTGTACCCGAACTGCTGTTATATCCACTCCACTGATATTTCAGAATCTCTTTTCTTTTGTAATAGGGCTTGGGAGTGATGTGTTTGATCCTGCCCATAGGGCCTGTGCCAAGGCAATCAAATCTTTGTAAAAGCAATATTTTCTGTGTTTGTTTTTTATTTACGGCATTTCTTATTTTGATATTTTTTAATGCTGCGGATGAATGCCAACTTTCAGACGGTACCCACTTAGCTGTCCACATTTTTTCTCAATGCCAATCCTCCATTCTTCCTCTCCAGATATTTTTGGGAGTAACCAGCATTCTTATTCTACTTAGCCTACCTATAGATTTCTCATGATGAGTTAATGCTTGTCCCTGGTTGGGTGCACCTATAGTTCTGTTTATTGGTCAGTGGAAATGAAAAAAAAATCTGCGTTCATTGAAGTTCCAGTTTCTCTTCCATTCTGTGTCACAGACACCAATGCGCCACTCGTTGGAAAATGCAAAAAATACACAAAAAAAGAAAAAAACCCAAAATATACAATGGATGCTTTGAAATTATATATAATTGTATAAGTGGTGCAACAGTAATAAAGTTAAATAATTTAAAAAGTTGAAAAAAAAAGAAAAAGGTTTTTAAACAGAGGTGGAAGGACTACTTGTTTGTGATGACATAGGCGGAATGCTTGATCTGGTATGGCTTAGGCTGGAAGGCCTATGAGTGTCCTTTCAACTCTCGGATTCTGTAATTCTGTAAATTCAAAATAGAAAAAAATTAGAGAAATTTTCAGGTAACAACACCTTTCAAGAATCATAGTAGGGAAAAGTGCTTCATAAATCTTAAAAGGCTGAAGAAATGTAATGTTCCTCTAGAAACAGTATGATATAATGGGGAGATCACTGGACTTGTCTATCTGGAAGACAAGATTCCGGTCCTAATGAGCTTCTTTCTTAGCTTTGTGACCTTGGGCAGAGGAGAATGTGTGTGTGTGTGTGTGTGTGTATGTGTGTGTGTGTGTGTACATAAAAGGAAGACATCCAGATCTTTGTTTTCTGAGTCTCGGTTTATTAGTTACATAGAGGATGGGTTAAAGAGGATGGAGATTAGAGGCAAGGAGACTAGGACTTTAGTCCAGTAATCTAGGTTAGAAATGATAAGGATTTGAACTCTATGAGACAGGCTATGTGAATGGAGAGAAGGGTAGAGATGTGACGGCTGTCATAGAGAAACAATTGACAAGACTTGAAAACTTACTGAATATACAGGTTGAGTAAGAAGAAAAAGTCAGGGATTAAGCCAAGGTTACAGACCTGAGTGACTGGAAGGATTGTAGTTCTATCAACAGAAAATGAAGTAGTTTGAAGATACGGATTTTGGGGAAACATACTTAGTTTTATTTTGGACATGAGTTGGAAATGCTTGTGGACATCAATTGGAGATTGCTAGTAGGCAATTGGTAACATGGGACTGTAGTTCAGAAGAGAAATTAAGTTTGGGTATATAAATATAAATATGAGTCATCTTTGTGAAGATGGTATCCATGGGAGTTGATAAGATCACTTAGAGAAAGAAAGACAAAGAGAACCCGGTCCAGAGCCTTGCTTGAGGAATGTTCATGCTTAGTAGACAGAAGGAAAAGGAGGATCCAGCAGAAGACTGGGAAGAAGTGGTTAGACTGGGAGAAACTAGAGAGCAGAAGCCAAGAGAGGAGAGAGTATCCAGGAAGAAGGGATGGTCAGAAGTGTCAGAAGCTTCAGAGAAGTTGTTGAGGAGTGAAGAAAAAAAGAAGCCATTGTATTTAGCAGTTGATAATATTGGTAACCTTAAAGAAAGGAACAGTATTATAAATTCCACAACAACATGGATCATGCCTTAGCACAGTTCCTGGCACATAGTAGTCACTTAATAATGTTTACAGATTGATTGATCTCTTTGATAACCCCCTTCCCTAACTCATTTAGTGCATCGCATATAACACACAATTGTATAGCTCTTTAAGATTCACAACTTTGAGATTGACAGTACAAGTATTATAATTTCCTTTAAAATTGTTTTTTATTAATGAACAGAAATCTATTTCCTCTCCCTTCTTCCCCATACCCACTTGAGAGAGGGTGTGTATGTGTGTGTGTGTGTGTGTGTGTGTGTGTGTGTGTGTGTGTGTGTATGTGTCTGTGTCTTTCTGTGTTTGTCTGTGTCTGTGTCCAGGGGCAGTAGAGGGGTCAAGGGGAGGACAAGATGACAAATTCCTTGTGACTGATATGCATAATCAAACAAGACAGATTCCCTCATTGGCTATGGTAAGAAATTATGTCTATGTCCGCGTTATGAATCCATCATCTGTCAGTAGATGGCAGGTAGATAGCAGATGGAGATAGAGAGCAAACTTTATCATCAGTCCCCTGGAAGCGTGGATGGGTGGCCATTGTATTCTTCAGAGCTCTACAGCTTTTGCTTTTACAGTGTTGTATAAATTGTGCCCAAAGTTCTGATCTTTTCATTCTTTATCAGTTTATAAAATTCTTCAAAATTTTTCATTTTCACAATGTTGATATTACGATATAAATTATTCTGGTTCTATGATCGAGAGATTTAAGATAAATTATAAAATGTCAAAGTTGTAAGAGATCTTACAGATGTGATATTTAGAGCTTGAAGAGCCCTTTGAGGTCTTAGGTCATTCAGCACTGTTTTTACTAAAGAGGATCTGAAGCTCAGAGAGTTGAACCAGTTTGTCCAAGGTCAAATGATAAGAAGTACAGGAGCTGGGTTTGAGTCTTTTAACTCCAAACGTAATGTTTTTTTAAAAAGTTGTCACAGCTTACCTTCCTGACTTCTCATGGTTAACAGTCTACCTGTTAACAGATTTTCATATCTGTGTAGTACACAGGCTCCCAGGAAGTTGGCTTTTGTGAATTATTTGTTAAATTTCATTAGGAAAGACTCTAGAGAATGGTTCAGATTCTCCTTTTGTTATAATAATTTTATATGAGTACATGAAAAGTGGTGATTTCTTCAATTGGAAGCTTCTGGTATGGGAATTCCCTTTATCAACCATATTGCAACCCACAGAAGAGTTAGCAAATAGACCCCAAGGAGTTAACTGAGACACAGAGTTATTATGTGACTAGAAATTTTATTCCAAGTCTGCTGGCCTCTGTAATTCTAATTATCAACTATGAAAAATAATTGCTTTGAAGTTTAGGGGAAAGGAAGCTACACTACGTTACCCACGTTGGATAGGCACATTATTGAAGTGGAAAGAACACCTGATTTGGAGCCAGTAGGATTGGAATTGACTGTTGGTTCTGCCAATATTCTGCCAATAGCATATAACTGATGTGACCTTGGGCAAGTCACTTTTACTCCTCTGGGCTTGTTTCCTCATGTAAAATGAATAGCGTGGACTAATTAATCTTTGGGAACACTTCTAAATCCTGACCTTTCATCTTGCATTTCCCCAGATATTTCTCTCTGTTTTATCTGATCAATATGAATTATTACATGTGTACACATTCAGTAAAATCAGACACAGTGAAATATAGAATTAGGCCATTTTATAGGTTTGACTTTAAAAGCCAAAAGGAATTTGATTCTCTGTGTCTGTCTTTTGACTTTACTTGATTCTCACCCTAAGTAGAGACAAGGCACTTTAGAGAAAGGGAACTCAAACATTCTTGCTCTTAGGCCCCAGTATCATTGGCCCAGTTAATTATGTTCATCATAAAATAAAATGTGATGGTTTTGTAACTGACTTGTAAACTCTATTTGCTAATTCATATTATGATGTAGTTTGAATATATGTATGAAAAAACTAATTTTTTTTTCTTCTTTAGGTGATCATTGTAACCACATCACCAAGCTCAACCTTTGTACCCAACATTCTTTCGAAATCTCATAATTATGCTGCAGTCACGAAACTTGTCCCCACGTCAGTCATTGCCTCCACAACTCAGAAGCAGCCTGTGGTCATAACTGCTTCCCAGTCCTCTTTGGTCAGTAGCAGCAGCAGTGGCAGCAGTAGTTCCACTCCATCCCCCGTTCCTAATACCATTGCCGTAACAGTTGTGGTGTCCTCAACACCATCTGTGGTTATGTCAACAGTAGCACAAGGTGAGAGGAAACTGAATATTCATTCATTCATACTGCTGGAGTGTGATCATATGGGAGAAAGACTTTTTTGGAATTTGGGGTGTGTTTTTTCATAGTGGATGGGAGAATGGACTAGTTAATCTTTGAGAACCTTTACACTTCTAAATCCTGACTTTTTAGCTTCTATTTTCCTGTTTATTTCTCTGTGTTTTATTTGATTGAGTGGTTTTAGAGTTTGCCTGGATTGGATTGTTGAAAAAACTTGATATGCAGAGAGGTGAGAGATGCCAAAAAGAAGTGTCATTTAAATTTGGTAACAGAAAAAAAAAATCTCAGCTTTAGCTTAGCTAAGATAAGTTCAGGTCAGGATTGAATATTATACAGAATTTACATGAAGATTAACCAAGCACTATTAATGTGGGCCACCTGGAGGGACATGGAAATTGTCTGTTTATCCAAAGCTTTCTACTCATCACCCTCTCCATAAAAGACCTCATATCTTTACAGAGGAAATTGAAGTTATCCGTTGCTCTGTACTTAAAAACTACATTCCACCCCTCCCCCTATTTTCTCCTTGTTTACTCTAGTCACTAAGAAAAGGGTGGTACTTCTCCCTGCCAAGATCATCTTTGCTGTCTGTGCCCTTGACTTCCTATTGTCTTTTTTTATATGACTTTTATTTTGTTTCAATTAATAAGCATTTTTCCCTCCTGTCTCCTTTACACCTAACATTGAAAAACAAAAATGAAAACCTTTGTAATCAATCCAGAAAAAAAAAAAACAAGTCCTGTATTGGCTGTGTCCAAAATATATCTCATTCTGCAACCTGAGTCCATCAACTCTCTGTCAGGAGCTATGTAGCATAATCATTGGTCCTCTGGAATTGTGGTTGGTCATTGCATTGATCACAGTTCTTAAGTCTTTCATAGTTATTTATTTGTATTGTTCATTATAATGTTGTTGTTTCCATATAAATTGTTCTCTTGGTTCTGCTCACTTCATTCTACAGCAGTTCATGTAAGTCTTCCCAGATTTCTCTGAAACCATCCTTTTTATCATTTCTTAAAACACAATAATATTCCATTACATTCGTAGACCATTATTTGTTCAGCCTTTTCCCAGTTGATGAGCACCCTGTTTGTTTCTAGTTCTTCAGCACCAAAAGAGTTGCTATAAATATTTTTGTACATGTGGGTTCTTTTCCCCTTTTGGAAGGGCATAGATCTATTCTTGGTGTTTCTGGGTTATTCATAGTTTAGTAACTTTTGGAGCCTAGTTCAAATTGCTCTCTAGAATGTCTGGACCAATATATAACTCTACTAATAGTGTAATTAATTTGCCCATTTTCTCCCTCCAAAATTTATTATCTAACTTTTTCGTCAACTTTGCCAATCTGATGGGTGTGAGGTAGAGCCTCAAAGTTGTTTTAATTTGTATTTCTCAAATTATTAGTAATTTGGAGTATTTCATATTGCTATTGATAGGTTCCCTAATGTCTCAAGGATAGAAGATAAAACCCCCAGCTGGGTATTGAAAACCTGTTTGACTCTAAAATTATCTTGTTACTTCTTATTTTTGCCTATATTGTATCCTTTCAGTAGAATGTAAGAATCTTTGGGACAGATACTGTTGACCTTTTGTCTTTTTTTCCTCAGTGACTTGAGCATGGTAGGTGATCAGCATAGGTATATAGAATTGAATAAGAACACTTATTTGAAAGAGTATTAGGTTTCATGAAACTTCACCTGTGTAAGATACTGTTTGAAATTAGTGGGCAAGGACTTCTGAGTCTTTTTATTTAATTTGGAGATTTTATTGACCTAGGGTTTGACTTACACAGTTGCATGTATTTAGTTTAGTAAGTTTCATTCATTCAACTAACTTTGAGTTGGTGTTTACTGTGTATAAAAGACTGATGGGTGTGGCAGTAGATACACTTTAGGTAAGTTATTTTTCTTTACCCTAATTCATCTTCTAGTCTAGTATATGGATAAGATATAGATAAGCACAGAAAATGAAAATATACAAAATATACATAGAAAATATGCATAGATGTTATTCTCGGTCTATCATGTTCTGGTTTCTCTTTCTATACTTCATAGACTTTAAACTTAATCTCTTAGCTAACCAGTTCAACAATATATCTGTTGTCCTATCCTTGAGTCTTTTTTCTCCTTTCCCCCTGTAGAGTCCGTCCCTGTTCCTATAAAGAACTCACCATCTCTGCTTTTCAGAATCCTTCCTGGCTTACCTCAGGTACCATCATCTCTGTGAATCATTTACCCAGTTCCTCTAGCTAAATGTGTTCTTTTTTCAGATTTTCTTGAACCTTTTTTGGGAATTTCTCCTCTGCCTTCTTTCTAATCAACTTTATGTTATACTTAACTACGTGTTGGCTTCCTCCTTCTCCCCCCACCCCCAGTAGAATGGTAACTACTTAAGGGTTGAGAATACCATTTAAATAAATTGTTGTGTCCCTAGCACCTAGCACTTAGTAGGAACTTAATAATGTTTATTGAACTACAAAACAAGTGATATGTGTGCTCTAAGGAACTGTAGGAACATAGACTTAGTGCTCATCTAGTGTAGCTCTTCCTCTTACAGATGAAGGGACTGTGGTACAGAATGGGTTATATCACTTGCCCAAGGTTACACATGTTTAGTAAGTGCCTGTACCAGCATCTGAATGCAGGTCCCCATCTCCAAGTACGTTACATTTTTCGCTGTGTGGAGCTCTGATGGGAGACAAAGGAAAGCTTTGCGGACAAGGTAACATTTGATTTGGGCTTGAAAGGATGGGTAGGAATTCAGCAGGCAGGGAGAAGTTAGATCTATTTCTCCTTGGGCTACTAATTAATTAGGAAAGTACAGCTATTTTGAGAATGACTTCATTAACAGTGGCTAGCAGAACAGTGTTAGAAAGGAAATTGGTAATAACATAATGCTTCCCTTCATCTGCAATCTCTGTGGCAGGTTCTTTTGAGGGCATCTTTCATTAATTGCCTCTAAATCCTAACAAATACCTCAATTAGTGTCAGAGGTAGCAGACCTTAATTATTCTTTTGAAACCTTTCTGTGCCCTGAACAAATAAAGGGAGAAACAAATAACCTTGCTAATTTGACCTATAATTAATATACTAAAAAAAAGACACTGTTCTATATAACTTATTTTAAGGAAAGGACACCAGTCAAATATTTTTCCATTGTTTTCTGTTGGGAGCATACTTCAAGTTTGATTTCTCAGAATTGATTGTGAAGGGGAAAAAAAGTAACTGATTCCCCACCTGGCCATCTCTAGTATTATTCTTAATGTGAACTGTCATTTGTTGGGACATTTTTCCTTTCTCCAGTCCTCGTCACAGTTTGTTAAAATATGTCCATCTATTAGAAAGAAAGGAAACACTATCTATATTACTCTTCTTCCATGAATGATACTATTCTTTTGTCTCTTGCAGGTGGTTTTTATAAGAGTCTTATAATATACTCTGTTTTTCATTTGTATTTTGCCAAGAAAGAGGTATCACTTCAGATCTCTCTAGGGACTCCTGGGAATTCTCAAATCATCTCTGTCTTTCTCCTTTAATTCTTATTCTAAATGTCTCTGTATCTTAACTATCCTTTCTTTAGAATGACTGGATGTCACTAGTTAGTCTTGCTTACTGTGCTGCAACCCAAAACAAAAAGTTCAGGCTTTTGGAGAAACACTGCAATTTTTATTTTGATATCCTGGTATTTGGTGTGCTTGGCGGCCCCTAACAATATCTAATACTTGGAACATTTTGATACATAAAAGAATGCTTTGGGCTCTACTATATAGTGAAAAGATGCTGGGGGAAATGATCTAATCCTCATTCTAAAAGCATCATATTTTATAAGCCCACTTGAGTATTTCAGAGAACCATAATTCTCCACTGAGGCAGATTACAAATTCCTCTCCCTTTTTTTTTTTTTTTGCTTTTACAGTAATTATATGGTGTATTGTGGCCAACAATTTCATCCCATTGTAGCCAAACCTCTGATGATGAACTTCTCCACACTTAGCCAGGCTTCTCCTTAAACAAGAGATCCACAGTCCAAAGATGGGTGTTCATAACTGAAGCCTTTCTGGCTTGATAGGACCTTCCTGGGCTTCAACACTGTTGGCATAGCCTTTTAAAAGCAATGATTGGAGTTTCTTTTTAAAAGCCCCAATCATTAGGGATGATTTAGTGTTGTCCTTTAACCACAGTGAGCCATCAGAGGAGGAAGTATAGTATCTGGAGAATATGTTTTAGTTATTTGATTGCTTACTTTTTCTCCAGACTACCCACGTAGTCTTAGATAATCTTAACTCTGTTGTTAGATCTAAACCCAGAGTCCAGTTCTGTTCTTTGTTAAAAGTATCCATTCTTGAGTTATTTCTAGCCATGATGACCAAAAACCTCTCCTCTATTAAATTTGCTACTCAGTTAAATTCGTATTGCCCTTGTCTTTCACCTTTGTGATTCTATTTTTTCATCGTTCTCCTTGAAATTTTTGTTGGTTTCCTGCATATTATATACCTCCACATTTTCATGTTTTACCCTTTCTACCTATCACTAGCATTCTTTATTAACTTCCTAGTCTCATGTCATCCCCTCTTTAATTTTACCACTTTGCTTTCACTTATATTTTATCAGTAGCACATAGAGAGAAGCTAGTTGGATTTTGAAACTATATTGTTTGCTAGGCTTTTTCAAACTTTATATTGTTGTAATTTCAGTTTTTAACCTACTTTACCCTCTATGCAGTTTGTTTATTTTAGATTAGCTTGACTCTAACTGCTTTCTTTACATTTTGAGATATATATTTAACAATCCTCCTTTCTTAATCCTAAGCGATATTTTATATA
Organism: Phalanger gymnotis; assembly: GCA_028646595.1. Lineage (NCBI taxonomy): Eukaryota > Metazoa > Chordata > Mammalia > Diprotodontia > Phalangeridae > Phalanger > Phalanger gymnotis. The sequence continues at coordinate 715,485,422 of CM053622.1, forward strand.
AATGAAGCTTTTAATAAAATTTTCCATTAAAACTTAAGAACCATAAAGAAACAGAATAAACATTCAAATTGGGAAGTAAAATATTACATAAAGTAACATATAGCAAGGTAGCACTAAATGAATCGACAGACAACAATGTACTTTTGTCATGTTGAATAGTTTCATGAACTTTCTTAGAGTGTCAAGGGTTAAAGAACTAGAACTTTGTAGTATTTACTTTATTTGATACAGACTATGAATTGGCTTTTTGAACTGAAAGTGTAATGTTTCATAAAATACATTCACGATGGAATCCAAACACAAACTCTATAGTACCTTAAATTTGACATTCTGCTTTAATCAACATTAAAAATTTGATATTGAGAAAAATGAAAAAATATACACTTGTGCTTTGCTGGCAGTCAATATGAAGAAGATATCACTCTTATTTTTTACATAATCGTAATTTTTATTGTTTGTATTCTTAAGTTGCTCTTTTTCCTCTCTTGCTGTTAAAAAACTATCCACATCAACCACTAAGGCGGTTAATTGAATATGAGGGAGATTATTGTATAGCAGGTAGAAGGGTGGCTCTAGAGTCACTGTGACCTGGGTTAGATCCTGCCTTTGACTTATTCTGAATGCATGACTCTGAGCAAGCCACTTAATCTCTTTGGGCTCTTGGGAGACTCTCCAAGGTTGTGAGTTGCAGAAGAGTTTTAGTCTCAGGTTGGTAGAGACTTTCCTCCTCAAGAACTTCCTAAGCCATCGAAATGAAAGGCACAGACTTTCCTTCTCTCCTCCCCCCCAGCATCAGCTCTTAGTATGACAGGCATTGAGAAAAGCTAATGCCTTCTTGGGTCACAAACAGAGAGGATACAAAGGCTATTGATTTCATGGTACATTGTTATGGTTAGACCTCATGGTGTTCTCTTTGAGGATCACATTTTAAGAAAGACGTTGATACGTACCCAGAAGTACATCCAGGGAAAACTGTGAGGGGAACAGGAAACCATTACAAGGAGAACCAGTTAAAGGTTTGGGACTGGTGAGCCTGGCAGCTAGGTGGTACAGTGGATAGAGTGCTGAGCTTGAACCCTTAGACACTTACTAGCTGTGTGACTCTGAGCAAGTCACTTAACCCTGTTTGCCTCAGTTTCCTCATCTATAAAATGAGCTAGAGAATGAAATGGCAGACCACTCCAGTATCTCTGCCAAGAAAACCCCCAATGCAGTCACAAAGGATCGGACACAACTGAAATGACTAAATAACAAAAAACCTGGAGGGGAAAAATCTCTGCTCATGTGCATGTGTGGTAGAGGGAGATGATAATAATCAACAAGCATTTATTTATTAGGCACCTATAGTATGCCAGGCTTTGTATTAGGCACTGGAGAAATAAGTATATCTAGTCTATTGGGGAAGACATTACACATGCAAAACGCATGCATATAAAATGTAAATTCATAGTCGGTTGGGAGGGCACCAGCATTGGGCAAACTGGGAAAGGCTTCATGCAGTAGCTTGTGCTGGGTCCTAAAGTGAGGGATTTTATGAGGCAGATACAAGAAAGGAGGGCATTCTGTGTAGGGGAGATGGCCGGTATAAAAGCACAGACATTATCTTCAGATTATCAACATGTTTTTGAAGGGCTGCCTCAGGGGAGCAGGGAATGGACAGGGTAAATGATTTCGTCTCAGTGTATGCAAGAACTTTCTAACACTGAGAGATGTCCAGTTACGGAATAGTCTGTCTCTTGAGCTAGTGAGTTCCCCCTTCAAACGTTTTTTCTTTGGAGATGTGCAAGCAGAGGCTGATGATAGCTTCAGATCTACCTGTCCTGCCCTAAGTTCTCTGCTGACCTTCAGTCTTGAATCTCAGACATCTTGTCCAGTGGATACCTTAAACCCAAGATTCCAAATTTGAACTCACTATCTTTCTCCCTTCTACCTTCCCTATTACTGTTGAGGGCAACACCATTCAGTTCCTCAGGATCAAAACCTAGATGTCCTCCTTGACTTTTCACTATCTCTCATCCCCCCTCCCGCATATCTAATCTGTTTCCAAAGCCTATCAATTTCACTTTTGCAGTATCTCTAGCATAAATCCCCTTCTCTCTGACACTGCCACCCCACCTGATGCAGGCCCTCATCACCTCATTCTGAGACTATTGGAAGAGCCTGCTGGTGGGTCTGCCAGCCTCAGGTTTCTCCTCACTGCAGTCCAACCTCCACTCATCTCCTCAAGTGATTTTGCTAAAGCTTAGGTCCAGCCATGTCTTCTTCCTACTCAATAAATTCCAGTGTCTTCCTGTCATCTCCAGGATCCAATACAAAATCTTTTTTTTTTTTTTGATGTTCAAAGCCATTTATAACCTAGCTTCCCTGACATCTTTCCATTCTTCTTACTCCTCCCTACTGGGTACTTTTTGATCTAGTAACACTCCTCATTGCTGTTCCATGAACAAGACATTTCATCTCTTCATTTCCAGACTCAGGCATTCTGTCTGATATTTGCTGTACCTAGAATGTTCTCCCTCCTGGCTTCCTTTAAGTCTCAACTAAAATCCCATTTTCTGCAGGAAGCCTTCCTCAGCCTCTCTTAATTCTAGTTCTTTTTCTTTTTAAATAACTTCCTATTTATCCTTTATGTTGCTTGTTTGCACATATTTGTATATTGTCTCCCATACTAAACTGTAAGGTCCTTGAGGATGGGGACTATCTTTTGCCTCTTTTTATATCTTCAGTTTTTAGCACAGTGCCTGGCACATGGTAAGTGATTAATAAATGTTTAGTGACTTGCTAAGGCACCAGAATACCACTTTAGGGGGATGTAAAGGAACTCATGCTGGATGAAATGGATCTGAGAAGTTATATAACCTAACTTCTAATAACAAAAAAAAGGTGACTGAAACATCTATCTGATATTTTGCTTGTTTCTTTTTTACTGAAATCCACAGCAAATGATCTTCCTGTTATCATACCTAATGTTAATTGTCACCTTTTTTATTCTTAAATCCTTTTTTTCTCCCTCTTGCTCTTTTTGTAGGTGTATCCACATCAGCAATTAAGGTGGCATCAACCAGACTTCCTTCCCCTAAAAGCTTGGTGGCCACCCCCACCCAAATTCTAGCACAATTCCCTAAACAACATCAACAGTCCCCAAAACAGCAACTGCATCAAGTGCAGCAACAGGCTCAGCAGCAGTTGGCCCAGCCCGCAGCAGTGTCTCATCAGCAACAGCCCCAGCAGTCTCAGTTACCACCTGGCATCAAGCCCACCATCCAGATCAAGCAGGAGTCAGGTAACTGGAGGATAGTTCTGAGATCATAACGCAGACCCAAGGCACAGACCAGAATTTACCTTTTACCATTTGTCCCTATCGTTTTGGAAACCAGAGGTAGCTTCCAAATTCTAACGAGGACAGTCGTTAATTCTTACTGCCAAGGAATGTAATAGTGAGTGCATGTTTTGCTGCTAAGGAATATTCTAGAGAGCTTATGGTTTGCAATTGTGAAAAGGGGTTGGCAGGGCATAGCAGTGCTTCACAGATTCCAGGGGGGAAAAGGCAGTGGTTTTATAGTGATCTACAAATATCCTTTGGAGTGTTAGTTTCATCCTGCTGTCCTGTGGCTTAAATGTTTGAAATGAAATTGCTTTTCATGCTTCCTTGAATGGAATGGTTAGAGGCAATATTAGGGCTTTTAACTTTATATCTTTGAATGTGTTAAAGCACATTTGAAATGATTTTCCTTTGATTGGTGAAAAGAGATCTTAACCTCTATATGATTGGTTAATGAATAATACTTCCTATTTCTGTAGTATCACAGTTATTAAGATTTGGTTTGGGAATGCTTTTGCCAAACCATCTTTGCAACTCATCCATGAGATAGTACGAAAAGATGATTGTTTTCCACCATCTCATTTTTTTTAGTTTTTGTATCAAGTGAAGAAGACTGAATCTGGAATTCTTTAGATGCTGTGAAAAAATTTAACATTACTTGTTTACAGTGAGGTGACATGATTTAATACTATTAAATAAGTGGAAGTTCCTATTTAGTCAACTTAAGTCATTTCTCCTAAATAATAATGCAGTTCTTAGCTTTCCACAGTAACATATTCCTTTTATGATTTTGATATCTGAAACGGATCCTAACAATTATTTCATTTTCATTTACTTTTAGTAATTTTTGATTTTATAACTAATATACATTATTATAAATAAAATTTCCCTCAGTCAGTTTTTAATTTGACTTCACTGAAGCCCTCCTTTATACCTTGTATTTCTCATAGAGGTGGCTCTAAGTTTTTAAAGGTATAATAGTGGATCTGACAAAGTTCCAGACTAGAAACAAAGGCTTAAGGTATGGGGTCACTAATGGTTTGTGTATCTCCTGACTGGAGACCAGACTAGCTCAGTTCAGGGAAGCTCATCACTGGGTTGGCTGTAAAGGAAGGAGTTTTTCAGTTCATGTCAGTCCTCAAAGACCTTCTACTAAGACATTGAGGAGTTGCAATGTGCCTCAAGGTTTGATATTTTTCAGGCATTAAAACATATAAACATTCAGACATTTCAAAAGCCCTCTGATTTCCCTAGTGTGCCACACCCTGCAAAAATGCAGCTCATCCCCTAAGGCCAGTTTTCTTATGCTTCTCAGTCTTTAGACAGGCAAGTCTTCACTCTTCAGGCAGGCCTCACCATCATTGGCTTCTGCTTGAAGCCTTTCCATCTCAGCGGACTTTGTGCTTTGTGGCTTAGACCTGGAGAAGATAAGGCCACCTGTGTAACATAAGAAGGCATCAAGGTCAGACTGTAGAAGAGTCTTTCTAAGAAAGTGCTGGAGTTGACAGGCTAATACCTGTAAAATGGAATATTTAAAATGATTTTCAGAAGCTGTTTTTTCAATGATAAGGAGATTGATGATAGTGTTTCAAAAAAAAAAGGAAGCGTTGGAAATCAGTAAAAGCCCCCTTCTCTTTAACTTTGTTCTTGATTGCTCATCATGGTTTTCCTATCCCAGACCTTTTGCGAGGGACATGTCACATAAAATAATTGTTTGCACATCATTCCTCTGGAAAAGCCATTTCTAGTGGTTAACTTGATCTTTCATTTGATCTCAGTAAGAAGACTTAAGTAGCTTAGGGCACGAATGAAGGGAAAAATTGTTTCTCTTTTGCTTAAATGCTTAGCAACTTGTTTCTGGATGTGGGATCTGAAGAAGGGAAGAATTATGTAAATTTAGAGGAGGTGGCAAGGGGCTGACATAATATGCTTAGTTAAAGTTAAAACACATATGTGAAACTACTGCCCTCTTAGGTCCACGTGAAGGAAATGATTCAGAATTTTTAAAAAAATATGTGATATATATTTATATATATACATATGCATATATATATATGTATGTATATTTCTTCTTTCACAGGTGTTAAAATCATCACTCAGCAGGTTCAACCAAGTAAAATCCTGCCTAAGCCAGTCACAGCAACACTGCCCACCAGTAGTAATTCACCCATTATGGTGGTGAGCAGCAATGGGGCAATTATGACAACTAAACTGGTTACCACTCCTACTGGTAAGTCTTGAGCCTGTCTTCAAAGATCACTTATGCACATTATTTATCTCATTAGGAAATTAAACATACAGAGTTTATGTAAACTCTGCTACTAGTGAGAGGTGGTTTAATGTAATAAGAGGAGCACTAAACCAAGATTAGGAAACATCAGTCTCAGCTTTGCTTTTGCCATTTTCCGTCTTTGCAACTTTGAACAAATCGCTTTTGTGATTTGGAAGCGTTAGCTTCCTTCTTTGTCAAATGATGGAGTTGGATTAGATTGTCTCTAGGCTCTAACTTTCTCTGATTCTGACTAATTAAATGTTGGAGTAGAAACATTGACTGTGATTCTCTTAGTAGAAGCAATGTGAGATCATGGTTGTCTCATCTTTAATATTGAACAGTCTCTCATCTAACACTTGTATCCACCTTCTTTCAATGGATACAAGTGACAATTTTAAGAAAGGGCAACATAAGATATATTTGAACCTCCTTCTGGGTCATATAATTCATGAGTCATCCTAAGTCATTGTTTATTTCAAATGGTGAAATATAATTAAGAGTGAGATACACTAAAAAACCAATTCTCTCCAAGTCCTCCTGTATGCTTTAATGTTTCACTTCCATTTTAGAGCTTGATTTGTCAAATTGTTCAGTGATGTTTAATCTTAATGCCTACATTTAAAACTTCATTTAAATTTGATTGGAAGTAATTTAACTTTGTAACTAATCTTTCATTGAGTCCATTTAACCAACTTTTTTTTAAAAAATAAAAATTATGGTTAGTACCCTTGTTTATGTATACTTAACCTTAGAACTATTAGTTTTTACATGTTGGGTGGGCAAGAATCTATATTAAGCAGACCTCATTGACTCTGAATCCTTGTTCAATAGATTTTTAAAAACATCAGAGCTATTAAAATATCAAAGAAAACCTTTAAGATACATATGAACAAAAATGGCCTGTCAAGTCAGTTGAGGAATTATGTTGAGGGAATATCTTTTGTTTTCCTGGCACTTCTTGCTGGGAAGCCTCCAGCCAGGTAGACCCAGTTAATTGCCCTTTTTTGTACATAGCCTATGAAACCCTTCTCTGCCCCTGTCCCCTAATCTTATTCATTCTACTTTGAAAGATCAAAAGAATCATTCCTCTTTTCTCAACATCTCTGTCTTGCCTCTGTCAAATTCAACATATCCTTCAAGACCCATTTTTAACACTGTCTACTCCAGAAATGCAGCCCTACCCTCCTGACCCTCAGGAATGTCTTACCTCTTCTGACAAATGCACTTTCACATTTTGTTTTTTGTTATTTGCACATGTTTAATCTCCACTGTTTGACTGTAACCTCCGTGGAGGGGAGGGGAGGGGGACACTGTTGTGTTTAGGTGTTCAATAAGCTGCTTTTAAAAAATATATTTTTAACGTTTTTCTTTTGAGTTCCAAATTCTCTCCCTCCCTCCAGCCCCTCCCCAACACATCGAGAAGACAGGCAACATGATACTAGTTTTACATGTGAAATTATGCAAAACACATTTTCGTCCAATAAACTTTTGCTGGGTAAATGACTGATGTTATAAAATACTTATTAAAAGTATGGACTCTATTTAGAGCATAATAGAAGATAAACATTAAATGTTTATAACAACTTTCCTGCACAATTTGTTCAATGGTGACATTAGATTTGCCCTTCTAAGTACTCTGATCCAATGACACTGGCCTCTTGCTCTTCCTCACACATGACACTCCCTTTCTCAATTCCTAGCATTTTCTCTGGAAGTCCCCCATGCCTGGAATGCTCTCCCTCCTCATCTCCTCCTCCTGTCTTTCCTGGTTTCCTTCAAGTCTCAGCTAAAGTCCCATTTTCTGCAAGAACTTTTCACAGGCCTCCTTAATTTTAGTACTTCTTCTCTTAGATTATTTCTAATTTGTCCTGTCTATATCTTGTTTATACATAGATGTTTGCATTTTGTTTCTCCCGGTAGACTGTGACCTCCATGAGGGCAGGAACTTTTTTTTTTTTTGGCCTTTCTTTGTATCCCCAGTGATTAACATAGTGCCTGGCACACAATTGCCCCTTAATAAATAATGCTTGTTGTTGTTAATAAATGTTTGTTGAATGTCTGAAAATATGAAAAAAGAATCAGCTATTAACCAAGTAGTTTAAAATTTATAACATTTGAAAATACTTTTGCAGGAACGATTATTAAATGTGAGTTTGTCTTGGTATGCAGTTAGTTGAAGAAGGGAACAAAGTAATTGTAATATATTTTTATTTAATAATTTCATTCACTTATAAATGTAAATTTAGGTGTTTAAAAATATAAATATTTATATTCAAATAAAGTTGAATTGAGGTAGCTATGATTCCTGTGTGTACTGCAAAACTACAAATTAATAATTTGACATACTACAACCTTATGGGGGGGGGATACATCTAGTTAATCATTAAATTAAAAAATATTAAGTGCCAACTGCATACAATGTATTATTTGTCCTTGGAGATAAAAGGATGACAGACTACATTGTCTATAGCCTCAGAGCCTAAAATCTTTATTTATTTTTTATCTCAAATGCAAAAAATACCAAATAATTGGGTATTTCTAATATAGAAAGTAGAACAGAAAGAGATTTATATGTGAGACGTTGGAACTCTGTCATATGAAGCTTGATTTTCTTTTAAGTGTGTAAGTTCAACCTGTGGCTTTCAAAGCTCTTCTGCTTGTCCGTGCTTCTTTATTTTTGTTATTTATTTATTTAATATTTTTAGTTTTCAGCATTAATTTTCACAAGAGTTTGAATTACAAATTTTCTCCCCATTTCTCCCCTCTCCCTCCCACTCTAAGATGGCATATATTCTGATTGCCCTGTTCCCCAGTCAGCTCTCCCTTCTGTCACCCCACTCCCCCCCATCCCCTTTTCCCTTACTTTCTTATAGGGTAAGAGAGATTTTTATGCCCCATTGCCCATGTATCTTACTTCCTAGTTGCTTGCAAAAACTTGTTTTTGAGCATCTGCTTTTAAAACTTTGAGTTCCAAATTCTCTCTCCTTTTCCCTCCACACCTACCCTCCCTAAGAAGGCAAGCAATTCAACATAGGCCACATGCGTGTCATTATGCAAAACCCTTCCACAATACTCATGTTGTGAAAGACTAACTATATTTTGCTCCCTCCTATCCTATCCCCCTTTATTCAGTTTTCTCCCTTGACCCTGTCCCTTTTCAAAAGTGTTTGCTTTTGATTACCTCTTCCCCCTATCTGCCCTCCCTTCTATCATCTCCCCTTTTTTATCCCCATCTTCCTTCTTTCCTGTGGGGGTAAGATGCCCAATTGAGTGTGTATGTTATTCCCTCCTCGACTCAAATCCAGTAAGAGCAAGATTCACTCATTCCCCCTCACTTGCCCCCTCTTCCCTCCCAACAGAACTGCTTTTTCTTGCTACTTTTATGTGAGATAATTTACCCCAGTCTATCTCTCCCTTTCTCCCTCTCTCAATATATTCCTCTCTCATCCCTTAATTTAATTTTATTTTTTTTAGTTATCATCCTTTCATATTTAACTCACTCTGTACCCTCTGTCTATGTATGTATGTATATATACATATATACATATATACACACACACATATATACATGCGCACACACACACACGTATATTCCCTTCAGCTACCCTAATACTGAGGTCTCATGAATTATACACATCATCTTTCCATGTAGGAATGTAAACGAAACAGTTCAATTTTAGTAAGTCCCTTATGATTCCTCTTTCTTGATTACCTTTTCATGCTTCTCTTGATTCTTGTGTTTGAAGGTCAGATTTTTTATTCAGCTCTGGTCTTTTCACTGAGAAAGCTTCAAAGTCCTCTATTTTATTGAAAGTCCATATTTTGCCTTGGAGCATGATACTCAGTTTTGCTGAGTAGTTGATTCTTGGTTTTAATCCTAGCTCCATTGACCTCTGGAATATCATATTCCAAGCCCTTCGATCTCTTAATGTAGAAGCTGCTAGGTCTTGTGTTATTCTGATTGTGTTTCCACAATACTCAAATTGTTTTTTTTCTGGCTGCTTGCAGTATTTTCTCCTTGACTTGGGAG
>CM053622.1:715495545-715580368 GCA_028646595.1 Phalanger gymnotis
AAAAAAAAAGTGGAGGGGAAAAAAGGCGAGAATGAAGTGTGCCTCGATTTGCATTCATACTTCGTAGTTCTTTCTCTGGATGTAGATAGCCCTCTCCATCATAAGTCCTTTGGAGCTGTCTCTGCATATTGTGTTGCTGAGAAGAGCAAAGTCTGTCAGGGTTAGTCATCACAGAATCAATATATCTGTGGTTGTGTATAATGTTCTTCTGGCTCTGTTCCGCTCACTCAGCATTATGTCATGTAGGTTCTTCCAGGTCGTTATGAAGTCCGTAGGTAGTCTATTTTTTAAGGTGTTGTTTTCTTCAATATTTTTTTCAGTATTTTTTGGGGTCTCCTTTAGCAAGTCATTGACTTGTTTTTCATGAATCACTCTCATTTCTCTTCCCAGTTTTTCCTCTGCTTCCCTAACTTGCTTTTCCAAATCCTTTTTGAGCTCTTCCATGTCCTGAGACCAGTTCAAGTTTTTCTTGGAGGCCTTTGATGTAGGCTCTTTGACTTTGTTGACTTCTTCTGGCTGTATGTTTCGGTCTTCTTTGTCACCAAAAAAAGATTCCAAAGTCTGAGTCTGAATCTGAGTCTGTTTTTGCTGCCTGTTCATGTTCCCAGCCAACTACTTTACCCTTGAGTTTTTCGTCAGGGTATGACTGCTTGTAGAGTAAAGAGTACTTTTTTCCAAGCTTGAGGGGATGCGCTGTTTTCAGAGCTATTTCTACACAGCAAGCTCTGCCACACCAGTGCTTCACCCCCAAGAACTGCCAACCCGGACCAGACTCAGATCTTAAGCAGACTCCGCACTCCTGCTCTGATCTGCCACTTAATTCCTCCCACTGTGTGGGCCTGGGGCCAGAAGCAATTGCAACTGTAGTTCTGTCCTCAGAGCTGCACCACTTCTGCTGCCCCCCCAGGGGGGTTATCCAAACCACAAACTCCTTTCACTCTGTCGCAGCAGCTTTTCCCGCTAACCTTCTCTGTTGTCTTTGGTGTTTGTGGGTTGAGAAGTCTGGTAACTGCCACAGCTCACTGATTCAGGGCACTAGGGCCTGTTCCGCCTGGCTCCTGGTCTGGTTGGTCCTGCTGCCGCCCATGCTGATCTCCACTGCCCTCTGCTCCATGCGCAGTAGACTTCATCCGTTGACCATCCAGGCTGTCTTGGGCTGGATCCCTGCTTCCCTCTGCTATTTTCTGGGTTCTGCAGTTCTAGAATTTGTTCAGAGCCATTTTTTATAGGTTTTTGGAGGCACCTGAGGGGAGCTCATGCAAGTTCCTGCTTTCCAGCTGCCATGTTGGCCTCGTCTGTGCTTCTTTATGGCGTTGTATCTTTTCTTTCCATTTTAAAAAGATGTCTCCATGAACCTCTTTTCTTTTTCCTTTTTCTTTTTTTGGCTATCCTCCCACTATCTTCCCCTGCTCTGTTGTACCTACTCCATTGGAGAAAAAATAAAAGAAAAGCCCTTGTAATAAATACATATATTTATTGGAATTTATTGGAATAAATAAATATATTCAAGCAAAATTAATTCTCTCATTGGCCATGTTGAAAAATGTACATCTTCTTCTGTACCTTGAGCCTTTTTCTTCTCTGTTAAGAGGTGGATAGCAAGCTTCATCATCATTGCTCTGGAATCTTAGCTGGATAGAACTTAAAATCTAATGGGGTGGGGTGGGGGAATAGGGTATGTGTAATTGAAGGTAGAAAGTAATAGTAAAAAAGGAAAAATGCAGACAAAATGCTCTAAGAAAATTTTAGGAAGAAGAAATTAAGGGAAGCCTTCATGGAGGAGATGGCTTTGCAGCTAGGCCCAGAAAAAAAGCAAAATATCATAAAGTGGAAGTAGGGAAGATTCTTGTCCAGGTATGAGAGATACTGTGTCAGTGCACAGAGATGTGAACACAGGATGAAATTCAGGAATAGTAGTTTAGTTTTGTTAGAATTTAGTGTGTTTGAACTGTACACATAATTTCTTTGTTAATAATGCCAGTTTTTGGTTTCCGTTTTTCTCTTTACACAGGCACCCAGGCAACCTACACTCGACCAACAGTCAGTCCTTCAATAGGGGCTCGAATGACTGCAACCCCTGGAGCTGCCACCTATGTGAAAACAACCAGTGGTAGCATCATTACAGTAGTACCCAAATCATTAGCTACTCTGGGGGGCAAGATAATTAGCAGTAACATAGTCTCTGGTAGGTATATATTATATATTATGACATAGGTATATATTACCTCACACATTGTTTTCAAGTGACTAGATTGAGTCCTGTCAATAGTTCATTGCATGACCTTGGGCAGGAACCTTCTCTGAATATTATCTTACTTCTCTATAAAATAAGGGGAGATTGTAGTAGATGAGCTAAAAACACCCTCATAACCCTAATTGTGACTTAAATTTTGTAACTTCTGCTTGTACATTAGTGTAGAAATCCAAAGCTTGGTTTTCAGTCTCTACTTTGAATAACTGAGTCCAGTTTCTGGCCTCACTTCTGACACAGGGACTGTTTAGTACTTGATTGATGTTTAATTTTTGATTTAAAAAAAAGTTTATATAGAGCTTTTTTGTTAATACTGAAAGGACGTTGTTTAACTGTTCTCAAGTAGTAATATCACTTTATATTATTAAAAATCAAAGCATTAGAAAATCCAATTTATATTCCCCTATTTATGCTGGCTTTTTCCTATTTTGAAATTTACTAAGACCCCCAAAATTACTATTTTTTCTACTTTTAAGAATATTTTGCAATTATCTCCGGTTTCTTTTGGCTTATCTAATGCTGCTAAGTTTGGGTTACAGCCTCTAAAGTAGAATGTTTTCATGAAAGCCATTTCCAGTGATTATTGTTTTTTAATTAAAGTGACAAATCATCTCTAATCAGGTAGCTCCCACCGATTCATTTTTACGGGTGAGGAGTGTTTTCTGCACCCTTGGTGGGTGGCTCTAACCTGGTAAAGTAAGGAAATGTGATTCCTGGCATTAGATTGGCACTCTATATGACTAGAGGGTAGAAATGAAAAGAAAAGCATGGAGTTGGCATAAGGCACCATATTCTGAGCTGTTAATTTTGACCTGATTATAAGTGTGAGAATATTTAATTTTTGTCAAATTGATGAGGGTCAGATTTTGAAGGAAATCATCTTATTCTAGCATTTAAGAAGAGATTATAAATATCTGTTAAAATTCAATGTATAATGCCTTTAAAATGTGAAATAGTATAGTGATTTTATTCCATTTAAAAACACCTCTCCCACCTCATAACATCTATGTAACTTTTTAAGACCTTAGTGGTTTTAATTTTTTGAGTTATAAATTCTTGCAAATTTTAAGTAATAAATTCTTAGAAAATTAGAATTGGAATTCTTAGAAGATTAGAAGAAATATTCTAAGGTAATATTGATCTCTTTTCTCATGTTGTGCCTGTTTCAGTTATGCCAAATCTCTTGCTTACTTCAGGGATACTTAATTTTTTGGTATAAGTACTCCCCCCACTATTGTAGATTGCAATTTTTCCACACCTTAGATGGTCTTCATGACGTGCTGTAGCTGAAGTAAGTTATCACTCAATGGCCAGTCCTCTGATGATGAGCCTTCTTAGTATCTATTATAGTTTATAACTTTACATATAAGTAGGTTGTTCCTCAGCCATAGTCTGTCTATGGGCCTTTTCAGTTTGGTAGAATTTGCCAGAATATGTATTCATGCTCTAGTGATGAATCCTTCAAGAACTTGGGTCCTCTCTACGCTTAGGATGAAGCATTGGGAACTTTGATAGAGCCTCTCTTTGACTTTACTAGAGCAAAATAACTACATTTTTAGGGGAAGAGGGGTGGTTTAGTGTACATAGTACATGTGCGTATTTCCTTGGCCTTGATATTTGAAGGTAAAGCACTTGATAGTATATTGCTTTCCTTGTGTGTGTGACTGCATGTGAGACCAAAAAGACTTAATTGATGACCTACAGCCCTTTTCATTATTTCGCACACATACACATTTTGTCTGGGCCCCAAACTTTTCTGACACTCCTGTTTTAAAAACAAAACAAGAAATTCTCTCATTTCTGATTTTTGTATAATAGTTGGGTTTATCTATAGCAGTAGGGTCTTGCCATCCTTCCTATGTATAAGCAGTTCTAATTGTTTTAGGCCTTTGGATTAATACAGCTAGATAATGTTCCATTGTTGTAGGGAGCTTTTGGTAATATTGTACTTCATGTCATCATTCCTGTTAAATTTGCTAAGTAAGCTTGTTTGGATGATGTAGCTATTACACAGGATGCTTTTTTCTTTAAATTTTTTTATTGTCGCTTTTTTTTTCATATTGATGTAACATCCTGATACCCACACCTCAAAAGAGAACCCACTTAGTTACAAACAAGTACAGTTAAACAGAACACATTGGCCCATTGACCATTTCTAACAATATATGCCTCATTTTGCACCTGTAGTCTATTACTTCTCTTGTGAGAAGAGGGATGTATATTTTTTTCCTGAGGCCTCTGGAATCAAGATTGGCTATTGCATTCATCTGATTTCTGATATCTTTTATTGGTGTTTTCCTTTCCGTTGTTATGGTATTTGTGCATATTGTTCCCTTGCTTCTACTTCTTAAAATTTTATTCGGAACTTAAATACATAAAGAAAAGAACATTTTGGGGCAGTGAGGTGGTGCAGTGGTGGAGCACCAGCCCTGGAGTCAGTCAGGAGGACCTAAGTTCAAATATGGCCTCAGACACTTGACCCTTACTAGTTTTGTGACCCTGTGCAAGTCACTCAATCCTGATTCCCCCATCCCCCAAAACAAAATGAAACATTTCCATACATATAGTAGAATACAAAAGAAGATTCTATATGAAACTGGTTCTCCATTTTGCACTAATTGCTCTTTTAGAAAAACTTATGTAATAAATTCTACATGATATTTTCAAAACTGATCTGCTTATCTGTGCTTCCTTCTGAACTTCTTTCTGTTCCTTTTTGTGCATTTAAAAAATGTTTCAGTGGCCTTTTTTTTTCTGCCATCACTATTGCTAACTCCTTTTCTTACCTAACATCTTCCATCCTCCATTAGTTGAAAGAAAGTAAAGAAGAAAAAATCTTGTAACAAATATAGTCAAACAACACACAACAGACATATCCAAAAATGTATGTCTGCACCTTGTCTACTTCCTCTCTGTCAGGAGGTTGGTGATGTGAATCATCAGAGGTTTCTTGAAGATGTTGGTCATTGTTTTCATCAGAGTTTTAAAGTCTATCAAAGTTTTTCTTTACAGTGTTGTCATTGTATAAATTGTTCTCCTAGTTCTGCTCACTTCACTTTGCATCAGTTCACACTATCCAGGATTTCCTGAAATTGTCTCTTTTGTCATTTTTTACTATTACATTCAAATTCCTTGATTTGTTCAGTCTTTCTCCTTTTGTCTCAGAGGCAATCTAAGGCATCCCCTTAGAGTCTAGTCCTTTTCTTTTTTCTCCCCTTTTAATCACCCCTTTGGGATCAAAAGGTTTATTTTTTCCCTCTCCCCATTCCTGCTTTTTTCCCTGTTGAGTTTGGTGTGTTTTGATACTACACTCTGAGTGTGTGTGTGTGTGTTTGTATTCAGTCTACACTTGTGAGAGAGGTTCACCAGGTGTGGTGGCACACACCTGTATTCCCTGCTCCTGGGGAGGATGAGCTTAGTAGATTGAATTCAGGAGTTCTGAACTGCAGTAGGGTGAAAATTGATTGGATGTCCGCAACGAGTCCTGCACCAATATGGTGAGCCTCCAGGAGTGGTGGGTCCACAGGCTGTCTACGGAGGGTTGAACTGGCTCAAGTTGGAAATGGAGCAACTCAGAGCTTCTGTACCGATCACCAGTGGGATCAGGCCTCTGAGTGATGGCTTTACTTTCCACAAGGCTTAGGTGAGAGGAAGATTCAATCTCAAAAACAGAGGGAGGTTCCTCTGATACCTGTTCTCCCCACTTCCTCCATGTTTGTTTATCCTTCTCATCCTAATTTTGGGAAATAGCAAGTTTGATCCCTTTCTTCTTCCTTTCTATATTCATGTATTCCTCTTTTTGCCTTCTCTTCAACCTTCACAACAGAACCAGTCTGCCACTTTCTCTTCTAAGCTAGTCTTCTAGTACTTTCCACTCAGCTTTTATTACATTTTTTTTATTTCTTCAAAATTTTCATGTCATCTTTCTGGAAAATCTACTTTTCCTTTGAGTCATTGCTTATCATTATAGAGTTGGATTTGCAATAATTTTTGGTACTTGCAAATGTTTTATTTACTCAACTCTGAAGTTTTAGTTACTGAACTGGGGCTTTGTGTTAGGGTCAGATTCTGTCCTTTTCTGTACTTTTGATCTTCAAGGCTTCTGTGGCGTCTTAGTGTTAGGGAACTTACGACCCTTGGGACTATCCACTGATCTAGGTTTGAGCCCTGCAGTACTGTCTCACTAATCTCCAGTCACATTGTTCCTCTTCTGGGTTTCTGAGGTCCCCACCCTGGGGCTTTCTCAGGGGAACCCTCTGCCCTTGTTGCTTCTGGTCACAGAACCTTTTAGGCATCTGGTCTCTGGTTATATTGATGCTTCCCATGGGCTTCTCTCAAAATTTTTTTCATGTAGTTCTGGGGTGGAAGATGCCACTGTAGTTTCTCTTTGGATTTCTCAGTCATTATTGAATATGGTGTGAACATCAGTGTTTTATTGGAGTAGGTATTAGGGAGCTAGGAAGTCTTCCCCTGGAAAAACTGAAAGGAAATCTAAAAATCATCCAGTTTAAACCCTTCATTTTACAGAGGAACACACTAAAGCCCTAGAGAAGGAAAGTGACTTTCCCAGGGTCACACTGGCAGTAACTCCTGGTGGAGCTAGGGTTTGAACCTGGGTTCCTTTTACTCCAAATAGAGCACTTTCTCCATTATACCACACAATTTGATGCTCAGAGGAGTTAACATCACTGGGGTTCCATCACTAGCATCTTAGCTGAGTCATTAATGAAACTTGGAAACATTCTGGTTAGGGCAACATTCTGTGGCCACTAGAGGACCACTGTGTGAGGGATGGATTGAACCAGATGGCCTTTGATGTCTCTTCTGCCTCTTGAAATTCTGTGATTCTCTGAGTGTTCCTAAATGGGAAAAACTATTTGAAAACTATTTTTTAAAATTATATAAAGGATAAAAACTCTTCAAGGATTATTATTTAGAGCTTTGCATGTAGATATTCAGTGATTGTCCACTGAATTAATAAACAGATGCTGAGAACATCTGTACTTACTCAGAAGGGGCCACATATTAGGAATGTTGTAAACACTGGAAATATTGGCATTTGCTTAGTTAGTTAAATATTAGGAGAGTAAAGTACCAATCCAAAGGTGTTATTAAATGCCTTTGTGCTAGCATGATGCTTTGGATTTTGGGAGCTAAGAAGTTTGCATAGCAGCATCACCTCTTTCCTAGACTTCATATTGAGTGACGGAGTTGACACATTAAATAACAACTATATTACAAAACTGTGTTGTGGCTTAGGGATTTGGAGCAGAGAGGGAGTAGAATGGCCGGAAGAACATTTCGTAAAGTTTCAGCTCATGGAACTAAAGGTGAACTTTGACGTGCAAGTAGAATTGTTTTAGGCAGGGGTCAAGAAAGAGGGTCTTTTAAGCCAGGAGGTTATAAGCAAGGGCAGGAACAAACATGTTTTGATACCAAACTGAGTGTGTGTGTGTTTGTATTCCGAAGAGACTATTCTCATGAAAGTGGAGGCAATATGTTGGCAGTAGAAATAAGGTGGGATTAATTAATTGGGGGCTAGAATTTGAAAGCCTTTGAAAATCAATCTGGAATAGCTTTGGAAAAATCCAGAGTTACTTCCACTTCTCAGTGAGGCACCAGAGAAGACTCTTGAATAAGTAGTTGCTAATTTCTCCATTTAGTTCCTCTTTTTATAGAGAATTTGACTGCTCTAGAAGAAGGGTTCTTGAAGTCACTGAAAATTTTTTAAAAAATTTTGATAACTGTATTTCAACATAAATAGTTTTTTTTAAAAAATTCTGTATATTTAAAAACATTGTGAGAAGGTGTCCCTTATTTATCAGACTGCCAGAGGGTCCATGATATAATAAAGGTTATAAACCCCTCGTCTAGAATGTGATCCTTTATATCAATAACTCCCTAAATACCTTTGTCACCAATTTATGTAAGAGATTGATGGACTAGGAGTCAGAAAACCCAAGTTTGAGTCCAAGATTTGTCTCTTATTAACAATAATACTTGGGTAAGTCATTTCTCCCATTTCACAGATGAGATAACTGGGGCCCAAAGAGGTTAATACTCCTTGTACTGCTTACCTCACAGGGCTCCTGTAACAGTCAAATGAGAGAATCTGTGTAAGGTGCTTTATAATTCCAAAACGCTATGTAAGTGCATGCTATCATTATCATTATCATCGGTTAACAGCAATTTCCTCATCTGGCTGAAGTTTTGTAACTATAAAACTAGATTTGATGGGACTTTGCTAATTAGAATTTATGTAATGATTTATCATTTAATGATAATAAGAAAAAATTGTTGGCGAATGGGATAAATAGTTGCAAGTCACAATTTTATACTGTAGCAAATGCCTTGGCCCACAGACTCTAATAAATATGACTGCTTTGACAATTTAATTTTTCATATCCTGCCATGATGGAAAGACTTTTTTCTTAGCACTGAATTGTTCCAAAGATAGACTGTACTTGAACATAAGCTGTGTGTCTAAAATTAGAGAAAAAAACTCAGCATGTTGTAATAGAAAGAGTCTTGAAGTGAAAAGACCCAAGTTCCAGTTCTACTATTAGTTTTTCTCCCTTGGGCATGTCACCTCCAACTCTATGCCTCAGTTTCCTCATCTGTAAAATGTGGATAATAATACTTGTACTGACTACCTTCTTTCCTCACAGGGTTGTTTGGGAAATGTTTTGTGAATCTTAAAGTACTATATAAATGTAAGCTATAGTATTTCTTTGAAGCAAAAAAGTATAATTAAGTATACATTGAAAAATTACGCCAATTAAAGGCTATATTTATATTTGCCTAGAAATAGACTCAATGACTGTTGCCTAAAGATTAACATCAGCAAGTATGGAGAAGTTTAAGGCTAATGAATGTTTTCATTCACAGCAACTCTAGAAGACTGTCTGCTAAGGCATGGAGGGGTTGGATCTAAGTTGATAGTGAGAGTTCCCGTACAGAAATAATGGATTCTGAGAATATTGAAATATGTAGGCCATAGGAAGCATGGTACAGTGGAAGGAGCACTTGGAGGATCTCCATGCAAATCTCAAGTCTTCCACTTACTCTGTATTTGACTTCAACAAGCTCTCTGGGCCACCATTTCCTCTTCTATTAAGTGAGAGGGTTAGGTAGTACCCCTGGTCCCTTTCAACCCAAAATCGGCGTAGTGCCTTGCATATAGAAGATGCCTATTAAATGTGTGTTGAATTGAATTGTCATATCAGGTTTATCATGAGCCAAATTTTGGGATAAAAATTGATGACTGTAGTTGGATCTGTAAGATATTTGAAGCCTTTGTTTTCATACAAAGGAGACACATGATTAAGGGTATGAATTGTGTGCAAACTAAGTAGAATTGATCCAACATCATCACTCTTAACTCAGGCCTCCTTTTCTTCCCCCTTCTCTAAGGAACGACCACCAAAATCACCACCATCCCAATGACTTCCAAGCCCAATGTGATTGTTGTACAAAAGACCACAGGAAAAGGAACGACCATTCAAGGCCTCCCGGGCAAAAATGTTGTCACAACATTGCTAAACGCTGGAGTAAGTAAGAGCTTGACCTGCGGGCTCAGCAATCCACCGAGGATCTTAAAGGGCCAGCTATCCAAATATTTGCTTAAAGAAGTCAAAACCCCACGATGGCTTGAACTTTTGATTTACCACTGCTGTGCTATAATAACTATAAAGACACCACCTACGGATGCCATTTTTCACAGTAATTTCTAAAACCCATTGAATATTGCTATGGTGGCACTACAGCAGCCTGCTAGATTGTGAAGCATGGGTCCTTGTTTCACAGGCTTATTAGCTTGCTTCCAGATGGAGAGTCTCACTGGCTTAACAGCATAGGAACTGTTCTCAGAAGGCATCTCTGTGCCTGTGTGTGATCATTGGATGCAGGTTTCAGCGTGTGGGCCCAGGCGGAGGAGGAAGGAGGGCCTGGGCTGGGGAAAATGGAATTCTTGAATGACAGAGTCTAGAAGAAACGCATAAACAAGAGATGAAAGAGGGACAGAGAAGCAGAGAGATATCAAGAGATAGACAGACACAGCCTCAGAAAGGAGAAAAATACGTACAGGAAAGAGAGAGACACAGTCCAACAAAGGGGAGAGCCGTGAGGAGGCAGCCCTGGCTGGGCCTGGCACCACGTCGACTCTGAGCACAGGACTCAGGCCTCCCTATGCCTGTGCTATATTTTAGCAATCACAATTCCTTTTTAATCTCTAATAGGGACTCATGCTAGTTCACATGTATAATACTGGAAGAGCTAATGCAATCTTAGGCGTCATGACAGCTAGTATCCAGATTAAGGGAGATGATAGTCTTACAGTGCTTTGTCCTGGTCAGGCTACATCTGGGGAATTATGTCCACTTCTGGGTACCATATTAGATCAACTTTTGACAATGGAATTGACTTTCCTAGGAGGTATTGAGCTCCTTAATACTGGAGGTCTTCAAGCAGAGGCTGCTGAGAGACCATTGGGCAGATGGGAGAAGATTTCTCCTCAGATTTAGATTGGATGATCTCTGAGATCAACTCTGAGAGTCTGTGATTCCAAGATTTAATTAACTAGGAGAGATTTGGTTCCATCTCCTTGTTATTTACCTTTTTTAGCTAATCTAAAAGGTTGAGTAAATAACAGAATAAATTCTAGCTTAGTATGAAGAGATGGGCTTAAAGGTTTAGACTTCAGACAATGCTTATTAACCATAGGTAGAAAGTAGAAGGTGGTAGCTTCTTTAAATGGAAAATAAAGAGGTCCTAAGTGAGACAGCTAGCAGTCAGGCATTAACTTTATTTTATATCCAAGGAAACTGAGATTATGATTTGTCTCAGGTCTCCCAGCAGTTACAGAGAATCAGAACCTAGCCAGTACTTTATCTGTTAGACTGTCTTACTTACTCTGGACATTCAGATTTTCATGGTAACCAGATTTGTCTAGTTTCTGTGAGAAATTCTTGGGAGTTTTAGAGTACTGAAAGCTTAAAATGAGTCAGCAATTTGGTCAGTTAGCCAATAAAGCTAATCTGATACTAGAAGACATTAATAGAAGTATAGTGTCCAGGATGAGGAGTATTGTGTTCAGTTCTAGCCCCACATTTAGGAAGGGCAATGGCAATCTAGATTTCATCCAGAAGAAGGTGACCAGGATGGATAGGGGACTGGAAAACCAACATTGTAAGAGGAACAATGAAGGAACTAAAGATGTTTATGCTGGAGAAGAGAAGACTTAGGGAAGACATGATCACTGTCAAGTAGTTGGACGGCTTTCATGCAACAGAGGGATTAGATTTGTCCTACCTGGCTCTAGAAAGCAAAATTAGGAGCAGTAGATGGAAGTTGCCAAGAGATTTCTACTTAATATGATAAAAGGAAAAACTTGTTCACAATTATAACTGTCCTAAAGTGGAATGGCCTGCCTCGAAAGGTAGTGAGTTTCCCCATCCCTGGATGCCTTATGGTGGAAGCTGGCTTATTACCATAGAGAATGTAGAGTGAACTGCTCAGGTAGAAGTTATGCTACACATCCCTGTGAGATCCCTGCCAAGTCTGTGTTTCTCTGGCTCAGTTGAGCACTTGAGGAAATGCATCAACCCTTTTAAAAATTTAAAGCAGTCTAGGAGGGATGCTTAACAAAACACTTATTCCTTCATTCTACAAACAGTGACTGAGCCCCTACTGTGTGCATACAGGGCATGTTGGTTCAGGGGGATTAGAAAGATACATTTGACACAGGCCCTGATAACAAGTTGCTTATAGCCTAATGCAATGAAGCTTTTGTAGTTATATGGATCCAGACATTTGTAATGCGAGGCTTGGTCCCTGGTTCCCATGACTCCACCAGGATATGGGGGGCACCATAGATCTGGGAGTTCTTTGTGAGTTGTGTGATTTCCATTCGTAGTATTCCTACCCATAGTAGCCACTTGATAGCCGTACTAATAGGCTGCTGTACTAGGAATATTTATTTAACAAATGACCTGGGAGGGACAGGAGTGGCATCCATGTATAACAGGCTTTCCACTAAACATCCTGCAAGTTGGCTTTGAATGGTTGTAAATGTCTCTCCATATTTGGGCGAGACACCCCCCACCCCACCCCCGACCATAAATAGGTAAGTGTACTCATCTGTAAATTAATTGATATCTAAATACGGACTATATCATATTTGCCCAAAGCTGTTTCTATAAAGATTGCTCTATGTATGTATGTGTTTGTGTGAGGGAGAGGTTGGAGGTTGGGGGTGGAAATGCATAGCCAAAACTTTTTGTATTTTTTTAAAATAACTCTAAGCACCCAGTCAGTGCTTTTGAGCCTCATGCTCAAGGACATCGTTTTTGTTAATCTTTAATCCTGCAGCATGGTGTAGTGGAAAGAACATTCTAGTGGGAGTTTGGAAACCAGAGTTCTGGTTCCACATCTACCACTAATTATTCCTATGACTTTGGGCAAATCTCCAGGCCCTTTCTTGGCCTCAGTTTTTCCCTCTTTAAATTTGGATGATTGGGCCAGCTGATCTCTTAATGTCATTTCTTACTTTTAAATCTTCTATTTAATAAATATCCTCTGATATTTATTGGCTTTGTGCCAGTTCATTCAGGGATCTTAACAAATTTTATCAAAACAGCAGTTTTAGTTCCCATGTTTGCAGGTTAAAAACAAAGAAGAAAGCAAAAAATTGAAGACAAAAGTTAAGACAAAGTAAAGACAAACATGATTTGTGATTTCACATTTTTCAGGTCTTTAAAATTTCAAATAACTAGTTTGGTATGATTTTCTTACACTGAATTCTAAGTGGAATGTCACTGAAGCTTGCGAATAACATTGAAACACACTTGGCTTTGGTCCATGAAGAGGAAAATGATGACAAGAGGATAGTGGTAAACTGTTTAGCTGTCAGACTTAGAAGGTGCTGGTGACACCCCAGCAGTCACACAAAGGAAGCACCTTGAGTTCTTCCTTGGACTCCTCCTTCCAGGGTTCTAACCTGAAAGGACAGTTATCCATCTGCTCCTGTTTTCATTTTTTTCCTACTGTCCTATCCAGATAGCTCACTTACAGCTCATGATTTTATGTGGCCTCAAAAGAGCTGGAAGGATATCCAGCTCTATTCATGAACTCTAGATTCAATTCAATCACTTCTAGAGACTTAGAGAGGCAGGGGATGTAGTGGAAAGGGCACTACACATAGAGCCAGGAGACTGAGGTTCAGACCCCAGCTCTGGCCTTGGTTTCTTCCTCTGTTTACAAAGATAAAAAATGCACTACCCTCTTCAGGAATATTATGAGAAAAACACTACATACTTTCAAGTGTTACAGTGATGTGATTTGCTGGTCATTAGAAGCTGCTAGGTGGCACAGTAGATAAAATACCATACCTGGAGTCAGGAAGACCTGAATTCAAGTCCAGCCTCAGATACTTCCTAGCTTTGTGACCTTGGGCAAGTCACTTCACCTCTCCCTGCCTCCATTTCCTCACCAGTAAAATGGGGATAATAATAGCACTTACCTCACAGGGTTGTTGTGAGGCTCATATGAGATAATAATTGTAAAATGCTCAGCACACTCCCTGGGACATAATAAGCACTAAATAAATGTTAGATGTTAGTATTATTATTATTAGCTGTCGTTATTTGTAAAGCACTTAGTACGGTGCCTGACACATGATAGGTGCTTAACAAATGCTTGTTTCCTTCCTTCATTGTAGCACTCCAATGATAACTATGTATTCAGTGTATTTTTCCCTTGTGTGGGGAACATTTAGGCAGGGATTTGGTTGGTGTCCAATACTCTTTATTACTGGCATGTTGTATAGTATATTGTGCAGTGTATTTTAATTACTAATGAGAAAGCGAGGAATTTGTTTTATTTCTTTTTATATTAAATCGAGCCTATTAATTGGGCTATGGATAATTTTGGACATGTCACTTAGGCATGTTATATAACGTGATTCCTTTCAGTGTGGGGAAATAGAATAGCACAGAAAACCTGAGTTGTCATTCTAGCTTTGCCATTTATTAGCTCTGGGAATGTGTGCACATAGTTTAACCTCTTTCAGCTCCAGCTTCTTCTCTTAAATGGGGATAATAACACTTGCCCAGCTTGTCTAACAGTGTTATGGTGTGGATCAAATGAGTCAGTGCATATACAACTATTTCGAAAACTGTCAAGTGTTATATGAATGTAAAGGATTAATACTCTTATGAATTCATCCATTCAAATCCATGCATCCATCCAAAACATGCATTTATTAAGTATCTTTAAAATGAACAGGTAGGTAGTATGGTGTAGGGCCTCTTAAACTTTTCCCACTCACAACCTTCAGCACTTCTTAAACTATGGTTGTGACCCCATACGGGGTCCTGAGTGGATAGTGTACCAGACTTGGGATCAGTTCAAATCCTGCTTCAGATACTTACTAGTTGTGTAATCCCGGACAAGTCACCTAACTTCTTTAGACTTAGGTCATTAAAATGTCATTAAATGTCATTAAAATGGAAATTATAATGGCATCTAATTCACAAGGTTGTTGTGATGATCAAATGAAATTTTTTATATCTATATCTCTTTGCACTATACTGGGTACCCCAGAAATTTTAGTGTAGTTTTAAGCTTTAGTAACTTTAATAGCTTAATATTACACTGAGATTTCTGAGATAGCCTGTATAATGCTTTGAGGTCTGCAGAGAGATTTACATATATTAGTATATGTATATTATTGTGTATTGTGCTAGCTACTGGGGATACAAATACACTAATGAAACTATCCCTGTCTTCAGGAAGCTTATATTCTATCATCCAAATAAAGGAAGAATATCAGAGGTTGAAAGATTCTTTCCTTGCATAGAGATTGGATTAGATGTCCTAACATCCTAAGATTTAGAGCTAGACGTGACCATGGACGTAAGTCACCTGATCCAGTTTTCACTTTAGGGATGAGGACATGATCTCAGAGAAGTGAAGGTACTTGGCCAACACTCCACAGTTAGGAAGTGCAGAGCTGGGCATTATACCCAGATCTCCTGACTCTAATCAATGCTCTTTCTACTGCATTGCTGTAAGGGTTAAGAAGAAAGTGCTCTATAAACCTTAGAGCTCTACAGATAGGAGCAGTTATCAATAATAAAGTTCTTTCTGACAAGATCCTCTTATCTTAAATGTTTATTCATTCAACTTCCAACAAATGGCTGAGTGCCTATTATGTGCAAGGCCTATATCTTGGTGCTGGGATACAAAGATGCAAAGGTCAGTCTGAGAGAGCCTCTGCCCTTAAGGAGCTTACATTTTAGTAGATGAGATTTTATGTGCGTTATTGCTGTCATTCAGAACAATCTAGTAGTATATAATAAATATGCAAGCAAGATGCATGAAGTCTTTAGGAGAGAGGGAGTACTCCTATCAAAGGAATTAGGAAGATCTCCATTGAAAAGGTAGTATTCAAGCAGGGAGGGGAAAGATTTCAACAGGTTGAAATGGAGCTAAGATGCTGGGTATGGGGAGTGATGTGATTAAAGGTTTGGGTTAGAAATGAGGCAGAATTTGTAGAAGTACGTGTAGAACATTGTTGGTCCTAGTGCTTTAGAAAAACATTGATAAACTAGAGTACATCCCGAGAAACGTGACTAGGGTGATCAAGGGACTCAAGACTGTCACGTAGAAAAATCAGTTGAAGGAACTGGGAATGTTTGATCTGGAGAAGAGACAACTTAAGGGAGACATGGTAGCTGTTTTCAAGCATTTGAAGGACTGTCCTGTGGAAAACGGATTAGAGTTGTCCTGATTGGCTCCACAGGACAGGACTAGGAGCAATGGGTGGGAGTTACAGAGAGGAAGACTGACTCAGTGTGAGGAAATACATCTTAACAGAGTTGTCCAAAATGGCTCACCTCACCAGAGGTCGTCAGGCAGAGGCTGGGTGACTGCTTGTTGGAGATGCTGTAAAAGGGATACCTGTGCAAATCGAGGGGGTGGCGAGGGATCCTAGATAACCTTCTGAGGTCTGTTCCAACAATGCTCTGATTCTGTGAACATCTGAAAAGCTCTGGTTCAATTCAAATTCAATTCAACTCATTAAACATTTTTGAGCACCTACTATGTGCAAGATCCTATGCTAGGCCCTGGGTATTCAAAGGTAGATGTGGTCCAGATCCTGTTCCCGAGGATTAATCATCAGCCAAACTGGATATTATATAGCACGTGGCAAGGAACTGTGTGAAATAAAGGCTAAACAGGTAGGTTGGGACCAGATTATGGAAAGCCTTTAATGTCAATGTAAAACATTGCACTGTGCCTCATAACATTTTGTCTTTTCCCTTGCTTCCCCTATAAAGATACAAATCTAATATGCAAATTTTGGCTTTGCTTTAGGGAGAAAAGACCATTCAGGCAGTGCCAGCGGGAGCAAAACCAGCTATCATCACCGCTACGAGACCCATCACGAAAATGATCGTGACTCAGCCAAAAGGAATAGGCTCTACAGTTCAGCCAGCAGCTAAAATCATCCCGACAAAAATTGTTTATGGGCAGCAAGGCAAAACACAGGTATATGGGTCAAATACTATGATTTCATTTCAATATTTTCTCTTTTGAGGTCAGAGATACCCAAGAACTCAAAAGCTTCCACCATATCCAGTGTTCCAACATCTGTATCATAGTGAAAAGAGCACTAGATTTATAATCAGGACATTGCAGTTCTAATTCTGTCTCTGTTGCTTTGTATCATTGAACCATTTGCTTTTCTGTGCCTTGGTTTCCTCATCTGTAAAGTGAACAGGTTGAGCTAAATGATCTCTAAGATCCTTCCCAGTTCTGAGTCTTCTATCCAAAATAAAAGCAAATTACTTTAAATTGTGGTTGGGCCCACTAAAATCTATATATAATTATTTTCTTAAGGCAGGTATGTCTCAGCCCTTTAGATTGGCCCACATATCTAGAGATTTGTGTTTTCAGAGATGTGCCATTGACTGGAAAAGGGGAAGGAGTCTCATCCCATTGGAACCAGCTTTGCTAGAGGCTGGGCTGGTGGTGATGAGAGTACAGATCTTCAGCACCCCAAAAGTAAATTCTTTGCATCTTAATTTGACCTCTGGTGTATCATCAATATAACCATGGTTTTATCAGTATGAGTATTACTTCAACAGATGCTAATCTCATCTCCACAGTCTTTCTAGATAGTCATTCTGGGTTGCTGTGACCAGATATATGCACTGTCAGTTTACCTACCAGTGGTTATCCTTTCTTCACAGAGCTAGGCTGATCCTCCCCTGACAGACACACCATCAGTTGTTTGGCCAGTAATTTAAGCAAGTCCTTTCACTACATTAGAGGATGGTACTTTTTTTTTAAAGGAAGGCATATTAATGAATACAAATTTTGCCAAATGTCTAAAATTGATTTCAAGATATCTGGAAAGTTTCAAAGGCAAATTTGAAAAGAACGGTATCAGAACTGGGTCAAGAGAAGCATAGCAAGTGACATTTACATAGCACTTTATAGTTTATGAATCTTTGGGTAACACTAGCTGTTCTCAACATATGTAAATAGATTATGCACATGAACCCAAATAAAACCTCAGCTCTTTATATTTTTACTTGAAAAAAATGAGAAAAATAATTATCTAATATATATTTATAGGTACACATAATATGTGTGCCTGTGTGGACATGTATATACACATTCTATACATAGTAATTTACTATCTACCCATGTGTACATATATGTATTTGGATGTGTGTATAAATATTTACACATACATATATTTCCCTCTGGGCCTATGCATGTGTCTATGTTCACACACGACTTAGAGAAAAAAGAGCTGGCCTTGAAGTTAGGAAGACTTGAGATCAAGTTCTGTGTCACATATGTACTAGCTGTGTGACCTAGGACAGATTGCTTAACCGTCTCAGGGCTCTAGGCCACTCTCTAAGACCGTAAGTGGCAGAGAAGGTACCAGCCTTCATTAGCAGAAGGAATTTCTTCATTGAAATTTCCTGTGGCAGTGAAATCATAGATCCAGTCCCCTTCCTCTAGAATTTAATAAATAATAACAATCACAGTCTGAGTGTTTCTCTTCTAATTAATTAAAACTAAATTCTCTTCTAATTCTAGCTGTGTATTTGTAGATTTGTTGCCATTCTGATACGTTGGAATGTGGGTGGGTCGATGTCTGGGTATGGATATGTACTTTGAATTCAGCTATCCTTGCTTTGCATCAGTTTATATGTGTTCGTATTTCTTTGTATTCATAGTTGTTTTTTTTAAAGCCACTTAGTTTTCCATTAACATTTAAGTACTACGTTTATTCAGTCACTCACTAATTGTTCATCATGTAGGTTGATTGAATTTTTCAACTTTTAAAAATAAAGCAACTACAGATATTTTGGTAGTGATAGGTCCTTTTTCCTCCCACAGTAACATCTTTAGGCTACAGTCCAAGAAGTAGGATTGCTGGATTAAAGAGTATTTTCAGTTTTGTAACTTTTTTGTATGTTGCCATTTGTATGTTTGTATGTTTTTTCCCATACTTAATTTTTAATGTATATTTTCTTGTCTTCTCATTTATTTTTTCTCTTTTAAAGAGTATTTTGTTTTTTAAAGAATATTTTGAAGAGTACTTTTTAAGGAGTATTTTTGTTTTTTCCAATTACATTTAATGACAATTTTTAACATTCATTTTTTAATAAAATTTTGAGTTCTAAATTTTTTCCCTCTCTTTCCGAAGATGTTTGTCTAATCTCATTTTATTGAAAAGTGACACGCCTATCCTTGTCAGGAAATTTACAGATATCCCATTATTTTCCCAAAATTACATAAAATTTTCTTTCTGATCTTCAAAGTCTTCTGGTTACTTATTCCTTCTGGCATTTAATCTTTATATTCATATACTATTTGAACATATACTATTAGGAAAAAGAACATAGAATGTTAGAACTAGAAAGTGATCTTAGAACATTGGGAGCCTAGAACTAGAAGGGACCTTAGAACAAAGAGTGTTACAGATAGAAGGAATCTTATGAAATGCTGTGTTGGTACAAGCAGAGATCTTGGAACATTGAACATTGTAACATAGCTGTCAGTGATCATCCAACCTTGTCACATTTGACATATAAGGAAAAGGGCTCAGAGAAGAGATCTGACCAGCCCTTGGTCACATAGCAGTTAGTGGGAGAATCACATCCAAGTGTGAACTCTGGAGAAGCAAAACCATCTCTCTTCACTGCTTTGAGACTTGTCAAGAAAATGATCATGACTCAGCCTAAAGGAGTAGGCTCTAGGCTTCTAGTCTTGTTTACTACCAGCTCACTGCTCTCCTGCACTAGGTTGGCTACAGCCCAAATGTCTATTCTCCCTTTCTGTTTACTATGAATGTTTTCATACTGGGTGGATGATAGGTACAAATTGTAATAATTCTTCTGTTTGTTGGGCTTCTGTTGATTTATTGATTCCCTATCCTGCTTGGTTTAAAACTAACCCTTTGCAATTTAAGACTAAATCTTATTCCTTGAGCATGCTTCTGGGAATCTTGGCTTTATTTTTTTATAAGAGATGTGATACTTGGTAAGCTAGACATGGATTTCTATATTTGAAATATAGAATAAGTTACATTTTCATAGTTTTATATGAATTATGCACACAATACATTAGGTACATAGTTTATATTGTTTTAGATTTATGTCAAAAAAAATTCAAGGTTGGGCAACTAGGTGGTACAGTGAGTAGAGCAGTGGCCCTGGAGTCAGGAGGACCTGAGTTCAAATCCAGCCTCAGACACTTGACACACTAGCCGTGTGACCTTGGGCAAGTCACTTAACCCCAATTGCCCTACCCCCCCCCAAAAAAAATTCAAGGCAAGCTCAGACTTTTTTTTTCTTCTTTTGCAGGAGAGAAGGACAGGCAGTTGGGGTTAAGTGACTTGCCCAAGGTCACACAGCTGGTGAATGTGTCAAATGTCTGAGGCTAGATTTGAACTCAGGTCCTCCTGACTCCAGGGCCGGTGCTCTACTCACTGTGCCACCTAGCTGCCCCCAAGCTCAGACTTCTTAAATTTGAGTTTAGCTCTTTAAATTACTCTAAAATTGCAACTGGACAGATTGTTACCTTTCTTCCAGGTTCTCATCAAACCAAAACCAGTGACATTTCAAGCCACAGTTGTTAGTGAGCAAACAAGACAGCTTGTAACAGAAACCTTACAGCAAGCCTCCAGGGTTGCTGAGGCCGGGGCTGCGTCTGTTCAGGAGGTGAAAGAAGAACCACAGAGCTACACAGACAGTAGCTCCTCTTCTACCGAATCGTCCCAAAGCTCCCAAGGTAAGAGCTATTTCATGTCTTAATTTCTTCTTTTTTTTTTTCTTAGTCGTAGTGAACTTCAACTTCCTCAGCTATAAAGTGGGTTTACTGCTTTCCCTCTCCTCAAAAGCTTGTGGAAACCAAAATGAAGTACTGCTGTACATACTAATGAAAACCGTTTGCATGGTTTTTTTAAAGTGTTAGATGATAAACAAAATTGGCTTCTACTACTCAAAAGAAATGCATACAATATTAAAGATGGTTAAAAGAACCATGGAGAGAATTTAGTCCATCCTCCTCCATTTAAAGATGAGACTCCATTTCAGAGAAAGGAGGTGACTGAGAACATTGCTAAAAGTCTGCCTTGGGAGCTGTCTGACCATGGGCTAGTCATGTCCTTTCACTGAACCTCATTTTCCTCCCTGGTTCAATGGAGATAGAAAACTTGACATGATCCATCCCTTTGGAGAAAAGCCTTCTGTGAATCTCTAATGGCCACCAAAATGAGCTGCTGTTATTCTCTTGGCCTTATGACTCCCTGCTTGAGCTAGGACTAGAACCTAGGTCTTTGGACTACTCATCCAGTCTTTCCATTAAACCATTAGCCTGAGAATGACTTGATGACTGGCTTCCAGAGAAATAGAAACGCCTTGAGGGCAGGAACAGGTTTTGGTTTGGTTTTTTTTTTTTTTTTTGCTCCCCATAATGCTTAGTGCAGTGCCTGGCACATAATAAGCCCTTAATATATTCTTGTCAACTAACTGAATTGAGCTGAATTCATAGATTAACAGAGCTAGGAGGTAATTTACTGAGTTCAACCTCTTCATTTTACAGATGGGAAACTGAGACTCAGAAATTTACTCAAGGTAATATTACAATTCAATGGCAGAGACAGGATTAGAACCCGGGTTTCCTGTCTCCTAGTCCTGGCCTTTTGTCCCACAGTGTAAATTGGTCTTAGCCTTTATCTTACTATTATCATAGTTTTTACCTAAATATTTAAAACTATTTCTTAGAGGTTTTGGGGCGGGGGCAGAGAGAGCTCAATCTCTTCAGCATGTCTTAGTGTTTGATAAGAGGCAAGATCATAGAATGTTAAGAGTTGGAAAGGAACTTTAAGAGATCATCTAGTTTACTCCTCATTACAAATGAAGAAATGACATCCCAGAGAAGGGAACCAACTAACTCAAGGTCACAGAGCTAGAAATAATCCATGGGATGTATCATGAACTTAATAAAACTTTTTTTCCTGTCCTGCATGATAATACTTGTCAAGGAACTATGAAATTTTAGGCCATATTTTTGACAGGTATTTCCCATCTGTTTATAGTCATGATTCGCAAGTGATTAGTGATAAATCTGTTTTCCTGCCTGTTTTGGATAGTTAAAGAGAAGAACATGAATAAATAGAGTGTAATGCTATTTGAAATCCTTATTCCTGGATCTGAGGAGGGATAAACCTGACCATGGGTGAGGAGTGAGGGAGGAAAATGTTTGACTAAGCTACATAGAAATGTACTTCTTAAAATGTGAGAAGTCTGTATTGACTCCAGCTTGTGTCTTGAATCAAATTAAACTCCTAATCAGAATCTTAAAGCCCTTCACCAGCTTCTCGCTCCTTATTCAAGTCTGCCAATTACCAAAATCCTCCCAGCTCTACTGTGCCCATGCTTAGATCCTCTGCTCCAGGTATGCAGTGATGTAGTAGAAAAATGACGCTAAGCTTAGAGTCTGGAAACAGTTTGAATCCCAGCTCTGCCAGTGACTGCCTTGGGCAGTCACTTCCACTCTTTTGGACTAGAATAAAAGTGTC
This sequence comes from Phalanger gymnotis, assembly GCA_028646595.1. Classification (NCBI taxonomy): domain Eukaryota; kingdom Metazoa; phylum Chordata; class Mammalia; order Diprotodontia; family Phalangeridae; genus Phalanger; species Phalanger gymnotis. Next base: position 715,517,904 of record CM053622.1, read on the forward strand.
AAATGTATGGCCCACAACACTCTCGAGTATGCCCCAAATCAGATGAAAATGTAATTGGGACAACGTTCAACAAAATAAATAAAATATAATAAGACGTAGATAATATTCCATGTTAAAACTAAGTCAGTATGTGGCCTGCAAGGATCCTTATGTACAGATGAATGGCTACCGTTTCTATTTGAGTTTGACACCACTAGATTAGATGATCTCTAAGATTCTTTCCAGCTTTGCATTATGTAATCCTAATGGTTTAGTGAGAAGTGCACTGTCAGTGGAGTCAGCAGAACTGGAATTGAATCTTAGCCCTAACACTTTCTGCTTCTATGAGCAAGTTGCATCATTCCTCATCTGTAAAAGAAGAAGAATAATCCTTCCACTGCCTACTTCATTGTGGTGGTGGAAAAAATGTACTTTGTAAAACTTAAATCACTCTAGAAAATGGGATTTTCTGGATCTGCTGCACTTTACTCATTCTTATTTCTCTTTGAGACATCATTTTCAACCCTATGTCTTCCCCCCTTCTCTTTTCCAAACCATACATACCCCTTCCTTCAAACCATTGCTGAGTAGTTTCTGGAATATGAAGTCTTCCAGGAATTACTCTACCTGGCCTCACTATTTATCACCTATTCACAGCTGCAGTTAGTTGTATGCTAACTTTATGTGATATATAATAGAATTTTGATAATCCATCAAGTATCTTCTGGACTTTATTATGTGCTGGTATTTAGAAATTACATTCTTATTGTCAGCTGTTTGGCTTTTAAAGCCCTTCATAACTTCACTCCTTCCCACCTTTCCAGCCTTCTTACACAGTGTGGTGACATTGACCTCCTTGCTGTTCTTGAACATGACACTTGCATCTCCTAACCCTTTGCTTTTTTATTGGTTGTGCCCCATGCCTGGAATTCTCTCCCTCTTCATCCCCGCCTTCTGGCTTTCCTGGCTTCCTTCAGGTCCTGGCTAGAATCTCACCTTTTGTAAGCCTTTTCAGTCCCCCTTAATGCTAGTACCTTCCCTCTGCTGATTATCTCCAATTTATCCTCTTCTCTTGGCACCTATGTTACCTTTTCTTTGGCCTCATTTTCTCCACCTGTAAACTGAAGGTGTTGGACTGTGGTCTCTGAAGCACCTTCTAGCCCTGACATTGTGATTCTGTATTACTTCTTTGAGATAGTTTGTTTTTTCCATTATTTTCATTGGATCATAAGCCCTCTAGAACATAACCCAGATCTCTCATTTTTGAAATCTGCCTCAGATAATTCTTCACTTTGCAAAAGAGTGCACAGGTATTCTGAATTATAGGCAGCAGATGTATTCCAGCAAAGTGGGCTGTCAAACCAATTGGCTTAGATGATAGTACAATTGGCTTAGATGATAGTACCTTATACTAGAATAGTGCTCATATGAAGAGCTTTCAGATGTATTATTCAATTTTATTCTTACAGCAATTTTTTGAGGGTCTACTAAACTTACCTTATGTGATCTTGGGCAAGTCCTTTTACCTTTGGTTCTCAGTTTTCTTATCTTTAAAACTATAATTCTTTGAATTAGGAAGAGCAGGGATTGTTATCCTCACTTTATGGATGAAGAAATAGACGTGTATTTATGTATATTTCCTTGCTTCAGATCATTTAACTAAAATGACAGGACCCAGGAAAGCCTAGAGTTTGAATCTTGATTCTGACACTAACTTCATGACTCTGCCAAAGTCATTTCACCTGTCTGAGCTTCAGTATGCTCACATGTAAAATGGGAGTAATAATATTTCATTTACCTGCCTCACGTGGTTTATGGGGAAAACAATGTGGCAATGTGAGTTTCTGATAATAGTATTATTGAAGAAGACTAGACTGATTAGAGACAGAGAGAGCTCGTATCTTCCTTTTATGATGGGGGTTTATACTTGCAAAACATGAGTCTGAGATGTCTTGGGAGCACTCACATTAGGCTGACCTACTGTCAGTACTCCAGTTTTCTATGCTGAGATAATCTTAATATTCTCTAAATAAGAGAATTACTAATGGGAGATTAGCCTTGAGCTAGATAGGAATACATGAGAAGATGATAGAGACCTGAGCTTTACCACCTCTGTGGCCTTGACCAAGTCTTTTTGCTTCTTGGGCTCTTGGCTTCCTCATCTATAAAAGGAAAGAGTTAAAATAGGTGATCTCTGAGGTCCCTTCTGCCTCTAAAATCTCTTGCTTCTCTCTCATACTATCAAGGAAAATGTTTGTTTAGGGCATTTTCTCATGCAGAGAATCCTGAGTCTGCCTTTGGTCAAGAGAATAAAGAATGAAAAGTAAATAAGACTAGAAGGAGGGACTTGGGTGGTGTTCACTTTGACCTGCTGTGGTATACTACTCCAAGTGTGGGGTGCCTGAGAGTCTTCAAGGATGTGGACTTAGGCATTTTATGGCATTTGGGGATCTATCTGGATCTAGGACCAACCACCTGGCAGCAGGGCAAAGAAAGTTTGGGACTTGGGGTTTGTTTGTGAAGCATTCAGCAAAAGCATGGTCAGCATAGAATTCAGGGAGTGCTTAGAGATGAAGGTTTGGTTGTGCTGAAGTTGTTGGCATTATGGTAGCAAGCAGTGAGTCTTGACAGGGGAGGCTGACTGGTATCAAGAGTTGAAGCAGAAGTCAGTGACCCTGGAAAGGCAGGTCAAAGGAAGACTCCAGTAATTGTGTAAACAACATAAAGAAAGGTGTTAAGCTTGGTGAGCTAGGACCATCTCCAAAGGGGTTTCCCTTGAGACTCCCAGATAGGCAGCTACGTAAGCAGAGGTGGTCCATTGTGTTTTTTCTACTCAGGGGCTCTTTCAAGAAGCCTCCAGCTTTAATCAGTGCTAAGCTTACCTCTACACTTAGGAGATACATAAAAGTCTGACCAATAGACCAGGCAGGAGATGCTGATTGGGCCTTACCATAAGTGAACATCTGAGAAAATAATGAAGATGTGGATTCTGGCCAGACATATGTTTGCAACTTTTTATTGTTTCCTAGCAATTCAATTTGGTAGACATTTATTAACTGCCTACAGTGAAGTCCCATGTTAGACTCTGGGAAGAACCTAAATAAAATTAAATAAGCTGCCTTTCTGCTCTAATGGAGCTTATAATTGAATAGTGCCAGAAATATTTTCATTCTTGCTTTCCTATCATGTAAAACCCCCTACTGTACTGAGGACTGGGAGAGAGAATCCTAGAGTTGGATGGAACCTCAGGCTCTTCTCGTTATATTCCAACTTGAAACATGAGTGCTGTCCATGATACCTCTGACAAGCATTCCAGTGGCTATTTGAAAACTTCTTGCAGTAGAACGCTCATCCTTGAGGCAGCCCATTCTATTTTTGGATAGCTTTTAGTTCTTAGGAAGTATGTGCTGGTATTGACCTGAAATCTATTTTTGTGTAACTTTTGCCCTTTCTTCTCCATTTTCTTCCACTTTTGCCTTCCATTGCCAAGCAGAACAAATCTGATCCCTCTTCATCATGACAGATGTTAAGGTGTTGAAAGTAGCTCTTCTGTCTCCCCTTAGTGTGCTCTTCTTTAGACACTATCGCTAGTCCCCTCAGTAAGATCTCTTTTGACATGGTTCCAAAACCCTTCATCATTCTCATTGACAAGATGGCATATGTCCAGAAAAAGTAATGACTTTTAATACGTAACTCTTGAGTTGATTATAGTAGCCTCTGTATAATCTATAATTCAACATTTGCTGAGGAAAAGGATGCCACATTTCATTTTGGCATTAATCTTTTTAAAAAATATTTTTTGATGTAGAGATTTCCTAATCTTTCCTCTCTCCCACAATTTCACTACTGATGCAGTTCTCCTTCCATTTCCTTCTACTTGGGTATGTAGAACATCTTCTGTAGTTGAACTATAATCTCACATTTTGCCAAATCGGCATCATCACATACTTACATTAAATACATGGTACATTAGTCAGAACATTCCAGAGGTTGGAGATTTTTGACTATGGGAAAAGAATTAGCTGTGATATAATAAAAGGGCCCAGGATTTAAAGTAAAAGGATCTGGGTTTGAATATTGACTGCTACTTAATAGATATTGTTGGGCAAGTTACTCAAGCTTGGACTTCAATTTTCTCTTTGTAAAATCCAAGAATTGGATTAATAGATCTCTGAGTAAAGTTCTAGATGTAAATCCTATGATCCCCATATTATTGGTTCTCTCTTTGGAATTTTGTATATTCAGTTTACTTAGAAGAATTGATATGAGTTATATTTTGCTCATGGAACTCAGAACTGACCATTAGCATTGATTATAAACTTCATTCTCCTATATTGGCACATAATTTCAAAATTGCAAATAAAGGGAAGTTGTGTATCTTCAGAAGAGAGTGTGTGATATTTGAGTGTTATGGGAAAAATACATTCTTAAATTAAGAAAGAACTGTCTCAAAACTATAATTACATTTTCCAGACCTCATTATGTATTGATTTTGTTTAATTTTTCAGTGTCTTTCTACTCCCTCTTTCCCTCTTTTGGGAAGTTTGTGGTTTTCAGAAATAAACGGTACTGAGAGAATTGAAAGTTGGCCATTCTTTTCTTTCTTTCTTTCTTTTTTTTTTTTTAAATATTCCATCCCGTGACCTGATTCTAAAGTCAGCTCATGTGAGATAGAGCTAATTTATCTGTCTCCTTTCTGCTTATCTAAATCCCATGATTCCTTCAAGGCCCATCTAAGGCCCACCTCTCTGAAGCATTCAGCTCTTCCCGCTTAGGTCTTGATGGTGTAATTGAATTTCCCAGGGATCTACTTCCTTCTTGGAACCAAATTCATAGATCCTTACCCCAAGTCCCAGTGCTTTCTCCTTTACTAATTTCTGAATCTTCCCAGATTTCTCAGCCCCAGTATGAGTCCCCCAAACCTTCTGACTCCTGAGATTTAGTTTCCTAAGTTCAGACAACTGCTGCACCAGATTCCTAATTCCCTGTCTTTTCATCTTTTCATCATGACCAGATGCCCAATTCTGAAACCTGTTCCCTCTTTTCTTTCTTCTCTTATTTCTACACAATTTAGACAATGAGTACCTTTCTAGGATTCACTTCAAGGAAAAAAAAATATGTGAACTCAGAAATAATATGCCAGAGGGACACTCTCTCTCCTTCTCTCTCTCTCTCTGTCTGTCCGTCTCTCTGTCTGTCTCTCTGTTTCTTTGTCTTTCTGTCTGTCTGTCTGTCACTACCTAATCCTGGTGGTGCTTAGCTTCTACACTCTTTATCTTTAGCAACTATTCTCTGGGTTGAACCCAGTGCATTTTTCTTTTGAGGTTTAGAACTGCTGGCTTCATTGTGTTTACCTATGAGAATGGAATTTTCCATTTCGGAACAACACTTCTATGCCAATTTGAGATTCACTACCTAAGTGTGCTGAATGGAATATCACTGATCCATTCTGTGCTTTGCTACTTCCTTCCACCCCTTACCCCTGCCCTCCAAACATCTAGTGCCCTGCCCTGCCTCTGTGCTCAAACTATCCTGTCCATGTATTGGGAATATTTTACCTCCTTCTCTTTCCTTACTGGATTCCTACTCATCCTTTCAAGCTCAACTAAAATGCCACTTTTTATTTTTTTAACATGATACCTCCCTAACCCTTTTGGACTCTTCTTCCTAGGACTTCACATGGCAATTTGTTTGCAATGCCATGTATCTATAACATGTGATATTTAACATTCTAGTTCTCTGTGCTTGTGTCATATCTTGTTTGACTATGAACTCTATGAAAGGCAAGGACCGAGTCTTATGAAAACTTTTTAACTCCCTCAGGGGCTAACATAGTATTTTGCATATAAGAACAAGTACAACAAACAAGCATTTATGTAGAGCACTTTAAGATTTTCGGAGCACTTTCCATATGCTATCAGCTATTCCTCCCAACAATCCTGGGGGTAGGTGTAATTATTATCTTCATTTTCCAGATGAGGAAACTGAGACTTAGAGATATTTAGTGACTTGCCCAGAGCAACCTAGCTAGTAAGTGTTTGAGTCAGGATTTGAACTCAGGTCTTCCAGACTCCAAGTTCAGCACTTTAGCAACTGTGTGGCACCTTGCTGCCTTCGTTAGTGAACGAATGAATGCCTGGAATTTTCTCTGCCTCCTGTCCTCTCTGGTTTACTTCAAGTCCTAGCTGAAAGCCTGTCTTCTACAGGAAATTTTTCCCAGTCTTCTTTAATGCTAGTGCCTTCTTTCTGTTGATTATCTCCAGCTTAACCTGTATAGAGCATACATTGTTGTTTGCATATTTTCTCTCCCATCAGACTGAAAGCCCTTTGAGAGCAAGGATCATCTTTTTACTTTCCTTGTATCCCTAGCACTTGAAACAGTGCCTAGCATATACGTACTCAGTAAATGTTAACTGATCACCACTTGATGTCTTATATTTTTATGTAGCCTTTTGTGTGCATGTTTTATCTTCTGTTCTGTACTGTAAGTCCCTAGAACAGAAATTCCCAAACTTTCTTGGTTTCTGGCTCCCTTTAATGTCTTAGTAATTTTTTACAGTGCCCCTAGGCCAGAAGAAATGCCTGTTTCATTTATTAAGTGCTTGGGACTAAACAACTTAATAAATATTTATGACCTAACAATTCAGTAGCTCCTTGAAAAAAGAATGCACACAAATTGAAAGAAAAATAATATTTTTCTTTCATTCTTAAACACAATTACTACTGGGATGTGGGCATCTGTAGGACACCACTCAGCTTCTCAAATCTTGGAAATCACATTGAACGTCACCACCCTCATTTCCTGTTCCTCATTGATTTTCATGCAGTGCTTGCTTTTTATCACAGCATCTGCTAAAGCCCAGCTTCACAAAGGTATGATGTAGCAAACAAGAAAGTTTGAGAAGTTATTGATATAGCCAAAAGTAAAAGTAAACAATAACATCACATGTACTCAAAACCATCATTGAAAGGAATAGAGTGTGAGCCAATGTTAAAACTATGAACTTCTTCCAACTAGTTGTTCACACAGTGTCTGACAGATGTTGAAAACTTTGTGGTGCCCTTATGTAGTAGCCATTGGGGCACAGTTGAGGAGGAATTGCATTCTCAAGGGGCAGGAGATATGCATTGCACTTTTCTGCATTTGATATAGCATAGTGCCTTTCACATAGTACAGAATTATAGAACTATAGTATGTTATAGCCAAAAGCCCAATATCTTGATCTCATAGATCACACAATTTTAAATCGTAAAAGAAACTTTAATCATCATTTAGTCCTATCCCTTCATTTTAGAGATGACTTGAGGCTCAGAGAAGTAAGTGATCTGCTGATGGTCTTGTGAATAATTAGTGGTAGAGCTCCAGTCCAGTGTTCTTTCTACTATTCTTAGAAGAAACATTTAATTAAGAACTGTTGATTAATTTTGATATCTATTCAGTAGAAATTTTAATTATTTTTATGGATTTATAATTTCACTTCTAATAACCTTTCCCTTTACCTCATTCTGTTCAACTCTTGTCCATATGCTTACTGCCAGCCAGCTCTCATTGTTAAATCTTCCATAGAGCATCCCCACAATCTGCTGAATTCCTTCTTCTGGTTCTTTCAGTATCTTCAGAGTGCAATTTGCTCACTTAGGCCAACTGTCATTTTGTCATTACATGATCAGCCCTTCTTTTTCGGCCAGACATATCGTTACTAACATCTTTCATTGCTTCTCAAGCAGAAGTCATTTTCAGAAACAGGAAGAGATTTTTGTTAATATAAAAATAATTTATTATACACACATATATCTATAAGTGGGCATATACTTGCACACACACACACACACATAGTATAAGGTAAAGCTAGTGAACCCTAAGTTAGCTTTATAATTTATAATATTGAATATTTTTTCTGTGTTATTTGCATCTAACATCAAGGTAAAGCAAAAAAAGAAAAAACCCAGTAATTTTATACAAAAATCTTTGTTTATGAAGATTTTTTTGTTTTGTTTTTATAACTTAATATAAAACAGATTCCCAGCCTGTAGTTCATGTAATTGCTTCCCGGCGTCAGGATTGGTCAGAACATGAGATTGCAATGGAGACTAGCCCTACTATAATTTATCAGGATGTATCCAGTGAATCGCAGTCAGCTACTTCAACAATCAAAGCTCTCTTAGAACTCCAGCAGACAACAGGTATGAATCCACGTGCTACCTTGAATGAACATCATCTCTTCATTGGTTATCTTCACATATTACTGATTCCATATTTTCATTGTTGCATCTTGGGCATTTTTCATTCCCCTGTTCTCACCTGTCATCATTGATCCAACCTGTTTGTCTCTGACATGTGCAAGTTCTCCAAAGGAACAAAGAACAAAATTGTTGACCAAGGAAAGAAACAAGTAAAACTCTTCTCTTCCCTTCTTGCTCAACATGACAACCCTATTTTATTCCAAAACCTGTCTACTGTGGGCATTGGATTTAAGATAGTTGTTATTTTCAATCAAGAGGAACGGAGAAGTTGGAATGGAGGATCTCCTCCCCTATTTTTTGAAGTTAGTTGAGCCATTTTGAAGTCTTAAGAAGAACGTCCATATCAGCCTCTGCCTCACAGCCTAGGCTCATGGTGGAGAGGCACTGAAGAGGTCTGGTTAGCCCTTCCCTTTCCTGAGATGTGCAAAGCCTGTTGATGGTTTCTACTTGAAGACCTCAAGTGTAAGGTCATTCTTGCCAAGGTCATTCACCCCCTTGTTGGAGAGTTCTGATTGTCAAAACATAGTTCCTTGTGTTGAACTGAAATCTGCCTTCCTCTCTCTTTCTTGTAGAGTATGAGCTCCTTGAGGGTGCAGGAACTGTTTCATCTTGGTCTTTGTGGGCAGCATCCAGTACATAGCGAGGGCTTGTTGATTGCTTGATTCGATTTCCCCCATTTGTTCCAGGACTGCCCTCTGATGTTAAGCAGAGTGACTCTAATCCCTCTCTGCACATACTACCTTGTTAGTTGTCAGACTCCAGTTTGTCCATGTTTTGCGATTATGGCAGAGAAATTGTATTGTTGATATAAACACTCTTCTGGATCCATGCGGTAGAACTCTGACAAAAGAGGGCCTTCCAATAGTTTGAGTAGTGAAACATTGTTCAGTTACTAAAGATTTTAGAGGGGCATCAGGTTATATTGAATCCTAAATCTATTGAGAGGATTCTTTGTCTTTACTAAGCATCCTTGTTGGATCCTTTGGACCAGAATTCTGTGGGGTGAGTTTAATTTAATGTAGGTTGTATTCCTGGGCCTCCAAAGAGTCTCCTGATGCCTCCATGTGGCATGGTGGGTCATCCTGTCTTCTTGAGGACTGTACCCATAGCCCACAAGTTCATACAGGGCTTGCCAAGTTAGAAAGACAGGAAATGTGAGCCTGACAGTAAACTGAGGATGTTAGAGAGTTTGTATTTGGTCACAGCATTTCACAGAGATAGTCTTCTGAGCTTTAGAGTGCTGCGTTCTGGGTCACCACAGGGAGTAGTCACTACACAAACTCCAAGAATGGCCATATCATTTAATTGTTTACTATTTGTTGAGTACCACCTGTGTACAGACTAGCTCCAGATTCATTGCCTGGAACAAGACTTAGTAATCCTTTATCTGTTCTGTGTTGACCCTACCTAACACAATCCCTTTCACCAGTTTATTGATTTCTCCCCACCTTATCTAGCCCTATACCATTCCTGTCCAAGTTCCTAAGCACAGTTTTAAAATAATAAAAGTAGCTTACATTTGTATAGTGCCATATACTCCCAGAGCACCTTGTGTCTTTTACATAATCTGATCCTCATTGCAAACTCATGATATAGTGTGAACATTATTATCCCTGGAGAAACTGAGTAAACACCTACTTAGGAGCAGAATTGAGACTCAGACCTAGCTCTCCTGATTCCAACCCTTGCTTTGCTTTCCTATTACACAAAGTCCAGGGGAACGTACCTCTACCAACTGAGTCCTTCTACTTCATTTCTTTCCTGGTTCTAGCTGTATCTAAAAAACTTTTTGCAGGACAGAGACACCTGTTACTCTTATTAATATGTTTTCATTCATTGGCACATTTTATTACATGAAAAACTGGGTTGTGATTTGTTTGTTTTTGAGGCTGGTTTTTATGTTTTAGGAGAACAAACCAAAATGGTAAGTCTAGGTTAAGGCCATCCCAAAAAGCTGTGGCCTGAAATACATTTTGTCTATTTGTTCCCCAGATACAGTCAAGCCAAGGTGGACCTGAAGGGGGAAAAAAAACCAAAACACCAGATTGTATCATGAGGAGTACTTGTGAAAAGCCAGCCTCAGTCCCAAATAGTCTTAGAGTTGTAGTAGATTTCTGAGGTTATCTTGTTCAAACTATATCTTAAATAGAAATCTACTCTTTAATATCCCTAACAGCCTTTCAGCCCCTACCTGAATAGTTAAGTGTAAATTTAGAGAGAAGAGCTTTACATTTGTAATCAGAGGACCTAGGTTGAAACTCTGCCTGTGTTCCTTGCAACTTGTTCGACATTGGGCAAGTAACTTAACCTCTCTGAGCCTCAGTTTCCTCATCTGTAAAATGAAGGTGTTGGACAAAATGATCTCTAAATCTATGATCATAGGGGAGCCCTCTTTACCTCCCCAGCGGCCTGTTCCATTTTTGGATAGCTCTTACTCTTAGGTTATTAGGAAGTTTTTCATTACGTGGAGATCACATCTGCCTCTTTATAACTTGTACCTGTTGCTCCTCTTTATACCCTTTGGAGCCAGTTGGAATAAATCTTATCTCTTTTTCCCATGACCGTGCTTGAATTACTTGAATCAGGCTCATATTCTCCCTAAATTTTCTCTCCTCTAGACTAAATGCCTAGTTCCTTCTACATGCTTTGCTTCATAGGTAGTAGCAGGGGGAAAGGGAGAGGAGGCCTTGTTTGTTCTTTTCACTGGGAAGTCATTTTTCTCTATTTTACCCACTGCCTGAGTGGCTTCCAGGACTTTCCTATAGAAAATTTTTGTTCCATATCCCCAGGTGCTGCTCTAGTTTGGGTATTTGTCTGAACTGCAAATGAAATTCCTTCTAACTCTTTTAAACAGTGAAGGAGAAATTGGAATCCAAACCAAGACAAGCCACTATTGACTTGAGTCAAATGGCAGTTCCTATTCAAATGGCCCAAGAAAAGCGGCGCTCTCCCGAGAGTCCGTCAATCGCTGTGGTGGAGTCAGAGCTTGTCACTGAGTATATCACCACTGGTGAGTGACAAAAAAGTCATGGCCCAAGGCTGGAAAAGCACCTGTTCTCTTTGAACCTACCTTATGTTCCCTTTTACTATAGCTACGTGGAAATAGGTTTTTAGCTTTCATTAGACTGAAATTTCCGCAGGAGCAGGGTCTGTCTTGTATCTACATTTATATTCCCAGTGCCATACACCTAGTCAGCACTAAAATGTTTAATTGTATCTTTCGATTTTATGGTATTAATAATTTAAGAGGAAAGAAAAAATAAATATTCCTTCCAGTAGAATTCCAGTGCTAACTCATATCATTTTTGGAGTATGCCCTGTCATTAATATCTGGAAAGTACAGATGGTATGTTAACATAGTTTGTGAGTAATATAAGATTGTAAAATGATCATAAACACATCTCTGTAGATAGGGTTACAGATGCAGAAAAAAAATGGTAAAATGAGCTACGTCTTTGAATGAAACATTTTGATATAGCTATTTAAAAATAAATAAAGCCTGGCACAGTTATTTAATATAAAGGAGAAATCTCAATAGCTATAATTCCCCCAACTACCCAGGGGTTATGCGGAAAGCAAATGAAATATTTGTTTAAAATGCATTTTGGCAGCAAAAAGGCTAATGAGATTTTTGGATGGCATATACAGAAATGTTAAACAGGAAAGATAATATAGCTTCTCTTTCCTCCTTCTCTGTTGAGACCACACCTGGAATACTGTTTTCTGTTCTGAACACTTCATTACCCAAAAGGTTTCTACATACTGGAAGGAGTTCAGAGAATAGCATTGTGAATAATTAAGGGGCAAGGAGGAATGACTTATGAGGCAATATTTAAAGAATTGAGTCTGTATGGTTTTCTTAAGTGATGATTAAGGGAGAACATAAGCTTCCAAATATTTGAAGGATGTTAATACCAAAGGAGGAAAGGAATTACTTGGCATTTTTCCAGAAGCCATAATTAAGAATAATGGACTTAAATTACCCAAAGGAGAAAATCTAGTAAAAACTTTTCTTTAAAAAAAATAAAGTAAATAAATAATGAAAAGAGTATAGGCTAATCATAAAGGGAAATATGTTTTTTTAAAGCCTACTCTTTGGAGACATTTAACAGAAGGCTTGAGAAAGCAGTAGCAGGCATGCTTGAGGAATCAATATTAACTGCGTGGGGATGGACTAGATGACATAATAGTAAAGATAGGAAAGACTTGTGACATTTTTTTCCCTCTATCCTTTTCAGAACGCACTGATGAGGGAACAGAGGTTGCTTTTCCCCTTCTAGGTAAGTGGTGCACTTCTCTTTGTAGTACCATTATAGATGAAAAGTTGTGGTGTTAGATACTTTCTATGGATACCCTGTATCTACTTTGATTGGAGAGAGGAAGAATAAAATAATAAATCATAGTGAGGCAAGACATGTTGTGAGTAAAACAGTAGAAGATATTTTCAAAAATGAGCATTGCTCATTATGAGATGATAAGGGGCATGTAAAGAAGCAATAATCACAGTGGCTAGATATAGTAGGCATTTAATAAATGCATGTTAATTAACAGATTAAGCCATCTGTATGGCTCAAAATCACTATCATTTCCTCTTCTTGTTTCCACAATATGGAAACTTTTCCCTTTTTTCTCAATCATGACCAAAATAAGATTTATTAATAAACTAAAATCATCTAGTAGTAATAGTAATAGTTTAAATTTATATAATGTTAACTCATGTTTATGTTATGCTTAACAATTTACAAAACACTTTCCATACAACAACATTGCGAGGTTATTAGCACATTTTTACAAATGAGGTATTTGAGGCTTAGAGAAGTTAATAGATTTTTGAGGCAGCTAGGCAATGTAGTAGATAAAATTCTGAGCCTGGCGTCAAAGACTTGAATTTATTAGCTGTCTGGCCATAGGCAAGTCTGTCTGCCTCATGTTCCTCAACTCTAAAATGGGGGTAATGATAGTACCTCCCTCCCAAAGTTGTTGTGAGGATTTGATGAGTTAACATCTGTGAAGTGCTCTGCAAACTTTAAAGTACTCTATAAGCATTAGCTGTCATTTTCACATAGCTAGTAAGCGTCAGGACTGGAATCCACCAGGTCTTCAGGTGTCTGACTCTTTCCACTGGGCCTCTTGTATTAGCTTATATTTCTGTAGCATTTAAAGTTCACATGAGTCTTTCTTCTCAACAAATCTGTTAGCCACAGAGGAGATCCTGAAGCACAGAGAGGGGAAATGTTTTGCCCATTTCACCTAACTAGAAAGTATCAAAACTAGGATTAGAAACCAAGTCTTCTAAAGAACTTGGAATCTAGTGCTATTGTCACTACACTACGCTACCTCTCTTTATCTGCTTCTGTGTACTTCCTAGCCATTGGTGCTGATTTTCTTTGTTTCCCTTGCCACACATACACGAAGAGCTATTTTGGAGGTTTTGGATGTTGTTTTGGATGGTGATCATTGTGGTTACAGCCCCAGTTTTAGAGATTTTTGTGAAATCAAAAATTTTTTCATTAAAGAGTTTCAAATAAACTAATAGTTATAAAAACAGACATGCAATCCCATATTATCTTACAGTTTTATCAGAAGCATACTCTATTTTTTCCCATTTCTTTTAATGTCTCCTGATGTTTCATTAGAGAATTTCATTAGGGCAGGCTGCTTATTTTAATATCATGTATGATATTTCTTCTCTAGTAGTACTCTAGAAGAATTTTTGTTTTCATTCGAACTCTAACCCAGATGTTTAGTTTGGGTTGAGAATATGTGACTATGACAGTTTTGGTTAAATTATATAAGTTTAAAAATGTGTGTACATTACAGCGAACTATAGTGAAAATTCTGCTATGTTTATTAAAATGGGAATTGTAAAAGCAGTAATCGTGTAGGCTAACAATTTTATATGGTCTTAAGTTTTTGAATACCAGTAATGTAAAAAAATACACCTGAATACGTATGGAATGTCTAATAAGGATAGCTTAACTCTGTTCTCATCGTGCTGGAATCCTTAAGGAGTTTCAGATTTCCATCTTAATGTCATAAGAATGAGATTTCCTTTATGTTTGTCTCTGTAGATATACCAGCATGACCTTTCTAAGAATAAAACACTGCTTCTAAATATGTGTGTATATGTGTATATGTACACACACATGCATAACATACATATACATATATACACACACATAAACACATACATATATATACACACATACACATATATTACATATATACATACACACATACACATGTATATTATATATACACACATACATATATTATATATACATATACATATACATATACAGACAGACAGACAGACTAGATAGATAGTCAGTCATCTGGGCACTCCAACGATCAGAATATAGATGAGATAGAAAAAATTATGGGCTTTTGCTGTACAGAAGTTCTATAGCTCACACTTGGTCCATTCTGTCTCCTGGCTGATTCAGAGCACTTTTCCCATACCTTATGAAACATTTCTAAAACCCTGTAGAAAAGCAGGCATCAGATATTGTCAGTCGTTTTCAAATTTTTAAATCAAAGCTGATAAAAGAAAATAGATTAACATCTTTTGATGTGAACTTTTAACTTATTCTACTGCTGCTTTAACAGACTTCTTTTCTTTAACCTATATTTTCAAATGAGCTTTGTCTGGGTCAGAAGAAAGAACGGTTCATTTTCTGCTGTTTCACATCTCATTTATTTTTCCCTATTTGTGTATTACTGCTTTCCAGTTTCCAGAGTTCTTTAATACCCATTTTCTCATTTGCTCACAACAGCTCTTTAAAGGAATCAGGGCAGGCATCAGTAGTTACTCCTGTCCTCTCTAGAGGAGGAAACCATGGCTCCAAGACACTGAGTGACAGGTCTAGGCCACTTCATAGGTTAAGTGGGTGAGCCAGGACTCTGAAAAGAGCCCAAGATTGGGAATCTGAGGGCCTGGATTGGAATCCTAGCTCTTTCACTTACTCCCTTTGTGGCCTTGGGCAAATTACTTCCCTTCTCTAGAGTTCTGTTTCCCCCTCTGTAAAACAAGGGACTTGGACTAGATGATCTCTGAGGTCCATTTCAGATCTAAATCCTCTGATTCTGTATCTAAAACCCAGATCTGACTCTTAAGTTCACTGTTCTCTCTACTGCACTATGGTGACATCTCACTTCTTTAAGAGCTCTGAGAATGCCAAGCAGTGCTACGCTGCGGTCAGCTTTGAAAAACTTCCAACTATTTTGGAGTTAAATTTGGAGTGAGCGTTGAAGTTAAAGCCCATGTAGCTCCACACTAGTCTTGGAAACATTCAGTTTAGCAAATACTTAGCAATATGGGACCAACGTTCTCAATAAGATGTGGAATGAGCCTCATTGGAGAAAAGGAGGAATGATCATTCAAACATCTATTCTCCCAGGCTAAGAACACTAAGGGCCTTCTTTCCTCTGCCATGTAATCTTATGTACATTTGCTTAAAACTACTAGTGGTTTCAGATACTGTGGTTATTTCTGAAGAAAGACCATTGCCTACTGTATTTGCAGTTAGCCATCGTTCCCAGCCCCATCAGCAGTCCTCCCAGCCCCAGCGGACTCTGCTTCAGCATGTGGCCCAGTCTCAAACAGCTACACAGACTTCGGTGGTGGTCAAGTCCATCCCTGCATCATCTACAGGCGCCATTACCCACATCATGCAGCAGGTTGTAACTACCCCCTTATTCCTTCTCTTCCATCCCATCTACAACTAATCCTTCCCTGTTTTAAGATTTCATCCTGCTTTATGATCACTGTCTTCAGATATCTGAGAAGTTGTTTTCTGAAAAAGGGAGAAACTTACTCTACTTAGCCCAGGAAAGCAGCGCTAGGAGCAGTGTGTGGAAGTTGGAGGGCAGCTCAATGTAAGGAAAAGCTTCCTAATAATTAGAGCTGTGCAAAATTGGAATAGGCTGACTCAGGGGGTAGTAAATGTCTTGTTACTGGAAGCTGACAGAGGCATCTTGTCAGGGATGTTGTTGTTGGGGCTTGTGATTGAGGAGGTGGAGAAACAGGACAAGATGACCTCTGAGATCCTGTTCGGCTCTAAATCTGTGATCCTACGACCCTTCTATATCTTTACATCTGTGATTCTGTTTTGAAAGTATAAATGATTCAGCGATGTCTACAACTCATAGAATGATATTCCTTTCATAAGGGAGGAGTGATAGAAGAGTTGACCTTCCTAAATAATTAGTAGATTAAGAATATTCTCTGGCTAGCAGTGAGCTCTCATATTTTAAAGCACCGTTGCTGTCTCAGTAAATCTTGCTTGTTTTCATGAAGCCCACTCCGATTCCTACATTTGATTGATAACTTTATATTTATTTTACTGTTAGGGAACTTAGAGGTGAGTAAAGTTCTAAAACATAACAGCATTTGGGTTGTCTGATAGTCTGGCTGTTTTTTAATCAGCAGTTAATCCTTAGAATGCGAAGTTGGCATGTACTTGTCATCCTGGCTACCTACCAGGGAGGCTGAGGCTGCTAGGTCTCTTTAGCTTAGGAGTTCTGAGCTGCACTGAGCTGAGCTCATCAATCTTGTCGGTACACTAAATCCAGCACCAGTATAGTGAGCTTCCAAGAGTGAGAGACTCCAGGGCCTAGATCAGAATTGGAGCTAGTTAGGGCTGTTGTACTGATTGGTGTTGGGATAAGCTACAAGATAAGCAGCTGAAGTTCTCGAAGGACAAGATAGGGAGATCCAGTCTTTTAAATAAAAAAAGCATTGTCAAGCTCAGTCAGGTGACCCTCAGGGAAGAAGTGACCTAAGATCAAGCAAAGGAGGGACTAATTAGAAATGTCAAAATTTTTCAGATGAAATATTCCGTTTTTATTTGAATGATAAATTAACTCTCAAGAAAATAATTGATAGATGCTTCATTCTTTACAGAGTTCTTTATTTTGTCTGATCCTTGACGTTGATACTCCAAGAATTATTATCCTTATCCCCACTTTCAGATAAGGAAGCTGAAGCTCAGGGAGGGGAAATAATTTGTCTGAGGGCTCTTAGTAAGCTTTCAGACCAAAGTTTCCTTATTTCAATTCCATTGCTTTTTTTTTTTTAACTGCATTGTGCTGCCTGGTATTGGCCTGTACTGCAACATCCGTTGTTCTAACCCTATTGCAAGATCTTGGTAGATGTCTTCTTGTTAAGATTACAGAATGATAGCATCACCTGCTGTAACTTATCATAATTGCAAATAAGCTACTCCAGAGAAGGAAAGAATAAATAAACTGCCTTAGAAGAAATAAAGAAGCCTTGGACTTGAAACTGTATTGTCAAAGTGATAACAACATATAATCCCTAGATTAATGTCAGGGCTGAAGCGGATCTTAGAAACCTAGTCCAGCTCTCCTTTTTTACAGAGGAGGTAGAAGCCTCAGAAAGGGAAAGTCACAAAATCACAGAGTCGGAAGGGGCCTCAAAGATTGTCTAGTGTAGTTCTTACTTGAATAGTAATACCTTCTACCACATCCCTGACCATTTGGTGTCGAACCTCTGCTTGAATGACTCCAGTCATGGTGAAACCCACTACATCTTGAGGCAACCTATCACACTTTTAAAATAGTTCTGATTATTGTAAGGTTTTTCTTACATGAGTCCTAAATCTGTCTCTCTGCAACTTCTACTTATTTTTCCTATTTCTTCCCTCTGGGGCCATGCAGAACAAATCTAATCCTTTTTCTCCAAGACAACCCTTAAATTGCTTGAAGACAGCCCTCATGCCCTCCCTGCTAGTATTCTTTTCTCCATACTAAACATTTCCAGGTCCTCCAGCTGATCCTAGGGCATAATTGCCAGTTCCCTCACCACACTGATCATCTGCAGTCTACAGCTCATCACTGTCCTTCTAGAATATGGCATCCCAAAGACTTGCCCAATTTCACAATGGCAAAGATATGCATTTCAGTTAAATGCAATAGGGGATGTACCTTGAAGTAAAGAGAATAGGCTAATCCCAGCAAAAATTATGATTCTTCTGATATAACTGGGACAATTTCCTTCTAAAACTATACTTTTTTTGAGGGAGCATTTTGTGACTTCTGAAGATCTCAAATCTTATATAAATTTTGAGTGATTCTCTTAACCCACTAATTTGAGGGCTTTCAGGTTTTGTAGTAATGCAACTTGCACAAAAGGATTCTTCTGTGCTTCTAAAAAGGGTACAGGAGCTCTTGGGCCCTCAGAGGTGATGCCAGTGGCCTTCAGGCTCTGGCAGGTTCTTACCAAGCTGGAAAAGCTTTGAGTATGAGCCCATTGACATCTTGTGTCTAAGCCTAGCTGAGTGTGGGAAGGCTCTTCACCAGAGGGTTGGCCAGCAGAAAATGAATCTTTTTGGCCATAGCAACTCATAAGACAGCCCAATAAGGCTTCTAAAGGGTTGCTGTCTGAATCAGCAGAGGAAACGTTCATAACGATGAAATCATGCTCTTTTGAAGTTGATGAAGTGGCAATGCAGGTGTTTTTGTTGCTTCTAATTTGTCCTTCTCTCTTCCCCTTAGGCATTAAGCAGTCATACAGCTTTTACCAAACACAGTGAGGAGCTTGGAACTGAGGAAGGTGAGGTGGAAGAGATGGACACTTTAGACCCTCAGACAGGTCTGTTTTACAGATCGGCTTTGACTCAGTCACAAGCCCCCAAACCACAGAAGCCCCAACTGGAGCCGACTCAACTGCAAGTGAAAACCCTCCAGTGCTTCCAAACTAAACAGAAGCAGACTATCCACCTGCAGGCCGATCAGCTCCAGCATAAACTCCCACAGATGCCCCAGCTTTCCATCAGACACCAAAAGCTCACCCCCCTTCAGCCAGAGCAAGCACAGATGAAGGCCGAGGTACAGCACACCCAGCATCACCCAGGGGCCAAGGAAAGGCAGCTGCCCACGCTAATGGCACAGCCCCAGCAGACTGTAGTACAAGTTCTGGCCGTGAAAACCACACAGCAGCAGCAGCAGCAGCAGCTCCCCAAACTCCAGCAGGCACCGAATCAGCCAAAAATCTACGTGCAGCCCCAGCCCCCGCCCCCTCAGGGCCCCCTGCAGCTCCCCGCAGCTTCCGAGAAACAGCCAGCGAGCCAGGTAACAGAATATTGATAGCATGCAAAGTTAGCCTGCTCTTTCAAGGAAAAAATGAAAATACCACGCACGGCCCAGGCGTGGTAGCGGGGCTTTCTCCTGGCAAGAGGAAAAAAAACGCACAACCTCTGCTGGTAATACTTGTCCTGCCTGGAGGTTGGAAGTAGAAAAGAAATGTACTCATTAATATAGGAAGAAAAAAAAAATTGGTAGCGCACAGAACTTGATTTTTTTCAGTTTTTGTTTTTATTTTTTGGTGGTTATTTTTTTTTATGCAATTACTTCAACATTGACCAACAGTGCATGGCACCCATGTCCCTAATTATTTTTATTTTTGTTTTTTAGGTATAAAATATCGTTCATTTCCATGCCCATAAATTTTTATTTCTGTGGCAGTAAAGCTGAGTATACTGCAGTCTCCTAAGGATCTCCATTGTACGTCTTCCTTTGTAGTTTACATCACCATCTAGTTAAATTTGTCTCCTTATTTTGCAGAAATGCTATCTTATGTATGGGCAATCAAAAAAAAAAAGACTGAGGAAAATCAGTGACTTTGGAACGACTATATCTATTTATCTTTTTTTAAAAAGGCAAAATAAAAAATTAACCCTCCTGACCTTTATTTGAAAAGGCAAAAGTGTATACCTATATAAACAGATATAAGATTATTTTGAAAGGGGACGATAGTGTTCCATATGGGGGTGTAAATCCCAAAGGAAAACGAGGCTGCTATGACTTTTTCTTGCTAGGAATCTTGGCTGGCTGTCCAAGGGGTATTTCAACCCCTTCCTCCTTTTCCAGCCTTCTTTTAAAAAAATGTTATCATTATTTAAAACACTGAGCTTCAAACTGTCTTCCTAGTGTCACAAATGTTTATTTTGCCATTTTGTCCAGGTGGTATTGATTAGGTTTAAATCAAAGAGACCTAGCTGTAACACACAAAACCCAAATTTGATTTTCAGGTGGAGCAGCCAGTTATAACTCAAGGATCCTCTGTTACAAAGATAACCTTTGAGGGGCGGCAGCCTCCCACTGTTACAAAGATAACTGGTGGCAATTCTGTGCCTAAACTGGCAGTGCCAGTGGCAGGCATATCTCCCATGCAGGCATCTGAGAAGACAGCAGTCTCAGACATTTTGAAAATGTCTATGATGGAAGCTCAGATTGACACAAATGTAGAACAGATGGTAGTGGATTCCCCCAACAAGGCTATTGCCACTAATAAACTCTCTGGTGAAGCAGACTCGTCGCCCTCTACCCAGGTGGTGGCAGTAGGGCTGGCGACTTCCACTCCCCAGCAACCGAAATGTAGAGAGTCCTGTTCAAGTCCTTCTGCTGTTGGCCCATCTTTAACAAGGAAAACTGAAGCACCAGGAGTACCTACAACAGGCCAGTTCATACGTATTCAGAATATAGGCCAAAAGAAAGCTGAAGAGAGCCCCGCAGAAATTATTATCCAGGTAAGAGTTGGCAGAAAAGTGAGAAAGTCTGAGAATGTTGGAAGAATGGCTGTATGTGTGTGTTAGAAAGTTGCAGGGCTACCTTTTAAATCCGTGGCAGCAAGGAGAAAAGAGAAGGTGTTTTTTAAAAACAATGTGATGACTTTGCTTTTTAGGATGACAATAGAGATGGCACCATTTGGTTATAAGCCCTCTTTCTTTGAAGAAGATGAGAAATATTTGTAGCTGTTGCCTGATTGCCCCAGTACTCTTGGGAGCTCAGGACACTCAGCCACCACACTTGTCTGCTGTCATTTCAGCAAGTTGGCACTAACATCAGCCAAAAGAGCCCTGGTCTCTAGGACCCTCTTTTAGGTGGTCCCCAAATTCTTTTCCATGAGAGCTAGATTATGGGCATTTTTCAAGTAGCTCCCTACTTGAACCACTACTCTCATTCTTGGCCATTTTGCATTTCATTATGCAGTAAAAACCTCATTTAACTGATTTGAAGAATGGATGACTGGGATTCTAGAATCCCAAAATCAGAAACTACCTCACTAGTAGATAGACTACTATCTAGTCTAATTCTTTACCAATGCAGGGGTGTCCTTGTACAATTTCCTTGACTGTTGATTCTTTAACTTTAGTGTGAGCACCTTCAGTGATGAAGGACTAGATGCTACCTGTGATATGATCTGTGACGAGATGCTGCCTCTGAAGGTAGCCAGTCCTTTTTTGGCTAGCTGCTGTCATTAGAATGTTCCTTCTTCTCTGGAGCTAAAACACCCCTCCCTGGAACAGCTTCTCTTGCTCATAGTTTTGTCCTCTGTCTTCTACCAGAATGCATCTGCTCTGCCCTAGAACAGCCTATCAGTCGTGGGAAGACAGCTGTTATATTATCTCCTTTGCCCACTTGCAGGTTGTCTTCTAATGAATCCCCCAGTTCCTTTACCTGTTTCTCACGTGAGATGGTTTGAATCCCCTCCCCATTCTGGCCTACCTCCTTTGATTGGACCCCAGTTTTAACTCTTATAATTTTCTGTTATACCTAGAGCTAGCCACAAAATATTTTTGTTTCAGTTCTCATTGTTGGATTAGCTTTCAGTATATCTTCATTCTGTTTCCTGCCCTGGTAAGCATAGGCTAATGAATATTATTCTTGGATGGCAATCTTGAAGTTTCTTTGCTTTAGACATCATTTGTCATTGTACAACGATTGCAGATTTAAGAGAAATAGAAATGACTGAAGATGTACAGGGGCGTGTGTGTGTGTGTGTAGGCGTATGTGTATAGGTGGGGATGGGAGGAAACAATCTGAATTCTTGATGTTACCATTTGTTTTCTTTTGATTTGCAACTTTCTGGTTCTTAAACTAGAATACCAAGGGTGCATTAGTTCATTGGATTTAAGGTTGAAAGAGACCTTAATGATCATTTTACAAGCGAGGAAACTTATGAAGTCTCAGAAAGGGGAAGCCAAGTCAGTAAGTGGCAGAGCTGATATTTGAATCCAGGTCCTCTGACTCCAAAGCCATTGCTCTTAGAGGGCATGGAGTAGGTAAGAGTCTAGCAGTGTCTCAGTCAAAGATCGGATTAAATGGATTCCGGTCAATAAAGGTTTTAGGGTAAAGTCAGCCATGGTCAGTCACTCTGGGTCATCCTCTGTAATGACATTGTAATTTCAATCTTTCCCCTGCTGCTCACTGTTCTGATCTGTGCCCTCTTGCCCACCATTTGTGAGAATACTAATGTTAACTCAAGAAAAATGTAACTAAATGGGTAAATGGACTGTGGGGGAAATAAGACTCCTAATTTATTCTAAAACTAGATAGAAGTGATTTGAGTTAGCTACACTTTTTGCAGCCCTCTGTAATAGCAGATGTTTAAGAAGCTTTATGTAGCAGAAAGAGGACTGTGCTAGGAATTGAGACTTAGACTTTAGTTCTGGCACTGCTCTTGCCCTGCTTCTCATGCTGGGCAAGTCGCTTCCCCACTTGGCTTCTCTGTCTGCTCACCTTTAAAAGGAATGAATTTAACTAGATGATCTCTGAGGTCCCTTTCAACTCTTAACAGCACTTTATTTTCTCTAACGGAATAATAATGGCAGCTAGTATTTTTATAGTATTCTAAGATTTGCAAAATGCTTTATCTCATATTATTATTCAGGATTTTGCTTTTTAGGATGACAATAGAGATGGCACAATTTGGTTATAAGCCCTCTTTCTTTGAAGAAGATGAGAAATATTTGTAGCTGTTGCCTAATTGCCCCAAAAAATATCTCAAAATATTATCTCATTTGAAAGTACTGCTTAGATAATGTGTGATATTACTACATATTTAGGGGGAATAGCATTTTAATAAGTTTAAAAGGGCATGTTGCTATTTTATGAATATGGAGGCAGTCTGAATACAAATAATAGTTTAGAACTTTAAAGGGCCCTCTAATTAAGCTAGCACAATCACATGATTTTATATATGGGATAACTGAGACCCTGAGAGAGGGGGTTAGCCTTTGTAAGCTCCTGCACCGAGTTAGTAGGATAGCCTGACTCCCAGGCAAATGATAATTCTCCAGCACTAGACTTTTCCAGTGGCCACAGAGAATGATAAAATAAAGCAGAACTAGCACTTGAGTATGTTGAATTGCCATTGGAATATGATCTAACACATAATTTACTTATATCTAATATATAATTTCTTGTATCACGAATTGTCTCTGGCTCCTCACAGCCTGTATATTTCAGGTTTGGCTTTTTGGTTGTTGGTTTTTCCCCTTATCAATAAATATGAGCTAAAAGAGTCAGCTAAGGCAGTATGTCTTAGCATAAGTGCTATTGTGGTAGTATTTTTTTTAAAGATTATTTATATATGGTTCTTTAGTTAAACACAGTATCTCTGTCCTCAATTTTAAGATTTGATGCTTATAACATAATGCACACACACATATATCAAGTGTAAAATAGAATTTTGGCCCTGGAAGGGATCTTGGAGAACATCTAATCTAGTATAACTCTGCCATCATCTCATTGTATGACAGGTGAGGCATTTTCCCCTGTAGGTCTCAATTTCTTCATCTTCATCTATAGAATGAGACCATCAGACTGGATAATCTCCAAAGTCACTTTCTGCTCTAAGATCCCATGTTTGTAAGGTCAGAACTGGATATCCAGCTCTTTTCTGCCTTCTACTCTTACTTATGCCTTTTTTGCCATACCATGCTGCCTTGATTGATACCCTCTAGGAGATGCCTTTGAAAAACGTTCATCATCCAATCTCCATGCTGGTTTCCTATAGAGGCCACCATCTCTTTAGTCTTTACTCCTCAAGACCCCTACCCCACCTCACCCTTTGGGCTATTGCAGAGGTTAAAACCTTGTCATGTGTATCTTCTATTACAGACCATCCCTCAGTATTCCATTCCTTGTCACTCCAGCTCCAATGTGGTGGTAGAGCCCAGTGGGTTTCTTGAGCTCAATAACTTCACTAGTCAACAGCTGGATGAAGACGAGACGGTACTGGAGCAGGACTTGGACAGCAGCACAGAGGAGGGGACAGAACCCAGCCCTTCCCAGAATTCAGCCGAACGGTCCTAGTGTTTTGGACACCAGAGTGCACTTTAAAGCCTGCTGGGTTCCCTTCCCAGGTGTCCAGGGAATCCCTTGTATTTTGTTGTATAGAGAGCACTTTGCAATTAGTTATGCCATGGATCCTGAAATGACAGATGCATTTCACCAGGATGTTGCTGCCAAAGCACCATTTTAAAACTGGAGTTGAAGCTCACAAGGGTGGAATGTCCTTTTTTTTAAAAAAAGAATAAAAGAAAATAAAAAAAGAAAAGGAAAGGAAAAGGAAAAAAATTCAAATCTGCAACAACTTGAGACCTGATGTTTGAACTTCTCTTGGACTATAACCAGATACAAAACTTTGTCCAGCAGTGAGGAGAGACTTTTCCTGTTTTTGTTTCTCAGTTGGCATCTGCTAAACAAGA
Organism: Phalanger gymnotis; assembly: GCA_028646595.1. NCBI lineage: Eukaryota > Metazoa > Chordata > Mammalia > Diprotodontia > Phalangeridae > Phalanger > Phalanger gymnotis. The sequence goes on from CM053622.1 coordinate 715,542,644, forward strand.
CACCATTGGAAAGGACTGTGAATGAACATTGTGTTTTTGGAAAAGCACACCAAGGACAGTTTTAAATCTCTCTCTCTCTCTCTCGCTCTCCTTTTTTTTTGCAAAGCCCCAGGAAATGTTGAGCTAGTGACGGATTTTGCACTTGGCCCAATTCATGTTGAATTACTAAAAAACTTTTTAAAATATTAGCACTAAAATTCTTTTGGGATCCTTAAAAGAGGTTCAGTTATTCACTGTTGGTCACATGTGGATTCGGTGGCTGTCTTTGAGGCTTATGTACTTTCACAAGTTGTATGCTAATTTATTTACAAAACAATATTCTTAAAGCCACAGGCAGCACTATTCACTTTCTGTTCAAATGTAAAGATTTCAAAACAGGCCTTGCCCCTTTCGACATACTCTTTTAACTAGGAACACATTTTTTGAACACCCCTGAGAGAATGTTTCACTGTGATGTAGAGGGAAAGAAACTTTTTGAGCCTGAAGAAAATGTTTATTCAGATTAGGAAAAATCATCATTATTTACAGGATGAGTTCTTACTGTGAAATTGCACATTTATATTGAACTAAGGCTTTGGGAAAACACACATATGTATACTCACAACTCACCTCTTTCATGTTGTTGTCTACCCCCTTGTGAATGTACAAACGTTCAGTCGCTCTTCTAAGCTTACTATGTTTTAAAGGTGTTCTACCTTCTTAGGGCACAGTCTATTCAAGCAATATGTTTGGGTCTTGTGATCACTGTATGTCACAGATAGAAAGGGGGTGGGTGGGGGAGGGAAATGGACTGGAGGGTTAGAGAGTCAGTTTTGACAAGTTGTGGAAAAGGAAACAGTACTTTTCATTTTTTAAAATAATGTAAATAAAATAAGTTTTTAATGGTTTTATATAGATTTCACTATAAATAAGCATTTTAAGACTTTGACAAATTGTTGACTTGTATATACACGTATCAGCATAACTGCCCAGTTTTTTGGTGCTGAAGTACTGTACAAGTAGAATTCATCAGCAATCCCCTAATTTTTGCGTCTACATTTTTTAACTGTGATATTGTAGTTAATAAATGCCAACCGAAGGAGCGCTGAGGATTCAAATACAAGGATTCACAAGACATGCTGTTTTGTTGGTTTTTGGTGATGACTGTAGCCATTTCTAATTAAGTAATAATTTGACTTAGTAACCTATAGATGGAGCTGTTGTACATCATTTAAATGCTTTGACACTAGTCATAAAGTCTTTGGAACTCTGATTCTGATAAGTGGGACAGAAATTTAGATTTCTGAGCGCCAGTGCAGGGTTGTTTCTACTATACTGTGTTTAGGTCTTAATTGTAGGCAACGTGATAGTATTCTAAAGAATTAACAGACTCTAACATTATCTTCTACTTAGAGCTTAGCCTTCATAGATTTCAAATTGTTGTGCCAAATGAAACTGCTATGGGCCATGTTTTCTGTTTTTTAATACTGATATTGTCAAATTAGAATCCTAGAACCTTAAAACTTGAAGAGCCCTTAGGATATGGATTATCAGAGCTGGAAGGGACCATAGAACACCAAATGTTAACGCTGAAAGGAATACGTTCAGCATTTTTATGAGAACTTAGGAAAAGAATAAAGGTGTAGATAGCGTACTTCTTATGTTTTCAAATGATGACACCAGCAGGAATGCTAATCTCAGACAACTTTATCTAGGAAAATATTGACAGGCTCAAACATTTGACTGAATTGAAGATGAAATTTAGTAAGGATCAATGTGAAGTTTTACAGCTCTGAAGTCAGTGTCTTAAATAGGAGATGATGAGTCCCTAGTGCGGTGTGATATCCAAGAGAGCTTGTGTAACTTTGGACTCTTGGGGATAGTCCTGCCCTACTTTACCCTGGTAAGACCACATATGGAGCATTGTAAGCAGGACAGTAACCAGGAAGGTGAAGGGTTTCAAGTGTATGCCATACAAGTATTGGCTGAAGGAGCTGGAGAAGAGAAGGCTGGGGATAAGGGGAGGCATGAGACTTTCTTGAAAGGCAGTCATATGGAAGACAGATTAGATTTGCTCTCTTTGGCCTCAGAAGGCAAAACAGTTATTTTATTTTTGCTAAGTTGTTTTTGACTCTCCATGACCCCATTTGGGGTTTTCTTGGCAGAGATACTGGAATGGTTTCCCATTTCCTTTTCCAGATTATTTTATAGATGAGAAAAACTGAGACAAACAGGGTTAAGTGACCTGCCCAGGGTCACATAGCTAGTATATGAGGCTAGATTTGAACTCACGAAGTTGTTTTCCTGACTCCAGGCCCAGCACTCTATCCATTGTGCCACCTACTGCCCCTAGAACAAAGAGTAGTCAATAGAAATTGCAATGCCATTTTTGGGTTCAATGTAGGAGAAAACTTGTTAACAATTAGAGCTGTCCCAAAGTGGAATAGGCTCCTCTAGAAGTAGCAGATTCCTCCTTGCTGAAAGTCTGTAATCAAAGGTGGGATGATCACTTGTCTGGTTGTTATAGAAGGGATTTGTTTTCATGTATAAGTTGCACTAGATGGTCACTAAGGTGCATTTCAACCCTGAAATTCTGTGACTTTGGAAACTTAGGTGTCATCCCTTCATAGATAAAGAGACCCTTGCCTAAAGTTACACCCATTAGAGTCAGTGACAAAGTTAGGACCGAAATTCAAGTTTTCTGAAGTCCAGGGTTTTTTACTTCTACATGCTGTTAAAGGGGCATTGTGGCGTAGAGGTTAGAATGCTGGCCTTGGAATCAGGAGTGTATTCAAATTCTGCCTCAGTTACTCAACTAGCTGTGTGACCAATGACAAGTCACATGAATTTCTCTATTGGGAGAAGGAGTTTAAACATTGGGAATTCCTTTTCTAATGAAATCAAGTGTCCATACCTATACCCATACATACACATGTATGTGTGTATTTATGTATGTATCCACACATACATATATATGACATTTATATAGTACTTTTTCTGCATGAAGTTCTTTATATACATTATCTTATTCAGTCCTCACAAGCATTTGAGGTTGGTTGTGTCAAAATTTAAATTCAGGAATAGTGATTGTCTTATGTTATTCCCTCTACCTGCTTCTCTAAGACCAGCCTCTAGGTGACTTAACCAAGTAGTTTATTCCCCTTTTCAAGGCTGTGGAAAAGGAAGTAATTAGGTTATCTTTAGTACTAACCCATAAATGGACAGATAGTTGCTTAAGTCATAAAGTGTTTCTGGTTAAACTTTGCCTTGAGTTTGGCTTTTCTGTTTTTTCCCCACAATTCAAAACTCAGATCCCCGCCCCTCCCTTCTTTGAGTTGAGTACATATTTGTGTTGACTTATCATTTTTTTACTGTCTGGTCTCATGTTTCCCATAGAATCTTAGGATCTCAGAAGGTATTTCATCCAACTTCCTATCCAATGGACCAGTCCCTTCAGTACCATCCCAACAAGTAGTCATTCAGCTTTACTTGACCACGTCTACTTAAGGGGAGCTTGCTACTTCCTGAAGCAACTCCTTCCATATTTGGACATCCCTAATTATTAGGAAGCTTTTCCTTATGTGGAACTATGTTTCCCTCTCACCTCACCTTACCTCCCTGCCCGCATGTTGTTCCTAATTCTGCCCCATGGGTTGCACAGAACAAGTCTGCTCTTCTTGCCCTATTCCAGCCCTCTAACTATTTGAAGACAGCAATCATGTTCCCATCATTCTTTGTAGACTTGGCATTCTCTTTTCCTTCAACTGAACCATATGGTTTTACAGCCCCTCTATTTCTTAACCTAGTTACCCTCTGGACATTCCCTGTCTTTTCATGGCTTTTCCTAAAATTGAGTCTCAGAACTGTACACAGTAGTCTAGATGGGGTCTGACTGTACCTAAGGATTTTCTGAGAACTGTAGCAAACTTAGAGTCTTGCTTTATACAAGAAGTTGTTTCAAATTATAAGATTGTTGTTTTTTCTTTATTCCATGTAACTTTCCTCCCACTCTACCTCACTATGAATTAGGGATTTATTTTGAGTCTGTCCTTAGGAAGAACAAAATCTCCATCACTTGACTGGAAAACTTTTATGAAAGGTATTTGTACTTAGCACAATAGTGCTACTTTCACTACTCTCCATTTCTATTTATTTTTTTCCTAGGATCATATCATTGAGTGGTGTAGTGAAAAGAGTAGAGTGCTGCTTTTGGAATCAGAGTCTGGGTTCTAGTCCCAGATCTGCTTGTGTGACCTTGGGTAAGTCACTTCGCCTAACCTGGACTTCAGTTTCCTCAGCTATAAAATGAGAGCATGTTGGTTAAGATTCCTTCCCACTCTAACTGGTCCTATGATCCATTTAAACCTAGGAGATATCTTAGAGATCCTCTAGTCTAAAATCCTTATTTTACAGATAATCATCCTTTGAAGGATGGCTAGGATATCAGCAGGTAGAGATAGAGTAGAGGACTTTCCAGTCCTGGGAAATGTCATGAGCTTGGGAGACTTGAGGGTATTGGATGTATTTGGAAGGTAGAGAAGTCACATTTGGATGAAGCTTATGAAAAGGAGTGATGTGAGATAAGACAACAAAAGTCCAGATCCTAGGATTTAGAGCTGGAAGGGTCCTTAGAACTAGTCTACCCCCTTCTACCTCAGTGTGAGGGGGAGGAGGGAGGGAAATAGGCTCAGAGATGGAAAGTGAATTACATGGTCATCCCAGAAGAAAACAGCCAGGCTTCGAACCTAGGTCCTTAGTCTAAGTCCAGTGACATCTCCACTCTATCACACTTCTATCTTGGAGAAGGCTTTAAATGCTAGGATGAGTTTGGACTTGATATTTGGCCCCGGGGGGAGGGGGAGGTATTGGAGGCGTTTGAGGAGGGCTGTGATGTGATTAGTGTTGTCTGTGCATTAGGCAGTATCATTGGCAGTATGCCCAGGATGGATTGAAGAGGGGAGACTGGATACTGAGAGGCTGGCCAGAATGGGAGAGGAATGGATTGGGGCATGAATGAGTACAGGGGTGGGTTTGTGAATGCTGTGGGAGGTAGAATTGACACGATTTGGAACCTGATTGGGCAGAGGAGAGGGAAGAATCAAGGATGAGAGATGGAAGTATGGTGTTGATGTAACTGGTAATATGGCAGTGCCATCAGCAGAAGCAAATCAAGAAAAATATCAGGTATGGGGGAAGAGATGCTCAATCAACATTTATTAATCACCTACTACATGTACGTATGTACTATATACACAGGCACTATGCTAAGTGCTGAGGACACAAAGAGGCAAAAGCCCTCAAGGACTTAGGATCTAATGGGAGGTACAGCATGCAAACAAATGTATACAAAGCAAGCTGTAGACAGGATAAATAGGAATCCTTAACTAAGGGAAGACACTGGAATTTAGAGGCCTTGAGAAAGGTTTCCTGTACAAGGTGGGATTTCCATTGGCACTTAAAGGAAGCTGCTAAGGTCAGGAATCAGAGTGGAGGAGGTAGAGTGTTCTAGTCATGGGAAATGGCCAGATGGTAAGGGTGCTGTGTGACATGTGGAATTGAAATATATTATTTTGTCCTAGTGATGACTTAACTAGTTTTTTATACCATGTTCCCAGGCAGAGATAGACTAGAGGCTTAGAGAATCCCAGAACTGGAAGGGAAGAGAATAAGCATTTGTTTAGCACTGATTGTACCAATATTATCTCATTAGATCTTGGCAACAACTCTATGAGATAATGCTGTTATTATCCACATTTTACATCGAGGAAACTGAGGCAAATAGAGGTCACATGACTCACTCAAAGTTACACAACAAGTAAATAAGACCGGATTTGAACTCAGGTCTTCCTCACTCCTGGTTCAGTGTACTCTATCCATTGCTCCACCCAGCTCAACTCAGAGTCTGATCCTTACTAAATCAGGAAGTCTCTTTGTAAAGAAAGCTGTCTGGGGATTCTTAAGTTGTAAAAGCAAATTACAGTGAAGTAGGAAAAAAAGGTGTTTAACCAACCACAAAGATTATGGTGAGATTAAAAAAAAAGTTATCATTGCTTGATTTCCCAAGTGGTTGTTCAAAAAGAGAATTCAACTTCTAAATAATAAACTCAACATTTATTAAACATCTATCACATACAGAACTCCATTTTACGCACTGCAGAAGATAGAGATAATAATGCAAACTCCCATTCCTCTGGGAGGTTTACAAAATACTTTCATTGCAATAACTTTTATTTTATAGTTGAGAGACTGGGGCCCAGAGAGGTGGAAAATTTGTCCAAGATCACAAATCTTGCAAGTATCTGAGCTAAGTGAGTCTTGGACCCCAACCTCCTGATTCTTAAAATCCCAGTTTCTTAAAGTCCAAGATTCTTAAAATGATAGCACATAGATGAATAAGTGCAGAGACTGCAAGAATGGGCTGGACTTAGCTCTTGTTCTCAAGGAGTTTATCGTTAAGAAAGGAAGATAAGACATAGAACAATTCATATCTGTAATGCTAAGTTTTGCAAAGTGCTTATGTGGTGCAAGCATTATTATCCCCACTTAAGACATGAGAAAACAGACCCTGCAGGGCTAAATGACTTGTTGATTATCACACAACTAGTTGGTGTCTGATGGAGATTTTAAACTCTTTCTCCTAATTCCATCTCCCATCATCGACCTACTTAACTAGGCTCAAATTCAAATTGAAATATGGTAAGTGCCAGAAGGGAGGAATCAAATAACATTGTGTTCAACCTAGACTCAGGAGATCTGAATTCAAATTGTCTTGTGTGATTACAAGCAAATAACTCATCTTCTCAGAGTCTTTGTTTCTTCATCTGTAAAATGGAGATAATACCTGTGCTTCCTACTTTATAGGGTTATTGATAAGAAAATACTTTATAACTCTTAAATAGCTATGTGAGTTATTATTGATGGTTGATACCTGACAGGAGTGTGTGTGGAGGGGGAGATGGGGTAAAGGTCATTATAAGCATTTGGAGCTATAGAAACAGGGGCAAGGAAGACCTTGTCAGAACTATAACTAGAGAGCTTGGAGTTTTTGTTCCCAGGGTAAATGACACAAAGTATGCCCTTAATTGAGCTACAGAGGAGACAGACCCTAAGATACTTGACTGGAGATGCTGCTGGGAAGCCACCCCACTGAGAATGGGGGGTTAAGAGGATGAAGTAGGGAAGTGCTCATCCTGGTTGGCGGCTCATTATTTTAACTAAACATTTTTGCCAACTAGGTGCTCCCTTGTTTCTCTGTTCCTGAAGCACTTCAAGTGTGATTGATATTACTTCCTCCAGGCAAAACTGTGGTCATCCCATCTTAAATGAGATCAGTAATTATCCTGAAAGTTCGACTTATCCACACAGGAAAAACCAAGTGGATGAAGAATGCCTATTGTCCAGAATGATAGGCAGTTTGAATAGATAACCTTTAGAGCTTCTCCATCAGAAAATATCTCTTGTACACTAAAAACAGGCAAAGAATTGGGCCCCAAATTAAATAAGAGAATGACTGAATACCAGTCAGTCAGATTGCATTTGGGAAATTTCCAAATTTTTAGAATAACCCTGAGCTTCTCTTTGACACAAGGGCCCCTTCTTCTAAACCAGTATTCTTCCAGTGATGTTGTATGGCTGCGTTAAAGGCAAAAGATTAAGGGGTGAAAAGGGGGAAAGATTAAAGCCCTCTGGTATGAGACCTTTCCAGGGCTGCTTACTACTTTTGGTGTCCATGTGATTTACTCAACTCTCACCTGTGGCTCTAAGTGTGTGCACAATGGCCACACCCAAGCAAACCATTTTGGCAGATGAGCTAAACAAGGTGGAGGGTAACCAAAAGGTCTCAAACCCATTCGTGAGTTATGGGGTTGTCTACCCCAAGCACGTGAAGACTTCTTCTAGAAGAATGGGCATATGGGAACAGTTTGTTCCAATGGGCATGAAGGTGACCGAAGTAGACACTGGCGAATGCTTAGATCTTGGTTAGACATTAAAGATGCCAGCATTATCCACTGCATCCCAAGTCATCACAAGCCATCTTGATTTTTGTCTTCCCACTGAACTCTGATGACTCTAGAAGAGTGAGATAGATGACTTTGTGCAACTCTGCCTCACTTAAATACAATTTATGTGCTGTGAGTCAAAAAACATCATCCATGCCACTTTGCCATTTTTGCCTGCCTCACAGTCCTGTGGCAACAGGCAAGTGATGAAGCAGCAGGTACAGACACGCTGGGAGCTATAGTCACCACCCTGAACACAGGTAGCCCACTACATAGGTTTGTCTTCTCACTGGAATGAAGCAGCAGTGGGGTTCGGTAGCCCCCTGGGTGTCTGAGCAGCCTTTTTAAAGGACTGTACTATTCACCTCCTAACGTGATGAAGGGGCTAGAAAAGATACCCTGCAAATTGTCTCATTTACTCAACCCTCGTCTGCTTGCCATGGCACACACGGATCCACTTTATGGTAGAAACACACACAAAAACGTGCAAAAACTTTTCTGATGATGATTCCACTCACCATCAGTACACGGAATATGCTTATGCTTATGGACAACAGGAAATCTTGTAGACCTGAAAGGTGAACAGCTCTTAGGAGAGAACTTAGCAAGTATTGCATTTATATAGCAGTTCTGAGTGAAAAAAGGCTGGCAAACAAAGGCCAGCTTACTGAATTCAGAGCTGGATGCATGTTTTTGTGGAATGGCCACAGTGGTGGAAAGCACCATGAAGCTGGTGTAGGTTTTGCAATCAAAACTAATCTAGTCAACAAGCTTATATGCCTACAAAATGTGAATGACCAGAGTCATGACAATTCGATTGCCACTTACAGGAAAGTGCTGTGCCACCATCATCAGTGCATATGCTCTCACCTTGAAGTACCCTGAGGAGGTCAAAGAAAAAATTTATGAAGACCTGAAGACCCTCATCATCAGTGTGCCAAAAGAGGACAAGCTTATAATTCTGGGTGACTTAAATGCCAGAGTAGACACAAGCTATCAGATATATTAGGGAGTCCTTGGGAGAAATAGGATCAGAAACAGCAATAGTCACTTAATACTGAAGAATTGTGCATCTCATGATCTTCTCATCACCAACACTGTCTTCTGTTTACATAAATGCAACAAAACTTTATGGATGCACCCTTGCAGCAAACATTGACATTTAATAGACTATGTCATTGTAAGAAGAGACAGACAGGATATGAAAATGATGAAGAGAATGTGTTTCAGAATGCTGGACCAATCATAGACTTATCCTCTCGAAGCTAAACATTTACATTTGACAAAAATGGTGGCCTTAAGGTAAAACAACTATTAGAAGACTTAATGTCAACAGATTAAAGTGCTTTTCCAAAAGTGAACAGTTTGTTGCTAACTTGGAAAGCTGAGCCAAGACATGGTTGGCAGCAGTGGAGCAGAAAAGGAGCAGGAGCTTTCAAGAGATTTGGTGTACAGCATCACGTTTACTCATCTGACCCAGAACACTCACAAACATCAAGATTGGTTTAATGAAAATTATGGGAAAATTCAGAAGCTGCTAAATGAAAAACAAGAACTCTGCAGGATTTATCAGCAGGATAGTTCATCTATCTCTAAGAAGGCAGTTTAACTCCATCAAAAGTAAAGTACAAGTGAAGCTTAGAAAGATGCTGAGTAAGACGGCAGATGAAACTCAGTTTTACACTGATAGTAACAATTCAAAACACTTTTATGATGCTCTGAAGGCTATTTATGGGTGAAAGACCTATGGTGCATCTCAGCTACTCAGGGCTGATGGAGCCACATTGATTAGTGATAAGGATGTGATTCTGGAGAGATGGGCTCAACACTTCCATAGTATTCTCAACAGACCATCCTCAATCAATGCTTAAGCCATTAACTATATTTCTCAGATTAAAGTCAATCCTCTTCTGGCCAAAATTCCAACTGAAGAAGAGGTTTTGCAGCCTCTGAGACTGAAATTCAACCAAAGTATGGATTGATTCCCTGTTTCTTGTGCTAATTTTAGCCTAACAACACCCCTGCCCCCACAGAAGTCCACAGGTTCTCTACCAGTACCACACCATCCATGTGTGGAACCATTGGTACAGCAAATGGAGAAATTTTGAATGATGTGAATAAATTTACTTACCTTGGCAGTATACTTTCCAGGGAGGTACACATAGATCATGAGGTTGACATAGACATTGAGAGAGCTAGGTCAGTGTTTGGGAGACTCCGAAGGAAAGTATGGGAGAGAAGAAGTATTAGACTGACTACCAAACTGAAGGTCTACAGGGCCATTGTGCTGACCTCATTGTTGTGTGCCTGTGAAACTTGGACAGTGTACCAGTGTTATGCCAGGAAACTGAATCGCTTCCATTTGAATTGTCTTAGGAAGATTCTGAAGATCACCTAGCAAAATAAGGTACTGGACACTGAGGTCCTTTCTTGAGCTGAACTGCTAGGCATTCAGACTACAGCAGAGAGCTCAACACTGATGGGCTGGCCATGTTGTTTGAACATCAAACATGTTTGCCTAAAAGACTATTTCCTGAAGAACTCAAACAAGGCAAATATCACATGGAGGTCAGAAGAAGTGATACAAGAACACTCTCCAGGTCTCTCAGAAGAACTTTGGAATCAATTGTGAAACATGGGAAACGCTGACATAGGACCACCAAAGAAGGTGCTGTACCCTATGAGCTGAGCAGAATTTCAGTAGCTCAAAATAAATGTGCGATACGCAAATTTAGAGACATCTTAACTCTAGGTGTTCACATGGACTATTTGTACCAGACCTATGGTAGAGCTCTCTGAGTTCTTATTGATCTGATCAGCCACAGTTGGACAATTGTACCTTAACCCCAACATAATGGTGTCATTTTGGTCCTCTTTGAGAACAAAGGACAACAACCAACAGTGGCTGCATTATATAGAACACTGTAGTCTACCAATAATTAAAAAGAGAGTTCTTTGAGGTGCTAGATTTGTCCATATTGTCAGAGGTAAGACTTGAATTCCAATCTAACTGCCTCAAAGGCCAGCCCTCCAACCTTTCCCAGTCTACTTCTCAGCTAATAAATACCAAAACATTTATTGAATGCCTGCTATATACATAAGGCCTTATTCTAAATGTTGTGAAAAACTTGTAGTGAATTTTTCTAAAATGTACAGGTGTGTCCCACAGAACAGGGATCTAACCAACATTAAAATTTCCTTAATGTTAGAAAGACATTAACCAAACTTCACCTTGAGGTGACTGATACCCTATGGTATCAGTCTTGGTATAATAACAATTTTAATACTATCTAAAATAATCTACAAGTGTAATACTTTACATCAGGTACTTTACAGAGCTATGCAAAATTCATATGGAGGACCAAAAGACCTAGAATCTTAAATAATGAAAAAAAAGAAAGGAAACTAGTACTTCCAGACCTCAAATTATGTTATAAAGTGGTAATCATCAAAACTATTTAGTACTGGTTAAAAATAGAAAAGTAGATTAGTGGAACAAACTAGGTAAGCAAGGATTAGGAACAATTGAACTTAATAGAAGTGTTAGACAAACCCAAAAACATAAACTACTTGAGGAAGAAATCCCTATCTGGCAAAAACTAGGAACACTGGAAAGCAGCACGGCAAAAAACAGATTTAGACTAGCATGTTAAATTACATACCACAATAAATTTCAAATGAATACTTAATAGAAAAGGCCAGCATAAAAAATTGGAGGAAAATGGTTAGAAATATCCTTCATAACTACATCTAGGTAAGGGAATTCTTAAATAAGAGTTAACATGACAAAAGATGAAATAGATAAATTTGTTTAAATGAAATTAAAAGCATTTGCATCAAAACCAATGCAACTGTTAGGACAAGAAAGGGAACTGTCAATTAGGAAAAATCTTTGCATTAAATAGCTCTGGTAAAGGTCTTATATGTATATCTGTATGTGTATACACACACATACATGTATATGGAATTAAAAATATAGACGATCAAGAGACATATCTGAGTGGAAAAGTGATTAAAATAGGATGAACAAGAAGTTCTAAAAAAAAATGTAAACTTTTTAGGAGAAAAAAAAGCATTAAAACTGATCAGCACATTTAAAAAAAAAAAATAAAAACAACCTGATCATATATGCAATGTTCCACACTCACTGACCTCTGCAAAGGAACAGGGGAAGGTATTTTTTAAAAAAATTTTTCCAATTACATGTAAAAACAATCTTAACATTCATTTATTAAAATTTTGAATTTCACATTCCCTCCTTCCCTCTCTCCCCTCCACCCTCACTGAGAAGGCAAGCAATTTAACATTGGTTATACATGTGCAACCACGCAAAACATTTCCATATTAGTCAGGTTTTGAAAGAAAGCACAGACCAAAAAAAGCCATGAAAAAAGTAAAGAAAGTGAATAATAGTATGCTTCAATCTGCATTCAGACTCCATTAGTTCTTTCTCTGGAAGTGGTTAGCATTTTTCATCGTAAGTCCTTTGGAATTATCTTGGATCATTGTATTGCTGAAAATAGCTAAGACAAGGGTGGGGAACCTGAAGCATTGAGGCCACATATGGCCCTTTAGGTCCTCAAGTGCAGCCCTTTGACTGAATCCAATCTTCACAGAACAAATCCCCTTCACAAAAGAATTTGTTCTGTAAAACTTGGACTCAGTCAAAGGGCCACACTTGAGGAGCTAGAGAGCCACATGTGTCCTTGAGGCCACAGGTTCCCCACCCCTGAGCAGTTTATCATCGTACAATACTGCTGTTACTGTGTACAGTGTTCAGGTTCTGCTCACTTCATTCTGCATCATTTTATCTAAGTCTTTCCAGGTTTTATCAAAAACATTCTGCTTATCATTTCTTATACCATAATAGTATTCTATTACAATCATATACCACAACTTGTTCACTCATTCTCCAAATAATGGACATTCCCCTCAATTACCAATTCTTTACCACCACAAAAAAAGAGCTGCTATAAATATTTTTGTACAAATAAGGTCCTTTTCTTCTTAAAATTTTTTTTGGGATACAGACCTAGTAGTGGTACCTTTGGGTCAAAGGGTATGCACAGATTTATAGCCCTTTGGGATTAGTTCCAAATTGCTATCCAGAATGGTTGGATTGGCTCACAACTTCATCAGCTGTGAATTAGTGTCCCATTTTCCCCCATCCCCTCCAACATTTGTCATTTTCCTTTTCTGTCATATTGGCCAATCTAGTAGGTGTGAGGTAGTAACTCAGAACTGTTTTAATTTGCATTTCCCCCGTCAAGAGTGATTTAGAACATTTTTTCATATGATTATAGACAGCTTTGATTTCTTCATCTGAAAATTTCATGTTCATATCCTTTGGCCATTTATCAATTGGGGAATGACTCGTATCTTATAAATTTGACTCAGTTCTTTGAAATGCAGCCTTTATCAGAGACACTTCTTGTAAATATTTTTCCCAGATTTCTGCTTTCCTTCTAACCTTGGCTGCATTGGTTTTGCTTGTGCAAAACCTTTAAAAATTTTTTTAAAAGACTATTTTATTTTTTCCCTCAATTACATATCAAGAAAATTTTTGATGTTTATTTTTACAAGATTTTGAGTTCCAAATTTTTCTCCCTCCTTTCTTCCCCTGACCTCCCCTGAAAATGGTAGGCAGTTGATGTAGTTTATACATGTGCTATCTCCTAAAACTTATTTCCATATTCATCACAATTGTGGAAGAAGAAACATATCAAAAGGAAAAAAAATGACAAGAAAAAATAAAGTAAAAGGAAAAAATATGCTTCAGTCTGCATTCAAGAGTACATCCATTCTTTATCTGGATATGGATAGCATTTTCCTTTGTGAGTCCTTTGTACTTGTTTTGGATCATTGTGTCGGTGAGAAGAGCTGAGTCATTCATAGTTGATCATCACACAATGTTGCTGATACTGTGTACAATGTTTTCCTGGTTCTGCTCATTTCACTTTGCATCAGTTTGTACAAGTGTTTCCAGGTTTTTCTGAAATCTCCTTGTTCATCATTTCTTATAGCACCATTACATTCATATACCGCAGCTCATTCAGCCATTCTCCAATTGATGGGTACCCCTTCAGTTTCCAATATTTTGCCACCTTGAATAAGGCTGCTATAAGCATTTTTGCATATGTAAGTCATTTCCCCCTTTCTATGATCTCTTTGGAATACAGACCTAGTAACCGTATTGCTGGATCAAAGGGTATGCCCAGTTTGGTTGCCCTTTGGGTATCATTCCAAATTACTCTCTAGAGTGGTTGAATGAGTTCGTAACTCCACCAAAAATGCATCAGTGTCCCAGCTTTCCCATATTCTCTTCAACATTTGTCATTTTCCCTTTTTGTCATATTAGGCAATCTGATTGATGTGAGATGGTATTTCAGTTATTTTAATTTGCATTTCCCTAATCGGTAGTGATTTAGAGCATTTTTTTCACATGACTATAGATAGCTTTGATTCCTTCATCTGAAAATTTCATGTTTGTATTCTTTGACCATTTGTCAATTGGGAAATAACTCATATCTTATAAATTTGACTCAGTTCTCTACATATTTGAGAAATGAGGCCTTTATTAGAGATACTTGCTATGAATATTTTTCTCAGCTTTCTGCTTTCCTTCTAATCTCAGCTACATTGGTTTTGCTTGTGCAAAACCTTTTTAATTTCATATAATCAAAATTATCCATTTTACACCTCATAATGTTCTCTAGCTCTTGTTTGGTCACAAATTCTTCCCTTATCCATTAATCTGAGTATGTACTAAAATTGTTCCATGCTGCCATAATTTGCTTATGGTATTACACTTTATGTCTAAATCATGTACCCATTTTAACTTTATCTTTGGTGTGTGGTGTGAGATGTTGGGCTATATCTATATTCTGCCAAACTTCTAGCTTTCCAGAAGTTTTTGTCAAGTAGTGAGTTCTTGCCATAAAAACTGGGATCTTTGGGTTTATGTAACACTAGATTACTATGGTCATTTACTATTGTGTATTGTGTACCTAATGTATTCCATTGATGTATCATTCTATTTCTTACCCAGGTTGTCTTGAAGATTACCACTCTGTAATACAATTGGAGGTCTGGTATAGCTAGGCTAAGAAGGTATCTTTTCATAACATTTCTTTGAGGGTCAAGCATAGTCATTATAATTTTGTGACATCCAGTCTCCATTGCTTGTAAGTGGCTGAACTTTTTATTTTCACTGTTATTTTGTATATTGTTTTCTAGTCCTGCTTATTTCATTTATATCAGTTCACGTAAGTTCTTCCATGCTTCTCTGTATCCATATTCTTTGTTTCATATAGCACAGTAATATTCCATTACATTCACATACTGCAATTTGTTTAGCCACTCCCCAGTTGATGGTCGTCTACCATTGTGGTTTTCATTTTTTTGCTACCACAAAAAGTTTTGCTATAAATATTTTGGTGTATATGGAGCCTCTCTTTTTGTCAGTGATCTCCTTGGGTTACATGTCTAGCAGTGGAATCTCTGGGTTGAAGGTTTATGGACATTTTAGTAATTTTATTTGCATAATTCCAAAATGCTTTCCAAAATATTTATACCAGTTCAGAGCTCTATCAGTAATTCATTAGTGGACTGATTTCTCTACAACTTCTCCAGTATTAATTGTTCCAGTTTTCTGTCATCTTTGCCAGTTTTGAAGGTGTGAGGTGAAACCTCAGAGTTGTTTGGATTTTCATTTTTCTTATTATTAGTGATTGGAACATTCCTTCATATGGTTGTCAGTAGTTTGGAATTCTTCTTTTGAGAAATTGTTCATATTCTATGACTATTTCTTTACTGAGGAATCACTTTTGGTCATGTATTTCTGTTAATTGTTTGTATGTCTTAGATATCAAGCCCTTATATTTTATACAAATATTTTTCCCAGATGACTGCTGCTTTTTATTCTTAATGTGTTAATTTTGGTTGTGTAAAAGCTTTCCAATTTCATGTGATCAAAATTATTTATTTTATTTTTTGCAATTGCATCTATCCCCTGTTTAGCATTAGGTCTAGGATTCATCTCCTATCCATAGTTCTGAAAAGATCTACATCTCTTCTAATTTTTTTATGGTGTGATCTTGAATTTTCAAGTCATATGTCCAATTTGAATATATTATGGAATATGATGTAAGATGTTGGTTTGAGTCTAATTTCTGCCCGTCTGCATTCTAGTTTTCCCAGAAGTTCTTATCAAATAGGAGATTCCTTACTTAGAATTATATACTATTTAAAAATCACATGAAAGATTACTTCAAATCACTAAGAGACATGCAGTTATAGCTGAAGTTTTACCTCTCACCCAGAAAAATGGCAAAGATAAGTAGTTGATGTTGGCAGGGAGTAGGAGATTGTGGGGAAATAGACACATTAATACACCATTAGTGGAGCGAGGAATTGGTCTGACTACTTCTGGAAAGCAATTTAGAATGATGCTTCTTGAAAGCAGGGAATTTTTTTTTTTGGCCTTTCTTTGTATCCCAAGTGCTTAGTACAGTGCCTGGCACATAGGAAATATTTGATGGATGTTTGTTGAATTGATGTGATACTAAAAAAAAGGTAGCTAAAATGTCCGTATCCATTGATCCAGCCCATTGCTACATCAAAGATAGAAAAAAGGTCACAAAATATTCATAGCAGCAATTTTGTGGCAACAAAGAACTAGGAAAAAAGTAGCTATCTGTTAATTTTGAAATATGAAGGACTCAGAGAAATGATGCCAAATTGAGTAAGCACACAAGAACCAAAAAACATATACACAGAAAATGTCCATAATAGTATAAAAAACAATGAAGTGAACTTGAGGGCTATACAATAATAATGACCAAGTTTGGTCTTGGAGAAGAATTGAGAAAATGTATCTTCCTGTTGGTCTTCAAGAAGATCACAGTGGCCGCCAAGTAGAGAATGGATTGGAGTCAGGAGATACTTTAGGCAGGTTGATCTATTAAACAGCCACTGTAGTTGTCCAGGAATGAGGTGATGGAGGCCTGCATCAAGATGGCAACTGTTTGAGTGGAGAGAGGGGGACATATAGGAGGTAGCTCAATTCTGCTTTTGGACAGCTGCCTTTTGGAAAGTCTGTCCTTATACTGAGTTGAGATCTTTCTCCTTTATTATCTTTCTACCCTCTCTCTATCCCTGACCCCCAACCCAGGCAATTTGCTATTTGTCCTATGTTCAGTTTAATTAGACAAGTATTTGTTAAGAGCCTGCTTTTTAGGCAAGATTTAAGCTTTTGTTACTCTTAATAACTCACCTTCCACCAAAATAAGTCTTGCCTCAGAACAATAATCATAGCACCTCCTGTTTATATAACAATAGCTCTCATCCCTTTGAGATGACCGATGCAAGTGTTATTACCTCCGTTTTGAAAAGAGGATAAACTGAGGTTTGGGAAATTTAAGAAACTTGCCTTACTAGCTGCTCTGTGCTCAGTGCTGGGGATACAAAGATAAAATTAAAAGTCCCTGCCCTTGGGGAGCTTACATTTTACTAGCAAGGATACAACATGTACATAGATAAGTCCAATACAAGGTAGAGTGCAAGAAGGACAAAAAGAAGATTTGAACAAAGTACTATAGGAAAATTTGAAGGAGAGAATATTTTCAGCTTTGGGGAGAAAAAAGAATACTTCCTGGAGGAAGTTGCCCTTGAGCTGAGCCTTGAAAGAATCGAAGGATTCTGAAAGCCACAAATGAGGGGAGTGAACTGTCTAGATACAGAGAATAGGTAGGTCTCAGTTTTCAGGGGCAGAGATGGCAGGTTGAATTAAAAAAATGGCTGGTTGTGAAATAGAGTACAAAATCAAGAGTCAGAAAGCCTGGGGATGTCCTAGTCAGGCCTTTGACAGTTGTCACCTGTGTCACCTTGGGCGGGCTATTTTTTCTCAGTTTTCTTTTCTATAAGATGAAATTAATCATCTTTGCCCTTCCTTCCTTACCAGCTGTCATGAATCTGGCACGATCAGCCTGCTACAGTTCCCCTAATTAAATCATGGGGGATCATATGGAATAAGCCTGAAAAGGCAGATTGGAATCAAATTGTGGAAGGCCTCAGGGGCCAAAGAGAGGAGTTTGTAGTTTATCCTAAAGACAGTAAGGAATAACCAAAAAGTTTTTAGCAGGGCTGTGGCATAGTCAAACCTGAGTGAAAGAAAAATTATTTTAGTGGCTGTATGAAGGATAGGCTTCCATTTTGGTGGGAAGGATCTTAAAGATGGATTGAAATTGAAAGAGATTGGAGGCAAAGAGAACAGTAAGGGGCCTATTATAATAGTCTAAGTGACAGGATATGAAAACCAAAAATCTGCTATTGATTGGGCATGTAAGAGAATGGGACAGATACAAAGGACAATGATGGCAGAATTGATGAAACTTCACAGCTGATTGGATGCTGCCAAGGGGCTGAGGGGTGGGGTGGAGTGGGAATGGAGCTGTGGAGAGGGAAGAATCCAAATAGAATGAGCCTGCCTCCACTTTCCAATGACTACCTGTTAGATACTTTGGGGAGAACAATCCCCCAAGCATGGAGACTGATTTTTGCTTTGTCAAGCACTTTGATAGCCATTATCTCACTGAACCCAAGACATCCCTGGCATATGTCATCTCCCTTTTTCATAAGAGAAAATTAAATTATCAGAATGAAGTATCCAACTGTAGGGCAAATCAATTCAATGCTCCAAAATATTTCCCAAATACAGAACACTGAGCTGAGTTCTGGGGACAACACAAAGGTTACATAAGACAAGGTCCCTGGCTTCATGCAGCACACAGTCTAGTGAGGGGGTTGGACATGCACTATGACTATAATGCATTGCATGTGGAGGTCATAGTAAGTGGCTGAGCAGAATTTGAACCCAGAACTTTCCTGACTCCCACCCCAGGGCTCTCTCCACAACACAAACATTGATTATTGCTGTCTGATATACAAAGGCATTTTAGAAAGCACCTTGAACCGGTTGGCATGTGTCCTAACATCTAGTCCTTCCTCTCACACTAAGTCATGGTGTGATCTGGGGCAAGTCACATCCTCTGTCCCCACCGGGGTACCTCCAGCTACAGAATACACTTGTTTAAATTAAGATTTGCCCTCCTGCTTCCCTTCACCCCCACCCCCAACCCCCATCCATACAAAGGGGACATGCCTGTCTGTCTGCCTTGGTGTGTCCCATAGCGTGGGGCCTGCAGCTCTGTACACAGGTGCTTCCCCTTTGTGACTAACCCCCACCCCCAAGACGCTTGCAAAAGCGACGTCTTCATTTGAGACATGGAAGTTGCTTGGACATGTCAGCAATTCCTGACTCAGCCAACTCTGTCCATCACCCATTCTCTTCTTTCTTCTACTCTTTTCAGGCACAGGGGAAACCTGGGTAGTGGAAAAAACCTGGAAATTGGAGCCAGAACACACAGATCCATTCAATTCCTGTCTGCTGCTTCCTGGCTGCATCACCTACAACAAACACCTCACCCTGCTCAGCCTGGTTGCCTCCTCTATAGAATGGGGACAATAATTCTTACACTCCCAAGAGCACTATAGAAACAGGAGGTATTATTGTTATCATATCCGTACGTATCCAGTGCTGTCCCGTGAGCCTTTGCTTATACTATTTCCTAGGTCTAGAATGCCCTCCCTCCTATTTCTGGCCATTGATGACCAAATTGGATTTGTTCTGTGAGGCTTGGATTCAGTCAAAGGGCTGCACTTGAAGACCTAAAGAACCACATGTGGCCTCAATGCTGCAGGTTCTCCACCCGATTTAAACTGAATCCAACTTTCTTAATTTACACAGGAGGAAACTGAGGCCAGAAATTTTAAAGAACCCAAGAAAAGCAGCAGAGCTAGGATTCAAACTCAAGTCTAACAGAGCATTAATCTTGAAGTCATAGTATTTGGGTTTTAGTACCAGTTGGCCCCCTATTACTTGTGTGACCTTGACCAGTTATAAAAAGGACAAGGTTAGACCAGGTCTAACACTGTAATTCTATGATTCTCCCCCTAGTCATCATTTGACTGGACGGTGATATCTCTCAGCAAGTTCTGCCCTCAATGGATACAAATCTCACCTGCCCTTGGAGGTCTAGCTCAACTGCCCCTTGCTCCAGGAAGCCTTTCCTGGCTACATTAGTTAAAAACAACAAGTGTCTAAGCCCTCACTGTGGTATGTACAGGGCTGAGGCTGAGGTATGGAGGAGGGTGTGAAGATGGATGAAACACTGAGTCTCTGTCCTCAAGGAGCCCACAATCTAGTTGGACAGAGAAGATAGAACATGGTCACAAATATACGAAGACAAGTATAAGCAGTGGATGGGAAAGGCTTAAAGTTTGGGAAATGACGGCAATGTGATTGGATTAGATGGGTGTGATTAGATTAGAGGCTTCCTGTGGAAGGGGAAGGAAGGCTGGCTATGAAGCCAGAGGACCCGGGTTGTTGCTTTTCTGGGCCTCAGTTTCTTCATCTGTAAAACAGGTGGAGTTGGAGTAGGATGTGATCTCTAAATTCCCTCCCCACATCTTCATCGTTCAGCAGCCTTGAAGATTGCTTTCTCCCCCTTGGGCTTGGTAGTGCCTAGACCTACCCCACATGGAAACACTCAACCCAATCTTATCCCCCTTTGGCTCAATCTCTAACCATTTCATGGGTCAGAGTTCTCCCTTGGACATAACCTTCCATTGACACTCAGAAGCTTATGGCCCCTCCTTATTTCTCTTTATCTACTCTCCAGCCAATGGTGCTTTAAATGTTTATTTACAGGAAGAAGAAGCAACTTTACATGTCCGTGTAGAGATGTAGAAAACAAGTAGAAAACACACTGGCCTCAATATTTAGAGACCTGGGTTCAAGTCTCAGCCCAGTGTGACTGTGGACAAGTCACCTAGCCTTTCTGAGCTTCGGTGTCCTCATCCGTAAAATAGAGACAAAGCTGCTCTGAAGGGAAGATGCTTTAAACCACAGACCGCTATTGAGCTGGGAACTGTGATTCTCATGGGCTCCATGACAGGCCTCCATTAATGCCTTCCTTATTGTCCCCATCCTTCATCATTATCCTCAATCTGTAGAAAGGAGATAATAACGTTTTCTGCTCCTCCCCAACATCATTCTTGGATGTCTCATCATGGCATGGAGGGGACACAAAGCTCTCTTTTCTGGAAGGCTCTCCCCAGCTGGAAAGACTTCTAAAACAAGTCCCCCACCAGATTCTGTGTCTATATCCAAAGTCTAGCCTAGCCAAGTTCTAGAGGGTTGGATGCCAACTTATGAAGCCTGCTGCTTGGTAGTGGAGTAGGAGCTGGGGGGAAAGGAGGCAGAGACAAGTGGGGTACGATCTTACCGTACTGCTCAAACACCCGATCTCTGAAGTTCTAACGAGAATACATCTTTACAGAGCCCATGGAACAGAATGCTAATGGAATCACAGAATGTTAGAGCTAGAAGGGATCGAGGATATCATTAGTTGAGGGGTTCATCATCTTTTTGTGTGTCTCAGCCTTCTTTGGTGAACTTGGGGACCCCTTCTCAGAATCCTGCTTTGAAATGCCTAAAACAAAATATAGTGCTATTATCATTCCATTTTACAGATGCAGAAACTGAGGCCTATGGAGATAGAGTGACTTGCCCAGGGTCACATAGGTAGTTAAGTTTCTGAAGCCGGATATAAACTCAGGTCTTCTTGATTCCGTGTCCAGCATTCTACCCCTTAATCTCAATTCTGATGCCTTAAATTTTTTTCCATTTTTATACTAATGGTAACAGAGCTAGGACACATTACTGTCCTAGCTCTGTTTTCTTCACTCTTCCACAGTTCATATGAGCCTCTCCATTGTTCTCCTAATTCCTCATATTTGTTGTTTTTATGGTCCAATGATATTATTTCACGTAACATCTATAACCATCAGGTTTTTTTTTTGTTCTTTCCCCAGCGAATCTGGCCTAACTCTTTATGGTCATCTTCTTTTATCTAACAAAGCCCCCAGAACCCTATTGATGTTTCTTCTGTGTAGTCCTTCTGTACTGGACAATTTCTCTTTCCTGGGAACTCGGGCCCTGATTTTGTCTCTGTCTAGCATCTGACCTTGGGCTTTATTTCACTAGTGCAAGCCATATTAAGCCCCCAGCCCATGAGGATGTGCGGCTTTCCACCCACATGATCATAAGGTCAGTAATGTGTGTTCAGGACATGAGTCTCAGAGGGCTTTTCATGTTCTAAAAGAATGGTGAGGACCCCTGGGGAAGAGCACATCTGAGCTGGGCTTTAAAAGCTGGGGAGAAATTCACCAGAGCATGATAGAGAAGGGGCATGTTCTAAGCCCTGGAAACAGCATGAGCCAGAGTGCTCAGGATGTGCTGGAGGCCTGTTTGGTTAGAGCAGGGGTGGGGAGCCTGTGGCCTCAAGGCCACATTAGGCCCTCTAGGTCCTCAAGTGTGGCCCTTTGACTGAATCCAAACTTCCCAGAACAAATCCCCTTCACAAAAGAATCTGTTCTGTAAAACTTGGACTCAGTCAAAAGGCTGAACCCAAGGATCTTGGAAGGCCACATGTAGCCTCAAGGTCTCAGGTTCCCCCCCCGCCGGGTTAGAGTGTAAGAGGAAGTGGGGGGTAGTGAATGAGGAAGGGAATAAGGAACTGAAGCTGAAAAGGTCCTGCTGATTGGGAAGTTCCTTGAATGCCAGGCTAACTCATCCAAACTTTATTTAGTAGACAATAGGGATCCAGGGAAGACTTTGGAGAAGAGTGATGTGATCAGATTTACATGTAAAAAAATTGATGCTGGCAGCCAAATAAGGGAGAGATTAGAGGAGGCAGAGAGTGGAAGTTGTAATGTCTGCCAGGAGACTGTTACTGTAGTCTGGATAGGAGGATTCTAATGTTCATGGACTGGTCACATGTTAATTAGCAATGTCCAATCACTAGTCTCTATCCTAAGCAGCTTCAAAAATAATCCTCTCCCATCCCTCCTTTGCTCGAAGAGAGAGAGATTATTTAGGAAAGGGGGCACTAGGGAAGACTCCTTGGAGGTGGTGACCACCTGAGCTTTGAAGGATGAGGATTTCAGCAGGTAGAAAGGGAGGAACTCCCTGCCCTGATCTCCAGCGCCTTCAGCCATCTGGTAGTTACGCAGCATAGCTTGCCTGGCCCAGCTAGGGGAGTATTTCAGGCATGGGGGCAGAGCCAGATTGGTCATTCTGGCTCCCAGGACCCCAGTGCTGAGAAGCTCATCATCGGTGGAGGAGGTAGGAGCGTGGAGTTCACTTTGGTGCAGCAGCAGACAGAGGAGGTGCTTAGTCATCTGGAGGCTTCTAATTAATTTTAACTAATTATTCTTGCTAACCGTGCTAAGCTCACTTATTTCAACCTGCTGAAGGAGCATAAGTCATGCCAATGCCCTTAAATTTTGGCACACTGGGACAAAACCTTGATTGCCCTGCCCTAGTTATGGCTCTGCAGTTAGCCAGTCTTTTAACAAGCATTTATTTAAAACTTACTATATATTCCAGGTAATGTATTTAACTCTGAGGACATAAAGAAAGGCAAAAGCAGTTTCTGACTTCAAGAAGCCTAGATTCTAATGGGAGGGACAACATGTAAATAACTAGTTACATACAAAATATAAAGTGTAAACGGAAGGCAATCTGAGAGGGGAGAGGTGGAGGTGGGGGGGAAGCCCGGAGAGGCTGGGAAAGGCAAAAGGTGACATTTGAGCTGAGTCTTGAAAGGAATTAGGGAAATTAAAAGAGGAAGGTAAAAGCAGAGAATTACAGGCATGAGGGACAGCCAGAATAAAAGCAAGGAGATGGGAGATGCCGGACAGATTTGAGAACAGCAAGTAAGTCCGTGTAGATTGATTGCAGGGGACAAGAAAGAAAATAAAGTGTAGAAAGATTGGAAAGGTAGGAAGCAGCCAGGTTAGGAAGGGCTTTAAATGTCAAACAGGAGGATTTATGTTTGATCCTGGAGGGATTAGCAGCATATTGGGAGTGGGGGGAGGGGTGGGGAGGAGATGAGAAGAGTGACCTGGCTTGACCTTTACCTTGGCAGCATGATTAGAGGATGGATTGTAGTGGGAAGAAGCATGAAACAGGGAGAAGGGTTTGAAGGCCATTGAAATAGTCCAGGAGAGAGGAGACTAGGGCCTGAAGTAAAGGTGTTGGCTCTGAGTGGAGACCAGTGGCTTCATACTAGAGTTGTTGTGAGGGTGGGAAGGACAAAATTTGGCAATGGATTGGATATGCGGGGTGAGCGAAAATGAGGATGATGAGTCTGGGTGACTGGAGGATGGTGGTACCATTGACAAGTAATAGAGAAAATAGAGAGACTGGAGAGGTGGGGATGGGGTGGGACAGAATGAGTTCTGCTTTGCACATGTTGAATTTGAGATGCTTCTTTATGTCCCAAACCTTATTATAAACTCCTTAAATACAAGGAACTCTCCTTTATTCCCAAACATTTCATCATCATTACTCCCTCTCCATTCCCCTTCTACACTTCTATACAATTCCAGACTTTGACATCTTGAGGGATTATAGAGCATAGATGGTCAAAGTATTGGAAAGACCCTTAGCACATAGAATGTTGGAGTAGGGAGGGACATTAAAATATCGAATATCAGAATTCAAAGGTAACTTAGACTTTAAGAAACACATTTATGACACTTTGTGTTTTGCAGAGCATTTTCCCCTTAACAACTCTATGTAATGCAAATATTATAATCCCCATTTTACAAAGGAAGAAACAGTGCATGGATATAAGGGATATTGTGCAAGCAGGGATGATAAGACTTAGCAACTGATCAGATGTGGAATTTGAGGGGAGGGAAGAAATCAGAGATAATTACAAAGTTGTGGGCCTGGATGGTACTGGAAAGGTGGTGATACTGTCAATAGAAATAGGTAATTTTGGAGGACAAGTGGGTGTTCAGGGAATATGCATAATGTAACCCTTGTTTAATTCCTCAATGACAGTGAGTCTTCCATAACTTCTCTTTTCTAGGTAGACATTCTGAGTTTCTTCACCTGTATGGATTGGTCTCCAATTGGCTCCCTCTCTTGGTATTACTCCTTTTGAAAGCCTTTGGTTTGTCAATGTTCCCCAAAATGTGGCTGTAGAACTGGTTTTCCAACTGAACAGACTGCCTTGAGAATACCAATACACTCTGTAGGGAATATTGTAGGGAAGGATTCATATATTACCATCCCAGATGGGCTTGGATTAAATGACATCTCAGGTCAATAAAAAATCCAAATGTGTGTGTGTGTGTGTGTGTTGTGTATGTATTGCATGGTTACAAAGAGGAAGGTTTTGACAGGGTATAAATAATAACTTTCTAAGATATAACTGAACAAACATCATCAAACCTCCCTCCCTGGGCCTTAGATTTCATCATCTTTAAAATGGAGGGTAGAGTAGACTTTGCTGGCCTCTGAGGTCCCTCCCAGCTTTAGAGAGTGCTGCTCCTAAGATTTTTGGAGGTGTTGAAAGATCATTGGCCTGAAAGCCAGGAGACCTTCTGGCTCAGGCTCCGCCTGATAGATTTGGAGCTGGATGATAGGATTTGGAGCTGGAGTGGACCTTAGAGATCATTTAGTGCAACCCTTTCCACTTTTTTAAAAATTAAAAAAAAATTTTAATCATGAATGTAATAATCATCCACAATGATAAATATTTCAATATGTATGTATATGTGTATATGTATATATATACATATATATGCACATATATATGTATATATATACATATGTATGTGTATATATATATATGTATATGTATATGAAACCAGTGTCTGTTACTCAGGTTTTTGTAAAGTACATATTAAATCTAATCTGATGCTGATAAAATTACCATTTGTTTGTGTCCCCTTCTGAATTTCTTTTTGTTTTCTTATGTAGGGATAGAGACTAGGCTGTGCTTTCATTGATAGAACCATGCAGGTTGGCACCATCTCGCTGAGAAGGTAAGGGACTCTCCCAGAATCACCATCAGTACATGTCAGAGGCAGGATTTGAACCCTGGTCTTTCTGGCTCCATGGACAGCTCCCTAATTACTATGTCATCTCTGTCTTCCTTTTTTCTGTATACTTTCCAAATGTTTTATTAAATGATCTTTTCTCCTTCCTTTCTTCCTTCCTTCCTTCTTTTCTTACTCCCTCCTCCCCTTCTTCTTTCCTTCTTTTCCTCTTTCATTCCTCTCTCCCTGTCTTCTTTTTTCCTTTCTTCCTTCCCTCCCTTCTTCCCTCTATTCATCCCTTCTTTCCTTCCTTCTTCACTCTCTCCCTTTTTCCTTCCACCCTCCCTCTCTTCTATTTGTCCTTTCTTCCTCCCTTTCCTTCCTCCCTCCTTCCCTCTTTTATTTCCTTCCTTTACTCTCCTCTTTTTTCCTTCCTCTTCCTTCCTCCCCTTCCTCTTTCCTTCCTTTCCTCCTCCTTTCCAAATCCAAGCTTGAATTCTTCTGGATTCTCTGATTCCTACTTCTATGCTCATTCTCTACACTAGACTATATCCTACTCAATATTGGGTCATAAAACTTAAAAAAAAAAAAAGGTTTTTTTTTCCCCTCTCTCTGGATCTCAGTTTCTGTACTTAAAAAATGAAGAACTTATACCTAGAAGGAACCTCAGAGGTCTTCCAGCCCCCTAATTTTATAAAAGAAGAAACTGAGAGGCAAAGGAAGAGAAAAGCCAGGATTAGAGCCCAAGTCCCCCGACTCCAAATCTTTCCCTCTTTCCATGGCGCCATGCTGCTGTTCCTTGAGATTCCTTCCAGCTCTGGCATTCTTTCCATCCCTAAGACTCTGATGTTATCTCAAAGGAGACTCCCTGGCTGGGGCCCCTTTCCGCCTAGAAGGGATCTCCTTTTCTTTGTCTAGAAAGGGTGGGCTGCTAGATGTCAGACACCCCACCCTGAACAACAAAGAAGTGAAGCTTTAAAACTGTTCACTGATTGACAGTTCCTCAGTTCACTCAGACGGAGGGAACATCCCACAGACCTGTCCTTCCTTCCCCTCACACCTCCTGTCAAAGGCTTGTTTGTCTAGTTAGTCCTCGGTGAAGACAGCTCAAGAACACAGCTGATTGCTCAGCTCATGGCCAAAGAATGTAGAGGCTCTATTCTGACCTAAGGAAGAACAGAAAAACCTGGACCTTTAGTCCAGTCCCAGTTAGGAGTACTCAACTCTCATGACAGGTCAGATTAAATGTTCTCTAAGGTCCCTTCCAGGCATAAATTCCATACTCAATTCAATGAACATTTATTAAGCACCTACTATGTTCCAGGCATTATGTTATATAAGGAAAAAAAAAACCAGTGCCTGCCCTCAAGGAGTTTATATTATGATGGAAGAAGACAACACCCAAAAGGAAGCTGAAAAAGAGATAGGGCAGCCAGAGGATTGCCAGTGCTGGGGCATGATGTTCTGTGGAATCAAAATCAAGCAGATCTACTCATGCAAAATGGAGTTATCTGGGAAGCTCTGAAAGTTCTGAGCCCTCTATGAAGGAAGACTTGGGAAAGCTTACCACTATGACTTCGGGCTGTTGACTCTTGCAAGTTGTGTGACTCTGAACAAGTCACTTTAGTGCAGTGCCTGGCACATAGTAGGTACTTAATAAATGTTTACTGATTGATTTCTCTGAGTTGCAGTTTCCTCCTCTTTAGAATGGGAATAACTATACTTGTATAAAGTGCTATGTGTTATCACAGAGCCAGCACACAGTAAATGCTTAATAAATGCATTATCTATCATCTAGCTAGCTAGCTATCATCATCATCTATTTACCTACCTGTTTATCAATTCTATCCCATTCCAAAAGCACTATGGAAATGAAAACTAATATTATTTGTAGAGGATTTTCAGGAAGAAAGTCCTGGAAGGCATTTGTTGACAGCAGATCATCCTAGTGCCATTCAAAATCCCTGGCCAGGGCACCTGTGCAGTGGAGGAAAATGAGTCACAGAGAGGTGACTTGCCCAAGGCTGCACAGTCAGCAAGTGTCCAAGTCAGACTCATAGGATTTAGCGCCAGAAGTGACTTTGGAGATCATCTCATCCAGCTCTCTCATTTTATGGATGAGGAACCAGAGTTGCAGACAAATAAATGCTTTGTGCCAGGCCACCCAGAGAGCTAGATTTTGAGCCCAGTTTTTCAGCTCCAAGGTGTTCCCATAGTGCCACAGCTGCCTTTCTAGCATCTAAGCCAGGTTAATCAATCCATCAGTTAATACCTATTAAATGGCTCCTATGCACCAGGCTCAAATAGAGGCAAAGAGCAGTCCATGCCCTCCAGGAACTTAAAATCTAATGGAAGGTTAAGAACTTCATCCCAGGCTTTCTTTACTCTACAGAAATGGTCAGAGAAGATATGATGGGACATGAATGATTAATCACGCTTTCCCCCTCCTCCTAGTGTACTTGAAGAAGTGTACAGCTGCTGAGGTCCCTGCCGCATGAGCTAGGCTAGATCTTCCCTAAAAAAAGAATAATAGGCAGCTAAGTGATGCCGTGGATAGAGTGCTGGTCTTGGAGTCAGAAAGATCTGAGTTCCAATTTGGCCTCAGACACTAGCAGTGCAACCTAGATTTAATCTCGGTTTCTCCAACTATAAATTGGAGATAATAATAGCCCCTACCTCTCAGAGTTGCTGTGAGGGTCAATGGAGGTAATACTTGCATAAGCACTTAATGAATGCTTTTTTCTATCCTTCAGAAAAGACAGTGAAACTTTCCTTGATATTTGATTAGTCCAGAAGACTAAGGCTTAAGCCAATAATATAGCTTCCTGATGGCCCAAGTAGAATTTTATTCCCATATCCTCAGATACAAATGATTCTCAAGGCAGTTTCAAGGCAGTCAAGAGGATTCAAAACAAATAACAGCCTCCAGCAAGAAGGTTAAAGAGCGGTTAGTAGATGAGGAGTCAGGAGATTCTCAGGCTTTACACACACAATGTCAACAGGGTTCACCATTGTGGAGAATGAGGCGGGAAAGTGGGGCAGCTGCACTAGAATAAACCAATGCCTTTGCTGAATATGCTTTCCATGCTATTGGTAAGTAAATATCCTTTTGTTTAATGTTAGATAGTCTATGGGTGTCTCATTTTGTTCTAATCTTGAGCCACTGAACTATCCTGAGTCAGGCCTGACGCAGAGCACCCAGGCTCCATAGAAATCAGCCCAGAGAGAGGATGGGTAATCCCCTAATTAGGATGAGCATATCCCAGCTAGATGTAGAAGTGAGGAAACTCAGAGCTAGTATTAGGCTTAGAGACCATTTAGTCCAATCTCCTCCCTCATTTCATGGGTGGGAACACTGAGTCTCAGGGGCAAATTGTCTTACTTCTTCCTTTGTCCAAGGCGTCCCATATCCTATCACTATGTCCTGGAATGTGCTTTCTCTTCATCTTGACTTAGGATCCTAGGGACCTCAGAATCATCCACTACAACACCTTTATTTTACAGATAAGGAGATTAAGGTTATATGATGTACCCAAAATCACAAAGGTAGTATCGGGGGCAGGATTTGAATCCAAGTCCTCTGATTCCAGAGTCAGTATTTTTCCAAACTCACCTCAAGTACCACATGAAGTCTGTTACTAATTCTGTTCCCGCCACTACCTGCTTATGCCTTCTTCTCTCATTACCTCAGACCTGCTTTTTATGTATTATGTGTTTACTTCTATAATAGGGCTAAAGAGACTCAGAATATAGCCTGTCCAGTGGTTCCATAATCAGGACATGTGTCTTGGTGTTTGGCCCAGGCCGAAAATGCTTAGTGCCCTTCTATCACCAAGGCGCCTCTCTGGGTTCTAGGACTCTCTGAGCTCAAGTAGAGCTGGTTCGGTTCTGAGAGAGTTTGACCTCTCACAAAAGGGAATCCAAGCTTTCTTGTACTCTCTGGCTCATTGTGTTCCCTACCTTGGTAATTCTGGGAAGATAGCTTAAATAAAGCCTAGAGTTGGCTCATGTCTAGAGTCTTCCCAAAAAGGATTAAGAGGGTTCTTTCTAGAAAGTTAATGTACAAAGTAAATGAGATATATGAGGACAGCTGTTTATTTTCTCAACCACAAAAGAAATGCTAAATGCAAAAGATTCATAAGCGCACATTAATAGATGCTTAAAATATGAAACAATAACCCATAACTCCTATTATACTCTCCCTGAGGCTGATACTTAAAATATTTAAACACAACACACTTTGTAGGTCTGTTAGCCAGGATCTCACCTTCCTTTTGAGGCAACCTTGTGGTACAATGGATAGAACACTAGGTTTGGAATCAAGAAGACATGAGTTCAAATCTGGTCCCAGACACCTACGCGCTGTGTTACCCAGGGCAAAGCACTTAGCCTTTATTTGTCTCAGTTTCCCCATCTGTAAAATGAGGATAATAATAGCACCTGCCTGGCAGATTTGTTGTGAGGTTAAAATGAGATAATATTTGTAAAGCACTCAGCCTAGTGCCTAGCACATAGTAGGTGCTATATAAATGCTTATTCCCTCTCCCCTTTCTTTCCCTGACTTCCGCTCTTAGTAACTTACTCGAGGTCCCTATCTTCTGCCAAGTCAGCCCAAGGCTTTGGATCATTCTCTGTGCATTGCTCATCTGCTCTGGGAAGTTGTTTCAGAGGCCATCTTCTGGGTGACCAGCACCTAGATCCAAGAGCTCTCATGATTTCTAACTCATCAAGTTTACCCTGAGGCAGAAAACCTCACTCTCAGAATTACTGCTCAGTTTCCTGTGCTCAGGGATAGGAACACAAAGCACAAGAGGCAACTAGGGCCCCCAGATCTCCAGGCTCTGGCTCACCCAGATAAGCACATGCCTATCACTTTCTATGAGCAGCCACTATTGCTATCAAGGGAAGAGAAATAGCCTCTTTGCCCCACCCCCAACTCATGGGAAGTCCAGCTATTCCTGTCTGAATCGTAAGTCACGTATTTGACAGATGGGGCGGGGGGAGAGAGAGAAAGAGAAAGAGAGAGAGAATGGGCTTTTCTTCCTCTTCTGTGGCCAGTCCTCTTTGGAAATTCCCTCCCTTCCCTTTGCTGCCATCATGGAGACCAAAGGACCAAATAGGATCCTCTGGTCTCACCTGCCCTCCAACAGGGAACATGTCTCTTCCGAGGGAGATCATTGGGCAGCTGGGAGGGGCCAGGGAGCACGTTCAGCCCCCTCACTTATCCACATACCTATCGTTTCCCCTAATAGAACGTAAAATCCTCAAGATCAGGAGCCATTTTGGTTTCTTTTTTTGTGTCTACCTAGTTACAACACCTGACAAAATATAGACTTGAAAAATACTTGTCGATGGGTTGATTAATTCCTTATTGACTCGAATTCTTGATGAATTAAATTGAATGTGACTATGATGACCAATGGTCACACAGTGAGTTAGTGATGACAGAGCTGTGCTCCTAGGATTTTGAGCCACAAGGAGACCTTAGAAACGGCCTGTTTTATATGTATGAGAGACTGAGTGAGATTCAGAGAGGTTAAGGCCTTGCAAAATGTCGTACACAATTTTCAGGGATACGATGCTAACCCTACTCTTCTGATTCCAAATCCTGTCCACTTTTCCACAACACTGCTCTTTCTTTGACTAGAGCCTGGCTCTTCTGACTTCAGTTCCAGGGCTATTTCTACTAGTTATACTGTCCTTAGAAGACCTTCAGGGAGAGAGGTTGTTTAACCTCCTCCTCTGGGTCATTTCTGCCTATGACCCCATGGACGGAACAGCATCAAACCCTAAACATGCAGACACTGGGAAAAGGGTGGGAGTCTCTGCACTGATCTTCCTGGCCCAAAAGAAAGGAAAAACTGGGTTTCTCAGTGGGAGGCCAGATTTTTTTCTTTTTAAATTTTTTTGGATTCTTGCCTCTTTGGGATTTGGGATTGTTTATTATTATTTTTTTTTCTTTCGGTGGGAAATAAGACAGGGGCAAAATATTTCCTTGAGTCTGGGAGGCTATTTTCAGCAAGTCAGCTTTAATGAAGGCTGTTGGCTAATTGTTTGACTGTTTGCAGGATATATTAGAACATTCCACCTCCTTTCCCTTTCACTTGCACTAGATCACCTAGAAATTCTATAATCTTTCTAGACCTGCTTGCTAGGCAAATAATTTGCAAGGTCACAACACTCATAGCAAGGTGCTAATAGAAGGAGGCTCACCCTGGACAAGTTCCTTCTGCTCACTGGATCTTAATTTCCCCATCTATAAAAAAAAGTGGGGGGGGCGGTTCTTGGACTAGATAACATCTAAAGTATTCTCTAGCACTGACCCTCTATCCTTAATATTCTAAATTAATTAATTTACTTCAACAGTGAAACAAGTATTTAATAAGCCTGGTACATTGCAAAGTTATGGGGATATTAACTAAATAGGCTCTGCCCTCAAGGAGTTTACATTCTACTAAGGTTCCTTACAGTTCTAATAGTTTAAGTTTTCTATTCTGATATCTAAGGTCCTTCTAGCTCTGATCTTCTGTGTTCTGTAACATTTAATATTGCTCACCCAGGAAGGATAGGGAAAGGGACTGGACTTGTAATTTCATTGGTATAGGGGTAGGGGTGGGGAACCTGCAGTCTCGAAGCCACATGTGGCCCTCTAGGTCCTCAAGTGCAGCCCTTTGACTGAACTAAGGTGATGTCTGGGTTCAGTCAAAGGGCTGTACTTGAGGACCTAGAGGGCCACATGTGGCCTAGAGGCCACAGGTTCCCACCCCTGGTATAGGGAACTCTCCAGTGAGGGAGTTGTAGGATAGCCTCTTCTCTGCCACTTACAGCCCTAGAGAGTCCTAGAGAGTGCCTGAACCACTGAGAGGTAGACACTTGCCCAGTATCACACACCCAGTATATAACAGAAAGGAGACTTGAACCCTTAGGGCTTAAGGGAAGCTTTCTGTCTACTATGCTATTCTGCCCTATCCCCACCCCAGGAAGAGGGCCACTAATAATCTGCCTGGCCCCAGATGTCTATGTGCAAACAAAGAGTGACTAATAAATGACATGAATTCAACATTGTAATATAATGGGGCCAGTTGAGTATCATAGTAATCACAGATACCTGGTCGACAGGCCTTGGGATCCATCATGACTGGATTCCACCTCTGGGAGGGCATTGGTTTGAACCTGTGATTTTCTGGGTGTAGGGAACTCCTAGTGAAGAAATGCCCTTTTCCAATGCAGATGGCCAAGTGTTCTGCAGCAACCTTAGAGAGGAGCCTAGGGACATTGAGAGGGTAAGTGGCTTGCCAGGGTTACACAGCCACGTGTTAGAAATGGGACCTGAACTCATGTCTTTCTGTCTCTGAAGCTGTCCATCTATTCACTACCACCACCTGGCACTTTGGAAGGGTATATTATCTTCATTAAAAGGAGCAGATTAGATTTTTTTAAAGGGGGCTAGAGTAGCACTACACATTCAAATTTAGCAGACCTTTATTAAGTGCCTGTTATATGTATGCTCGGCATCCCTGGCTGGGCCATCAGTGCCTTGAGGGCAGGGACTGTCATTTTTGTCTTTGTATCCCCAGTGCCTAGCATTGTACCTCATCCATAGTTGACATTCAATTTTCAAAGAGGATCAGTGACATCATAGGGTGGTATCTTGACTTGCACATAAATTGAATTTAAGTGAAGCAGAGTTGCACAAAGTCAGCAGCCTCACTCTCACTTTCAGAACACTTGATCCAGAGGCAAGACAAAAGTCAGGATGACTGGTGCTAGCCTGGAAAGCAGTGGATGTTCTTGGTGTCTTCAATGTCTGACCAAGCCCTAAGTGCTCCACAGAACCTGCTTCAATCCCCTTCCTGCTTGTTAGAACAAATTGTTCTCATCCTCCTTTTATCCCCACTCCTCACCCCAGGGCGTGCTAGTAATAGCACCCAGAGGTGCTAGTCCTCCCTGAACACATACACCCCATATTTGGTGCTTAATAAATACTTGCTTTTGCATTGATTAAATGCTTGATTAGTTTGAGAGGATCCAAAGATAAAATATAGCTTAGTTCCTGCTTTTAAAGAATGTTTAATCTACAATAGGAATGAGTCAGGACTATGACAGGTTTGAAAACAAATACAAGAATATGATAGGACAAAAGAGAGATCCAGATAAAATACTTTAGGAAAATTTGAGGGAAAGACTACTTGGGGGGAACAGAGGGGGCAAGGAAGGCTTAATGGAGAAGGAAGACACTTGAGCTAGGCTCTGAAGAAAGAGAATAATTTCAACAGGCATGTGAAAAGGCTCTTGCAAATGGCAGTTCTAGCAGACAGCAGAATTAGAATACAAATCTTATGATTGGACTGGCCCCAAAGAATAGTGCTTCAATACCAATAGTAAATCCATGTCACACAGGAGAAAATCTGTAGAGTGCTCCAGGTTCAGTCAATGACTTAGTTAAGGGTGCACTTAACAAATTTGCTAAGAAAGAGTTCAGCTGAATTAAGAGCCCAGCAGGTGAAAACAATGGGACAATTTTTAAAAAATTTTATTTTTTCCCAATTACATGTAAAAACAATCTTTAACATTCATTTTTTTTAAATGGTGAGTTCCAAGTTCTCTCTCTCTCTTATCCCCTCCCCTCTCATTGAAAAGACAAGCAATTTAATATAGGTTATACATGTGCAGTCATGCAAGACATATTTCCATATTAGTCATGTTGTGAAAGAAAACAGACCAAAAAAATAACCCAAGAAAAAAAAGTTAAAAAATATGCTTTGATCTGCATTCAGACTCCACAAGTTCTTTCTTTGGAGATGGATAGCATCTTTCATCATAAGTCCTTCAGAATTGTCTTGGATGATTGTATTGCTGGGAACGACTAAGTCATTCATAGTTGATCGTTATATAATATTGCTGTTGCTGTGTACAGTATTCTCTTGGTTCTGCTCATTTCACTTTGCATCCATTCATGTAAGTCTTTCCAGGATTTTTCTGACAGCATCTTGCTCATCATTTCTCATAATACAATAGTATCCTATCACAGTCATATATCACATCTTGCTCAGCCATTCCTTAATTGATGGGGATCCCCTCAATTTCCATTCTTTACCACCAGAAAAAGAGCTGCTATAAATATTTTTGTACATATATGCCCTTTTCCTTTTTGTTTGTTTTTTTTATCACTTTGGGATATAGACCTGTTAGTGGGATTGCAGGTCAAAGGGTATGCACAGTTTTATAGCCCTTTGGGCATAGTTCCAAATTGCTATCCAGAATGGTTAAATCAGTTCATATCTCTACCAATAGTGTATTAGTGTCTCAGTTTTCCCACATCCCCTCCAACCTTTGTCATTTTCTTTTTCTGTCATATTAGCCCATCTGATAGGTGTGAGGTGGTACCTCAGAGTTGTTTTAATTTGTATTCCTCTAATCAATAGTGATTTAGAGCATTCTTTCATTTGACTATAGATAGCTTTGATTACTTTGTCTGAAAGCTGCCTGTTCATCTCTTTTGACCATTTATTATTGGGGAATGACTCTCATTTTTATAAATTATTGCTTCTATAAATTTGACTTAGTTCTCTACATATTTGAAAAATGAGGCCTTTATCAGAGAAACTGAGAATTTTTTCAGTTATGATTATTCACTGTGTGTTTCCCTCCATCCTATTCCTCCCCTCCCCCATTTATCCTACTCTCTCTCTCTTTCTCTCTCTCTCTCTGTCTCTGTCTCTCTCCTTTCACCATTCCCCCATCCTTTCTTTTTTTCCCTTCCTCTCCTACTTTCCTACAGGTAAGATAAATTTCTGTACCTGACTGAATGTGTATGTTATTCTCTTTGAACCAATTGCAATGAGAGTAAAGTTAAAGTACTCCCCTCCATCTCCCTCATCTTCCCTTCCATTGTGAAAACTTTTTTGTGCCTCTTTTATGTATGATAATTTATCTCATTGTACCTCTCCCTTCCCACATCTTTCAGTGCATTTCTTTTTCTCACTCCTTAATTTGATTTTTTTTCAGATTTCATCCTATCATATTCAATTCACAACCATGCCTTCTATCTGTATATATTCCTTCTAACTGCCCTAATAATGATAAAGTTCTTAGGAGTTACAAGTATCATCTTCCTATGTAGGAATGTAAACACTTTAATGTTATTGAATCCCTTGTGACTTCTTTTACCTGTTTTCCTTTATAAACTTCTTTTGAGTCTTGTATTTGAAAGTCAGATTTTCTATTCAGCTCTGACCTTTTCATCAGGAATACTCAAAACTTCTCTATTTCATTGAATATTTATTTTTCCCCTGAGGAATTTTACTCAATTTTGCTAGGTAGGTTAGTTGTGGTCCTAATCTCAGCTCCTTTGCCTTCCGGAATTTAATATTCCAAGTTCTCCAGTCCTTTAATGTAGAAGCTGCCAAATCGTGTACTATCCTGACTGTGACTCCACAATATTTGAATTGTTTCTTTCTCGCTGCTTGTAATATTTTCTCCTTGATCTGGGAGGTCTGGAATTTGGCTATAATATTCCAAGGAGTTTTCATTTTGGCATCTCTTTCAAGAGGTGATGAGTGAATCCTTTCAATTACTGTTTTACTCTCTGGTTCTAGAACAGGGCTGTCCAAAATATGACCTACAGGCACCATGCGGCCTGCAGTGCGATTTTATGTGGCCCACCTGTGGGTTTTGATTTTCATGAGTGAAAAAATAAAATACTAATTTGCATGGAATGCATATTGGATTTTTAATTCCATCACTAATAAATAATCTCATTTATGTTAATTTCCTTTGGTGTTTTTAAGAAGTATTACAGACAGAACATATTGCACAGAATTTTCTTTTTTTTATTATTTTTTAATATTCTTAGTTTTTAGCATTGATTTCCACAAGATTTTGAATTAAAAATTTTCTCCCCATTTCTACCCTCCCTCCCACCCTGAGATGGCATATATTCTGATTGCCCTGTTCCCCAGTCAGCCCTCCTTTCTGTCACCCCACTCCTCCCCATCCCCTTTTCCCTTACTTTCTTGTAGGGCTGAATATATTTCTATGCCCCATTGCCTGTATATCTTATTTCCTAGTTGCATGCAAAAACAACCTTTTTTTTGAACATCTGCTTTTAAAATTTTGAGTTCCAAATTCTCTCCCCTCTTCCCTCCCCACCCACCCTCCCTAAGAAGATGAGCAATTCAACATAGGTCACTTGTGTATCATTATGTAAAACCCTTCCACAATACTCATGTTGTGAAAGACTAACTATATTTTGCTACTTCCTATCCAGTCCCCCTTTATTCAATTTTCTCCCTTGACCCTGTCCCTTTTAAAAAGTGTTTGGTTTTGATTACCTCCTCCCCCTATCTGCACTCCCTTCTATTGTCCCCCCTTTTTTATCTTCTTCCTCCTTCTTTCCTGTGGGGTAAGATACCCAAACGAGTATGTATGCCTTGAAAGGCAGAATTGGCCAAATGGAAAAGGAGGTCCAAAAGATCACTGAAGAAAATACCACCTTAAAAATTAGATTGGACCAAGTGGAAGCTAGTGACTTTATGAGAAATCAAGATATTATAAAACAGAACCAAAGGAATGAAAAAGTAGAAGACAATGTGAAATATCTCATTGGAAAAACCACTGACCTGGAAAATAGATCCAAGAGAGATAAATTAAAAATTATTGGACTACCTGAAAGCCATGGTCAAAAAAAGAGCTTAGATATCATCTTTCAAGAAATTATCAAGGAGAACTGCCCTGATATTCTAGAGCCATAGGGTAAAATAGACATTGAAAGAATCCACAGATTGCC
>CM053622.1:715580868-715596457 GCA_028646595.1 Phalanger gymnotis
TCGCTGCCTGGCCATGTTCCCAGCCAACTTACTTGACCCTTGAGTTTTTCTGCGGGGTATGACTGCTTGTAGAGTAAAGAGTTCTATGTTCCACGCTTGGGGGGATGCGCCAGCTCTGCTACACCAGCATTCCTCCTTCCCCAAGAACCCCCAACCTGGACTGGACTTAGATCTTCAGCAGGCTCTTCACTCCTGCTCTGATCAGCCACTTCATTCCTCCCACCAGGTGGGCCTGGGGCCAGAAGCAACTGCAGCTGTAGTTCTGAAGCTGCCCCTGGGGAGGTGGCCTAACTACAAACTCCCTGTCCCCAGCAGCTTTTCCCACTAGCCTTCTCTGTTGTCTTTGGTGTTTGTGGGTTGAGAAGTCTGATAACTGCCCCAACTCACTGATTCAGGGCGCTAGGGCACGCTCCACCCGGCTCCTGGTGTGGTTGTTCTGCGCCGCCCACGCTGGGCTCTGCTCTGCTCCCAGCTCCATGCACGATAGACCTTACCCCGAGACCTGGAGCCCTGCTTCCCTCTGCTATTTTTTGGGTTCTGCAGTTCTAGAATTGGTTCAGAGCCATTTTTTATAGGTTTTTGGAGGGACTTGGGGGGGAGCTCACGCCAGTCCCTGCTTTCCAGCCTCCATCTTGTCTCCGCCCCTGCCTGGATGAGGATTCTTAAGGAGCTATATAAATGTCAGCCATTATTATTGTCTATGCTCACAAGCATAAACTGTTGCATGCTGGTTCCAGCCTTTCCAGTATTATTATCATTCCCCCTCACACTCCATATAGTTTGGCCAAAATGACCTTACTACCATTCTTCACACAGATACTCCTCTGGTCTCTGGACCTTTGGATAGGCAATTCCCCAAGGAATGCCCATCTTCCTTACCTTGACCTCTTAGAATCCCTACTTACCTTAAAAAAGCTCATTTGTTACCTTGTACCTATACCCCTTACTGGGCTCCAACCCACTGCTAGTGCCTCTACTCCACTCATTATCTTGCATCTGTTTTGTGTCTATTTTTTTTTCACATACTTACACGTTGTTTCCCTGTTAGAATGTAAACTCCTTGAAGGTAAAGACTTTCACATTTTGTCTTTGTATCATCAGCTCCCTGGAGAGTGGCTAGCCCTGACTGGTGCTTAGTAAATGCTTGTTGATTATGTGATTAAAAACCCAATATCACTTCCACACCACAAGGAGGCACAGAAGGGAATTTTTAATGGAATAAAGTGCTATGATTGTTTCAGTTATTATAATTGTGTGGTTCAATGAGTACTGGTTCTCCCGAGTGGTTCTCCAATACTTGAGTGCTTGGGTTTTTGAGACAGAGGATTGCTTTGCATCCTGTCTGATTAAGATTCAGACAGGGCTGCTGGCCTTCCTATAACACTGTAAAATGTTCTACAGATCCTAAATTCCAAGGGAATTAGTCCCATAGGAGTTGAAAGGAAGGAAAGATCACTGGGCGATGGGGTAGCCATGGAAGGCTTCATGGGGTGGGAGGAGTGAGGGGAAGCACATGTGCTTGCACTGGAGAGATGGGGAAAAGGGAAAAAAGGAAGGGAAAACCCTTCTGGGTCTCTTTCCTTTTTAAGAATTGAGCACAGAATTGTTTACTTAGAGCTAGAAGGGACTTAGATGCCATTGAGTCTGCTTGCTTCATTTTCAGATGAGGAAACTGAGGCTGAGAAAGGCTAAGTGATTTGTCCAGGGTTACATACCTAGTAAATGTCTGAGGCAGGGTTTGAACTCAGATCTCCCTGATGCCAAGTCAACTGCTCTATCCACTGTGCTACCTATCTACCCACAGCCAATGTCAATCACCTTTCCATACTGGAAGTTCTTCTTTGGGTCTAATATAAGCTGTTTCTAGTTGTCCTCAATAAGTTAAAGTCACATGTCCCATGCCCCAGGCTCCTGAAAGACCTGGAAAATGTGATTAATGGTCCTGTCTTTGTGATCTTAAAAAAATATGGGCAATAAGAATGATGCTACAGAACTGGAGCCTGGTGGATATTTAATAATAACAGTGATTCGTACTAATATGGTACTTTAAGGCTTGCAAAACATTTTGTAGATTTTGGGGGGCAAAGGGGGGGTTCAGACCAGGGATTTCATCAGTGTAGATGGATACTATAAGGAAACTTTTTCTGCCAATGCAGACTGGCAGCTGGTCTACGACTTAATAGTCTTAGAGAGTAGCTTGGTGGGGGGGGGTCACTAAGAGTTTAAGGGACTTGTCCAGGGTCATACAAACACTATGTCTCTGAGAAAGGACTAGGACTCCAGTCATCTGGGTTCTGAGACTAGTCCTCTAATCACCAGGTGGGTACTCTTCCATACACTCTCTCATTCAATAAGGACATGTGTACAGTCTTACATTTGGGCTCAAAAAACAAACTCATGTACAAGATGAGGATGGGGCTGGACAATTAGACAAGAGCTCCTGAAAGAAAGACTTGAGGATTTTAGGGACGTTGAGCTCAAAATAAATTAACCATGTAATGGTGACTGGTGGTCCAAAGAGCTTAACTGCATTGGGATGCAGGATGTCCAAAACAAGGGAGTGCCCCAGGAGAATGGTGAGGGTGTCGAGGTTATCAGAGCCCATGGCAAAGGAAGATGGATCAAAACAAATAGGGGTGTTCACTCTAGAGTGGTCTTGAAGGGACTAGAGATGATCCCTATTTCTAAGGAGGTTTCATATGGGGAAAGTATCAGACTTGTCTTGTGTGATTCCAGAGAACCAAACTAGGAGCAGTGGAATGTGGGGGCACTTATAAGGAAACCTGATCT
Organism: Phalanger gymnotis; assembly: GCA_028646595.1. Lineage (NCBI taxonomy): Eukaryota > Metazoa > Chordata > Mammalia > Diprotodontia > Phalangeridae > Phalanger > Phalanger gymnotis. The sequence continues at coordinate 715,583,659 of CM053622.1, forward strand.
CGGCTCAGTGTAAGGAGAAACTTACAACACTTTCAGAATCATGGATTCATGAATGGCATAGCTGGGGGACAGAGGGTTGGTGACCTTTACCAATGAGGTAAGATTGCCCTGCAACTTAGGGTCAGAGTTGGAAGAGAGCTTAATGATCACCTAGTAGTCGACCTGTTTGACAGGTGAGGAAGCCAAGGCTCAGAGAAGTAAATTAATTTGCTGAGAGTCATAGCTAGTAGCATTAGAGCCGAGATTCAAGCCCAGGTCTTCAGACATGGCCTGGCACATAGTAAGCACTTAACAAATGCTCCTTGATTCTGACTCAAGAAGCATCATGCCATAGTGGACAGAGTGCTGGAATTTAATAGTGGATAAAGTGAGGGAGACCTATTTCAAACCATGTTTTAGACACTTACTGCTGTGTGACCTTGTGCAAGTCACTTGTCCACCTCTCTGGGCATGTTTCTTCTTGAGTAAAATAACATGGTTTCATTTCATGAGTTTTAGGGTTTCTTCCAGCTCTAAACTGATGCTCCGACTCTAAGCCCAGTGTTCTATCTACTATAGAACAGGCTGCTTCAGGAGGAAGTGAATTCTTGATTACTAGAAGTCTTCGGTTAGAAACTAGGTGACCATGTACTGAGGGTATTGTAAGGGCAAACCCTATCCAGGCCTGGACTTTATGACTTCTGAGGTCCCTTTAAATTCTGAGATTCTATGATTCTATAAGTCTTTCTTACTGTGTCCAAGACCATTTCCTCTGCTGTCTCCTGGGAAATGGAGAACAGCTGGTTCACTTTTCCTGTGTACAGAGAATGAGTATGGTGTAATGAAGAGAGGTCTGGATTTGGGGTCAGAGGATCTGGGTTTGAATCTTCCTCCTTCCACTTATTGCCTGTGTGACGTTAGGAAAGGTGCGCATCTTCTCTGAGCCTTCACTTCTTCCTCTGTACAGTAATAATAGTCATTACTGGTACTTCTACAGCACTCTAAGGTTTACAAAGTGTTTTACAAATACTGTTATTATCCTCATTTTACAGATGAGGAAACTGATGATAGGAGAGGTTAAATGACTTGCCCAGAAGCTAGGAAATATCCGAGGCCGAATCTGGACTCAGGTCTTCCTGGCTCCGGCTCCAGCTCTCTATCTACCTACTTTCCTGGGCATAAAATAAGAGGATGATAAGATAATTTTCGAGGCCCTATCCAGATCTCAATCCTGTGATTCTATAAGCAATGCCTTGGACAACTCTGCAGAGACAGCGAGAAGAGGAGATACAACTTTACTGTCTCATAAGTGAATAACAGGAAGTGTCCTTTGTGATACCGGCACCAAATGAGTTTCACCAGCGTCTCATTTCCAGGAAAGCAATTACTCCGACCCTGAGCTGCTGACTTATCAAGTCGGGGGTTTCTCAGTCAAGACTTTCTGGAAAAGTCACGATTTTCTCAGGAAGAGAAAATCGGCACCTACCCACCCCCCACATGCCCTTTCCTAGTAGACTTTACCCTCTACCCTTTGGGGAGTGAGGAGCACAGTTTGCTTCCCTTCTCACCATCCCATTATGACTTGCTGGAGGATAGGGTGGGAATGGGGACAGTGTGGCCATAGGACCATCCCTTCTACTGTGCCTTTGGTGAGATTCTCAGCTTCCAGACCTGGGTCTTCCAATCATTTGACTCATCAAGATCAACCAGTTGGTCCAGGGGGTCCATTACAGAGTGATGGCTACTGGCCCCCAAGGTGATAGGCCCACAGCTGGGCATCATTTTAGGTGGTTTGCAGGTAACCGCTACCCAAATTCCCTGGAATTCCGCTATCGGCACCTCGTCACTATTTCCTTCACTCATAGGTTGTGTTCTGGGATGCTAAACTGTTCTAAGAGCAAGCCCTAGACTTGGAATCAGAAGATGGAACCAGGGTGGGTCAAATGTATCTTAAATGCAGAGCGCCAAAGGGAGCCAACATGGAGGGGGCTATTGCCTGTTTCCTGTTATAATCCTCTAGCCCCGCCATCTCTGTGGCACATAGTGTTACTCCCATTCTCTCAGCTAGCCTCCGGCTGCCATGCCTAAGGATCCCATGGCTATGGAGCTGCTCTACTAGAGCTCACTTTTCTTTATTTTCATGCTGCCTTTCACCCAGCCTCCTCCTGAGAGTCAAAAATCATCAGTTATGCAGTGAAGGCTTAAGTTAGATTCTCTGGGAAATGGGACACCTTCTCACCCAAAATGGAATTCAGTCCAGGACCCAGAATTTCTACTTCAGCTCCATTAATGGCACTTACTAGTTTTGTGGCCTTTGGCAAATGACTTGATCTGTCTTGCCCACGATTTTCTCATCTCTCAAATGTATAGTAATATTTGGTGTGTCTGCCTTACTATAGTATGATGGAAAGAGTACTGAATTCTGAGAACCTAGGTACCAAGGCTGGTTCTGGATGACCTGTGTGACCCAGGGGAAGTCATTCATTATCACTGGGTTTCAGTTTTCTTACCCATAAAGTGAGGGGGTTTGAACATATGTCTCTTCAACTTCCGAATCCTGTGTTTCTCAGGCTTATAGTGAGGATCAAATGCGATAGAACTTATGAAAGTGACTTTAAAATGGTAAATCTCAATAGATGTGAAGTGTCATCATTATCCTGTGTTTGTAAAGCACATTTATTCTCTTTAGGGTGCTTTCCAGGGAGGGGGTCTTGTTTCTTTCATCAGAATAGGGGCTTCCTTCAGAGGGCTTTGCACACAATGAACTTGCCATCTTTACATTGGCTCACTCTTTTTTGGAGCCACAATGTGTATCCTCAACAAATCCCGAATGATGTGCTGCTGGGGGCCTTCTCCAAAGTGGTGACATGGAGCAAGCAGTAGCAGTCAGTGCAGGAGCACCTCCCTCAGGAACTCTCGTGATGACCTGTGATGCTAGTCTGCTGTCTTTACTCCTTCAGGAAATTTTGAGTTGTAAGGGACTTGAAAGAGCCTTTTATTCAGTGATCCCCAACCCTGTGAGGTACTTGCTACTTTTCAAATACGTATAGGTGCTATTAAAATAAATGAAATACAAGTTTATTTTAAAACATCACTGAATTCAGAATAGTTGTGTCATTATGTGTCTTCTCAAATCAGTGTTGGTACAGCTACTATCACATGTGGATCCTCATTTTGCAGATTAGGAAACTGAGACATAGAAAAGGGGAGTGATTTGCCCAAGGCCACACAACTAATGAATGGCAATATCGGAGCTAGAGCCTAGAGAGCTTGACTCCTAATTTAGTTATTGTTATATTATGCCATACCACTTCCCCTTTATAAGCTTTAATGATGGAATGAAGATGCAATTGCGCTTCTAAACACTGAAGTTCATAATCACCATACCATCACTCTCACTATCAATATTACTATCATTGTCACTACCGTCACTGTCATCGCCATTGAGTTGATCGATGTCACCACCATCAACATCATTGATATTGCCATCTCTGTCACCTCTATCACCTACCACCATCATCCTAAAACTTTCCTTACCTTCATAAATACTACACACCAGCATTATCGTTCAACGATTTAAGGTGACAAATATTTAATAATTGCCTACAATAGGCAGCGTTCATCACTATGGCTACAAAGATGAAATGAGACGCAGTCTCTTCCTTCAAGAAGCTTACATTTCAGTAATATTTGTTGCTCAGTTGTTTCAGTTGTGTCTGATGCTTTGTGACCCCATTTGGGGTTTTCTTGGCAAAGATACTAGAGTAGTTTCCCATTTCCTTCTCCAGATCATTTTACAGATGAGGAAACTGAGGCAAACAGGGTTAAGTGACTTGCCCAGGATTATACAGCTAGTACGTATCCAAGGTCAGATTTGAACCCAGGTCCTCCTGACTCTAGGCCTAGTGCTCTATTCATTGTGTCACTTAGCTTCCCTGAGACGTATATAAGCACCTATCATACTTCTTTTAAAAATCTATGATTTAATCTGCAAGGATCCCCTCTCCACCAACACAGAATAAAACCCTTCCATATCAGAACATAGTCAAACATATCCATAGCACATGATTTCATGAATTGCTAGGGCCTACATTAATTCCCTGGTGGTCAGTCTTCCAGGATGAGTCTCTCTTTGCTTAGCCAGGCTGATCCTTAGAAGACAGACTGTGTAGTGCATCATTTAGAGCCCTCCCAGCTTGGTGGAACTCACCAGAACTTGTACTCCAGAGGCATAGGCATAGAGAGCAGAAGATCGCCAGTGTACCCTGTTACCGTCATTACCCCACAATCACCCCCATTGTCACCACCATCATCACTACTATCACCAATCATCTTTTCCATCATGACCACCATTATTGCTATCACCACTATCATTACTTTCACTTTGCCCTATTCCCATTCATCTCTTGCCAAATCCCAGCCCTGAATGATTATCACCATGGGACTCCTCTGCTCCTAGTCGCATGCTTCTAAACAAAGCTAGAGAGAATCACAAAACTGTGCAACTAGGCGCACTACAATTTTATATTATCTTACCTCAACTGGGCCCTGAATGCATCAGGCAACCCTTTAATTTCTCTTTGATTGACTTCCTATCTCACCATTCAAAGGGACTATTCTAAACTTTCTCTTCTCATTCTCCAGCCTCTAAATATTTATTCTTTTTCCCACTCTCTTAGGTAAGGACCTCATCTCTTACTTTCTTGAGAAAATTAGGGCCATCTACCAGAGGTCTTTCTCGCCCTCTCTTCTCAAAATCTCTTGATATTACTCTCCCTCTCCCCACACCAGACCCTTTGCCTTTCCTCCAGTCTCTGATGATGACGTGCCCATTTTCTTTGCCAAGGCCAGCCCCTCTACCTAGGCCCTTGATTTCACTACCTCTTGTCTTCTCCCTTCAATCATTCCCTCCCCTCTAATCACCAATGTGTTCCTAACACTTGTTTCTTCTCTACTTGCTCCAAATATACCTGTCCCTCCTTTCCTTAAAAACTATCACTAGAACATTTTCTCTCAAGCTATAACCCTATATATCTCTTCCCTTTTCCAGGCAAACTCCTCGAGAAAGCTATCTACGCTCACTGCCTCGGCTTCCCCAACTCTGACCACTTAACCATTGACAGTTTGGCTTCCAATCCTATAACTCAACTCAAACTACTTTCTCTGACACTGAAAACCATCTCTTAATTGCGAGTTCTCATGGTCATAATTTCTCTGTTCTCATGCCTATTTTTTGGTACTGTTCATCACCATCTTCCTGGATACTCTCTTCTCTCTAGTTTCTTATGATATTCTCTCCTAATTCTCCATCTACTTGTTTGAACACTTCTCAGTCTCCTTTACTGCTTTATCATTAATATTATGCACCATAACTGTGGGTATTCTCCAAGGCTCTGTCTTGGGCTTTCTTCTCTTTTCTCCCTCTGTACTCACTTTCTCCAGGTAAGCCCATCAGTTCCTCCTAACTCCATATCATGTCATCTCCCCTACTTCCTCCCTGTTTTTCTGTCTTTCCATCTGTTCTTTTTTCTCCCTTTTACAGCCTCCGTGGGAAGGTTTGCTCATGTCATTTCCTATAAAATCATAGCCTCTCAGAGTTGGAAGGAACCTTAGAGGTTAGCTGGTTCAACATTTACCTGAGTAGGAATGCCCTCCACACCATTCCTGACAAAACTGTCACCCAGCCTCTTATTGAAGACCTGCCCTGAATCCACTCATTCCTGAGGTAGCTGTAAGGATTGGACTACTGTTAGTCCCTGACTGATAGAAGCAGCTACATATCTGACTATGTATTGACCTACCTATATACCAGGAATTTCCCATGTAGCCAATAACTGGTTTGATCAGCTTCATTAAGGCAACAAATTCAAAGCTGTCCTTACCGTAATTAGTTCAGCAAATTTTATTTTTATTTATTTATTTATTTTTAGTTATTGATATTTGCTTTTATGAGATTTTCGAGTGCTAAATTTCCTCCCTTCCTCTATCCCTTCCTCCCCAAGAGGACATGCAATCTTATATAGGCTATAGATGTATGGTCATAGCAAACATATTTCCACATTTGTCATGTTGTAAAAGGAGAATCAGAACAAAAGGAGAAAAAACTATGAGAAAGAAAAAAAAAACAACAAAAGAAAGAGAAAATAGTCTGCTTCAATCTACAGTCAGATTCCATAGCTCTTTCTCTGGATGTGGACAGCATTTTCCACCATGAGTCTTTTAGAATTGTCTTTGATCATTGCATTGCTCAGAAGAGCTAAGTGTAGTAACAAAGCTGGTCATCATACGATGTTGCTGTTCTCCAGTGTTCTCCTGGTTCTGCTCACTTCACACCGCATCAGTTCATATAAGTCATTCCAAATTTTTCTGAAGTCTGCCTGCTCATCATTTCTTATAGCATAGTAGCATTCCATTACATGCATATACCACAACTTGAGGTGATGGGCATCCCGTCAATTTCTAATTCTTTGACACCACAAAAAGAGCTGCTATAAATATTTTTGTACATGAGGGTCCTTTTTCCTTTTTTTATGATCTCTTTGGGATACAGACCTAGTAGTGATATTGCTGGATCAAAGAGTATGCACAGTTTTATAGCCCTTTGGGCTATGACTGTTCTCCAGAATAGTTGGATCAGTTCACAACCCCACCAACAATGCATTAGTGTTCCAATTTTCCCACATCTTCTTCAACATTTATCATTTTCCTTTTCATGTTAGCCTATATGATAGGTGTGATGTGGTACCTCAGAGTTGTTTTAATTTGTATTTCTCTAATCAATAGTGATTTAGAGCATTTTTAAAGCAAACTTTCTTAATGACAGTGCCCTTGTGATTGGTAAAGAGGGTCAAAGTCCAAGAATCCCAGTGACTGACTTCCCTTAAGATCCCTCTCCCTCAATAGCATCAGATGGAAGAGCAGAGACTCAGCTCTCTGTGCTCACTCCCAGAGCATACATCAGTTCATGCACCCATGATACTCCCTGTGCTTGCCTGTGAGACTGAAGGGTTGAGGAACCTAACAGTTGCACGTGTGTGAGTATGTAACAACTTGCCTGACTTGTGATCCTTAAATACTTGGGTTCCTTCTTGGTACCTCACCTGCCATCTCCTCACAGTAGCTTGTTCAACTTGGAAACATTTCTACTTGTTTCTCCTTGCATACCATCAAAAACTGCCTCCTGCAATTTTGCCACCCATTGCTCCTAGTTCTGCCTTCTAGGTCCAAGCAGAATAAATCGAATCTCTCTTCCATATGACATCCCTTCAAATGCTTGAAGACAACCATGATATTACTCTAGGTCTTCTCTTTTCTAGAGTCAACACCTCCAGGTTGTTTGATGACTCCTCTAAAACCTGAAAATGTGATGCCCAGAACTGAACATGTCACTGCAGATGTGGTCTGACCAAGGCAACCTAAAGCATGACTATCATCTCTGTGGTTCCAGACTTTCAGCTCATCCTGTCCGTCAAAAACCTCTGCTAATGTAGCCTAAGACTCTTTGCTTTTTTACTTCCATGGCATACTGTCAACTTGTATTGAGTTTCCAGTCTACTAAAATCTTCATGTCTTTTTCAGACGCCAGGCCCTCATCTTATATTTGTGTATCTGATTTTTTTTCAGTCCAAGTGGAAGACTATATTTATCCCTAGTATTTTGATCCTAGTTGATTTGGTGGAACATTCTAGACTGCCAAAATATTTTTGGATTCTAGCTCTGTCACACCATATTAGCTTTGTTTATCTTTAAACTTGATAAGCCCACCGTCTTTGCCTTTATCCAGGTCATGGAAAGAAATACCAAATAGCATCAGCTTAAGGAAAGGTACCTGGGGCACTCTTGGAGATTTCACATCATGTTGACATTGACCCAGCAATGATTTTTTTTGAGTCTTGTCATTCAACCGGTTCCAAATCTACCCCACTGCATTATCTTCCAGTCCACCTCTTCCACAAAGACAGCTTGAGAAACTCATCAAATGCTTTCCAGAGTTCCCTCTCTCTAAGGGACTACCCCACTCGTATTCCATTTGTACCTTGTAAAGGTTAAGGTTACCCTTTTTTTAGATCTGAAGGGAGCCTTTCAAACCTTGAAAAGAAAGTGAGAGATTGTATCACTTCAATGTAGCTGGAAGAGATAATTACCTTGCCTCTGAAGTGTATATCATTGCCTCTAATTTTAGGTACCCATTTCTTTGCCTAGACCAACAGGAGAGACATAGAATTTTGATTGTTTTTTGAGGGGGGAAGGCAGGGCAATTGGGGTTAAGCGACTTGCCCAAGGTCACACAGCTAGTAAGTGTGTCAAATGTCTGAGGTCACATTTGAACTCAGATCCTCCTGACTCCAGGGCTGGTGCTCTATTCACTGTGCCACCTAGCTGCCCCGAAACATAGAATTTAAAAAGCAGCGGTGAACCCTGGACCCCAGAACTGTTCAATGACTATTGGACACATGTCTAGCGTCTTGAGTATGGCCTAATTTGCAGAGATGAAGATTTGGTAATTGTAATGGGTAGGCACTATGAATTATAATGAGGTCTCCCAACGAAGAGGCCCAGCACTATGCCAGGATAAGCTGTAAAAAAGAGAGGCTAAAACCTAAAGGGCATTAGCTTCATGGGATGACCTTGCTTTCCCACTTCCTGCTTGGGAGGTGACAGGCCGCAGACCGGAGGAGCTCCATTAGAGGACCAGAGCTGTCAAGCTTCTGCCAGTCCTAGTTAAGGGTTCATGTTCTTCCTAGAAGAGCACCTTGGTAATCCAGGCAAAGATTGCAGCTGAAGCTGGAGATGAATGTGACAGCTGCCTAGTGCAGTCAGTTTGAGTGAGTCCATGAAGCAGTCAGACTGGAAGAGGAACCCAGCTCCTGACAAGATATGTAGAAGTGCAGGAGAGGGACCAAGCAGCTGAGTGGAGTTGGGAGAAGGGAAGCACAGAGACATCCATCACCAGGAGCGGTCAGGACTCAAGACTGTTGGAACAGAGGCTTTTTTGCTACAACTTCCTAGACAACAGACCCATAGGTGATAATTCTGTAACTCCTTTCTCTCCTCAGGCTCTCTTGAAGTGGGAAAAGTTTGTTAACCTTTCTTTGTTTTAAATGTTTACTTTGCATTTATAAACAGTGTTAACCACAGGCATTTGCTACCCTGGGTATACTTCCTGGGAATCAGAGTTAGGAGGAGGCAGCTGAGAGAAAAGGGAGGGAGGGAGGGAGGAGGAGGGGGAGAGAAAGACAGAGAGAGAGAGAGAGAGAGAGAGAGAGAGAGAGAGAGAGAGAGAGAGAGGTAGGCAGAGAGGCAGAGACAGAGACAGAGACGCACAAAGGAGAAACAGAGATAGAGACTGACAGACAGACAGACAGACAGACAGACACACACACACACACACACACACACACACACACACACACACACACGGAGTTACAAACCCTTTGATAAAATTTCCCAGAGCAGAGGAGAGTTTGTACCGGGAAACCCATCTAAGTAGGGTAAGGGAGGGGCAAATTGGAGTGTGTGAACAAACCTGCTCACTGTCTCATCTTTCCACTACTGCACTCATATTCACCTTTCTAAAGTCTAATGATTACTCAAGGTCAAACTGAAGTTCTATCCTCTTCACCAAACCTTGTTCAATTTCACTAGGGTTTTATGTTACCCTAGAGGCAGTGAGGCATATTCCTTGGGCTTTAAAACAGAAACTACTTTTAGGGTACTTTCCTCAACTCTCATGACCTATATCTTCATTCTATCTCAGCTGCAGGGATGGTCATACCTTAAATGTGACCATCACCCATAACTATGATTTTGAACACTGATAGTCTCCTCTCTGATCCTATTCTCCTGTCTTTCCATCTTTCCTCTAAATTAATTCCTAAATCCATCCTCTGTCCTCATGGCAACCTCCAGCCTCTAATGATTCTTTGTACTCCCCGTCTATTTCCCCTACTTTGGCCTCATTTTCCTCCACTCGAAGTCCCAAATCTATAGTTAACTGTTATCCTCCACTTTGACTCTTTTGGCTTCTCATTTCTCTGTCATTATGTCTTGGCAATCCTTCAAACCTGGATTAGCCCACCATCCACTTTCTCTGTTGTTAGTCTTCATTTTCCAAGAGGACCAATGACACCATGAGGTGGTCTTAACTTGTAAATGAATTGGATTAAGTAAGGCAGAGTTGTACAAAGTCATCAGCCTCACTTTCTGTTCCAGAGGCATGGAAATCCAGTGTCAAGACAAAAGTCAGGATAAGTGGTGAGGGATTGTCCAGTATGTAGTGGATGACCTTGGCATCTTCAATTTCTGACCAAGCTTTAAGCACTCCACAGTGTCTACTTCAGCCATCTTCATGGCCATTGGAACAAATTGTTTTCATATGCCCATTCTGCCTTTATCCCCTGGGAGAAGTCTTCACATGCTTAGGGCAGACACTCCCCTACCTCACTGATGGATTTGGAACCTGTCAGTTACCTTCAACCTGGTTTTTAACTCATCTGCCCAGATAGTACCAGGGTGTGACTGCTGCTCATGCTACAGCTTCTTGGAGCCATAGGTGAGAGCTGGGTCAAAGGTGGCCGCCAAAAGTGGATGAGTAGCCCTGAAAAGAGCTTGGCAAGCCCTCATAGAAAAGATACTAGTCCTCCCTGAACACCCCATATGCCCTATACACTTCCTGGCTGTGTGACCCCTGGTCAAGTCACTTCTTCTACTCAAATACTTAGGTTGCTGAATATTGCCTAAGGAAGTCATTCCACCACCAGGCTGACTGAGCCCAGCACAAATTCACATTATCTAATCCTAACTGGTCCTTCACTGTTTTTTCTTGATGGACTCATATCCCTTATCATTATCCTACAGTTGTTATTAGCTGTTCCAAAATGTCTCTTCCCTCCTTAGACTTCCCACAACCCTCAGCAGATGTCCTCACCTACTACTGCAGTGAGAAAATCCATATTGAATCCTCTCATTCCCCCTACTCCACACCTAAAAAACACTTTCTCCACCACTGTCCTCTACCCCTTTGCTCCAGCCTCTTTGAGAGAGACGGTCCTTCTCCTTGTAAAGGCCATCTCTTCTATTTATGCTCCCATCCAGAAGTTTGCCCCATTGATCATTCTCTCCCTATAGCTCTAATCTTCCATCTCTGACTATCTGTTGTCTCCTCCACTACCTTACAAACATTCCCAGGTCAACCATATCTTTTAAAAAAGCTTCACTTGAACCATCATCTCAAAGTGCCTTAGATTTCTCCTTTTGACTATCAAATGATTTGAAACAATCAGCTATGGGTATGACCTCCACTTTCTCTTGCTATGCTTTGTGCTGGAAGGGATACAACGTTTAGATTAGATTGAATTCCTGCTTTCATGGAGCTGCTGTTGTTTCTAGTCCTTTCATCATCCTGATTGCTATCTTCTGAAATTATTCTAGCTTGTCGTTGTCTCTCCTAAAACGTGGGTCCTAGAACTGAGCATGGTTCTAGAGGTTCTAGTTCTGTATCTAAGTTCTTACTTAAATACAATTCATTCACAAGTTAAGACCACTTCATAATGTCATTGGTCCTCTTCAAAAATGAAGACAAACAACAGAGAAAGTGGATGGTGGGCTAATCCAGGTTTGAGGGATTGCCAAGACACAATGACAGAAAAATGAGAAGACAAAAGAGTCAAAGGTGGAGGAAAACAATTAGTTAACTATAGATTTGGGACTTTGAGTGGAGGAAAATGAGGCCATCTGCTGAAGGCAGTGGACAATGGTACCTTCACCTACTTTGCTCTAGATACTTTTTTAACGTAGCCCATGATCAAACAATCTTTTCGTTTTTTTTTTTTTTGCCATTTTCACCCTTTGAGCTCACGTTGAACTCGCATTCCATTAAAACTCCTTAAGCTTTTTCACATGTACTATAATCTAACCATAAATACACTGTCTTTGCTTGTGTGATTGATTTTTTGCAGCCTATATGCAGGACTTTATATTTATTCCCACCATATTAATGCTATTAGGTTCAACCCATTTCCCTAGCCTAAAAATACGTTGGGATCCTGGCTTTGTCATCAAAGGAGTTAGCTATCCCTTTGGGTTTTGTGTAATCGCCTGATCCGACCAGCATGCCTTCAGCTGAAAAGATGCATACTAGAAAGAGGGAACCTGGAGGGGCGGAACCTAGATGGCAACTGGAAAGCAGTAACTGGCGTGAGCTCCCCACCAAGTCCCTCCAAAAACCTATAAAAAATGGCTCTGAACCAATTCTAGAACTGCAGAACCCACAAAGTGGCAGAGGGAAGCAGGGCTCCAGCCCAGGACAGCCTGGATGGTCTCTAGGTAAGGTCTGTCCCGCACGGAACTCCCAGCTCCCAGCCGAGGGGAACAGAGCTGAGCCAAGCAGAGCCCAGCGCACGAGGCGCAGCACGGCAGACCGCAGACTGAGGAGACCAGGAGTGGAGCCGAGAGTGCCCTAGCATGCTAAATTACTGAGCTGTGGCATGTACCAGACCTCACAACCCACAAACAGCAAAGACAACAGAGAAGGTTAGTGGGAAAAGCTGCGGGACTAGACGGAGTTTGCGGTTCAGCTACCACCCCTGGGGCAGCGGAGGCGGGGCAGCTTTAGAAATTCAGCTGCAGTTGCTTCTGGCCCCAGGCCCACCTGGTGGGAGGAATTAAGTGGCTGATCAGAGCAGGAGTGCAGAGCCTGCTGAAGATTTAAGCCCAGTCCGGATACAGGGTTCTTGGGGAAGGAGGAGTGCTGGTGAGGCAGCGCATCCACCCAAGCGTGGAACATAGAACTCTTTAGTCACACCCCGTTGAAAAACTCAAG
>CM053622.1:715596957-715608228 GCA_028646595.1 Phalanger gymnotis
GGAAATGGGGAGAAAATCTGTAATTCAAACGCATGTGAAAATCAATGCTGAAAACTAAACGTATTAAAAATAAATTAAAAAAAAAAGAAAGAGGGAACCTGGAAATTAGGGATGTTCCTTCCTCTAGAAGTACTGAGATTTAATGAAATATCCTTAAAAAACAATCATGAAACCTTAGAGCTCTTGGTTTTGTTGTTGTTGTTTTTGGTAGCACCTAAACATGAGGGCTGGGTTCAGATCCTGTCTTCAACAATTAATGGTTGTCATGCTGCCATGGCCAAGTCACTTCATTTCTGGGTTTCAGTTTCTTTGTCTATAAATGAGGATAACAATACTGGTTGTACCATGTAACATGTACTCATGTTATACCTAGTTTACTAGCTGTGTGACATTAACTTCATTTCTTCTCCTTTTTGAACCTCAGGTCCCTCAGCTGTAAAAATGAAAGGCTAGAATATGTTCTCTAAGGTTTATTGCAATCCTAAATCCTGTAAATCCTATTTTAGGTGCTTGGCTGGGAGCTTTGCTTCTGGTGGCTGTACATTTCTACTTTGACAGACTCTTCTCTTCCTTCCTGTGTGGATGAGATCTCTGGATCATTTCAGTCACAAGGCACATCCCTTCAAAGACCCATATGGGAGAAGTGCTCCCTCTGACTCTGCTTCCCCACCCCACTCCTAACTCTTGTCTCTATCACATGCTCTGTCTTTCTCTGTCTTTGCCATCTGTGTTTTGGTTTTGTTGGTCTCTCTTACTCTGGTTCTACCCCTTCTCTACCCCTTTGTTTTCATCAGTCTCAATATCTGTCATTGTCTCTCCTTTTGTGGTTCTTCTTTTCTTCTTCTCCTCCTCTCTGTACTTTCCTTTCTCTTCTCTCCTTTTCTACTGCTTCCCTTTGTGTCTGCCAATTTCTCTGTGTCTTTCTTTCATTACTTGGCTTTCTCCTTACTGTCTGTCTTCTCTTTCTCTGTACTTTCTTGGCTTTCTGTTTTTGTGCCCATCTTGATTCTCTGTATTTCTGTCCCTTCCCTCTTCCTCTGTCTGTCTGTCTGTCTGTCTTCCCCTCTCTCAGAAACCCTGGGAAGCACTTTGACCTCCATTTTACATGCCCCTTCTCCATCTTCATCTCTTTCCAGTTCTATCTATTTCTCTCTCATCTATTTCTGTCTCTGATTGCTTGTCCTTTCCCTTCTCTCCCCTATGCTTATTCCTATTCCTATCCAACTTCCTCCATGCCTCCACATCTTTCTCTCTCTCTCTCTCTCTCTCTCTCTCTCTCTCTCTCTCTCTCTCTCTCTCTCTCTCTTTCTGTCTCTCTCTCTGTCTCTCTCTGTCTCTCTGTCTCTCTCTCTCTCTCTCTCTTTTTCTCTCTCTCTCTGTCTCTCTCTCTGTCTCTCTCTCCCTCCTCCTCCCTTCCTCCTTCCCTTCCTGTCTCTTCCCTCTCTCCCTCCCTCCCTCCTTCTTCTTCTCCCTCTTCCCCTTCCTTCTTCCTCTTCCCTCCCTCTGCCTAACCCTGGGGAGCCCTAGGAAGCACTCTGACCTCCATTTTCATGCCCAACATCTTTACATTTAATCCTTCTAGATAAATGGGCAGAGCTATGGATTTCTGGGAAATCTCAGGCTACTTAGCAGCCCACAGGGTAGGACAGATCACCATAAACTGAGGAACGCCAGTAGCGCATCCCGCATACCTCAGGCCCAGCCCTAGATATGAACTTGGCTGACATCCCATGTGAGTATGCATCATGTACCTATCTCTGGTCTGTCATAAGCTGCCTGTTCCCAGCATCTGGATTAGCAGCCTGACCATGAAATTCTCTATGAGCAGATCCTTGCTGTCAGGACTAGGAGAGGTCATCTAGTTCAACCTCCTTATTTTACAGAAGAAGAAAAAGAAACCCAAAGAGGGTGAGGAAGATCTAGAGCCTAGGTCACACAGTGACATGGTGATAGAACTAGACCCAGAACCAAGGCCTCCTGGCTATTAGTGCAGGTCTCCTTCTTGTATGCCAGGTATTCCCAGGGGAGAAAAATTATAAAGCTTCTTCTGAGTTAGCGTGGTTCAGTCTCATTCCCTTGCATTCAATGAAACTCAGTTTTGGTTCTATTCCATAGCGAATGTTGGGAGAAGCGTCGGACTGGGAATCAGGAAAGGCCTGCCTTCGAGGCTTGCCTTCCACACTTAATAGCCGAGTCATTGCATTTCTGAGTTTCAGTTTCCTTGTCTATCGAAAGATGATATTAATACTGATCGTGCCTGCCTCACAGGGCTGTCATGGGGATTAAATGAGAGAATGTACGTGGGACTTTACAGACCTGAAAGGACTACACAGACATTGATTATTATTATACTAAATTCAGAGGCAGCGAGCGGCTAGAGGGTTGGATTTAGATCAGACAGAACCGAATCCAAGTCCAGCCTCGGACATTTACTGACTCTGTGACTCTGGGAAGGTCGTCTGCCTGCCTTGGTTTTCTCATCTGTAAAATGGAGCTATAAATAGCACCTACTTCCCAGGGTTATTGGGAGGATCAAATGAGATAATGTTTATAAAAGATTTTGCAAACCTTAAAGAGCAACATAAATGCTAGTTACTATTCTTATTATCATTTGATATCGATAACTTTGTGGGTTAAGTAGTTACGTTCTAGACACTCTTCTTCCTTTCTATAAAGGAGGCAGCATGGCATGGCAGCCCTGGACTGGGGACCCGATGACCAGAGTCCCAGGCCCAGTCCTACCAGTCCTAGCCATCCGATAGTGGACAAATCACATCCCTTCTCACACTGCTAGGAAATGACTGAAGCAGGATTTGAAAGTGTGCTTTTATTTTTGTAGTGCATGTGTATTTCCTAATATATACATGTCTATTTATCTTTATGTAAATGTGTATTTATTTTTTCCCTCTGTCCCGACTCCTCCTCCTTTCAACTTAGAATCATTTTGCCAGAACTGTGGCCACACACGGATCCTGCTCACAGCTGGGGACTTTCCATAGGACATTCTATCCTGGGAAAGACGACCGTCAGAGCCCTGGACTATCTCAAAATAACCTCAGCCTGGGAACTTGGTGCCCCTTTCTCCTCTCTCTTGCTCTCTGGGGCCAGGTGTGT
This sequence comes from Phalanger gymnotis, assembly GCA_028646595.1. Classification (NCBI taxonomy): domain Eukaryota; kingdom Metazoa; phylum Chordata; class Mammalia; order Diprotodontia; family Phalangeridae; genus Phalanger; species Phalanger gymnotis. The sequence goes on from CM053622.1 coordinate 715,600,072, forward strand.
GTGGGGTTGGAGGGTGGGGGAAGGGGAGAAAATGTAGGCTCAACCACCTGGAATCTCAGTGTGGGGATGGATGAGTCTAGTCATTTGGCAAACTAATGAGGATGGTGGTACAGTGGAAAGAGCGCCAGGCCTGGAGTCAGGAAGACCTGAGTTCAAATTTGATGTCAGATGCTTACTAGTGGTGTAACCTCGGGCAAGTCATTTAACCCTGGTTACCTCAGTTTCTTCATCCGCAGAATGAGCTGGAGCAGGAAATGGCAAACAGTTACTCCAGTATCTTTGCCAAGAAAACCCCAAAAAGGAGTCACAAAGAGTCAGACTTAACTGAAAAATTGCTCAACAACAAATGAGGATAGCGTGGGCCAATCCACCTGGGGATGCACCAGGGGGAGCTCATTTACCTGGGGTGGGGAGCAATAGCTGTCTGGTATACGATGGCAGGTGTCAATTTAGCCACCTCAGTCTCTAACAGTAGAACAGACTAGGACAGTCCCTGGAGGAGGGTCAACCTATTGGCTTGAATTTAGGAGGCAGTGAGATCATGAGTATTTAAGTAACTCCTGGGTGAATGGGCTTTGAATAGGGATCCAATGCCATTTGGTTTTAAGAAATTGGTCAGCTCAGTTCCTAAGCACTGGAGAGCTGCAGTGACATGCCTCTTCCAGGCAGCCCTCTCAGATTTGGCCCGAAAGAGGATAATCCCATCAACTTCTACTCAGACTACTCATTTTACTGTTTTGATTTTCCCCCTAGAATTACCAAATTACAAGATATCAGAGGTAGTATGGATCCTAAAGAATATCTAGTCCAGTTTATCACTTTTTGAAAATATCACGGGCCCCACAAAGCCTCTAGGCTCCTTGTCAGATCACAATTTTAGACGCACAAAATAAAATATGCAAAGTTACAAAGGAAACTAATTGTATTGAAATATAGTTATTGAAACGTTAAGAAGAATCCCAAGTTCACAGACCCCAGGTAAAAAACCCCTGACCTAGACCAGTCCAATCATTTGGCAGATGAGGAAACTAAAGTTCAGAGATGGAAAAGTATTTGCCCAGAGTCCCAGATCAAAGACTCTCTGACGGATTCGCAAAGAGCTTACATTTGAGATTTAAAAAAAATCAACTTCATAAGTATAATGTGGGGGAGGTGTGGCTAGTCATTGTGTTTTACAATAATAACTACCATTTATGTAGCACTTTAAAGGTTTGCAAAGAACTCTACAAATACTATCTCATTTTATCCTCACAACAACCCCGGGAGGGAGGTGTTACAATTATTATTCTCATTTTACAGATGAGAAAACTGAGGCTAAGAAAGGTTATGTGATTTGCCCAGCGAGACATGCTAGTAAGTGAATGAATCCAGATTTGAACTCAGGTCTTTCTGACTCTGGGATGAGTATTATTATTGTTGTCATTATTATTTTCCTTTGTTTTCTGAGAGAACCAGTGACATCACAGGGTGATGTCTTGACTTGTGCATGATTTGTATTTAAGTGAGGCAGAGTTGTACAAAGCTATTAGCCTCACTGTCTCTTCCAGAGTCATAGAAGTCCAGTGGCAGGACAAAAGTCAAAACAACTGACTAATCTCTGTAGCACCCAGCTAATCTGGGGATCTTAGTGGACCACAAGTTCATTAAGTGTCCACTGTGATAAATGGCAGTCAGGAGAACTGTTGTAATCTAGGCTGCATTAAGAAACGTCTAGTTTCTATCTCTAAGATGACATTCCTACTCTCCTCTGACTTGGTCAGGACACATCTGGAGCATTGTATTCATTTCCAGGCACCTCATTTTAAGAAGGACATGGATATGCTGGACAATGTCCACAGGGAAATGACCAGGATAATGAAGGGCCTTAAGGGTGTACCTTGTGTATGAATACCGGTTGAAGAAACTGGGAATGTTTAACCTGGAGAAAAGAAAATGATATGCTATTATGAGGCTAGAAGAGTTGTGGCCTTCAAAAGTACAGTGCCTGGCACATAGTAAGTATTTAACAAATATTTTTTGACTAACTGCGTGGCTTTCATTTGGAAGAGAAATTGGACTTCTTCTTGGTCCCGGATGTCAGCACCAAGAACAACTGGGGGAGGGAAGGGATCAGAAACTGCAAAAATTCAAACATCTTGATGTAATGAAAAAATTTGCTAGCCATCATGGAAGGGACTGCCTTGTGGCTTGCGTCTCAGAGTTTCGAAGAGTGAGAAGGGACCTCAGAGAGCACACCTGAACAGGAAACCCCCTTTACAACATTCTTAGTAAGTGGTCCTATAAGCTCATGTGAAGAATTCTAGGGATGGGAAACTCACTACCTCCTGAAGCAGCCATTCCCCTTTTGGATATCTTTAAATGTTAGCAAGCTTTTTCTTATGTGGATCTGAAATCAACCTCTCTGCAACTTTCCTCTCTGGTCTCTGGTTCTTTTCTTTATAGCCCAGTAGAACAAATCTAATCCCTTTTCTTTGACACAATTCTTTAGACACTTGAAGGCAGCTGTCACATTGCCTCTTCCCTTATGTATGGATGGGTTCTCTTCTCTTCATACTTAACGTTCCTGGTTCATTCAACTCATCCTCAGTTAAAATTTTACAAATTAGGAAACTGAGGCAAAGTGATGTTAGGGACCTGCCCAGAGTCACATAACTAGTCCAAGGTAGAATTTGAATGCAGGTCTTTCTGACTTCACATCCAGTGCCCTATTCATTATGCCAACGCTGCCTTTCTAACCTTAAAATGTTACTCTAGTGGGGTAAGAGAAACAGAATGCACCTGGTATCAAAAGACCTGAGTGTGAATCCTGGCTTGTTTATTTATTATCTCTTGTTCCCCCAACATGACACTCACCTCCCAGCTTTACATGTCTGCACTGGCTGTCTCTTCTGTCTGGAATGTACTCCCTCTTTACTTCTGACTGGTGGAGTTGCTCATTTCTTTTAAGATTCCGCTCAAGCACCATTATCTGCATGCAGCCTTTCTGATCCTGCCCTTCCCCCATTCCTCCACCTGTTAGTGCCCTCCATCCTAAACTACCTTGTATTTAACTATATTGTATATATTTATATTTATTCACTTTATACTGTATATGTGTTTTTATTTTGACTTTATTATTATATATTATTATGCATAATATATTATGTATATATATGATATGTGATACTAATAAGGGCATGTATGTATTTACATACACACACATACATAATACACACATGTGTTGTCTCCCCCATTAGAACACTCATTAAGAGTATGGATTGTTTCCTTCTTTGTACTTATATGTCCAACACCTAGTATAGTGCCTGGCACATACTAGGCACTTAATAAATACCTGTTGATTGATTTGCTAACTGGTTTGCAAGTCACTTAACCCCTCTGGGCCTCAGTTTCCTTATTTGTAAAACCAGGGGTTTAGACTACAGGACAGGTAAATATGTTTCCTCTATCCAATCCCAGAGAAAGCACTTCTATTTATTTTTGCTGTAATGCCACAAGATAACACTTCTGTAGTATTATTTCTTATTGTAGAATTGGTTTCATTCAGATAAAGTACTTTTTTTTAGGCCACTTCCTGGGACTTTTTAGAAATGGCCTTGTTATGCAGAAACTTTCTTTGAAAACCCATTGTGCAGAAAATTTCTTTGGCTAGGCAACAGTTCCTCTGAAAGAGATTAGGGAGGGAGGAGAGGTAGCGTTGTGTGTGGTGTGGTTTAGTGGACTCATTATACACTCAATATGAGTCAGCCATGTGGGGTGGAAGTGAAGAAAGTTGATGTGATTTTTGACTGAATTAAGCAAGTCAGAGTGGTGAGGACGAGGGAGGTGACGGTCCTGCTGTACTTTGCCCTGGCCAGACTAGTCATAATCCTGACAGCACGCAGAAGGGATCGGAGAGAAAAGGCGTGGGGCAAGGAGGCCAGCTAGGAGGATAATACAAGAATTTACTGAATATTATTCTGTTCAATTTGGGGCCCCACATTTTGGAAAGGTCATTGACAAGTTGAAGCGTGACTGGGGAGAGGAAACCATTATGGGGCAGTGCCTCAAGATTGTGAGCATCTGAGCATCCGCTAAAGGAACTGGGGATTTTTTTTAATGTTTAAATTTTTTTGTTTTTCTGAATTTGACAAACACCAACAAAGACGAATGTTTCCACATAGAAAGAACAGAAAAAGAGAGGATTGCGTAGGAAACCAACAATCCGTATTATATACAGCTTGTTTTTTATTTGTTTCAGGCATACTAAATTCCAGGTTAGTTCCCAAGCTGTTGAACTGGGGTTGTCCAGTCTAGAGGCAACATGCTGGCTGATTGGTTATCTCAAAGTAGTTGAAGGGCAGCCAAGTAGAAGAAAGCATAGACTTTTTCTGCTTATCCCCAGAGAGAACTAAAAACATTTCTTAAGGCACAATAATATTCCCTTACACTCACGTACCACAATTTATTTAGCCATTCCCCAGTCAATTGGGATCTACTTTGTTTTTAATTATGAAAAGTGCTACTATAAATATTTTGGTGTATATGAGGCCTTTCTTTTTGTCATTGACCTCTTTGGGATATAAACCTCCCAGTGGAATCTCTATGTTAAAGGGCATGGACATTTTAGTGACTCTCTTTACATAATTATAAATTGCTTTCCATAACGATTGGACCAATTCACAGTTCCACCAACAATGCATCAGTGTTCCTAACTTTCCACAGTCTCCTCCAGCACTGATTACTCCTATGTTTTGTTGTTTTTTTTTTCCTGGGGTGAGATGAAACCTCAGACTTATTTTGATTTGTATGCTTTGTTATGGTCTGAAGTATGTGGAGATAGAGGAGAGTATGAATCAAGGAAGCAGATGCTATCTTGGGCTGTTCAGTCTGGTGTAACCATCATGAGAAAGGGTAAATACATATGAGAGGATGGAGACAGCAGACCTTTGAGTCCAGAGAGCCAAGTAGGCCAGCAAGGTCAGAAGGCTCAGTGGGTCAGCGATCAGCAAAGTCATTTACTTAAAAAAGTCATTTCTAGTGAATGCTGTGGGGATGAAAGCAAAGCTTCCCCAGAGTAATTCTGAGGAACCAAAATCTCTGGGCAGCTGACCAAGGCCAGCAAGGCCTAAGGCCCTAGGCCAGATCCCTTACATATAATCTCCTCCCAGGCCTTTCCTACCCCTCAGTGCTTTAGGATCCCCAAATCCTTCTTGTCTTTCTCTATTCTAAACACCCCATTTCTTCAGTAGGTCAATCCTTGGTGAAGTACAGGATGGAATGGAATATAGAGATCAAGACTTGGCTCCAATCTACTTTCCCAACCTCATTCAACATTCCTCCCCTTCACGCAGGACGGTAAGGTGATGCTGTGGATAGAGTGCTGGGCCTGGAGTCATGAAGACTCATCTTCTTGAGTTCAAATCTGACCTTAGACACTGTGTGTGTATGTGTGTGTGTGTGTGTGTGTGTGTGTGTGTGAGAGAGAGAGAGAGAGAGAGAGAGAGACACTGTGGGCAAGTCACTTAACGCTGCCTCAGTTTTCTCATCTGTAAAATGAACTGGAGAGGGAAATGACAAATCACTCCAGTACCTTTGCCAAGAAAACCCCAAATGGGGTTACGAAGAGTTGGATGTGACTGAACGGCAAAACCCTTCACATGCTACGCTTCAGCCAAGGGAGACTTCTTACAAATCCCCACAGTTTTCATTCTGTCCCCTGTCTCTGTGCTTATGCACAAGAACAATGTATGCCTTGAATGGAAAAGAGTTATAGCACAACAGGCTGAGGGGATGGCAGGGTTAAATGAATGTTTCTTTAAAAAAAACCCTCTGATTCTTAGAATCCCTAGCTTCCTTCAAAGCTCACCTCAAATGCCATTTCCTTACATTAGGCCTTTTTGGATTGTCTTGGCTGCTAATGACTCCCCTTCCCCAATTGCCTTGTATTTATTCTGTACATATTTCTGTATGTAGGAGAGAGAAAGACAGTGACAGAGAGACAGAGGGAGAAAGAGACAGAGACAGAAATACAGAGAGACAGAGACAGAGGCAGAAAGAGAGAGAGACAGAGATGCAGAGAGAGAGAGAAAGAGAAAGAGAGAGAGAGAGAGAGAGAGAGAGAGAGAGAGAGAGAGGTGCATGTCGTATTCCACTGTTTCTCAAAGAATTGTTTTATTTTTGCCTTTACACCCCCAGAACAATAGGTAAATCATATACATAAAGCCAATAAATGAAAGTGTCATTGTCATGAGACTCAGATGTGAAGTTAATCAGTCAGTAAGTATTTATTAAAGTATTAATATTAATTAATAAGTATTTATTAAACAAATACTATATTCCAGGCACTGGACTTAAATTATAGGGATACAAAGATGATTCCTGTCCTCAAGAAGCTGACAATCTAAAAGGGAAGGCTAAATGGGAAAAAAAACTACACACAGATGAAATACAGACAGGATCAATTGGAGATAATTGACAGAGGGAAGGTACTAGCATTAAGAGGGACCAGGAAATGTATTCTACAGAAAGTGAGGTTTTGGCTGTGACTTGAAGGAAGTCAGGGAAGCCAGAAGGTAGAGATGAGGAGTGAGAGAGTTCTAGGCATTGGGGACAGTAAGTGAAAATTCCCAGAGCTGGGAGGTGTATTGTCTCATTCAAGGAACTACAAGGAGGCCAGTGTCACTAGATTATTGAAGGGAATAAGGTATAAGAAGGCTGGAAAAGTATGAAGGGGCCAAGCTATGGAGGCTTTTAAAAGACTAACAAAGGATTTTAAATTTGATCCTGCAGGCAATTGAATGCCACTGAATGGATTGAATTGGTGACATGATCAAATGTCCTTTAAGAAGATTAATTTGCCAACTGAGTTAAGGTAGGACTGGAGTAAAGAGAGACTTGTTGTCATAGTCTGGGCATGAGAAGATGAAGGCTGTCATAAGGGTGGTAGCAGTGGAAGTGCAGAGAAAGGGGCATAGATGAGAGATGCTATGAAGGTCGACATGATAGATCTTGGAAACTCATTGGCTATGGTGGGGGCTGAGAGTGTGAGGAGTCAAGGATAACACCTAGGTTGCAAGCCTGGGTGACTAGGAGGATAGTGGTTCCATCCACAATAATAAGAAAGTTCAGAAAGAAGGAGGATTTGATACGCTGTGTTTAAGATGTCCAAGAAATATAGTTTGAAATACCCAACAGGCAGATGGAGATATAAGAGTGGAAATCAGGAGGGATGTTAGGGCTGGACACATAAAGCTGAAAATCAACTGTAAAGAGATGGTAGTTGAATCCATGGGAGCTGATGAAATCACACATTCAGAGCACTACATAAATGTCAGTTGTTGTAATTATTAGATGGCCTCTATAGTTTCTTTCAGTTCTAGGTTTTATCCTATACCCTAAGAGGGTCGAGGCCACCAATCATAGTGCACGGATTAAGAGAAGTCTTGCTCCCCTGACCCCATGGGACCTCTCTCTCTAGGGCAGGGAGTCTTGCTGTCTTGCTCCCCTGCCACTCCCAGAATCCCATTTACAGATGCCTCAGGAATTTTGAGCTTCCAAGGAACGTCAGGCCCTTTAAAGTTGTTCATACCCTTCCCTCTCCTGGGATGTGTCTTCCAGAGCTTGCTCAATATTCCCCATCACCCCCCTTGCCCTCCTCTCTGCTGGACCCTTCCTCTTCTGATAGCGGTTGGTGGCTGTTTAGTTTGGCACCCAGAGACCTAGAGAAAACATCTTTCCTCTCTTCTACCCCATCGAGGCCAAGCCCAGCTCCACAAACTCCCACCTCCTTGTATTCTTGGTTTTCTAAAAGCTATGTGGGAATTTCACTGAACCATTTTCTCCCTCCCAGTCACTGGAACTTGGGCTGTAATTCCATTGCCTCAGACCTCAGGGAAGCGGGGAGGTCTGTGGATGAATCAGTCCCCTGGAATCTCTAATTCCAGGAGGGATGAGGGAGAAAGGCTGAACAGGGCCAAGGACCCATTATGAATGTCTTAGGTCTGGCCAATTTTATATAGGCCAAGAGGTTGTGGTAAAGATAGGCCTCCATTCCCCCCTCTGTTCCTTCCTTCCTTCCTTCCTTCCTTCCTTCCTTCCTTCCTTCCTTCCTTCCTTCCTTCCTTCCTTCCTTCCTTCCTTCCTTCCTTCCTTCCTTCCTTCCTTCCTTCCTTCCTTCCT
>CM053622.1:715608328-715664038 GCA_028646595.1 Phalanger gymnotis
TCCCTAATCTGCCAATGCATTAGCCAGTCAAAAGGGAAATGAAGCTGTCATGTACTTGAGGAAGGCAGCCTGGCTCTCTTTGATCACTACTTCCTTTTCTGTATGTTGACTAATCACTTCTTTCATCATATGTTCTAGAATTGTGCAGGAATTAAAATCAAACTCATTCACCCATGGTTTGCAAATTCCATTGTGTTCCTTTAAATAAAACTGAGATACCTGCCCTTCTCCAGGCCTCTAGTTCTTTCCCTCTTCTCTACAATTTTCCGACCCACTCCATCATAGCAGAGGACCTTGCCTCCTACTTCACTATGAAATTCGAGGCTATTGCCATGATCTCCTCCCTTCTCCCCTAGTCTGCATCTCAAAAACCCTCCACCTGCCCCCCCCCCCGTCGTACCTTCTTTTGCTCCTGTCTCCTTGCCAAGGTCAATCCCTCTACCTTTGTTCTTGATCCCACCATCTCCCATCTCCTCTGGGATTTTAACCCCCAAAACATTACTTCTCTTTCTCTCATCTTCAATCTTCTCATTCACTGACTCAGTCTCCACCCCACCCCCATATGTTTGGGTCTCACATTCTTAAAGAAACATACAATTAACCCTGCTATCCCCTTACACTATTTTCCTATAACTCTACTCTCTTTCACAACAAAATTACTATAATAAGTCACCAACATCCATTGCTTCCAATTCCTCATTTCTCAGTTCCTTGTAATATGGATTTTGATCCCATTACTCGACTAGAATTCTAGATTTTCTCCAAGGTTACCAACAGTCTCTTAGCTGCTAAATGGCCATTTCTCAGTCCTCATTTTACATGACCTCTCTGTATCTTTTGACACTGTTCTACCTCCTGGACAGTCTTTCTGACTCATCTTCCTGTCTACTTTCTCCCCTTTTGGTTTCCATGACATTGTATTTTTTTACTTTTCCTCTTATCTGGCTGATGGTTACTTCTTGGTATGCTTTACACCCTTCTCTTCCTTCTTTCTACCATGTGATCACCTCCCTCTCCCAAGGCTCTGTCTGCCCTTAGACCTCCTCTCCTCCCTACACTCTTTCCCTTGGTGATCTTATCAAAGCTCATGAGTTTAATAATCATGTCTCTTCAGATATAGATAACTATCACTATCAATCAATACTCATTTTAGCATTACCATGTGCCAGGCAAATCATCACCTGCCTGCCGGACCTGGATTTTTCATCAGCATCTCAAACTCAACACAGCCAAAATGGAATTTATTACATTCCCCCAAAACCCACCCCCACTCCAAACGTCCTAGTTTTTCTCAGCATCCAATCATTTATCTAGTCATAACAGATTAGCAGCCTTGGAATCATCTTTGAATCTTCACTTTCCTTTATCTGCCTTATCCGGTCAATTGCCAAGACTGCTTAGTCTTTTCATATCCCTTCCCTTCTCTTCATTCACATGGCCACTACCTTAATTCATGCCCCCATTACTTCATGCTCAAATGATAGCAACAGCCCCCTACAGACTCCATTCGTCCAGGCTCTCTCCTCTCTAATCCAACCTACATACAGCTGCCAAGTCGACATGTCTAAAATAATTTTTTGACCACATCATCCTCTTACTCAAAAATTTTCAATGTCTTCTTATTGTTTCTATAATAAAATACAAACTCCTTTGGTTAGAATGTTAAAACCTTCCCTATCAGTCTCTAATCTATTTTTTTTTCAAACTGAGTATCCTTATACATTATGCTTTCTAATGAAAATGGTCTGTTTCTATCCCCCAGGAAAGTTATGCCATTTCTCACTGCTATGCCTTTGCTATGCCTGTCCCTCATGTCTAGAATGCTCTCCTTCTTCACCCCACCCCCTGCAATTACTTTAACACATATTTTGTTTTTACCCTGTATCCTGGTGCTTCCACTCCCCGCATTAGTAAATTTAAGCTTCTTGAGGACAAGAATATTTTAATTTTTCCACTTTTTTTGTTTTTGTATATACAGCATCTAGTACAGTGCCTTGCATACATTTGGCAATTAATAAATGTTTCTTGAATTGAATTGAGTTGTGGTCTTAATCTACAGTGCTGTTCTATTCTCCTCCCCTCCTCCCCTGCTGTTTCTTTTAAATAATGTCTATCCTTCCATAGTCATATTCCGGTCATTAGTCTCATCCCACCAGCACTAAGATATACCCATGAAGCCACATTTTCTTTTTTGTGTTAGGATTTCTAGTTTAACTTTCTTATTATCCATCCTTTATGCATTTATGTAGAGACAACTGAGGCTATACATTCTATCATTGATTCCTTTCTTGAATTTTGTCTCCTGGGAGTTTGTGGGTTTTCTACTGCTATATCCATTTCTTTTATTCTGACTACTCTTTCTGGTTCCCAGCTTGATAGACAGATGAATTTTTTTCCTTCTCCTTCCTTTTTAACTTGAGGCCCTTTTGATTAGACTTGCAAGATGCTAAACGATGAGCCTATAAGTCCTCCATGTCAAGAAACCAAAGTCCTGTTCTCACACACCATCCTCTCAAGCAGCAGTCCAATCACCAAACTCGACTTTGTTTTCTGAAGCCCTTGCCATAACAAAAAGATCCACTGTGACCCTTAGCTCTTTAGTTTCTTGCCCAAAACTTTGTAATCTTCAGTAAAGTTCTCTAGATTCCTTTGAATACTATCATTTGTGATCTGTCAGTCACCAGACGTGAGTAGCAATAGGCTGGTTTGTCACTTCTTGTATAATAATAATAGCTATCTTTACACGCGATCTCATTTAATTCTCACAACCACCCTAGGAGGCAAGTGCTACCAGTAGTGCTATTTTACAGAGAAGGAAATTAAGGCTAAAAGAGGCTAAGGACTTGCCCAGGGTCACACAGCCAGTGTGTGATGGAGGATTCAAACTCATAGCTAGTAAGTGTCAGAATCTGAATTCAGGTCTTCCCAACTTTACGTCCAAACTCCGCTACACCATCTAGCTGCCTGACCCAGCAACAGATCACATAGGGGGCCGAGAATCAACTTCCTTTTTGCACCGGAACAGAGAATCACTAAGCACCACCGCTCCTCCAGTCTTTTCCGGCCCTTAGCGGATGATCTCTCACCTGAGGGCACCTGGGCTTCCACTGCATCATTCTTTGCAGGACAAGTCATCCTTTCTGTGCAATTCAAATTCTTTTTTTGGCAAAAAAAAAATAATTTATTTTCTATAAATTTATTTATTCTGTTTCCAACATTCACTTCCACAAGATTTTGAATTCCAAATTTTCTCACCATCTCTCCCCTCCTCCCACCCCAAGACAACGTGTATTTTGATTACCCCTTCCTCCAATCTGTCCTCCCTTCTATCACAACCCCCCCTTCTCTTATCCCCTTCCCTTCTACAGGCAATGGGGTGTAGAAATCTATCTTGCAATTCAAATCTTGTAGAATCGAATTGAATTGAATTCCTCCTTCTAGAAGCAGGAGAGTCTCTTATTTGTTACTTCTACTATTAGCAGTCCTTGTTGTCAACAGTTTCCTCAACTCCCTCAAAGTTGAGAGCACCACCATCTATCCAGTAACCCAGGATTGCAGCCTCGGAGTACCTCGATTTCCATGATGGAGCCTTCACTCTTCTTCTCACACAGTATGTCACTGCCAAAGTGGCTTAGTGGCTAAAGTGCTAGACCTGGAGTCAAGAGGGTCTGAGTTCAATCCAACCTCAGATGCTTACTAGTTGCTAATGTTGGACGAGTCATTTAACTTCTATTTGCCTTAGTTACCTCAGCTGTAAAATGGGGTAATAATAGCACTTACCTCCCAGGGCTGTCAGATAAAATGAGATAACATTTGTAAAACACTTTGCAAACTGTAGAATGTTATATAAATACAGTCATTGTTATTATTAATTATACATCTACAAAGTCTTCTCTCTGCTTGGCATTTAGGTTCTTTATCATCTGGCTCCAGCCTACCTTTCCAGGCTTATTATACAAATTAAGTCTCTCCAGGAACTCTATGTTCCAGCCAAACTGTCCTAATTATTTTTTTTCCCCAATCTATCTCAGTGGCCTTTCACAGGATGCTTCCTATCCCTGGAATATACTTACTCCCCAGCTCTGCCTCTGAACATTTCCTTTCTTCAAAGATCAGTTCCAGGGCCACTACCTACATGGAGCCTTCCTGGATTCCTCCACTTCAACCCCTGCTAGTGTCTCTCCTGATATGCTGGTATTATCCTGTATATAGTTTGAATCTGCTCGTATATATCTGTGTTGTTCCCCTCTAGTAGAATATAAGCTTTTTAAGGACAGGGACTGCTTCATTTTGTCCTTGTAATCCTAACACTTAGCATAGTGTCTGGCATGTAATCAGTGCTTAATAAATGCTTGTTGGTTCATTGACGATTCTAGAATGAATTCATTCAATAAATAGTTATTAAAATTATTATATGTGCTCAGTTCTAAGGGGAAGTGGAGCAGGTTCAAAGAATGTTTGGTCATTGTCCATAAGGAGCTCACAGTCTGGTGGAATGGAAAAGACATAGGCACAGATAGCTCTAACACAAGGCAAAGAAGAGCCAGATGTTCCTCTGACTGAGTGCCTTTCATCTCCTGCTGCTCCTGTCCTCTGAGGGAAGGCGGCGAAGGGCCAATGTGAGCCAGCTTCTCTCTGTACCAGTGCGAGACAACCCCCACCTCCAGGAGCAAACTTCCGTTGACTTTTCATCTCCTGCTGTGCCTGTCCCGTGAGGGAAGAGGAAGAGGAAAGTTGGTGGGGAATGGGACTTCTTTCTCCTGCGGCTACATTTCCTACCTAATCTCCAGCCTTCAGAGGGAAAAGGAGTAGTGAGATGATTATTATCATCATGGTATATGATATTAATTCAGGTTAAGTATTACATTAATATAATGATATTTCATATGACTGTGTGTGTCTCCAGCCTGATTTCTCGCTTCCTTTGGGAAGAGGTGCCTTCTAGTCAGTGATGAATTTCTCATTCCTCATCATACTCTACACATTCCAGTTATTTTGAACCCCTCTAAGTATCATGCAAACCCCATTCCCCTTCCCTATCACCTGATTCTTTATTGTCATTTCCCTCTACCTTCCATCCCAAAGTTACAGCCAAACACTGCCTTCCCTTTCTACTGTGCCCTCTGGAATACTTGTTCCACAGGCAACAAACTTTGCTTCATCCTAAATCATCTTCTCTCCTACTTCTTCCATCTTCTAGCTATTATAGAAACCTGGCTCCTCCTAAAAACACAGCCTGCTTGACCACCCTTCTCAATATTGGCTGTACCTTGACTCATTCCCCTCAGCTCACTGGTCAATGTGGGGTGCTGGAATACTCCTTGCTCCCCAGTAACACTTCCATCTTTCCTTATCTTCATCATGCATTAATCTATCCTCCTTTAAGGTTCATGCTATTCATCCCTACCACCCAATCATGCTAGCCATCTCTACCAACCAATCAAAATCCTGGAATCTGTTTTCTGTAGACCTCCAGGTCACTCTTCTTTGCTTCTCAATGAGTTCAGTACCCGTCTCACAATTTTTCTCTCCTCCCCAATTTCTGTCCTCATATTAAGGATCTTCAATACATATTGATTCTCCCTCAAACACCCTAACCACTCAGTTCCTCAGCCCACTCACTTCCCATGACCTACTCATCCACTCCACCTCAGTCATGCACGGAGATAGTCTTACCCCGATCTTGTTATCACCACAAATGTACCACCTCCAATTCTAATGTCTTCATTCTAGTGTCTAATTATTTTCTCTTTATCCCTTTTATAGTTTTTTATACATAATTATTTACTTATTGTTTCTTCCTTTAGATTTTGAGCTCCTTCAGGGCAAAAATTGTCTTTTACCTCTTTTTGTATCTGCAGTGTTTAGCACAGTGCCTGGCACATGGTAGGCATTTAATATTTTGACTGATTAATTAAAGAACAGCAAGGAGTCTGGTGTCATTAGATCACAGAACACTTGGAAGGGAATAAATGGCAGGTAGATGGCTCAGTGGATAGAGTGCTGGGCCTGGAGTCAGGAAGACCTGAGTTGAAATTGGGCCTCAGAGACTTATTAGCTGTGTGCCCCTGGGCAAGTCACTTAACCTTGTTTGCCTTAATCCACTGGAGAAGGGAAATGGCAAACCACTTCATTATCTTTGCCAAGAAAACCCCGTGGACAGAATGGTTCATGGGGTCGTGAAGAGTCAGACACAACTGAACAACAACAACAAAGGTGTAAGAAGACTGGAAAGGTAGGAAAGGGTCAGGTTGGGAAGAGCTTTGAATGCCAAAAGGCAGATTTTATATTTGATCTTGGAGGTGATAGGGAGCCACTGGAATGGAATGGGGAGGTGGTGACGTGGTTAAATTTGCACTTTAGGAAGTCTAATTTGACAGCTGAGTGGAGGATGGACTGTAGTGGGGAGACTTTAGGAAGGAAGACCAACCTACTGACTATTGAAAAAATCCAAGATTGAGGTGATGAGGGCTTGTACCAGGGTGTTGGCAGTGTCAGAGGAGAGAAGGGGGACATATATGAGAGATGTTACAAAGGTAAAATTGGCAGGGCTTGGCAAAATATTGGATATAGGGGATGAGAGAGAGTGAAGAGTTTAGGATGGCACTTAGGTTGTGAGTCTGGGTGACTGGGAGGACAATGGTAACCTTCACAGTGGTGAGGAATTTATGAAGAGGGAAGATATTGGGGGAAAAGATGATGAGTTCAGTTTGGGACACATGGAGATTAAGATGTCTACAAGACATCCAGTTTGAGATGCCTAATAGGCAGTTGGCCATACGTGGCTGAAGGTTAGGAGAGAAGTCAGGGTTGGATAAGTAGAACTGAGAATCATCACCACAGAGATGATAATTAAAACCATGGAAGCTCATGAGATAGCCAAACCAAAGGGCATCTGAGGCAGGATTCAGACTTAGGGTTTGTGCTCCAAGCCTACCGCCCTTCCCCCCATGCCATCCTGCTTTTCAGAGGAAGCTTCTTGGAAGGAGTGGCATTGGCTTGAGCTACGAAGGCTGGGAACAGGTAGAAGGGAGAGGGAGAGCATTTCAGGCAATAAATTGGAAGAGACGTTAGATCATAGAATATGGGAGGATATTTGAGTGTAAAATATTGGAGCTGGGAGGGACCTCAGAGCATCAAATGTCAGACCAGGGCAGATTTTAGGCCATATACTTTCAGAGCTGGGAGGTACTTTAAATGCCATCTAATCTGGGCCTCTCTTTTTGCAGATGGAGAAAATGCAATCCAGAGATGGGAAGAACTTCAGTCAAAGTCACATGTTAGCATGTTAGTGGCAAGTTCAAGTTGAGGAGCCAGGTTTCCTAACTCCCAGTCCAGGCTCAGATTGACTTGGGGAAAGAGGAATGAAGTCAGGGAAATAGTCAAGTTCTACAGTCACTTTTCAAGTCTGCTTTAAATCTCCAGGCCCAGCCAAGGACCCAGTTCTGTGGCTCCCCTTGGCAGGCCTGAGAGATATGGCTAATTGGTCTGGTCAGAGTGAGCTCAGAGATAAACGACTATGTCAATGCCTTGAATCACCCACATCCCCAGCACAGTCAAAAAAGACAATGAGCTGGCCACCTCCAAGAGAGGCAGAGGCAGATATGTCATTCTCCAGGCATCTCCAGGAGCCACAGAAGCCCTAGAATACCGAAGGCTGGAGGAGGAGAAAGGAGAGAAAATGTCCTAACAGCACACAGGGGCAGCCTCACCAGGCCATGCTCACCATGGGAATGGCATTGGGCTGGTCATGCGTTCTGTGGTTAGGTTATGGGTTTAATGACAGGGTGAGTTAGCTTTGGTCTGAATCCCAGCCCTAGACTGCCTATAGCTTTGACCTCAATCTAAGCTCTGACCCCAACCCCAGACTAAACCTTGACCATAGAATAAGCCTCAACTTGACCCCAGACCCAGAGTGAAGCCCAAACTTAGCCTCAGACTAAACATGACCCTAGACTGAGCACCAACCTTGATTCCAGATGAGCCCCAATTCTGAACTCAGACTAAGTCCTAACACAGACTTAGAACGAATGAACCATGACCCCAACTCACTGACCTCAGCTCCAGGATAAGCCTGACCCCAGACTGAATATGTAAAATATGGATAGGTAATTAGACAAATAGATGATGGATGGATAGATAGTTAGAATGCTTATTAAGCACTTACTATGTGCTAGGCAATATGCTAAGTGTGAGGAATATAAATATAAACAAAACAGAAGACTCTCTCCTTGTCCTCAAGCAGTTTACATGCTAATGGGAGAAAACAACACATAGTAGGAGGCTGGGGCGGGGTGCGGTGTGAGGTATTTCTTGGGGTAGAGGAGGAAAAGTAGTTTGGAGAGTCAGGAAGTCAAAAGGGTGGCAGCATTTCCATTATGAAAAGGTGGTGAAGGAGAGGTGAGAAAGTAGTCCAAAGAATCAAGGGTTGAACCTGGTTGGAAGTGAGCATGACTGGCATTGGTACTTCTTCAACTGGTCAGTCCCAGAGAGGGGCTGACCAATCAAGGGAGGAGGCTGCAGGGGCAGAGGCACCAGATTGATCCTTAACCCCAGCTCTAGACACAGACCCAGCCAAGCCTTTCTCTTGCACCATAATTCACAAGGTATAGTAGATGAGAATGTGGATGACTCAGTGCAAACTAATCCTCACTGCGGAGACATAACTGTAAAAGAGCATCCTTTTAAGGGGGTTAGGAGCAACATTTCCTCATGTAATGTTTGGGATGGACATTCATTCATTGGGAACTGAGGAAAGAGGGTGTGTGGTCCCAAACCCTGAGGAATTTTGTGATCCAAAGTGCAAGATGGGAAAATGTCACTTTCCAACACTAGGCCCCATTCCTAAGTTAGAGAGCGCCAAGTTCCTGCCACACTAGTCCGTCCGTTGCTCCTCATGTACACTCATCATGTGCCAACCTTTGCTCCTTGAGTTATGGCAAAAGAGAGAGAGAGAGAGACAGACAGAGAGAGAGAGAGAGAGAGAGAGAGAGAGAGAGAGAGAGAGAGAGAGAGAGAGAGAGAATATGTTGATAATAATTAATTTTGTTAACCCTTCCCAGGTTATAGTCAAAACAACAAGCATTTATCATGCATCTAGTGTATGCCAGTCACTGGGCAAAGTGCTGGGCAGACAAAGAAAGGCTCAATCCTCCCTCTGAAGGAGCTTATAATCAATAGAATACCCCAACACCAAACTATAAAGTTCTGAGTGTGGAAATTTCAGACATTGTGGCAAATATCACAATTCACTGACAGGTTTGGGATGGAAATATTTTTGTAAAGTTATGATGAAATATGTTCCTTTCCCATTGAATGTATGGCCCTCAAAGGGAGGGAAAGAGAAGGACTAGAAGGGAAAATGAGAGTCAGAGGGGAGAAAAAGGAGTGAGGCAAAAAGACGAAAACAAAATTGAGGAAAGGAAGAAGGGAGAGAGAAGAGGTAAGAAAGGAAGAAGCAAAGCAGAATAAGAGTAGAATAATTCCATTCAACTCAACAAACATTAAGCATCCACTGTGTTCAAGGCACTGTGCTAAGTGCTAGGGATTCAAGACAGAGCATTACTAAAGCAAAAAATGAAACCATCCCTGTCCTCAAAGAGCTCACATTCTACTGAAGGAATAGAACATGTACGCAGATGGGCAGAATACAACGAATGCTGAGAAGACAAAGAATACTAACACTTGAGAGAGGAGGAGGGAATGAAGGAAGGTTTCACAGAGAAGACACCCTAAAGGAAATTACAGGATGATGAATTTGACCTTAATTCATGGGGAAATTCTAGAATAGATGAAATATGATAGATGAGACAGTGAGCAGACTAATGGATATCTTGCTAAGGAGGAGGTGATCGATTGCAAGGACCACCATAACTCCATCAAGCCCAGGTCATGTCCAACTAACCTTATTTCATTTTTTTAAAAAACGGAATTACCAAGATTATACAGCATATGAATGATGTTGATGAAGTTTGCCTAGATTTTTAGCAAAGCTTTTGATACAGTATTGCATGATACTTGGATTATAGTGAATAGAGAGCTTGATTCAGAGTCAGGAAAATTTAAGTTCAAGTCTGGCTTCAGACTCTTACTAGCTGTGCTGGTGCTAAAGATACAGTTTTTTAAAAAATGTTACAATGCTTGCTGTCAAAGAGAATTTAAATTGTAGTGGAGAAAGTGTCAAGAGGACAATACATATGGAGATAAGTTAATACAAGGTAATATAATTTCGAGTGGGAGAAAGTGCTGATAACGGGCGAGGGGCCAGGGGCAGAAAATCAGAAAAGGCCTCTACATGCAGGTGGTATTGCCTGGGTTGTGTACAAATTCCCTTAAGGAAAAATAAGTCTGGAAAGATAGGTTAGCTTCAGATTGTAACAGCATTGAAATACTCTCCTGGTATTTGGATGAGCAGCACTAAGGGAGCTGCTGGTGGTGGTGGGTTTGTTGGTTGGTTGTTTTGTTTTTTGTTTTGTTTTTTTTAATCAGGGAAGTGACCATGGTCAGATCTGTGCCCTAGAAGAACTGCTTTGGCTGCTGTGTGGAGGGAGAATTAGAGAGAGAAGAGACTTGGAAGCAAAGAGGCCAATTAGGAAGTTTTTATAATAATCCCCATCAGTGGCCAAGTCCTAGCCATACTACCTCTTGAAAGTCTCTGGAATCTGGAGCAGGATGATGTGATATGCTGGACTGGGAAGTCAGGAAGACCCGAGTTTAAATGCAACTTCTGACATTTGCTAGCTGTGTGACTTAACCTCTTCCAGCCTCAGTTTCCTCATCTGTAAAATGATAGCAATAATGACGACAATAATAATAACTGAGGTTTCTACCTTGTGGGTTTATCAAGAGATAATGTATGTAAAGTACTTTGCAAACTTTAATGCATTCTACAAATGCCTATTATTATTATTATTATCATCAATAATCAATTAATAAGCATTTATTGAGCACCTACTGTGTGCCAGACACTGCGTTAAGAGCTGGAATTATTGATGATGATGATAATCATACAGTTGTCCTTTCCACATGTGTGGGGGGGATGGGGAAGTTCGGAGCGCAGTGTCCCTGAGTTCTGGAAAATCTGCATAAAATTTATTAGCCCTCCTTTTGTACCAGAGAAGTCTGAATTATTGTGGTATTAAAAGATAAAATAGTTTGATATTATACAATACTATGCATATATTTTATGCATTTCTGAGTTTTTAAACATTTCCATGTCATCTACTAGCCTTTGCGTATTGTCTACGGGTTCCACAAAACTCCCCAAAAATTCCTGTTTAATTTCTTATGCCAACCTGTGATGTATGAAAACCGCAACAGAGAAAGGCATGTTGTGGAAGAGATAACTAATTATCTGTCTAGTCCTTTCCACTCACATTGACACTTTCAACCCCAGTAGCCTGGACTAGTAATGGTTAACTAACTAGTCTCTTTGTGTCTGCTCTCTCCCCTCTCCAATCCATCCTCCACAGGGCTGCCAAAATCATCTTTGTAAGGCACAAGTCCGACTGTGTTGCTCCCCTGGGAAGATTGTGACACATTACCATCATCACTGGCACTGAAGCATGTCATGGTGGTGTGTTTGGGGAAGGAGGGGCTTCATTACTCAGCCATCTGCTGATGCTTCCTCTCTGCTCAAAGTGGAGCAGCTGCAAGATTCACCACTTGTTGTAATGATAATTTCATTCTTCAGAAGCTGGAGGAAGTGGCAAGAGAAACTCCTATTTTGGATCTGACTCTGACCAACAAGGAAGAAGTGGTTATTAAAGAAATGATAGCAACCTTGGTGGTCAGTGGTAATCACAAGAAACCACAATGATGGTTCACACAAAGGGCAAAGGGGAGCTCCATGAAAGTTGTTTGTAGGCCACAATATGTAACCAACAAAGAACCACACGCACAAAGCATTGTAAAAGGAGACACCAAAGAGATGTACAATCAGAAAAGGAGGTGGCCTGCCCCCCTAACCAGCTTCCATTTCCCAACCTGTCTGCAATTCCAAGGCCTCCTAGCAAGCATGTAAAGGTCTGCCATTCAAAGGTTTGAGCTTGACTGTTGCTCCTGCTTCTTCAAGTCTGTTCCTTATACAGCTATGCAGCTTCAGGCCCAGCAATTCTCAGCCAATCAGGTGTCTTCTTAAACAGGAAAACCACCCAACCCATGTGGGTGGAGGTGTGAGATAACATATAGACACCTGTGGTGCTAAAACATGATAGGCCAGAAGGAAGTCCCCAGCACATTTGGTGGATCCCCTTATTGTGGAAGATTTAATCTTTTCACCTCTGGAATTTCTTCTTAGAATGTCCTAATTGATGAGTGTTTCAGTTGGTTCAATGTACCCAACCAGTCCCAGTCATGCTTTACACATACTCCTTGGAGTTCCTAGTAAACTCTCTGCCATCTGCTTTCTGCTTCTGGAACCATAATCAAATCAGTAATGATATTGCTACTGGAAATGACATGCCAATCTGCTCCTCAATGTCTCCACTCACTGTCCTAAGAATCTTTTAAAAATCAAATTTAGTTTTCTCAAGAATCGAGCATTTAGTTTTTTCTCACTTCTACTACCTTCCACTAAAAAAGAAAAGAAAGGAGAAAAGAAAAAGAAAATCCTTATAATAAAGAACTAAATTCAAGCAAAACAAATCTCCATGTTGGCCATGTCCAAATATGTATATTTTAGTCCAACCTCTCTAACAATAGGTGAGCCAGATTTTTCATTGTTGCTTCTCTGGAACCATTGCATTGGTCAGAATTCTTAGGTCTTTCAAAATTGTTTGAATTTTACAATGTTGATGTTACAATATAAAATTGTTCTCCTGGTTCTGATTACTTTTTTTTGCATCAGTACATGCAAATCTCCTCAGATTACTCTGAAACTATTTCTTATAGCAAATCATATTTTCCATTACATTAAAATATCATAATTTGTTCAGCCATTCTCTAAATTATGGACACCCTCCTTAGTGTCTTACTACTACAAAAAGAGCTGCTAGAAGTATTTCTATAAATGAACAGCCAGATTTCAGAAAAACCTGGAAAGACTTGTACAAACTGATGCAAAGTGAAATGAGCAGAACAAGGAAAGCATTGTATACAGTATCAGCAACATTGTGTGATGATGAACTATGAATGACTCAGCTCTCCTCGGCAACACAATGATCCAAAAGAAGTACAAAGGACTTATGGTGGAAAATGCTATCCACATACAGATAAAGAACTGATGGACTCCAAATGCAGATCAAAGCCTACTTTTTTTAAACTTATTTTATTCTTTTTTTGGGTCTTTTCCCCTTTTGATCTGTTCCTTCTTTCACAACTGTGACTAACATGGAAATGTTTTACATGAAAGCATGTGTATAACCCATTTTAGGAAGAAGGGAGGGGAATGAGGGAGGAAAAAACAATTTGGAACTCAAAATCAAGTAAAAATGAATGCTAAAAATTTTATTGACATTTAATTGGGAAAAAATAAAATACTATTAAAAATAAGTATTTCTACAAATATATGCCCTTTTCTTTTTTAAAAAATCTCTTTGGAGGTATATTCCTCTAGTAGTGGAATAAATGTGTCACAGGGCATACACAGTTCAGCAACTTTTGGGCATAGTTAAAAACTGCTTTCTAGAATGTCTGGACCACTTCACAATTCTACCACCATTGTAACTGTGTACCTGTTTTCCTGAAGCCCCTCCAACAATAGAAATTTTCCAAATTTTGCTCAACTTTGTCAGTCTGATGAGTATGAGGTAGAATCTCAGAGTTGCTTTAATTTGCATTTCTCTACCTATTAGTGGGTTGGAGCCCTTTTTTTCCCATATGGCTATTGAGAGCTTACATTTGAGAACTTCCCATCAGAACTTCCTGTTCATAATCTTAGACCATTTATAAATTGCTTTTATCCCTACAAATTTCAGTTAGTTGTTTATATATTTTGGAGATTTTTCAAAGAAAATTGCTGTCAAGGTTTTTTTTTTTAATCAGATAACTTTCCTTCTAATTTCAGCTGCATTGGATTTGTTCATGCAAAACTTTCTAATTTTATGAAATCAAAATTGCACATTTTATCTTCTGTGATCCTTTTTTCCCATCTTAGTAATAAATTTTTGCCTTCTCAGTAGTTCTGAAATGTAATTTCTTCCTTGTTCTTCTAATTGTTGATCACATAACCATTTACATTTAGGTCATGTATCCATTTGGAGCTCTATGGTGCTAGGTTCTGATCTTAACCTAATTTCTGCCAAACTTTTGTTCAGTTTCCCCAGTCATTTCTGTTAATAGTGAGTCTTTATTTTGACAGGTAGGACCTTTCAGTTTATCCAATACTAGACTACTATTCTCATTTGCTTTGATATGTCGTGTACTTAATCTATCCCACCGATAAGCCTCTATTTTTTTAACCATTATCAAATTGTGTTGATTACTTCTTTGTAGTATAGTTAGAGATCTGGTGCTGCAAGGCTCTCTTCTCACTTTACAAAAATTAATTCTCTTGAGATTCTTGAATTTTTGTTCCTCTAGATGAATTTTGTTATATTTTTATAGTTCCTTAATCTTTCGATAGTTTGATTGGTATGATATTGTACAGATAAATTAATTTAGGTAGTATATGTCATTTTTTGTCCTATTGCCTTAGTTTGCTCATGAGAAATTAATATTTCTCCAACTATTTTGGTCTGTCTTTATTTCCATGAACAGTGGTTTCTAGTTACAATCATATAATTCCTGAGGGTACTTTGGTAGGCAGTCTTCCAAATATTTTATACATTCTGTAATTAGTTTAAATGGAATTTCCCTTCCCCTACCAAGTTTTATTAGCAATGTACAGGAAAGCTGATGATTTTATGTGTTGTTGTTCAATTCTTTCAATAGTGTCTGACTCTTCATGACCTCATTTGGGGTTTTCTTGGTCTTTCTCTAGTTTGTTTTACAGATGAGGAAATGGAGGCAAACAGGGTTAGTGACTTGCTCAGGGTCACACAGCTAGTAAGTGTCTGAGGCCAGATTTGAATTCAGGAAGACGAATCTTCCTGACCCCAGGCCTGGTGCTCTATCCACTGCACCATATAGCTGTCTCTGATGATTTATATAGATTTATTTTATATATGATAGCTAGGTGGTACAGTGGATAAAGTACTGTGCCTGAAGTCAGGAGGATCTGAGTTCAAATCTAACCTCAGCCACTTACTAGCTGTGTGACACTAGGTGGGTCACTTAACTCCATTTGCCTCAGTTTTCTGTAATGATCAGTAATGTGTAATAGCTTCTGCAAAATCCCAGGACTTAATGCAATCAACTTAACGTCATCTGTAAACAGAAGCATCTGAAAGACTCCACCATCTGTGGTGAATCTCTATTCACCATTTGGTCTTAGAACCTTCCATGATAAGGCAAGTGGTGATCATATATTTTACTATTTATGCCCTACTTGATATTTATAATCAGAGGGTCATTTTTTTTGTAAAAGAAGAAAATGGCAAACCACCCCAGTATCTTTGCCAAGAAAACCCCAAATGGGGGTCACAAAGAGTTGGACATGGTTGAACTACACCAGATTTTATATATGTGTAAAGTAACTGTGAAACATTTATTTTATACTTTTATAAAATAAATGTACCTATAAATCTGTAAGGTATATTTATTTTATATATAATAAATATAAAGTGCATTAGAAATACATTTCTGGGGGCAGCTAGGTGGCGCAGTGAGTAGAGCACCAGCCTTGGAGTCAGGAGGACCTGAGTTCAAATCTGGCCTCAGACACTTGACACACATACTAGCTGGGTGACCTTGGGCAAGTCACTTAACCTCAATTGCCCTGCCCCCCAAAAAAACAAAAAAAGGAATCTATTTCTCTAATAAAATATATTTATACATATATAAAATAAACATGAAATATTTATTTTACAGATCTATAAATAAAAATAAAACAACATAAATAAGTAAAATATATTTATTTTATATCCTATAACTTTGCTGAAATTATTCATTATTTCTGTTAGATTTTTAGTTAGTTAACTCTCTAGGATTCTCTAAGTACATGATGTTGCCATCTGCAAAATCATTGCTTTTGTTTCTTCTTTGCCTATGTTTATTTTTTCCATTGCTGGAGAGAATGATTTCCAAACCAGAATGTCTCTCTGTGGTCACCCCTTCCCCTGTCTGTTTTGGCATACAGGAATAAATAGGGTGTGGTCCCATTGGACAGTCCTCTGCTCTAGTCAGTTCACATAAGAAATTTTGTGTTCAGTTCTGGATGCCATAGTTTAGGATGGACAGAGAAAAGTTGGAGAAGGTCCAAAGGAGAGTGGGCAGCCAGAGAAATGAATGGCTTCAAGTTCATTTCTTATGAGAATCCATTTCAGAACACAGGAATTTTTCCTCTGGAGAAACCTTGTGGTGGTGGTGGAACCCCTGACAGTTGTGTTCAAGTATCTGAGGGGCTATCATATGGAAAAGGGAACAGATTTGTTCTCATTGGCCTCAGAGGGCAAAACTAGGAAACATGAGTGGAAATTGGAAAGAGGAAATTTGGCGGTTTTAGTGCTGTCCATAAGTGGAATGGAATATCCTAAGAGGCTGTGAATTCTCCCTCCGTGGAGGTCTTCAGGCAAAGACTGGATGACAACTTCTCTGCCATGTGGTAGAGAGGATTCTTTTTGAAACAGAGGTTAGATCCGATGGCATCCAGGGTCTGACATTCCTTGATTTGAATAAATCCGTGGGAGATAACTTGTTACAGAAGGTTCTTTGATTCAGTGTTTTGCCGTACTGACTCAAATGTTGTTGTGTTGATTGTTTACTGAGTATAAAAACAAACAAACCCCAGAACAACATTTGATTCAGTGCAGCAAAACATTGAATCAAAGAACCTTCTGTAACAAGCTATCTCCCATGGATTTATGCAAATTATAAAAAATTCTTTGAAAACTGCAACAGTAGAGATAATTTTATTGAGATTATAAATAGATAATTGACCCTCTGATTATAAATATCAAGTAGGGCATAAATAGTAAAATATATGATCACCACTTGCCTTATCAATTCTTGCTATGAATGTAGTTGTAAGGACAGCATGTATTTTTGGAAATACATTGTAAATAGATTCTAAACTAGGCTATATATTGAACAGGGAGAAGAGAATGAGATGCATTATATTTTGGGTGGCCATAAGCTTTTCCCTAACATAATATTCAATCAATGAATCAACTGATAAATATGCATTTATTAAGAGTCCATGATGTGTTAGACATGGTACTAAGTGCTGGAGATACAAAGATAAAAGTAAAACAATCTCTGCCCTCAGGGAATTTTTATTCTAATAGAGGAGATAATATGTATATAAATAAATACATAGAATATATACTTATATCCACATATAATGAATACAAATTAGTTTTGAAAGATAGTTCCTTGCAACTTTGGGGAGGGGGGGGTTGTTGTGGATCAGGTAATGTTTGATCAAAATCCTGAAGGAAACTGGGTATTCTGAAAAATGGAGGCAAGGAGAGAGTGCATTCCAGACAAGGAGAATAGAAAGTAAAAAGGCACAGAGGTAGGAAATTGAACAATATGTAAGCAAAAAAGCAAAAAGGATAATATGGCTTGATTAAAGAGTACATGGATGTAACAACAAGCACCTTAGCATATCTAGGATGGCCTGCTAGCAGGTTCTTTGATCTGCTTTTAAAGGAAAACAACTTTAAAGGAGTCAACAACCTTCTTTAATTACATTTACTAGTTCAAGGGAAAAGTCAGCCCCCCTGATCGTCAGAGAAAATATAAGCAGAGAAAATACAAGCAGAGAAATTAGACCAACAGACAGGGTTCTGACTGCCTGAATTAAAGCAATATTGCTATATGCTTTACATACACCGCTGGATCAAAAGAGCCTTTACATCTGAGCAGTTCGGGAGCTCTGAACATATGGCTACTCAGAGTCTCGACCAGGGAATCAAAAGATCCTTCTCATAAGTGAACCCTCAAAGCAAAATACCAACTCAGAGTGTGTGTATATATATATATACTTCTCAGAGCTAGAAGGCATCACAACTCTCATGACTCAGTGCCTAAGTGGAAATTAGCAAAAGATGTCAAAGCCTTCCTACAAGCAAGCCTCCCCTATTTTTTTTACATTTATGCTTACATTTAAAAAAAATGAAATTCATTGCTCTTTACACATATAACCCCAACTTTTTGTGATCCTTAGTTGAATGTTGTTTCTAACCCCACCCCCACCTTACTGCATATACCTCATATACTTTGTGTAAACCATGTCCAATACATTTTTTCCCTCTTTCTAGTATATAGTACTTAGTAGGCAATCAACCAATTAAATGTGTTTAATTGGGTCAGGTAGCTTTCTTTATCACTTCAGTCACTGAGAATTTAGCTTCATTACTTGATGTCCCAGGCTCTCTTGCTTGCACCAACTGAGGACCATTTTGCAACTTTTTCTTCAATTCAACAAATATCTGAAGGGCCTAATCTACAAAATAGAAGAAAATGAGTGCAGAGTTTAGTTTGGAGCATTTGATGTATCACTTTTAGTAGGCCCAGTACAGATCTCACAGTACTCCATGGTGTTTCTGAACATATGACTGCTTCAATGTGACCAGAGCTTTGCCTATGCCCTATGACAATAGGCATGACATAGGAAAGTTGACTCAAATCATTCAATCATAAAACAGAATCAGACAAAATGTGGTCAGATACCCAAAATAAAAGCATCACTTTTATTGACATGTGATGATCACAGAGGACATTTTCATAGAACAGAAAAAAAACCTAGTATAAAGAAAAAGATAATATACAAATCAATATTCCTCACCTTCATCTTCCCTATCAGCACTATCTGCTCCAACCTCCTCATAATCTTTCTCCAGGGCAGCCTTATCCTCTCATGCCTCAGAGAACTCTCCTCCCTCCATGCCCTCCCCCACATACCAATGGACAAAGGCATGCTTGGCATAATCAGATCAAATTTGTGGTCTAGGCGAGCCCAGGCCTCAGCAATGGCCTTAATGGGCTCTGCATGAGGCCTATTAATGGGCAGGGAAGATCTTATACCCTATTAACCTTACAATTGAATACAAAAAAAAAATGTAAACTCCTTGGGGGGGGCAGGAATTATTTTTTTTTTGCTTGTATTTGTATCCCCAGAGCTCAGCATAATGCTTGGTACTAGAAAGCACTTAATAAATGCTTTTTTTTGCCTTAGGAAAATAAAAAGCAGAGTGTATGGAGGGGAGTAATATCTAAGAAGATTAGAAAGATAAGAAGTAACTGGGTTGTGAAGAGATTTTACATTTGATCCTAGAAGTAACAGAGAGCAAGTAGAGTTTATTGAGTATGGAGGTGACATGGTCAGTTATGTGATTTAAAAAAAAATTCTTTGGCCTCTGCATGGAGGATGAAGTCGAACAGGAAGAGGCATGAGGCAGGGAGACCAAGAAGTCCAGACAGAAGATGATATGGACTTGCACCAGCATGGTAGCTATGTGAAAAAAGAAGAGGGGACGTATAAGAGAGACATTGTAGGGACAGAAATGGCAAGATTTGGCAGTTGACTGCATATGTGGGAGTGAGAATGAGGAGTCAAGAATGACATTTAGTTTGCAAACCCACTGTGACTGAAAGAGATGAGTTTTAGAGGAATAATAATGAATCCATTGAATGTAGATAGCTTCTTCAGTGTGTTTGAAAAAGAGAATGGGGCTACCCTGTCTTGGATGATAGTTAGCAGACTTAGAGGGATCTAGTGTAGAAGATAGAGAGAGGTGGGCTGAATGACTATTTGACTCAGCTTTTGTTGATTGGGTGGACCCGAAATGTAGTCAATAACATCTTTATATCAATTTTAAAGAAGGTTTCTGTTGGGGTAACCCACCCCATGCTAGATCTGTCCTTGGTCCTGAGCTATAAAAATGTTTATGTAATACTTGAATAAAGTCATAGGTGACATGCTTTATAAAGTGGGCAGATGGCATGAATCTAGGAGGCATAACTAGTTCACTGGCTATTAACACACCACGATGAGGCAACAAAGGGTGATTTTAATGTTTATGTTCAACTATCCTAAAATAATTTGAACACACACAGGTCTGTGATCTCATTTATTTGAAGATCCTCCCCCTTCTCCCCCCTTGCCCTGTGATGCAGTTTGCAAGCCATTCAGGCCTGCTCATCCCATGCCACTCTTATCTGTATCCTCCTTATATAAGCTTGACACTGGGGGGCAGGTGGGGTGGGGAACTCACAGGTTCAAGGTCTTCCTTGATTTCTTCTGACATTGTGAGGATGTCTTCATTTTTTGTCTTCCTGTCTTCTCTTCCCTAATGACATTTTTCACTCCTCTTCTCTTTTAAAGTCCCTTGTTGGTTGTTTGTTACAGCCTGTTCATACATATCATTGCCTCTGTGTGATATTCATGTTTAATCCTTTGGAGACTGCAGTATTTCATATCTTCCTTACAAACAACATTGGTAGGATTTTGTTATTAAAAAGACGTCTGTTTTTGTAGGAAGTTCTGTGACATTAAAAGGGCTCCGCAATTTCCCAAAGTCAAGCCAGCTCACTTTCTTCCCCTTGTGCAATTCTGGGCCCAACTCACTGTCCATATGTACTTTCTGTCCCTGATGATAAAGCTCTATACAGTGCCTATCCAAATGTATTTTCTTAAGTGGATAATATAAATTCTTCATCCACTTGTTCTTTCCTGTGTGGCTGATCATGCCAAATTCTTTTCGTTGATTACAAATCTCTTCCAGGAGGTTCAGCAATGTTTCAGAGCTTGATGTAGCTAGGATGAAGTAATCCACAAACAGGAACATCTGGAGGACTTGACCATTCAAAGAGAATCTCTCTTCAGTTTGGACTCTGAACTAGTCCTCCTCCATCACAGTGGCAAACAACTTTCATAAGCATACATCCCCCTGTTTTCTGCCTCATCTGATGCAGTCAGATGCTTTTTAAATTTTGTTATTATATCTTTCAAGGAATCTGTAATGATTTTTACATGTGAATAAGAAACATCTCATTTAAAAAGAGCCTTATGTAATGTTTTCTTTTTTGTTGTTCAGTTGTTTTTCAGTAATGTCTAATTCTTTGTGACCCCATTTGGGATTTTCTAGGCAAAGATACTGCCATTTCCTTCTCAGCTCATTTTAGAGATGATGAAACTGAGGCAAATTGGGGTTAAGTGACTTGCCCGGGGTCACACAGCTAGTAAGTGTCTGAGGCCAAATTTGAACTCAGAAAGATAAGTCTTCCTGACTCCAGGCTTGACACTCTATTCATGTGCCACTTAACTGCCCTTTTCTCTAAATACACTTGATCTAACTGGTTATTCTTCTTGTTTTTGTTCTCTTTGGTGTCATTTTTGTCTCCCCTATAAGCAAATATGGGTCTTTGGTGTTAGGGCCCAAGTGTGGGGGTTATACTGTCCTTGATGGTTAAAAACAATTTGTTAGAATAATCTTTGCAAATCTTTTCCATTTTTCTTCTCCTTGTTGTCTTCTACTTTCTTCTTTAAGTGCTCTTGAGATGGCTTAGCTTAGTTGAATCTCTTATAAAGTTTTCTTTTTAAAAATTCTGAATATTAAAAATGCTAAACCAAATTATCATTTCTATATACATGGAGATAGGTGGGGGCAGGGGGGAGAAGTTGAAGAGGGAGGGCAAAGCTGACTTTAAATTGGTTTTACCCCCTACTTCTTTCTGTCTTGTGAGATTATACTGCTCATAAGGTGGACTTCAGAAAAACCTGGAAAGACTTGCATGAACCGATGTTGAATGAAGTGAGTAGAACCAGGAGAACACTATACACAGTAATGGTAACATTGTGTGATGATGGGCTTTGTTAGACTTAGCTCTTCTGAGCAATGCAATGATCTAAGACAATTCCAAAAGACTCATGATGGAAAATGCTATCCATATCCAGAGAACTATGGAGTCTGAATGGAGATTGAAGCACACTATTTTTTCTTTCTTTTGTTGTTGTTTTTTTTGTTTTTTCTTTCTCATAACTTTTCCCCTTTTGTCCTGATTCTTCTTTCACAACATGACTAATGTCGAAATATGTTTAATATGATTGTACATGTATAGCTTATATCAGATTGCATGCCATTTGGGGGAGGGTGGAGTGGAAGGAGAGGGGACAATTTGGAACTCAAAATCATATAAAAGAGAATATTGAAAACAAAGTTAATTAATGAATTTTTTAAAAATGAGATGATACTGCTCATAATCCTCTATATTTCTTTGTAAGATTTTACAGATGAGTCAACAATGAAACATGGCATCAAAAAAAGCTATTGTGAACCTATGCATCATTAATAGAGGCATACTGTCCAGAGAAAGGTATTATTAATCCTAATGCCCTTTATCCTGATTGTACTCTGTTTGAAGTATAGTGTTCAGTTCTGAGTCCTTCATTTTAGGAGGGGCTCTGACAAATTGAACCATATTCCAAAGGTATATGAGTGGGATTTTTTTGAAGGACTGGAGACCATGCTGAACAAGAATTGGCTGAAAAAAAGATTAAGAATATTTAGCTACAAGAAGAAAAGACTTAGAAGGGAATTGTGTATTAAAAGGGCTGTAATGTAGAAGAGAGACAAAATTTCTACTTGGCCCTGGAGAACAGAACTAGTGCAATGAATAGGCAGAAATTGCAGAAATGTAGGCTTGCTATAAGGAAACACTTTGTAACAATTAGAGGAAAGAAGGAAGGAAGGAGGGAGGAGAGGAAGGAAAGAGGGAAGGAGGGAAGGGAGGGAAGAAAAGAAAAAAGGAAAGGAGGAAGGAAAGTATGAAAGAAAGAAAGAAGGGAGGGAGGGAGAAGAAAGGAAAGAAGAAGGAGTGGAGGGAGAAAATAAACATTAAGTGCCTATTATGTGCCAGGCATTGTGATAAGCACTTTACAAATGTTATCTTATTTGAGCCTCACAGTCATGAGGAAGGTGGTGTTCTTATCACCATTTGCCACTGAGGCAAACAGAATACATTCCTCCTCGCTAGGATTCTTCAAGCAGAAGTTGGATGACTACTTGTTAGCGAAGTTATATAGGAGGTTACTATCCAGGAATAGGTTAGAGTAGAAAACCTTTGAGGTTCCTTCTGACTCTGAGATTCTGTGATTCTTTGTGAATGTCCTGGAGTGTCCACAGGGAATTTAAGAGGCCTGGGCCATCCCTAGTATGTGCTACCCAGTAGTCTCTCTCTGATTTCACATTACTTTCCTTCATGTTGAAGAATTCCAGTCAAATTGGCTTTTTTCGGTTCCTTGTACATGATGTTTCACCTCCCCCACGATGGCTTTGTGCATTCTGTCCCTCATGCCTCCTCATTTCTATCTCTCAGAATCTCTTATTTCCTTCAAAGCCAGGAGAGAGCTCAAGAAAGCAGTTGGTGGCTCAGTGGATAGAGCACCGGGCCTTGAGTCAGAAAGACCTGAGTTTAAATCTGGCTTCAGACACTTGCTAATTGTGTGACTCTGGGCAAGTCACTTAACTACCATCTACCTCAGTTTTTTCAACTGTAAAATAGGGATAATAATATTTACCTCCCAAGGATGTTGTCAGGCTCAAATAAGATAATATTTGCAAAGCATTTAGAATAATATCTGATGCATAGTAGGCATTTAATAAATGCTTTCTTTCTTCCTTCCTCAGCTTCTGATCCCTCAGTTATTATCATCCTCTCCCTGAAATTACTTTTACAATTCCATCATATTGCTTGTGGACATGTTGTTTCTCCTAAATAGACTGTAAGCTTCTTGGGGGCAGGCACTGTTTGGTTTTTGCTGTGATCATTGGTACATAAAACATATTTGTTGAATGAATGAGAGTACAGTAAATTTTAGAAAATGATGGAAGGAGTTTGTGGAATGTGACCTGGCCTAAGGTGTCAGGGATTTTCATTTGAATATCAGTTTCTTTGCCAAAATGTCATATGACCTTGGATAAGTCACTTCATGTCCCTATGCCCTATGTTAAGGAGTTCAACAACTCCTGTCCAAGAACAAACTCTAAAAGCTTTAGAGAAAGAATCTTAGTGACTCCTAGTTTTCACCATATTTCCAGGCTGTTCCCTTCTGTCTCTTATTAAATTCCAGCCACAGCTCCCAAACAAGATTTCCCCCCAGGAATCCGTCTGCTTCTAGTAGTTTCCATGCTCTCCGATCCCCTGTCTGGGGCAGAGGAATGACTTCCACACCAGGCTCTGTAATCACTACCAGGAGGTGCAGGCAACCAGGATGCCGAGCCAGAGCTACCTCCAGCTGGGTAGACTTGGCTTTGTAATGTGGAAACAAAAAACTGAGGTAGGGAGAAAAGGAGAGAGAGACAGAGAGTTAGAAACAGAGAGTCTGAGACAGACACAGAGAGTTAGAGAGAGGCCGAGAAACAGAGAGAGAAACAGACAGACAAAGAGTTGCAGAGGGGAAAAGATTGAGAAACTAAAGTCAGAGACAAAGACAACATGAGAGATAGACCATTAGAGACAGAGAGTCAGGGAGAATCATCAAGAAAAACAGAGACAAAGAGAGTGGAGAGAAATAGAGAAAGACAGTAAAAGACATGGTAAGAGGCATAAAAGAGAAGGAGAAACAGAGAAAGACGGGATATCGAGTGAGATGGAGAGAAGCCAAAACAGACCAAGAGCAAGAGAAAAATAGAGAGGCAGAGAGAATTAAAAGAAGAGAGACAGAAAGAAATGTACTGGGGATTCCAGTTCACATACAGGGCAGACTAGACACTCTTACATTCTGAAAGGGAGGAGCAATCAGGGACCTTTCCCACTCCCCACCCCCACGTCTTCTTCTACCCATCTCCTAAGATGTCTGAACTTTTCCAGTTGCCCAGTCAGTGAAATGGAGGGGGAATGGTTGGGAACTAGGGTCAATCTGGGTGGGACAGCTTACTCCAGGGTTCCTTACAGCAATGAGCGATAGGGCTATGAGGAAGCAGGGACCTATGCTAACCCTGACTTCTGTTCTTGTCCCTTCCACTTCCTAATTCACCAGCCCACACCATTCCTCCATCTTCTCCCAACCCTCAACTCTAGGAGTCAGTGAGAGGTCGTACATTGGGGCCAATCTGTGAACATCTGGGGCAGAAGAAGTCAGACCTGGGGGGCGATTTGCACCATAGCACGTCGGCCCAAATACTGAAGTAGAACCAGCTGTAACTGTGGAGGAAATAGGCAGCTGCCTATTCAGGAAGCAAAGCAAAAGGGAAGACAACCAGAAAAGGCAACCAAAAGCGTGGTAGGAGAAGAGAAAGAGACAGAGCAAAACAAAAGGAAACGAACTTGACAAAAAGAGCACAAAGTAGGACATGAAGGAGAGTGAGGGGGGAAAGGCAGAGGGGGAAGCGAAGCACGTGAAATGCATGATCGGATCTTGGTGTTCTCTCAAATCTCCTGGTTCTGAGATGCTGTGGTTCTGGGCAGAAGGAAAGCAAAGAGATGGCATCTGCGAATGCCCCACCCCTTGCCTTTCCCAGGGAGCTCTCAGAAAGCAGAACCCAGGAGACAAGACCTGAAGCTCTCTTGCCCCAAACCTAGCTGAATCTTCTCCCTGTGGGGAGAGGAGATATCTGGAGTGGGGATGGGTAGCAAGGGAAGGAGAAGTCCTGAATCACATTCCCAAGGTAGCTAGTTCCAGGCCACGGGGATTCTTAGAGGACGGCAGTGTTTTATTTGAAATCTCCCTATCTCCCACCGCTGGAAAGCTTGAGTTCTGTTCTGGGCGCCTGCCTGCCTCATCCACAGACCATCTTCCAAGGGAAAGAGGCAGGGAAGGTAAGAGTACAGAGACAGCTGCAGTGTAGCAGAAGGAGCTGGTTTTGGAGTCCGAAGACCCAGGCTCTCCTCCCAGATCTGTTACTTATTATTTGGGTAACTCTGGGTGATACATTCTAGCTCTCTGGGATGTAATTTCCTCCTTGGTAAAATAAGCGGCTTCGTTTAGATGGCCCCTTCCAGTTCTAAAAATCTTGTATAGTAGAAAAAACTTTGGAATGGGAGTCAGGAGTCCTGGACTCTTGTTTTGGCTCTGCCATTAACTTGCTATGTGATTTTAGACAAGTTACTACTCCTCACTGAGCCTCACGTAGACCATTATCCAAGAGTAAACTGACGGGGTTTATGCTAGATAATCTCTTAAGGTCTGCTATAGCTTTAAATCCTATGGAATTTCTCTGGGGTCTGGGGTTAGACCCTGGCTGATGCAAGGTCTTTGGGAGGCTGTCCCGATGTTTCCTGTACTCATTAGAGCAGGAAGTGTCCCTGGACTTCCTGCCCCCTCTTTTTTCCTAGAAATCCCCTGGCTTTGATGTCCCAGCTCTCCCGGGCTAAAGTAGCTGTGCCTGGGACATCCCCATGCTGGGGATGGGAGGCATAGTCACCCATAGACTTGGGCCTTGCCCCTGGGCTTTTATAGCTTCGGTCTTCACAGACAAGAAGTCTCTGAAAGGGCTAAAAAGACTATTTCTGGGCTTCAGTTTCCTGAGGCACTGTGGTATAGTGGCAGATAGAGTGCTGGCCTTGGAGTCAGCCAGTCTAGGGTTTGAATCCTGTCTCACATACATACTACCTATTGGATCCTCGGTAAGTCACTCAGCTTCTCTGGGCCTCAGTTTCCTTATCTGTGAAATGAGGCCATTGAATTTGATGACCTCAAAATTTTTTTTTCTCTCTCAGTCTATGATCTTGCTTCACAGTAAAACAGAGATACTAATACTTTCCGCCTCTTTGAGGGTCCAACGAGGTCATGGATATGAAAATGCTTCATAAAATATAAAGCTTTATATTATTATTATATAATATCTAGGAAGCCCCTTATTATACAGTCTTCACACTTAAAGTCTCCATAAGGTCCTCTGCTTGCTCACATACACTCAAAAAACTAACATAGCTCATGAGCCCCTACCAATGTGTTCACTTTTTACTAGTTTGCCAGAAGACACAGTTAGTTTAAAACAAATGAATTTGATGAAATAGCGTAGTAATAACATCGCAAAGAAAAACTACCCTAATCCCCCCAATTCCTCAGTTTACTCATTTGCCATAATTTATTCCTCCACTTTACCTCAGCTACACACAGAAATGATCAGACCCTTGATCTTGATCAAGTCATGCCCTTGATGGTTACACCCTTGATGACTCTCAGCTGTTACACTTCTCTGTTAATGAATTCTGAATTCCTCTTATCTTTCCCTTAACTGTTGTCGTTCCACCTCTCCCTATGCCTCGCAAACCCTAGTCCTATCCTTTGTCCTCACCACGAGGACATTCCCTTCACCTTTCAGTTCTTTTCCAAGCTATTACCCTTATACTCTCCTGCCTTACCCATCTCAACCACTTGGTGAACTAACTCACCTCCACACTATCCTCTATGGTAGAGTCCCTCACCTACCTCACTGCCCTAGGGGTGATCTTACCTTGTTATATCCCAGTCTTAGATTAGTCCCGTCATCCATTGCCTTCACTCCTATTTATTAGCTGCTGATTAAGGCTAGAGAAAAATCATAAAGCCACGGTGACTGAGTTCATTGCAAACTTGCTGCATTATCTCAATGGAGCCCTCACTATGCAAGGCAATTCTTTTACACCTCCCTGATCAGATCACTACCCCACACCCCACAGCAACTCTTCCAAACTTTTCATTCCTCCCTAGAATCTCCCATATCTCCTCTTTCTCCCACCTTTTCAGCTGACAACCTTGCCTCATATCTATCTCACTGGAAAAAATGCCGACCATTCTCTGAGAGTCCTTTCTTCTTCCTCTTCCTCATTTTAGGTCACTTAGAAGTCTCCCCTCTCCCTGTGTCCTCTTTCAACCTTGCTTCTCATCTTCTCATCAAGGAAAACCCCTCTACGTGTATAAGCGACCCCATTCTATCCTGTCTTTTCCTGCGTCTTCTGTCATCTCAATTTTCTCACTTTCTACTGACTGCTCCCTTCCTGCCTACAAACATACCAATGTCTCCCCCATCCTCAAAAACTCCTCACTTGATCCTTCTGTTCCTACCAGCTAACATCCCATCTCTTCTGCCTCTTGTGATGGAGTGTCTTGAAAAGTTCGTCTGTAATCAATGCCTCCGCTTTCTTTCCTCTTATTCTCTTAACTCCGCAGTCTGACTTCTGACCTCGTCATTCAACTGAAACTGCTCTCTCCAAAGTTACTAATGATTTCATTCTTAAATCTAATAGTCTTTTCTCAATACTCTTCTAACTTGACCTCCATGCAAACTTTTACACTGTCAATCACCCTCTTCTTGAAATTCTCTTCTCCTTAGGTTGTTGTGACTCTGGTCCCTCCTGGTTATCCTCCTTCCTTTGTGGTCACTCCTTCAGTCTTATTTACTAGATTTTCATCTAGGTCATGTTGGCTGGTAGGTGTCCCCCAAGGTTCTGTTTTGGGCCTCTTCTTTTCTCCCCCTATATTTTTCTACTGGGACAGTTAGGTGGGACTAGGATAGAGCACTGAGCCTGGGGTCAGAAAGATTTGAATTGGAATCCAGCCTCAGACTCTTACTGGTTATAGGAACCTGGGCAAATCATTTAAGCCCTATTTACCTCAGTTCCTCATTTGAAAAATGGGTTCACTCTGGAGAAGGAAATGCCAAACCACTGCCGTATCTTTGCCAGGAAAGCCTAGAGTCAGACACGAGTGAACAACATACTTTCTGCTGTACTAGCGATCAGATCAGATTCCATGTGTTCAGTGATCTTTTCTATTCAGATAGATGATTCTCAGGTCTATTTATCCAGCCCTAATCTCTCTGCTGACTCCCATATCTCAAACTGCTTATTGGACGTATTGAACACAGACATCTCAAACTCAATATGAGCAGAACTGAACTCATCATCTCCCTCTCCCCAAGTCCTCCCCTCTTCCGAACTTTCCTGTTATTGTTGAGGCCACAACCACCCTCCCAATCACACGAGCTCACAACCTGGGTGTCATCTTCCACACTTCCTCATTCTCTCTTCCTCCTCTATATCCAATAAGTTGCCAAGTTCTGTCAATTATTTTTTTATAACATCACTCTAATCTTCTCTTCGATGTTGGATCAGGTTCTCATAACTGGTCTATTGCAATAGCCTTCTGGTAGGTCTTGCTGCCTTAAGTCTCTCCCTACTCCCTCACCATTTCACTCCATCATCTACTGTGAAAGTAATCAAAAAAATCTTCCTAAAGTACAGGCCTGGCCACATCACTCCTTAATTAAGCAAATTCCAGCGGTTCCTTATTTTCTTCAGGATCAAAATCTTCTGTTTGACTTTTATAGCCCTTCCTAACTGAAGTCCTTCCTGCCTTATCAGTCTTCTCACACCTTACTCCCCTCTGTATACTCTAAATCCAGTGACACTAGCTTCCTTGCTTCCTCAAACAAGACATTCTATTTCCTGATCCCAGGCATTTTCACAGGCTTTTTTTGGTTTTTGTTATTTAATCATGTCCAACTCTTTGTGACTCCGGTTGGGTTTTGGTTATTTCTTGGGCAAAGATACTGGAGTAGTTTGCTATTTCCTTCATCAGCTCATTTTACAGATGAGGAAACTGAGACAAAAAGGGTTAAGGGACTTGCCCAGGGTTACACAGCTAGTAAGTATCTGGAGGAGAGAATAAGGCTGGTGACTTTGTACAGCCCTGACTCACTTGAATCCAGTTTACCTGCAAATCATGACATCATCTTCCCAATGTCGTGGTCCTCTTTGAGAACGAAGGACGAACAACAACGATGACAACGACAACCATCTGTCTGATATCAGATTTGAATTCAGATCTTCTGACTTCAATCCAGGCACTTTATCCACTGTGCCACCTAGCTGCCTTCTCACTGGCTCTTATCCCATGCCTAAAATTGTTCCCCGCCCCCCATCTCTACTTCCTTACTTCCCTGACTTTGTTCAAATCCCAGCTAAAACCCTGCCTTCTGCAAGAAGCTTTTCCTGGTCCTTCTTAGTGCTAATGCATTTCTGCTCTCCCTCTGTTGAGTTTCTCCAATTTAGACAGTCTATATCTTATCTGTACCTAGCCGTTCGCATGTCTCCTATAGTACTCCTTGGGAATGCTACTGGGTTGTTGGGTTTTTTTGTTGTTTGTTTGTTTCTTTGTATCTTCAGTGTTCAGCACAAAGCCTAGTACCTAGTAAAGCTTAATAAATGTTTCTTGACTTGAATTGACTCTCTCCCATCTCTCCCACCATCCTTCTCACAAATGTACCCTGTTCATTGGGAAAGTGGGAGAACTTAAGGGTCATATGTTAGGAGCAAACATGTAGGGCACATGCATGGAGATGAGGTCTCTGTGTAAACATAGGTAACATGTGGCCATAGAAATTGCACGGAGGGGAAATTCACATAGAGAATAGGTCAGGGCATGTGTATGGAGGGGCAACTCATGACAGGTACTATGGGGTTCCTGATGTCTCTAGGGGATGCCATAGGCTGCTCTTCTTGGGCCTGCCCCACATGGTGCTGCCTCTGCTGGGCGTGCATCAGGCTGACCCTCCAGGTTCATGCTGTGCTTCTGCTGTACCCACCTGTTAGCTCTTCTCACTTTCTCTGCTCTTCCTTTTCTGAGATGTCTTTGTACCTGTCACCAACTGGGCTTCAGAGAAGGAGTAGGATCTTCCATTTCCCCTTTAGCCTAAAGCTCAGAGCTTAAGATTTAGCTCTTTTAGAAAGAAGGCAGGCCCTTCTTACATATTCTCAGACTAATGTTTTTTAAAATTCATAATGGAAAATGCTAAATTTCAATTAGAAGTTAATAAAAATGAAAATGTCATTTTTTTCCACCCAAATTGGGATGGAATGGGAATCTAGCTGTGGACTCCTGAGGAGTTCCTGGACCTCTGTACTGGTTTGTAAATTGAATCAGAGTGGGGATGACATCTTGCAGATTTCTGCGTCTCTCAGTGCCAGCACATAACGGCATATGTATGTTTAAGGCACGGAGTTTGAACGAATGATGGAATGGATGAATTTGGGTCATTCTCCACCTTGACAAGAGGTGACCTAAACCCCATCCTGTCTCTCCTTATTCCAATAAGAGACTATTTTGGAGTGAAAGGGATGTGGCAGCAGTAGGCTGCGCAGTCTTTGTGGAAGTTCCCTCACTGAGAACCGTGTAGGGCCGGGAAACAGGGGGCTAAAATAGAAACTGGAGCATAGGAAGCTTGACCATCAAAGGGGAACACCCGGGTCCTGGGGCCTCTCCTTCCCCTCTGAAATTCCCTCTAGGGCCAGGAGGCAGGACAGCTGCTGGGCAACAGTAATAAGCAAACTAATAATAAGACTTTGTAGATGGAAATGACATTGCTCTCTTCCCTCCCTCCCCAGGAGAAGGCTTCCAAGTTATCGCCCTAAAGGGAGGAGGGATATTTGCGCTGTGAGGGGGGGTCTGGCCTCAGTTAGGGATCAGCGACCCTTGCTGAGGCTGAACTCTAATCCTAACAACACATTAATACTTCTCCAATTCTTGTCCTTCGAGTAGAGGACCTGGATCTGATTCCTAACCCTCTACCTACCTATGGGACCTTAGCCAGTCACCTCACCTCTC
Source organism: Phalanger gymnotis (assembly GCA_028646595.1). Lineage (NCBI taxonomy): Eukaryota > Metazoa > Chordata > Mammalia > Diprotodontia > Phalangeridae > Phalanger > Phalanger gymnotis. Next base: position 715,639,902 of record CM053622.1, read on the forward strand.
TAGCCTTAGGTTTCTTACATAAAATAAGGGGGTTCAGCTAATACAGAGTTTCTTAACCTGGGTTTAGGAATAGTTTTCAGGGGCCCATGGAATTGGATGGGAAAAAAGTATATCCTTATTTCACTATAAATGTTTCATTTGTAACCCATGGCTTTCTATTTTATGCAATTAAAAACATTTTCCTAAGATGGGATCTATGGACTTCCTCAGACTGTCAAAGGGGTCCAGGGAACAAAAAAAGGTTAATATTGCCATGACTAGAGGAGGGGAAAGGAGTGGATCTAGAGGAAGGCACAGTAGTAGGATTGGAACAGAGATTCATAACCTGGGGTCCAAGGACAAATTTCAAGGAGTCCGGGAATTTATTTTTTAAAATATTTTGGTTAATGTATTTCAATATCATCGGCTCCCTTTGTAATTCTAAATATTTTTATACAATGTGTTTTATGTATTTTATGTATTTCAAAGTATTATCTGAGAAGGGATCCCTAGGCTTCCCCAGACTGTCAAAGGGGCTCCAGGATGAAAAAAATAGGGGGTTAAAAACCCTCATCTAGAGGAAGGAAAGGAGAAGGTCTAGAGGGAAGGAGGACAGTAGGGCTAGAGCGGGGGTTCTTAACTGGGGTCTGTGGACAGATTTCAGGGGGGACAGACATTTTTTTCAATATTTTGATAATTGATGGAAATAAAACAGCTTTCTTTGTAATTGTGGGAATGAGGGTGTTGTCTTTTAAATAGAGATGGATTTTATTTTATATATTACTTCACCAGACAGCCAAAGGGTCCTTGATACAAAAAACATTAATAAACCTTCGATAGAGATAATCTCTAAAGTTCTCTCAGCTTTAAATCCTATTAGTCACCCTATAATCCCAAATATAAACTGAATTCAAATCCCAGATCCAGAGTCATCCCAAATGGTTTACGATCTCACTTTGGTATTGAGCCTGACTCCAGAATGAGCCTTGCTCCTTTCCCAGGTGGAGGCCTGACTCCAGCTTTAGATGGAACCCTGAACTTGGCTCCAGACTAAGGCCATACCTAAGACTGAATCTAGACTCCAGACTGAGTGCTGACCCTATAGAGTATTTAGTGGGAGTTTAGAAGAGACGTGATAGATTCCTCTGTAAAGGAGAAGGGCAGAAAAGGAAGGGAATGATGCATGTTTGTTGCCTGATCTCTTGGACTAATGCTGGCTTGGGGGGAGGGATGGAGAGGAAAATGCTTGATGATTGGGCTCTAGCAACCAACCTAGTAACCAGATTTGTTGGGATGCTGCTTAGAGGACCTAGTTATTCAGGAGGCCAGGCCAGGGAAGCTCTCGAATCCTTTCCCTTGATGGAAAATCACCCAAGCTAAATCTGGACAAACCCTAACGGTTTTCAACAATTGCTCATTGTCCCCACCCTTCTGGGACACTGATTCATGGAGACCAGGGAAAAGGAAGTTCAAAAGAGAGCCCAGGTCCTTTCCCATCCAACTGTAGTTTAATAAATCAGTCAACAATCATTTTACAAATTTTTATTGAACTCATACACACTATTGCCTTTGTCGCAAGCTGTTTCACTCTGTGCCTCAGTCTCCCAATCTGTAAAATGAGGAATTTGGATTTGATCATTTCTAAATCCTCTCTTGTGCAACTCTATGATTTATTACTGCCTTTGTTTTTATTTTTTCCCACAAAGCCATCCAAATTAGTTCACTGAAGCCAAACTCAACCTGGAATTGGAGGTTCTCCACAATTTGCCTTCAGCCTTCTTATTTTCCACAACTGCCCTCACATCAACCAATCAACAAGAATTTATTAAATGTCTACTGTGTCCTAGACATTGGAGACACAAGAACAAAACATTAGTCAATCTCCTCAAGGAACTTCTATTCCAAGCTGAGAACCAACACGTGAGCAGTTAAATAAATGGAAAATACATACAAAATAAATCCAAGACAGATTTTGAGAGGGGGTGCCAGAGGTAGGAGAGAAGATTTGGAGAAGCTAAATGGAGAAGGTAGCACCTGAGCTGAGAAAAGGAGGGAGAGCATTCAGGCAATGCGGCCAGTCTAGCCAAGGCTGACGGAACAGGAGGTGTCCAGCAGAAGGAGCGCACCTATCTTACTTGCTGGCCCCATATACTCGAAATGTCCCTCTCTGTCCTTGGAATCCTCCATCCTCCACTCTCCCTTGTCTCTCATCCGATCTTTATTTGAAATTCTACCCAGCCTTCAAGGCTTAGCTTTGGACCACCTCCTCCTGACAGCCTTCTCTGATTCCAGCTAAGCAGTGTGGTATAGTAGAAAGAGCCCTAGATCAGGAACCCTGAGTTCTAGTAGGTAGCCACGTGGTACAAAAGATAGATTAGGAGACCTGCAGTTGGGAAAACTTGTGTTCAAATCCTACCTCAGATGTTTGCCAGCTTTGTACCCTTGGACAAGTTATTGAACCTTTTTAAGCCTCTGTTTCCTCATCTGTTATATACCTCCCTCACAGGGTTATTGTAAGGATCAAATGTGAAGGAAGTGCTTTGAAAACCTTAAAGCATTATATAAATGCCAGCTACCATTATCATTACCGACCCTAGCTCTGACACTTACTAGCCATATGATCACAGACAAATCTTTGTATCTCAGACCTCAGTTTCCCCTTCTGGAAAGATGCTCCTCAAACTCCCTAGCTCACAGGATTATGGTGAGAAAGGAGGTTTGTACATCTTAAGCAAACCATAGGAATGTGAGTTGTTGTCCAGAAATTTATTAAGTGAGCAACTATTTACTTACAAGTTATTCATCTGGAAGTGGTCTCTTCCTCTTCTGGGCACCCCTCCCCCTTTTTGGTTGCCTCTCTTGTATGATTCTCATCACACTTTGCCTTGAATGGTCATTTATTTATGGCTCTGTTCTCTTCTCTCCCCACTCCCTCCTTAGGCAGCTGATGCAGATGGTCGTGGGGGTGGCTATTTAGGAGAATGGGTGCCCCTCATGTCACATGCACCATCCTCTACCTTGGCTGAGTCACCTTGGAGGAGGGATTTAATCTCTTTGGGATTAAATTCCCTCATCTATAAGATGAAGGTGTTGGCCAAAATCAGGGGTTCCTAACCTGGCATCCATGAATTTAAAAAAAAACTAATTTATAAATTAATAGTTAATAAATATTTTAACAGCTATATTTTATGATTGGTTTCCTTTGTTATCCCATGTATTTTATTTCATGTATTTAAAAATATGATTCTGAGAAAGGATCTATGGGCTTCCAGACTGCTGCCAAAGGGGGTCTATTATACAAAAAAAGGTTAAGAATCTCTGGCTTAAATGGTCCCTAAGGTCATCTCTCTGGACTCTAGGACCCTGTGACACTAATCTCTAGCATTTCCACACACACCCTGTTCCTCAGCCAGATCAGAGCCTGGGGGGCTACCCAGTCCCCTTCTAGCTCCTTTCCCAATTTGGGGCTCTTTGGAGAAGGCTTGTGAAGGAGGGCTAAAACATCGCGGGGCAGCGAGGTCTCAGTTTCAGCCTCAGTGTCTGGAGTAGATAGCCCTTCTCAGCTGTCTGGTCCAACCTCTGTTCTCTGGCCAGAGCCCAGCCCCATCTGCCAGGAGCTGGCTCAGAAGGTCCTGGAATCTGGCCTGATGGGAGCCTCCTTCTGGGCCAGGAGGAGCCTCAATTAAGCCAGCAGAGGGTGTCCATTCTCAGCCACCCAAGAGCTGCCTGATTGACAGCTGAGCAACCCCTGGGCGCTGGCAAAGAACCTGGAATTTCATGAACAGCTGGGCCCTAAGATGAGAGGAAGATGGGGTGCTGTTGGCTGCGGCTGGGGTTGGGGCTGGGGCTGGGACTGAGGCTAAGGATGAGGCTGGGGGCCAGGAGTAGTGAAAAGCAGGCGAAGGGTATCCTTCCCAGAAAGACTGTATCTTTTAATGAACTTCATGGTTTAGCACAGTGCCTAATAATATGTAAAAGCACTTTGCCAACCTTCACGTGCTTTATAAATGCCTGCCGTTATTAGCTGGGTACACAAAAAGAAGTGAAAACAGCCCCTGCCCCAAATTCTAGAGCAACAACACGCAAACAATCCAATCTGTAACCAACCGACACTGGGCCAAAAGCAGTTTTTTGGGGTGGGGGTAGGGAAGGGACCTGGAGGGTTAGTACTGTACTGTTATGGGTATGATGCAATCCCACTAGGTGGGGATGACTCTTCCTTTCAACAGTTCCAAGCCTTCCATGCTCTGGAAGACCTCAAGGCTGTCGGGGAAGGGGAACAAAGGGAGGATAGGACCACCACCCCTCCCCAAGCTCCCTGGGCAAAGCTCTGTAAGGGCAAAAACCAGGGCAGTGGGATTTCAATTCTGCCTCTGGTTGGGTCATTCAAAGGAACACCAAACATTGAATCCTCTTGGTGTGCCCAGACAGGGAGAAAATTTGCTACCTGTCATGTGTAAGCTCCCTGTCTGCTTGGGGAAAGGACCCACCACACATATGGAATCTGGCAAAGAGTCTGTAAATGTGGAGGGATGGAAAAGACCCTGAATGGGGGATTTTGAGCCCTGGGTTGGAGCCCAGGCCCTGCCCTTGACTGTCTGGGTGACCTTGGAGAGTTCTCCCCTCCCTGAGGATTAGTGGTGTGGGGGCCAGGGATGGAGTAGAGGGGGGTTTAATTTGATTATTCCTAGGTTTACTTTCCAGCTCTGATATTCAAGGACGTTGAGTCCCAGAGCTGAACTTCTTTCCAAATATTCTAGAAATTAGTCTTTCCCACTAATTCAGTGAGGCCTCCCCTTGCCCTCAATTAGTCTGAATGAGTGAGACGGCATTGCCTGCCTCCCTTGTAACTAGTCTGGAACAGGGCCCCTGCTTTCCTCCTCTCCTACCCAGGCTGATTTCCTTAAGTGCCCATCGGCTCTGGAAAAGCTGTCTGGAATGACTGGGAGGCCCCTCTGCCAAACTCAGGGATCAGAGCCCCAGCTCTGTCTTGGGGCAAGGCCAGCTCACTGTCTGGAGGGGGAGGCAAGCCTGGGGGAAGCAACAAGGCTTAGGAGCCCAATCTCTTTGAGAAATGACTTTACTGCATTTTTTAACTCCTTCTCTCCCAGTGGTCAGTCAGTCCCTTCTCTCCTCAGAGTTCGTGTGGTATATGTAGAAAGAGAACAACCCTGGACAATCAGGAGATTGGGGCTAACTTTGGCCAACGTGTTTTGCTTCTTTGGGCCTCAATTTCTTCTTCTATTAAATGGGGATGATGTCTCCCCCTCCTGCACCTTCCCCAGAGGGCTATTGACTGTGAGGCTCAAATACGGGAATGGAGGGGAAAGTTCTCTCTCTGTATGCTCTGGGGGACAGTTCTTGGGCAGACAGGTGGTACAGTAGATGAAATTCCAGGCCTGGAACCAGGAAGACCTGAGTTCAAATCCAGCCAAAGGCACTTACCAGCTGTGTGACTCTGGGCAAGTCATTTAACCTCTGTTCCTCAGCACCTACCTCCCAGGGTTGTTGTGAGGATCAAATGTAATAATCATAAAGTGCTTAGCATAGTGCCTGGCGCATAGTAGGAGCTATATGAATGATATCTATTATTATAATGTGGGTGACCATCTTTTGGAGCAGAATTGAGAGGAGAGTGAAGAGAACTGGGTAAAAAATAGCTGCCATTTCCCTAGCACTGTGCCTTTTATAAATGTATCTTCCCTTACATATTAAACCACCTAATCAAGGCTTGATTAACAGAGGGCAGCATGACATGGTGGGTGGGTCATTGAAGCTGGCATCAGCAAGACTTGGTGTTTTTTGTTTATGTGGAATTGGGGTTAAGTGACTTGCCCAGGGTCACACAGCTATTAAGTGTCTGAGGTCAGATTTGAACTCAAATCCTCCTGACCTCAGGGCCAGTGCTCTATCCACTGTATCACCGAGTTGCCCCGAGACTTGGTTTTAAAATTCCACCTCAGATACTGGCTGTGTTACTCTGTGCCTCAGTTTCCTCATCTGTAAAATGAGAAGACTCAGTGGCCTATAAGTCCCTTCCTGCTCTAAATCTATGAACCCATGAATTCTGGGAAGTAAGGCAGTGTACATCATTTTTTTCCCCAACTAAATGAGGAAACCAATTCAAAGAAGTAGAGAGTTTTAGACAGTGTCAATAACTCAAGCCCGAGTCACCTGGCTCCAAGTCTGGCGCTAGCGCCCACACACACCGTGATACTTCACCACTAACTCATTGTGTCTCATTGGGTGAGTCCCCCTCCTCTTAGGGACTCAGTGTGCAAAATGAAGGGATGGAACTTTCTAAGGTTCCTTCCAGCTCTGGCATTTTTTGTTAGAAGGCAGAGGTCAGCAAAGTGCAGGCCCATGGGCCAAATCCCACCTGAAGCTTGTTTTTTGTATGGCCCAAAGAATGGTTTTTACAAATTTTATTTGAAGATGTAAAAGACATTTTAATTTCACGGACCATTAAAAAAATCTGGCAGTGGGTTGGATTAGGCTCACGCTATTGTCTGCTGACCTCTGTTCTAAGGTGCCTTCCAGTTCTGAGGTTGTTGTTCAGTCATTTCAGGTTCTTTGTGACCCCAGTTTGGGTTTTCTTGGCAAGGATTTGCCATTTCCTTCTCCAGCTCATTTACAGATGAGGAAACTGAGGCAAACAGGGTTAGGTCACTTACCCAGGGTCACACAGTTAGTGTTATAGACGCTGCCTAAGCAGTAGTCAGACATGGCTAGTGTCTGAGGCCAGATTTGAATTAAAGAAGATGAGTCTTCCCGGCTCCAGGCCTGACACTCTATCCGCTGTGCCACCTAGCTGCCCCTCCAGCTCTGATACACTATGAGATCTCTTCCAGCTCTGACATTCTTTCTCTACTTAGAGGTCTCTCCCTGCTCCAACATTCCATGCTCCAAGGCCCTTTCCAACTCCGACATTCTTTGTTTTGAGGTCCCTCCCTCCCTGACATTTGATTCTCTCAGGTGCCCTCCAGCGCTAAGATTTTATGTCCTCAGGTCCCTCCCAGATCCTTCTCAGCTCCAACATTGTAAGGTCCTCCACTCTGCCATTCTATGTTCTTTGTTCCAAGTATTTCTCGGCTCTGACATTCTATGTTTTAAGCCCCCTTTCAGCTCTAAAATCCTATGCTCTGAGCTCCCTCCCTGATGTCATTCTGTCTTCTAAGAGTTCTGCCTCTAACGTTCTATGTTATTAAGTTTCTTCCAGCTCTGACATTGGAAATAAGAGAATAAAAATAGTACTAAAATTGATGTAGCATTTACTGTGTGCCAAGTACTCCACCATTGTTATCTTAGTTGGTCCTTATAATAACCCTGGGAAGCAGGTGCCATTGTTATCCCCATTTTACAGATGGGGAGCTGAAGCATACAGAAGGTTGTGATTTGCCCAGAGTCAACCAGCTAATTTGTCTGAGGCCATATTTGAACTCATATCTTACTGACTCTGGGCCTGGTGCTCTAACTAATGTACTGCTTAGTTGCCTTCTATGTTCTAAGGTCCCCACATACTCTGATATTTTATGTTCTGTGTTCCAAGGACTCTTTGAGATCTAGAATTTTATGCTCCAAGGCCTATTCTGGCTGATAATTTTTTGATACTCTGACATGCCTATTGCTAATTCAATACAAGGCTGACTTTTCATGGTTTGGAGCAAGATGTTTCAAAAGGGAAAATTCCCCTTTTCTACTCCCTGGGAGAGGAGGGTGGGAACCTATGAGAAACCCTGGGAGATGGAGGTGGGAGACAGCCAGGGGGTGACTGGGCACTGAAATCACCCGTGTGTGTGTGTGTGTGTGTGTGTGTGTGTGTGTGTGTGAAACATACTCGCTCACCCTCTTGACCCAAAGCAGATGATCCTTGTAAGATGTCTGGGAAGACTAGCATTCATTCCATATCAGTAGCCAGATCAAAGCCCTTTTTTGCTGGCCTCCACCCCTACCCTCCTGAAGGAGCTTCAATGGTCCACATACAGTTTAACTACAGTAGCCAGTCTTGTCCTAATACTGAGCTGAAAAGAAACAGAGAAACTTAGAGATCATCTCATCTGAACCCCCCATTTCCAAGAGGGTTGCTACCTGAGTCCTGTGACTATGACATTTATGGTCCTCTACGGTTATCCCTTCCCTTCCGTGCTGTGGGGCCTAGGGGCACAACAACCCCATGATCTGGAAAATTTGTGTAAAATTTTTTGGTCCTCCCTTTGTAGCAGGGAAGAAGTCTGATTTTTTTCTTTTTATTTCATGGGATGTTTACAGTACCTTATAGTAAAATTTAGATTAACTATGTGGTCATAGGCTACATGTAGGTCAATGGTAAGTAAAAATACTGCATGAAAAAGAAATTTCAAAAAATACGAAATACTACAGTCATTTCTTATGCTGACCCACAATATATTGAAACCATGATGGGCAAAGTCACAATGTGGAAGAGATGACTGTATAACTCTGTGAGGTGGGGATGGAAAGGATTACCACCTGTATGAAACTGAGGCTAAAAATGGGCAGTGTGGGAGCAGCTAGGTAGTGCGGTGAGTAGAGCATCAGCCCTGGAGTCACGAGGACCTGAGTTCAAATCTGGCCTCAGACACTTGATGCATTTATTAGCTGTGTGATCTTGGGCGAGTCACTTAACCCCAATTGCCCTGCCTTTCCCACTCCAAAAAAAAAAAAAAAAGAGTGAGTAATGTGATGTATCAGAAAGTTCTGGGCTTGGAATCTGAGGCTTAAAAACCTGGCTTTGGAACTTTCTACCTACTTGACTCTAGAGGGCAAGGCACTTAACATCTCTAGGCCTCAGTTTCTTAATTAATAATAATAATAATAAATAACTTATATTTATGTGGCCTTTTAAGGTCTGCAAAGCACTTTACAAGTATCATCACATTTTATCCTCACAAAGACCATGGGAGGTGTGTGCTGTTATCGACCTCATTTTACAAATGTAGAAACTGAGACAAACAGCATTTAAGCGCCTTACTGAGGACCGCACAGCTAGCAAGTGTCTGAGGCTGGATTTGAACTCTCGACTCTCTGCCTCCAGATCTGGTGTTCTACCCATTGTGTCACCCAGTTGCCTCAAAGCTGGACTGGATGGCCTAGAAGGTCATTTCTAACTCTAAATCTATGATCCAACCACAGGGACAGGCTGCAGGTAAGAGATGGGGACTAGGCTTCAGGGATCAGAATATGAGTGGAAGTAATTGCGTCGAGGCACAAGAACAAATGCTCTTATATCCCAACGAGAGCCAGGACAAGAATTCAATTAAAGCCAGTCCAGCAAAATTAGCAAATATTTATTATAGTGCCTAATGTATGCAAGATCCCATTCTGGGTTTTTGGAATATGGAGATAAGAGCAACATAGTCCTACCCTGAAGGGGCTTACATTCTATTGAGGAGATAAATTGTGATCAGAGAAAAGGTCATTTGAGGAGGGAGGCGAGACACCAGGATCTGGGGGACTGGGCAATCTGGAAGGACTTCAAGGAGGAAGGGCACCTGAACTGAGCACTGAAGGAAGACAAGGCTTCTGGGTAGGAAGGATGAGGGGGAATATTCTAGGAATGGAGGATGGCTTGTGTGAAATCATGGAGGCAGGAGATGGCATGACAATGGTGAGGGAAAACTTAGATGGCAGGTAGGGGAAGGGAAGGGAAATGATATGAAATACAATTGGAGAAACAAGTTGGAGCCAGACAATGGGGAGCCTTTGACACCAGAGGCAAGGGGGAGTCAGTCACTGGAAGGTTTTGGAGCAAGGGTGTGACGTGATCAAAGTAATCACATTGCCGTTGTGTAGCGGATGCATTAGAGAGTGGGAAGCATGGACACAAGGAGACCAGTTAGGACGGAGACTATTGCAATAGTGCAGACAGGAAGTGAGGAGGGTCTGAAGATTTACTGTTTTTGCCTTTACAATGTCTCTCATATATATCCCCTTCTTTCCACTCACACAGCCACCGCCCAAGTACAGGCTCTTATTACCTCATGCCTAGACTATTGCAAAAACCTTTTAATTGCTCTCCCCGCCTCTCTTATTGCCCCACACCAATCCATCTTCCATCTTAATTGCCAGAGTGATCTTCCAAGGCTCAGGGAGAGCATGTTACCTCCACTCAATAAACTCCAGTGGCTCCCTATTACCTCCGGAATCAAATGTAAAATTGTCTGTTTGATTTTTAAAGCCCTTCGGGATCATTGACTATTCTTATCTTTCTGGTCTTCTTGCATTCTTCTTGTTGTTCAGCCATGTCCAACTCTTTGTGAACCCGTGGACCTCTGTCCATGGGGTTTTCTTGGCAAAGATATTAGAGTGGTTTGCTGTTTCCTTCTCCAGTGGATCACTGATCCAAAGGCACATGGAAGTTAAATGACGTGCCCAAGGTCACACAGCTACGAAGTTCTGAGGCTAAATTTGAACTCAGTTCTTCCTGACTCCGAGCCCAGTGATCTATCCATTGATCCACCTCGTTGCCTTTTTATACTCTACTCCCACCCGTGTGCTCTCCAATCCAGCTACGTTAGGCCACTTATTGCTCCTTGAACATTATTACCCTCCAAAGCCACACTCTGCGCCTTCTCACTAGCTGTCCCTCCTCCTCCTGCCAGGAATGATTACCTCGCTTCTTACTCTTCTTGAACTCCTTTGAGATTCAGGCCAAATCAAGAGGCAGCTGAGGTTCGGTAGATAGAGGTCTGGCTTCGAAGTCAGAGAGTTCTAAGTTCAGGTCCTGACTCTGACACATGTAGGCTGTGTGACCCTGGACAAGTCAGTGAACTTCTCTGTGCCCCACGCAACTTGGTAAGATTATCAATTGTGAAGTAGGTATCTATCCTCATTAGTATAGGACATTCCATACCAGGAGCTCCCTCTCCTAATAAAATAATGGGTTTGGTATAAAAATAAAAGACTTAAAAAAGATTCAATTCAAATCCCACCCCCTGTAAGAAGCTTTTCTCAATATACTCGCCCTCCCTCATTGCTCGTGCCTTCCTCTGTGAGTACTACCCATCTGTGGGAATGAGGCGCCATTATTTGTATGTTGTCTCCTCAGACCGTGAGCTCCTTGAGGGCAGGGACCACGTTTCTGCCTTTCTTTGCAGCTCTACCACTTAGCTCTGTGTCTTAACATGTAGTTAAGTCCTTAATAAATGCTTGTGGGTTGACTGAACTAGGACAGTAGTCTTGATTGTGTTGAGAAGGGAACAGAAGAGAGAGCTGTCCCTGGGTAGAATCAGGAAGTGGCAGCTAATTATACATGGGAGTAGCTGAGAGACAGGGCAGAGTGAAGGATGGTTCTGGGTTTCTAGACCTGGATCATTGGCTAGCTTCCCTAGAGATGGGAAAGGTGGGAGGAAGTGAAGATTTGAGAACAAGGGGCAGGAGAAGGGAAGATGACCAGTTCTGGTTTTGATATATTTAGTCTGATATACCATTGCAACATCCGGGGGGAGAAGACTGGCAGGCAGGTCAGGATGTTGTGTTGGAGTTAGGAAGGAGACAAGGGCTGGATGTATTGGTTTGGGAATCATCTGCAGAGAATGATAATTAAGCCTGTGGAAACTCAAGAGGGCTTAGGACACCCACAGAGAAGGGATAGAAGATAAGTGATGATACAGCAAAGATAACGGAGGAAGAAAAGTTAGATAGGAAGAGAAGCACAGAAATAACATGCTATGGAAGCCAAAGGAGGCTGGTGGAAAGTGTCATAGAAAGCAGAGAGGCCGGGAAAGACGAGGACTGTGAAACAGGCCTTAGATTGATTAGTCAAGCGGTTTCAGAGAAGTGGTAGGATAAGAAGCCGTAAAACTAGGGGTCGAGAAGTGATCTGGTAAAGAAGTGGCGTTTAGTGAATAAAAACATGTCTTTCAAAGAGGTTGGTGGTGGAGGAGGGAAGGGAATGGAATAAGCATTTATATAGTGCCTACTGTGCTGAGCACTGTGCTAAGAACTTTTTGCAAATATTATCTCATTTGATCTTCCGGGCATCCCCTTAGATTCCAGTTCTTTGCCACACGAAAAACATCTGCTATAGGTATTTTTGTACATATTGGTCCCTTCTCTCTTTGATTTCTTTGGGATATAGACCTAGAAGTTATGTGTGAGGATTTTTTTTTCTAGGATAGGGGAGAGATAGGTAAGTTTGTAGGCAGCAGGAAGACAGTATGTAGAAAGGGAGAGATTTAAAGATTATAGAGAGAGTAGGGATGATGATGGGAGCATTCTACAGCAGAATATGGGGTAAGATCGAAGGTACATTTAGAAGGTAAGGAGAAGGGTTACCTCTTCTTGTGAGATAGAGGTGAAAGAGGAGATAGTGGGAGAAGATATGAGTGATGTGAGAGGAAGAGGGGAGAAGAGACAGCTCTTGACTAATGACCTTAATTTTTTCATTGAAATATGAAGTGAAATCCTCAGCTGAGAGGATTGGTGTAGGGGGTGCCTTTGGAAGTTTAGGAGGGATGAGATAGCTTGGAACAGTCACTGTCATAGGAGGGATATTGAATTGATTAAGAAAGTACAAAAAGATTGCCTTAGTAAGAGCTTAAATGAGATTACTCAATATAACCTTATAAGTAGACCCAGTCAGCACAATTTTGTGATTTTCTCCAGCTTCATTCAGCAGCTCATGAATGTGGAAGCAATTTATGGTGGGAATAACTGGAACTTAGAAAGGAGAGATCGGGAGCATGGGAAGGTGGTAAGTGGGAAGAGACTAGAATGTAGAGGATAACAGAGGTGAGGTGGTTCTTCAATAGGTGGAGATAGGTAAGGAAGAAGAGTGTAGCCAGTGCAGGAGATATGGCTTGGGAAAGAACTGAAGGATGGAGGAAATGAAAGTCATGGTGAGGATAAAGAATAGGGTTAGAGGTGAGACAGAGGAAAAGATGGAATGATCAAAGATTGGAGTTCGCAAACACAGAAGTAGGGCAATAATGGGTGATGTTGGCAAGGTCAAGAATATGATTATTTCTGGAGGTAGCCTAGGTGGAATGAAGGAGAAAATCGTGGGAAATGAGTAGTATGAAGCATTGTTGTAGGCTGTCTTCCAGCTCAACTATTTTATAATTATGGGCCCTTTCTGTTATAAAGTTCGATTGAAGTGCTGATGTTCATAGAGCAGTTAAAGTTTGCAATGCAATTCACATGTTAATCTCACAAGAGCCCTCTGAGATAGGTACTAACAGGTGTTTTTGTTCCCAATTTTTAGGTGAGAAAACTGAGCCTCTGAAAGGAGAAATGATTTCCCTATGATAATTTGGCCATTAAATGTTGGAAGTAAGATTTGAGTACAGGTCCATTCTGACTTCAGGTCCAGGGTTCTTTCTACTACCCCACACTGCCTCAATTCTGTTTTATCCCAGGCTATTTTTGAGGGTTCATTCAGGCAGCCTCTCACGAGACCATCCTGAACATTATTTTCATTTCTTCCTGAACTTTGCCTTCTACTCCTGCAGTTGTTAGCCAAGTATCTCACAGAAACCACTTGCAGGCAATGGTGATGAGACTCCATGCCAGGCTCTTGGATTCAGAGGGGACGTGTTCTGGTAATCATTCCAGTCTCATCCTTGGGAATAAAAAGAGGCTGCAATTCCCAAGGGACTGAAGGTTGCTTAGGCCTCAGCCAGTTTCACAAGAGGAGGGGAAGGGAAAAAGTGGTTAGAAGTCCAGGAGCAGAGCCTTGGCTTCACTCCCAGGGCCCTCTCTGCCCCCTGCCTCTGCTGGGACATCGAACCCTTGAGCACTGTGGCATTTGGTCATCCTGGCTGCCTGGCTCGGATCCCAGCTTGACATCACGCAGAATCAGAGAATCTGAGAGTTGGAAGAGAAATGAGAAGGCAGCAAGAGCAGCCCATACCTGAACAGTAATCTGCTCTAAGTGTCTCAGGGTCATCCAGTGTCCACCTGAAGACCTCCAGTGATGGAGAAACAACAACCTGCCCAGGCAGCCCATTCTACTGTTCGATAGCACTTGTTTTTCCTTATATCCAGCCTGAATCTGCCTCCCTGAAACTTCCACTTTGGTCCTAGTTCTTCTCTCTGGGGCCCAGAAAAATAAACACCCATCATGCACACACACAACAGTCCTTCAAGTACTTGAAGAAGCCCATTGGCATCTCTCCCTCTCTGTTCCTCCTCCTCTCCACTCCCCTCCCCAGCCAAAGTCTTCTCTTCTCCAGGCTAAACATAACCAAGGAGTGGAGACATCATCACTGGAGCGGTGAGAGCGAGTGGCCTAGCCGTGGTGACGCTCAGCTACTGATTCTGGAGCCCTCTTTACCCAGGAACAGACTACCATATATGGTAGCTGTGTCTGCTGTGCCCTGTGTCACCAAACTGCATGAGAAAACAATGTCTGGAATGTAACAAGCAATTAATAAATACTTGTTAACTTGTGGGGGATGCCTCAACCATCCTTTACCATGGGGTGTCCAGGGAGGTTGGGGGCTACCATTGACAACTAAGGCCCTAGCTGAAGCCTCCCTTTTCTTCACTGAACTGGGGAGGATAGGGCTTTGGCCCAGGCTTTTTCAGGGATTAGAATTAAAGCCCCTCTTGCTCTGGAACATATGGCCACATGTAGGTATTACTTGTTTTGCCTTGCTTCACAAAACTACCTGAGGGGGGAAAAACAATGGCACAGGCCTCTATAACCACAGAGTGTCCAGGAATCTGACCTCCTGCCACCAGGACTCCCTCTAAGACCAAAGCCTCAGAATCACCGCCCCCCAACCCTCAGAGCCAAGACCATTTCCCAAATGCAGAGCATCTCTTAGGAGCAGAAAGGAGAGGAGAGAGGTGGGGAGGGAGGGAGAGAGGTAAAGAGGGAGGGAGGGAAGAGTGAGAGAGAGAGAGAAAGAGAAAGAGAGAGAGAGAGAGAGAGAGAGAGAGAGAGAGAGAGAGAGAGAGAGAGAGAGAATTTAGTAAATGCTTATGCTTATTATGGGCCAGTACTAAGCACCGGGGATTTAAATACAAGCAAGCAAGGCAATCCTTTCCCTCAAGAAACTTTCATTCTAATTGAGAGAAGACACTACATAGAGGGGAGCTTGAGGTGGGGAGGAGAGAGGAAGAGCAGGGTTCTCTCAAGATAGTAACATGATATTCAAGGAGGTGGAAGAGGATTTTGGAGGGAGCCCAGGCAAGAGTGAGGTGAAGCCTGTGTGGAGTTGGTCAGTCAGTAAATGTGTATTAAGCTCCTACTATGTGCCAGGTAGTCTGCTAAGCTCTGGGGATACAAAAAGAGGCAAAAGACAGTCATTTTTCTCAATGACCTCATAATCTAATCTAATCTAATGAGCAAATAAATGTGTACAAACAAGTTATATACAGGATAAAATAAAATAATTAAAAGAGGGAAGGCATTAGAATTGGGGGGGTGGAGTTGGGAAAGGCTTCCTGTAGAAGAAGGGATTTTAATTGGCACTTAAAGGAAGGCAAGGAATTCAAGAGGCTGAGATGAGGAGGGAGACCATTCCAGGCATGAAAGACAACTAGAGAAAATACCTAGAGCTGAGATATGGAGAGTCTTGTTCATGGAACAGCCGGGAGGCCAGTGTCACTGAAGATCTTTCCAAAATGATGGTTCCAGAGAGGGTTCCAACAATGAGGACAGGAGACCCCAGGGCAGAGTTTGTTCAGAGTGTCAATGTGACAGAGGGAGAAAGAGGAGGATCCCTAAGCGATCCCAAGGCAGGTAGAATCCCCTGACCTCTTAGGGACCTGGCAAAGGAATGGGCTGGCACCAAGGGGGAATTCAGTTAAGTCCCAGGGGACCCAATTATCAGGTATTCGTTGACCAGACATTTAAACCAATCCACCTGCCATGGTATTTAGAGAGAGTGAGGTCACTGATGCCCGCTCTGTTATCATAGGCATCTGGAGGGTGGGAGTTCCATTCACTTGGTGCCTTCCCCTTTAATCTGTGATTAGAATCTTAATGGTAAATCTTAAAAGGAGATGGGGAGAATGTCAGCAGAGGTTAGTTGTGTATATATTGGGGGACAGGGGATAATGTTGAGGGGCAAAGAACACTCTTTTATAGGATTCAATTATCAAGACAAAGAAAGTGACCTATCTCCCTGAAAGGCCTGACTGTACCTATACAGGGGTTGAGGATGGACATGGGTGCCCGGGAGATGATTGTTATGTTCCTGGACGTGTGGCGAGGGAACACATCTTCCTTCATGTACTCTCTGGCCCTGCTAAGCCATACTCTAATTGTTATCATTCCTGGTATAGTTCATCTCTCCTGTCTCACCCTCTGCCCCTTGGACTCCTCAGCTTTTTCCGAGGCCTAACTCAGATGTCTCCTCTTGCATTATTTCTCCTAGTTATTAATATTCACTTTCTTCTCAGATTACCATGGATTTACTTACTCTGTGTGTGTTATATTTCTTCAGTACAATGTAAGTTCCTAGATAGAGGACTCTTTCATTTTGCCTTGGCATCTCCAATGCCCAGGATAGTGCCTTCTATATGAATATTTTCAAGAAATGAAATGAATGAAATTTTCAACAACATTTTCTTTAATTGGAATACTAACAAATAACATCTTCAATATGATTTCCATCATTTGCGATGCAAAGGTTGATACGCTTTGCAAGATTCATGTGAACTCGATGCAATAAGTCCACATTGCTGTCAATTTTAGCACTTTCACTCTTTATGTGTTCAATCAAGTGTGTTGCATCTGTGATTTTCATTGAGGACACCTTCTCCTTTAGCATACCCCAGAAAAATAAGTCAAGGGGGCTAAGGTCTGTTAATATTCCAGATATTTAAAAATATTCATTTTTTCCTATGTGTCCAGACTTTAGGGACACCAGGTATTATGCATATCATACATGCTAAATTCAGTTTAATTAAACTGGTCCTTATATACCAAGATCACTGCTCCCTCACCACCCTGTTTGCTTTCCTCTATGCACATTCCAGGGTGATGTCCAGATCTGGGTGCAGTATTCCATATGTTGACCAGGGCAAAATACAGTGTTTTGGGTACTATGCCCCTTCTAATGTGTTCTAAGATGGTTTCCACATCATACTGTTGACTCATTTTGTACTTGCAGTTCATGAAAAACCCCAGATCTTTTTCACATGAATCAGATTAAGAAACTGAGGCCAAGAAAGAAGAGACTTACCTAAGGTCACACAGTGAGTTAGTGGGAGAGCCCTGAACCAGTGTCTCCTGAGTGTTACCATGTTGCACTGTTACCACTGGGGCCACTTCACAAGACACTTGTTTGAAAGGGAGAGGGAGTGAAAAGAGCTCAAGAATAGGGTCATGTGACCAGATTTTGAGTCCTGCCTCTTCTACTAACTCATTCATTGTGTAGCCTTGGGCAAGTCATTTTCCTCATCATGAAACAAGTGGTCTCTAAGAACCCTTTGAGCTCTGACATTCTATGTTCTGAAGTCCTTTCCATCTCTGACTTTCTGTGTTCTGAGGTCCCTCCCAGCTCTGATATTCTGTGTTCTGAGGTCCCTTCCAGCTCTGACATTCTGTGTTGTGAGGTCCCTTCCAGCTCTGACATGCTGTATTTCTATAAATCTATTCTCAGAGTCTCTCCGGGGAGCACGTCTGACTGTCTCTGCTGTTGACGCAAGGTTTCCTGTGATTCATCCATGAGAAGCAGGATCTCGCTGTGCAGAACTTCCCCCCTCCCCATCCCCCGCCTCTCCTGAAGTCTTCCAAATCAACAGCTGAGATCCTTCGGAAGTTGAGCTGGAGCCACATTTATGATTGTTAGATGCCGCAATCCTAAGAAGTCAGGCTGATTTGTTCCTTGAACAATGTGGGGAAGAAGGAGTAGAGTCCCTGGTTTTACTGGGACTTTTTGTCAAGTGCATTAGGAGAAGTGAAAAAAAAAACCCTGGTCTGTGAGTCAGGGCATTTGGGGGTGAGACCCCACTCTGTGTCTAAATAATAGTGAGATTTTAGGGAGCCACTACCTCTCTTGGAAGCTTTGTGAAATGAAGGGATTTGGTTCAATGATCCCTGGCTCCCTTTTCAGGTTTCAGGAACATTTCATTTGGAGGCCAAATTCAAGTTCCAGTTCTCTTAGTAGCATGGTTTGCCTTTGGGCAAGTCACTAATTTTCTAGGCCTCAGTTTCCCCATTTATCAAATGGAAAGAGAATTTTTTCATCACCTACTTCATAAATCTTCGTGATAAAAGTGCTTTGTAAGCAGTGGCATACTGATAAATATTTAACTACTGGCTCTCAAAAATGTATGATTAAATATTGTATGATGATCAGCTGTCTGTGACTTAGCTTTTCTCAGCAATACAATGATCCAAGACAATTCCAAAGAACTCATGATGGAAACTGTTGTCACTTCCAGAGAAAGAACTGGTGGCATCTGAATGCAGATAGAAGCATACTATTTTTCACTTTCTGTATTTTTTCTGTTTTTTTTTCCTTTGGGTCTGTGTTTTCTTTCACAATATGACTAACACGGTAATATGTTTTGCATGATTGAACATGTATAACCTGTATCAAATTGCTTACCATCTCATGGAAGGGATAGGGGAGGGAGAAAGAAAATTTGGAACTCACATTTTTTTTAAAAAAATGAATTTTAAAAATTGTCTTTCCATATAACTGGGGGAAACAAAATATTATTTGAAAAGAAATTGATGTTATATTAAAAACAAAATATATAAATAAAATAAGATTTTTAAAAAGATAAAAATATATGCATAACACACTTTTAAGTTCAATCTGTATTATTAAATATTTATCATTTTCTTAAATCTAAAAATAAACAAAACAGTAAATCAACTCTTGATATCTAGTATTTGCTTATTTCCAAAGTGTAAATGCCCACGTTGAAAATTTAACAATTGGCTCTCACTAGTTGGCTCCAGCAAAACCCTGTTTGGAAACTTTACAGTACAAAAGAGATACAGGTTATTGCTGTGATTACTTTCTATGTTCCTTCCAGATCTAAGTATTTCTTCTTCGGGATAAACATGCCTAGTCTTTTCAATTAATGCTAATGTGGCATGATCCATTAGATTATGGTTTCCTTGAAAGCAAGGACTCTTTTTGTATCCCCAGTGCTTAGCACAATGCCTGGCACATAGAAGGCACTTTTTGTTGCTGTTGTTTAGTTGTTTCAATCATGTCTGACTCTTCATGACCCCATTTGGGGTTTTCTTGGCAAAGATAGTAGAGTAGTTTGCCATTTCCTTCTCCAGATCATTTTATAGATGAGGAAATTGAGGTGAATAGGGTTATGTGACTTGCCCGGGGTCACACAATAGTAAGTGTCTGAGGCCAAATTTGAATTCAGAAGATGAGTCATCTTGACTCCAAGGCCAGCACTGTATCTTGTTGTGCTTCCTAGCTGCCCCCTACTAGGCAATTAGTCAATGCTTATTGACTTGCTGACTTGACTTGTCTCTCATATGTTTATCATTTTGTAGATTCCCCTCTGGACATTTTTTTTGTTTTACAATGTCTTCCTAAAACATGGCACTTGGATTCAGACCCAGTACTTCAGATGTTGTCTGACCAGAACAAAGTATAGCAAGATTGTCTGCTTTCTCATTCTAGACCCCTTGCCTTTCTTGGCTGAAGAGAAGATTAGTTTTACCCTCTCCCTTTTGGTGCCCTGTTACACTACTGACAATAAAACTCCCATGTCTTTCTTGTGGACCTGGCACATTGAGCTCAAATATAAGACTTTCCATCTACTGCTATGAAGTCTCGTCCTATTAGAATTGGCTTATTAATCTAGCCTGGTTTTTTTTAGATCTTCACCTTACTATCCAACATAATAGCTATCCATCCCAGCTTTATGCCATCTGCAAATTTGACGCAGAGGTAATCTGCGTCTTCATCTAAGTCACTGATAAAAAATATTGTCCAGCACAGAGCTAAGGACAGGTACCTGGGCCAGCCATAGAATCAAATGTAGTTTTAATTTAATTCAATAGTCACGTATTAATTGTCTACTATGTGCAAAGGTGTTGTGTCCAGCACTGGGAGTGACAGAATCCTTACTCTCAAACAGTTTAGAGTCTGACAGGAGATGTAACACGCATAAAGATAAATATGAAGTAAGGTAGAATTGGATCAGAGCAAACAAAAGACGGGTCTCTAGAAATGCTACAAGACATGCAACTCTAGGAGTCAGAGCTGGAAGGGATTATAGAAGCCATCCAGTTTATTTCTCTCCTTTTATGGGTAGGGAAACTGAGGCCCAGAGGGGTAAAATGATTGACCCAAAGTCAAATGATTGTGCTCTTGAACTGCACATTCTGCCTCTGTCTTCCTACGATTGCACTCATTTATTTAAGAGTTCAACAAACATTTAAGTGCCCAGATATGATATGATTCCTACTTTCATTGAGTTCGCATCCTAGTAAAGGGATAAGTGATAAACACCATTGACTACGACCCTCTGATGAATTTAGACACTGTTTCATAAAAATTTAAGAAGGGAGAGAGAATTTTCAGCCAGAGGAAATCCTGGAAGGCTTTTTGCAGGAGCTGGTACCTGAGCTGTGCTTCAGGGAATATGAGTCAACCTTGTGTGTAGCTTCTTCTCCCCTTTTATTTTTTTATTTTTTTCTTCTCCCCTTTTAGCACAACAAGAGCTCAAATGGCTCAAATTCCTGGGTGTTAGGCACTTTCTTCTGCATCAAGGCTGAGAAATACTGACCTCACCCTTCTTTTGGTCAAACAACTGAAGATTTTTGAAGGGTTTTGTCAAGAAAATGAAGATGATATGACCAACAGCATATTGGTATAAGACGAGTAATCATGGAGATGGCATAACTAAGAGAGATGAGACATGGATGAGTTGAAGACAATGGTATCAGGGAGAAATAGGCAATGCTAGACACAAACTTGGCCCTTCACTAAAGTCTTCAACCCTTGGACCACCCAGGAGTACCTTCTGACTAAAGAGAGAGCCCAAAGATATGCCTTCACTGCTGGAGATGTAAGCTTGGATGAGTCTGAGTCCCAAATCACTTTGAGGTGAGGGTGGAGGAAATGGAAGGCACCTCGGGCAGGGCAGCTAGATGGCACAGTAGATAGTGTGCTGGGCTTGGAGTCAGAAAGACTCTTCTTCCTTAGTTCAAATCTGGCCTTAGACACTTACTAGCTGTGTGACCCTGGGAAAGTCACTCAACACTTTGCTTCAGTCTCCTCATCTATAAAATGAGCTGGAGAAGAAAATAGCAAGCCAAAGCCATATCTTTGTTAAGAAAACCCCAAACGGGGTCACAAAGAATTGCAAATGACTGAACAACAACTGAATCTTCAGGCAGCAATGTGGTAGATATTGTTTTCACTGATTTACTACTCATTCCTGTTCTGACTGAATGTTTAAACTTTTAGTGGTGTTTTGTACATAAATCTGCTAGTGCATCAGTGGTATTCTAACCTTATAGCCAAAACTCTGATGTAACTTCTTTGGTCCAATTTGTTTTCCAAGATGGCGACTCAGAGACATAGGATTGGTCCAGGTGTTTAAAAGTGAAGAGACTAGGGAAAATGGCAACTAGACAGATTTAGTAATGCCAGTATTCCTGCCCCTGAGTTGTACGGAAGCCTTCAAGCACCAAATCTACCCAGTGAAGGCAGTATTTAAGGACAGTTTGAACTGAGATCAGTGGCCTGAACCAACCAGATTGAAAGCGGAAGTTCTTAGTTGTCAGAAGGGAAGGAGCTAGCAGATGGACCACAGTGAAAGTGAAAAGTGATTTCCAGACTTCAAACCCCTGTAAGTACTGTAAGTTTAGATTGTTTCTCTCTATGTTACATGCTACAGATTGAAGTTGGGACTTTATGGTCAGATACTGACTTCCTAAAGTCCCATGATCTATCTGGTGTGGCTATGCCTGATGGATACAGATGATTTTTCCTGTATTGAGGCTGGACTTGGGTTGTATATGAAATGAAGATCTTGGTAATGCATATATCTTTTGCTTTGCAGCTTGCTACACTTTTATCAAATCTATCTAAACTTTTGCTTAATCAGAATAATGACCTGTAGTGGAGGTAATGAAAATAACTCTGAGATCTAGGAAAGGAAGGGGTGAAGCTATGGAGATGGGAGCTGAGCTTTTAATTAAATGATGTGATGCAGCATTGTAGGGTGAAATGTTGGGTTGATTGACAACCACCCCTGTCCATGGTCCTGAATATTCACTGAGGCCTTGCTATATTACATATGGCTTGATATTAGCATGGTAAATACCTGAATTAACAAGCAGAAATCCCTATTTTTTTAATTGGGTGAGGAATAATGAGCTAGGAAGGGTAAATTACCATTAAAATCCCTTTTACCAAAACCTGATTTGTGTGGGTTCACCAGATGGGACCTAATGGTCTACAGTATGTGAAAACTGTGCCCATCAATTGAGGAATGGCTAAACAAATTATAGTATATGAATGTAATGTAATATTTCAATGCCATAAGAAATGATGGATGTGATGAATTACAGAGAAGCATAGAAAGATCTACATGAACTGAGGCAGAGTGAAACGGAGCCAAGAGCCCAATACACACAATGACCACAACAATGTCAATAGAAAGAACCCCACCCCCACATGCAAATCAAAAGTAAATGTTGCAAAATTATAAAAAACAACCATATAGACATATGATGAGCAAGACAGTCTCACCATTTACAAAGGTGGAAAGTCCATAAGTGTTACCGATTGCACAGATTTCCATTTTACAAATACGTTGATCAGTTATGATGACTTTTTTTTCCTCTTCTTTTTCCTTTTATTGTCTTCAAAGCACAATTTGTTATGTGAGATGCCTCTCTAGAAGTGAAAAAGGGAAGAATAAATAAGGAAGCTATGGTCATGTAAAAAGGCATCAATAAATCCATATTTAAAAAGAAATGTGTGAGCTACACAGGTTATAAATCTTAAATGTTGTGAGCACACAAATTTAGAATATAGTCTAATCAGCATGGGAGGGGTTTATTAAGAGAAGGTTTTTTGAAGATGAACTTTTAAAAAAATTATTTTCAGTTCTGGATTCTTTCCCTTCCTCTGCCCTTCCTTTACTCATTAAGAAGGCAAGAAATGTAATACCCATTATACATATGAAATCATGCAAAACATATTTCCACATGGAGATGAACCTTTAGCCAGGTCTTAAAGGTAGAGATGAATGTTTATTGGTTGAGAAGAGGTAATTGACACCAGGGGGAAAGCTTGAGCAGAGGCAGGAAGGTAAAATCAGGCCAATATAAGCTGGAAATCCAAAAGGGAACTCCTTGGATAGAACAGAGGGTGCCTAGTGGGCAGTCCTACACATGGTATTGGCAAGCTTAGCCTGGACAGAGCTGGCTCTTTGGGAGGAATACATTCAATGGGATTCTGATCCTGCAGTTTATATTTGTGGCATGGGCATGGTACAGCCATTTTTCAGTCATGTCTGATTCTTTGTGACCCCATTTGGGGTTTTCTTGGCAAAGATACTGGAGTGTTTCACTATTTCCTTCTCTAGCTCATTTTTACAGATGAGGAAACTAAGGCAAAACAGAGCTAAGTGAATTGCCCAGGGTCACACAACTAGTAAGTGTCTGAAGTCAGCGTTGAACTCAGGAAGATGAGTCGTTCTGACTCCTGGCCCAGTGCTCTCTCCACCATGCCACCTAGCTGACCTAGTTTATGTTTGTACACACTTTAAAAATACCAATAGAGCATGAAGAATAGGAGCTAAAGAGTGCTCTACTTGAAACCGAGAGAGCTGAGTTCAAAACCTACCTCCAAGACTTACTAGCTGCGTGATCTTGGGCAAATTTTAGTTTATATGTAAAATGGGGGTGATTATAATGCAAGAAATGGTTTACTTCACAGGAATGTTGAGGAGAAAATGCTGTATAAGCCTTAAAGAGCTGTGAGAGGCAGCATCATGTAGTGTATAGAGAACTGGCCTGAAAGCCAAGAAGAGTGAGTGTTTCAACAATCTGGCAAGCACCTGTTGTGGGGGTGAAAGACCAACATAAGCTCAACAACAAGCACGTTACCAGCATGCTGCAAAAGCCCAGGTTCTTTTGATCTGCTTTACTAAGGAAAGCAATGTTAAGGGGTTGACAAGTTTACTTTAATCCAGCATACAGACATCATTCACTTAGTTCAGGGGAAAAAGCCAGCACCCTG
>CM053622.1:715664138-715700775 GCA_028646595.1 Phalanger gymnotis
AGTCATCCACTGCATCCTGGGCCATCGTCAGTCATCCTGACTTTTTTCTTGCCACTGGACTTCAATGCCTTAGGAGGAGAGAGTGAGGCTGATGACTGTGAGCAACTCTACCTCCCTTAAATCCAGTTTATGAGCAAGTCGAGGCATCTGTAAGTGATGGCATTGGTCATCTTTGAAAAGAGGATGAACAACAGCCACAACTTGTATTAGTATCCCCAGTGCTCAACACAGAGCCTGGCACGGAGTAAGTCCTTGATGAATGCTTGTGGACTCACTGACCAGCCAAGCATTGCTCCGGGAATTCTCTAAGACTGTAAGTTGCCTAAAATTTTGTCCCTGGGACATATGCGATATTGCCATATGCCAATGAAATCCTAGGACCAGTCCCTGCCCCTGAAGAGCTACACAAATGTGAGATGTTATCATTATCATTATTATTATACACGGACATGATTTTAAGTCATACCTAGTCTGACTTTCCACCCCATGAAGGAGCCCGTTTCTTTTTTCTTAATTTCGTTTTTCTAAAACTTAAATATACAATAAGAAAAGAAAAAGAAACATTATAAACTTGAATATTAAAACTTAAATGCAAAATGAGAAAAGAAAAAAAATGTCACGTGCGCAGCAGAATGTAAGGGAGGATTAAAAATATGTAGCAATAAATTTCCATTTCAAGAAAGCGTATGTAATAAATACTACACATTGTGTTGACAGCTATCCATTTTTTCTTTGCTTCCTTGTAAGTTTTCTATTATTATTATTATTGTCCCCATTTTAAAGATGAAGAAACTGAGGAAGACAGTAGTTAAGCATCTACCCAGGGTCACACACAAACACATCTACACAGGGTCTGAGGGAGGATTTGCACTTAGGTCTTTCCAACTACAGGTCTAGTAGTCTATACACCTGTGTGCCACCTACCTGCGTACTACTCTTATAGTCAAAACACTGAGTTCAAGTCCCAGTTTTAACACTTACTAGTTCCATGATCCTGATCAAGCCGTTTAACTTCTCTGAGATTCAATTTCCTCTCTATAAGCTGGAGTATAAGTACTACGTACTCCAGCTGCCTCACAGGCATGAAAGAAATCTTAATACTGTCAGTAGGAGACTTGTTATTACTACCGTTCTTAGATCTGCCCACTGGGACCACACAGTCAGAGGCTGCTCTCTCTTCCCTAGGTCAGACCTTCAGACATTTCACAGCAATGACTGTCTCTCCCTGCCCCCATCCCCAGTCTTCTTGTCCTTAGGGTAAACATTCCTGGTTTTTTTAATGGATCCTCACAGGACATGCTGTAGTGGTTTGGTCACATGAGCTGCAGTTAGACTGGATCAAGCAAAGACCTACCTTGATTGCTCTTCTGATGGGCTGTCTCAGGCTGCACAAGCTGAGTTAGAAACAATCATCAGGGACCGCGTGTTCACTAATGGTTCCGATCAGCATCTTTATTGGGCACAGATTATACGCAGGAACAAAGTGTATAACATTTCTTGCCTACCCCGGCAACCATGGTATCTTAGCACACCCTAAATTGGAAATATTCAACAACTTGGATGATATTGGAGCTTCCACCAACTGGAAAATACCCAGATGATACTTGAAACTCAAGACTAGTCTTGGAGAGATCACTGCTGCCCATTTAAAAAAACTCAGTCACCACCCAAAGGACTTGGAGGATGACCCAACAAGAATCGCACATATGATCTCAGAGCTAGAAGGGACCTTGTATTCTATCTAGTCTGACCCTTTTCTGAAGCACGGATCACTACAGTATCTCCAGTAGATAGTCATCATTTAGTCTCTGCATACTTCTGAGGACAAGGAGCTCACTACCTTACTGATAGATTAAAGAGGGCGTGTGAAGAATCAGAGACAAGTCCAAGCATGGCAAAGTTGACAAAGACCATCATGAGAATTAGGTGTTTACACACCTTGTCCAGCAACAATTCTGAGATGCTGGAGTAAGACAAGGCATGCAACAATTCGAAAACCTCAAAACGGGCAGTATCCCACAATGCACGCCAATTCAAGATGATCGTGAGTCCCATGTGTTCTCCTCTGGTAAGATTCTTGATGGCAGGGACTATTGTTGCTTTTTATTTATTTCCCCAGCAATTCATACCATGCCTGGCATTGTATTTAATAAAAATACTTGCTATGAGGCAGCTAGGTAGTGTAGTGGTTACAGCAATGGCTCTATGGCCAGGAAGACTTGAGTTCAATTCTGGCCTCAGACATTGACTAGCTATTTGACCCTGGGGAATTTACTTAAGCCTGTGTGCCTCAGTTTCCTCATCTGTAAGATGAGCTGGAGAAGGAAAGGGCAAACCACTCCAGGGTCATTGTCTAGAAAATCCCAAATGAGGTCACGAAGAGTTGGACATGACTGAAAAATGGCTGGACAACAACAACAACAAAGCTTCAAAGGTTTTGGTGAGGATTAAATGAGATAATACTGAAAAAGTGCTTTGCAAATCTGAAAGTACTGTATAAATGAAAGCTACTATTATCATCTGGAGTTATTATTGACTGATCAAATTCTTGGCTCACTTTCACAGCTACGATGTCACTTTTTTTCTCATAACTACTTCATTAGTTGAGTATGATTTTGAGAAGCAGTGTTTCATGAGAGTCAGGAAGGCCTGAGTTCAAATCTTGCCTCTGATACTAGCTGTGCAAGATATCTCTACTAGCTTGGACAAGCCACTGAATACCCATGAGCCTCTGTTACCTGTAGTACCTTTCTCACAGGAGCGAGAGAGGTTGAGACTCTCATGAGAACATGTACACAAACCGCCTGCAAATGTCACTATGTAAATGTCAGTCATTACCAGCAGTTTTCCTTGGGCTGAAATGACATGCTCAGAGTCACACAGTCTGCCACATTGGGAGCAGCACGAGGACCCTACAGAATCTGAGTCTCCTGACTCCCAGCCTAGAGTAGGTTTCCACAGCTCCTAAGCAAGCGTCTTTCCTAGTGAAGAGTTTTCTTTGACAGCAAACCTTCCACCCTCCTCCCCTTTAGGGAATTTGCTTCATCTGTTTCATGTCTCCCTGGGCCTTGGATATCCCCATATCAGGGCATCTGGGCAGGTTTATGAAATAGTCAGCAAATGTTTACATTTCCACATAGCTGGGTGACAGGAAACCCAGCAAGGAGCCTCTGGTCTGAGAATGCAGGAGGGTTCCTGGACTTCTAGCACCCCTAATTGGCCTTTATCTTTGGAGATAAGGCATAAAGGACAGACAGCAGACACACTTGGGGGAGGTAACATCTCTGAACACAAATTGGACAGCTTTAGGGGCCAGGACTGAGCTATTTGTCTATAATTAGAGGAATGGAGATGGAGGAAAACTCCATAATTCTGGTATATCCTGCCAAACTAGGCCTCTCTCTGGGTAGAACTGCCTCCTATCCTTTTATCTAAATCAGGGGTGGGGAACCTTTGACCATGAGGCCACATGTGGCCTTCTAGATCCTTAGGTGTGGCCTTTCAACGGAATCAAAATTTCACAGAACACCTGAAATTCTAAACCTTATCCAGAGGGATGGAGATATGCAGTAGAATATTCACAGGGTGAGGAAGAAGTCAGACTTTGGGCATTGGGGACAGATATGTCACATTGACTCTTTGAGTTTCAACTTCTTCCTCTTCTGTCCAGTGCAGAAAGTCATCCTTACCGTTAGGGTTCCGGGGAGAGAAAAGTGAAGCCAGAGTTGTTAATCTGGGCAAGTGATTTAATCGGTATCATAGGATTTAAAGTTGGAAGGATCTTAGAGGTCACCTAGTCCAAACCCCTTATTTTAAAGAAATGGAAAAAGCTACTAAGTAGCAAAAACTGGATTTGAATCCAGAGCCTCAAATTCCAAATTTAGGGTTTCGTCCATTGTACCCTGGGACCTTAGAGATCCCCTAGTCCAGCATTTCTCCAACTGTGCTGCAAGGAACCTGGAAACATGCACATTTGTTGTTTTTGAATGGACTTTATGTTGTTTGTTAATAGGAATTAAAATAATAATTTTAGGGGATTTTGCTCTAAGCATTTGGCCAAGGTTTTATTTAAACTGAAGGGTTCTACATTGTGGAAATATTTGAGAACCTTTATTCCAGTCTAACACCTTCTTTTTACGGACTAGGAGGCTAAAGCCCGCAGAAGCGATATTGTATAGGTAGAGCTTCAGGACTGGAAGAGACCTTGGAATATGGAAGATATGCCATAAGAGCTTAAAAGGAGCTTAGGATGAAGAATATCTATAGAACCTCAAATGTCAGAGCTGGGAAGGATGTTAGAACGTGGAATGCTAGATGACAAAGAGCATTAAAGAGATCTAAAAAGAATGTTAGGGCCAGAAAGTGACATATAATACAAAATATCAGAATTTAAAGGGAGCTTAGGATGTAGAATGTCAGAGTTGGAAAGGACTTAAGAACACAGAATGTTGGATCTAGAAGGGACCATTGAACCTAAAAAAGGACATTAGACTTTTAAAAAAATCTGAAGAGCTAAAAAGAATGTTAGAACCAGAAAGGACCACAAACCATAGAATATCATAACTGAAAGGGAGTTTAGAACATACAATGTCAGAGCTGGAAGGCCCCTGAGAACATGGAAAGTCGCAGCTGGAAAGGACATCTGAATATAGAATGTTTAAAAGGAGCTTAGAATAAAGGACATAGAACATAGAATGTTAGAGCTGAAAAGATGTTAGAACCTGAAATGATATGTGTATATGTATATATGTGTGTATGTGTATATGTATATACATACTCTCTATATGCTGTTTATTTATTGTGCATGTATATATGTGTGTATGTGTGAATATATATGTGTGTGTATAGGCTGGGTGATGTTTCCCATTTAGGCATATCAGCCTCTTTATATAGTGTCCTCTTTCTGACCTTATTGGAACTATTTCTGTTTGTTTCTTCATTCTTTAATTCCTGAGAGCTCCCCATCCTTTCTGGGCTTATATCCCCTGTGGAAAAATTAGGGCTTTGGATCCTGCCTATTTAATCTTTCTCTGAATTCTTGGAAATGTGCTCTCCAAAAACATGACCATGCCCAGCTTTTCTCCTTCTCTCTCCTGAACTCTGCAATGGAGTAGTCACTTGCCCCTAAAGTTCCTGTCATTTCTATTTAAGGAATCAGCTCCTCCATGGTGGTCAAAATCAGGCCCAGAATAGAAGTTCCTCTTGTTATTTCCTTCACTTTTTGAAGTATGAACTTATTGTTATGGCCAGTCACAAAGTTCTCAACTGCTCTATATCTGGCAGAGTGGTTTAGCAAGTGTCCTATATCACTATGATGTCAAGCCTCTGTGCCTGAAATGTGATCTGTTTCTGGAACTCCTTGGCTAACTCCTCCTACTGTCCAGGTGGCCTGTAGCAAAGCTCTGGAAAATATTGCTTCTGAAATTCCTCCATTGAGCTTCACCCAAATGCTTCTCTCCACTTAAGTTCTTGGATTTTCTAATGTGAATTTATCTATCAATCTTCTCTCTCTCTCTCTGTGTCTCCTCTCCATCCCTCCTCTCCTATCTACCTTTTTAGCTACATATACATACACATGTATATGTGCATATATTACATATGCTCGCATATTACATATAAAAAGCTTTATTTTTAAGACATATCAATTTTCTCAGAAAACTGTAGACATACAATAATGAATTTGTATATTATGTTCAAATGTATGTTTAAATGAAAATATACAACATAAAAATAATAGCATAAGAAAATGGAACAACACCATCCAAAATCACAGAGGGGCTGATTTTTAGCACCAAAAAAGGAAATGAGCTCAGATGACTGAGACTAATGACTAGAACTATATGCATATACAAGTCGAGCCTCTAACATTAGGAAGCCAGAGTGTTTTTTGCTTGGCATTAACAGCTATCATCTTACTGCTCAAGCTTAGCCCCAAAGAAGAGAAGCAAATGCACCTCCTCCCTTCTTTGCAGAGGTGGGGGACTATGAGTATGGAATATTGCATACACTGTCAGACTCAGTTGATGGGTTGGTTAGTTCTACTGAACTGATTGTTTAATCTTTATTTGTTGTAAGGGATGGCTTTCTGGGTGGGATGGGGAAGAATATATTCAGAAAGAAAATGACATAATATCCAAAGATGCCAATAAAAATTAAGATTTGTTTTTTTAAAAGTCCTTAGTGCCAAAAAAAATCTTCCATACACAAAAAAAAACTTGGAACCGACAAAATTAAAATGGTTTTTCAACTATAGAATGAAACGCTGTACATTTTCTGTACACATTCCCCAAGCCTGTTATTGCATGCTCTAGTGTCATCTCTGAAAGAAGAGCAGAGACTGAAAAAGTCTGTATACTCCAACCCCTCCCTTTCATTTTCTGTTTTAAACAAAGCATAATGCTTATGAAGCCTTCAAGTCCATCCAAGTATTTAAACTCCTACCCTGTGCCAGGTTCTGAGCATACAAAGACAAGAATGAAGCAATCCCATCAGCACTGTTATACATGAACACCATTTAAAAGTACATTATTTGTGCAAGAGGGATAGAAAGGGAAACATATGTTCACAGAAGTCTAAATATAGAAACTGGCACCACACAACTTACTTTAAAAAAAATTGTATTTTTAAAATTGTGGACTTGCCAATCAAACAAACATGAACATGCCCATATACAAAAAGCAGAAAAAGAGGATTGTGTATGAGGCAACAAATCTCTATTTTGTGCAGCTTTTTTTAAAGTATTAATAAATTTAACATGATAGTATTAATCTTGTGACCCCTTTTCAATTTCCTTCTACTCTCTTTTGCGTATTTTTAAAATGCTTCATCGATGCGCTTTTCTTTTTCCTTTTATATCACTGTCACTCTTTCACAGCACTGTCTGTCAAAAATAAAAGCCTTTCCTTGGACAAATAAGGATAGTCAAGCAAAATGATGCCCGTCAGCCATGTCTGAAGATCACACCTCATTCTGTGCCTCTGGTCCAACCCATCTCTGTGTTCCATCTTCTGGATTTGGGCCTCGTGGTAGTATTGATCATGGTTCTTAAGCATCTCACAGTTGTTTTCCTTTGCAAGACTGTAGTCATTAGAGTAAGCATTGTGCTGGTCATTTCACTCTGTCATTTCCTACTGATTCTTCTCTGGTCAAGCCTTGTTTACTGGAGATCCCAATGACTGGAGCAACCCCTCCAAGCCAGCAGACTTCTAGCCATCTTCTTGTGTAGTCCCAGACGTAATGGAAGAGATTAATGCTGTTTCTTTTTGGTCCTTTTGACCACTGTAAATTGCCAGTCAAGACATCACCCTCCTGATGTCATTGGTCCTATTCGAAAACAAGGACAAACAAAATAACAATTTTTCTGTCTGAGTGACACTATCTACTCATGTCAGATGATGTCTTCTGCTCAGGTACCTCTAAAAGACAATTATCCTGTTGCTGTCATGCCCTGAGGCATATAGACCCACCCCCCCCAAAAAGCTTTTTCCTTAATCAGTGATTAAATTGCCTAATTAGATACAATAATCCACTTTGTTTCTCCTTGACCTCTGATCTCTAGATATCTTCTTCCTCAGCTACTTCACTCTGTCTCCCCAAGATCATTCAGGGAATGTTGGGCCTGGGATTAGAACCTGATCTCTTGACTGGGAGTCCAATTCTGTTTCTGCCATTATTAATTCACTATTAATTCAGTTATTAATCCACTAAAATTCTATCAGACTCCCAAATCCAATGACAGCAGAGTTCTAACATGACAGAAGGGCTTTAATATGGGCTCAGAGACAGACTGTGTGTCTACCACTTGTGTTAGCCTAGCTAAGCACAGACAGTCTCATCTCTAGAAGACTGACCATGAGGGAACTGTTTTCTTTTTTATTCAAATCAAAATCACAGAAGTGGGAAATGGATTATTGAATACTCCATGTCAGGCAGCTTGGATGGAACATAGAGTGCAAGAAGGTGAGCAATTTGTAATAAGTCTGGCAAGGTAGGCAGGAGCCATATCATAAATTAAGCCAAACAGAGGAGTTTTTACTTTATCCTAGAACAGTGAAACCACCACATCTGAACTCTCATCCAACATTCATCTGATCCATTACCCTTTTTTGATCTTCCCCTTCTTAGCTAAACTCTATGACATACCCCATGAGACATGGGGTATTCATACTTAAAGAGATGAAAATTGGGAAGGATGGTTAGACCTGATGAAATACATACACAAGAAGCCCATGCTGGAGGGAATGCAATTCTGAAGGTGCTGAAGGATCAGTTTTTAAGATATCTCTAAGAGAGTAAGCTATATGCTCTCCCCACCCCACCCTCCAAAAAAAAGTGGAGGAAAAGTCACAGAAAGCATGATTAATCTCTCGTAAAGAATGCACCAGCAACCTGCAACCCATATTCCTACTTTCACATTTTGATGAAATTTTTTTGAGAATGACTTTTATGTGTATTGAGAATATCCTCTCAGAAAATGAGAAGCTGGCAGGTAGGCTTTCACAAATAAATATCTGTAGGAGACCACATCTTCACAGTCACACAATTGACTGAAAAGTGCATAAAAGAGAAATTCCTTCTGTATTTGATGATATTTTTAAAAAGTTTTTGACATGGTTGAAGAAAATATGGCCTTGAAGGCTCTTCTCCCACAAAGAGGGGATTTTATACATAGATATAGATAGAAAGAGATAGAGATAAAGATAGGTATTAATGTATATATTAAGATCATACAAGAATCTTTGATAGATACAGCCACAGAGGGCTCATTGTTTAACAGCTTTCTGGTTATCCATACCAGGTGAGGCTTGGATAGACTTTGAAGATGGATGACAGAGAAGTTTGTTTTCACCAAAAGTGTCTTCAGAGTCTAAATGGGAGAGGATTCCTTGTCAGTGGTGAAGTACTCCAGATGTTCCTTTTTTGTTGTTTGTTGACTGCCTCAAATTCCAAAAGACTAGGATTTCTTCAATGAAATATCCAATGACTCCAGAGTTTGGCCTAACAATATCCAGGAAAAACCAAGTGGATGAAGAATGGCTGGCTACTGCCCAGATGATGACATATAGTTGGAAGAGTATCCTACTGAGTCTGTACATCAACATATATATCTTTGACATTCATGGTATACCTTTGTGATTGAATGATGGAAGACCATGATCTAAGAAGAAATAAAATTTTGGGTAACCCAAAAGGCAATGGAAAGGTGCCTGGTGGGCATACGCAAGCTGAAGCATATCACCAAAGGATAACTTGTACAGAGAAAATGGATGTATTATTTTTTAGGAAATGTGTCATTGGAAAGGATATGGGTCAACCCCATAGCAATATTGGACAGTAACTGATGAACAAACCAAATGCTACTCCAGTACCCTAGAAATATTAAAAATCCTAGAGAAAAGCCCCTAGGTATTGGATAGTTGCCCTACAAAGCACTTTTGGGCAACACATGTTAGGAAGGGTATTAACAATCTGGAGACTGAAAAATTGGAAAGGATGGGAGAGCAAACAGTCTGGGTATTTGGACTTTGGTCGGGGATGGGGGAGGGCATCTGGAGAGTCCAAGAGTCAAGTCTTAGGCTGGGGTTTGCAGCCAGACCTGTATTGATGCCCTGAGGATAGAGAAGGTACTTCTAGGACCCAACCCAGTAGAAGCTGAGATAAGGACTCATCTAGTAGCAATTCCACATTTGGATGGGTGCTCCATGGGACCAAGTCTTAGCCTATTCTTCCTGAAAACCAAGGTTGTAAAGAGGAGAGTGTGGCTTTGAGGTATTGTGGGAAAATGCTCACACTTTTGCTCTCCCTCTGTCTTTGAAGTAAACATGCCTTGGAAAAAGCTAATTGATATTAAGTAATTAAGTGGAACTGGGCTTCTAGTCCTGAGGGTAACAGTTCAGGGAACATGCCAAAACTGGGAGCTGGAACTGACAGTGGTAGAGAAAAGATATACCCCAACTCTTCAATACAACAATACTTCAATACACCCTGAAACCCTAAGGGGAAGATTTATCCAGTCTTGCTCTGGGAGACCGAGGTCAGAGAAGTACTCTAGGGGCAGTTAGGTGGCACATGGGATAGAGCACTGAACCCATGGCAAGAAGATCAGAGTTCAAATCAAGCCTCAGACATTTATTAGCTGTGAGACACTGGGAAAGTCACTTAAGCTCTGTGTGCCTCAGTTTCCTTACTATAAACTAGAAATAACAACAGCATTTACCTCCCAGAGTTGTTGTGAGGACAAATGAGATAATATTTGTAAAGCACTTAATCCAGCACCTGGCTTGTTCCCCCTTCCCTCCTACTCATTATACCAATATTACTAAAGGAGGATAGTGGTCAAGATTCCAACCTAGGTTTCATTCCTGATCCTGGCATCCTTTGATTCCTCACCCACGACATTGACATGCCGTTTCCTATCTCCCTGATTTTGTATAGTCTGTCCCCCAACTCTGGAATTCACTCCTTCCTCAGTCCTTCCTCTCAGAAATCCTGTTGTTACGGCTATTTTCAGCAACTCTTTGTGATTCCATTCAGGGTTTTCTTGGCCAAGATACTGGAGCAGTTTGCCATTTTCTTCTCTGGCTCATTTTTTTGGTTTTGTTTTGTCTTGGTTTTTTTTTTTGGCAGAGCAATTGGGGTTAAGTGACTTGCCCAAGGTCACACAGCTAGTACATGTGTCCAGTGTCTGAGGCCAGATTTGAACTCAGGTCCTCCTGACTCCAGGGCCCGTGCTCTACTCACTGCATCACCTAGCTGCCCCATTCTCCAGCTCATTTTACAGATGAGGAAACTGAGGCCAAAGAGTTAAGTGACTAGCCTAGGATCATAGTAAGTGTCAGAGGCTGGATTTGAATTCAGGTCTTTCTGACTTGTAGCCTGGTACTCTATCTACTGCACCACCTAGCTACCTTCAAACCTCAATTAAGACCTAGATCTAATATGAGGCCTCTCCTGACCCTCAACCTCTACACTCCACCCTCCACATCAGGGATGTGCTGGTCAATGTTTAACAACTGGCTCTCTCTCAAAAATAAGAACGCACAACCTGCTTTAAGTATGACCTGCATTGTTAACATCTTTCCCATCTTAAGTCTAGACAACCTGTAACACAATAAAACAAGCCCTGATTTGTAACATTTGCCTATTTCTGAGGTCTAAATGCTCACATTGAAAATTTAACAACTGGCTCTTGGGAGGTATGAGCTGGCTCTAGTATACCCCTGCCCTATATTACCTTGTATTTATTTTGTATGTATTTATATGTATAAAGTACTGCTCCTTTCACAGGTGGACATTTTGATTGCTTGTCCTTCAGATAAATATATTGAGAGGACCCATTAGAACCTAGAACAATGTCTAAGGTAGGGTTGGGGAACCTGCAGAATTCAGGCCACATGTGGCATTCTAGGTCCTTAAGTGTGGCCTTTTGACTGAAGCAAAATTTTACAGGACAAATATGTGACCTTCTAGGTCCGTAAGTGGGGCCTTTTGCCTGAATCCAAATTTTACAGAACAAACGTGGTCTTCTTGGTCCTTAAGCACACACTTAAGGACCTAGAAGGCCATTTGTTCTGTAAAATTTAGATTCAGTCAAAAGCCCACACTTTTGGACCTAAAAAGCCACAGGTTCCCCACCCTTGATCTAAGTTGACAATGACTACAAGGCATTATGG
Organism: Phalanger gymnotis; assembly: GCA_028646595.1. Lineage (NCBI taxonomy): Eukaryota > Metazoa > Chordata > Mammalia > Diprotodontia > Phalangeridae > Phalanger > Phalanger gymnotis. The sequence goes on from CM053622.1 coordinate 715,675,811, forward strand.
TCTATTGATTAGTTCATCTGCAAGCGACTTTTTCAGGATTTTGTAGCTTATAACAGAGTTTTTTAGCTTCTGATTGAGGAACAGTAAGTCAAATAACCATCTGCAGGCTATAGGGAGATCGATCAAGTACGGCTGAGGTCATATCTCACAGGACAGTGAATCACTTGAGATTCACATCATAAATTAGAGCAGAATGGGGTCTACCATGGGCCAGCTACACTGAGAATTCCATTTGTGTTTGAGTTGTCCTAGTTAATCCCTGAGGTCTCTTCCAACTCTTAACTTCTGTGATTCTGTCACCTCCTCCCATCTCTGAGGATGCCATAATGGTATTTCTGCATTGGTCTTGTGGGAGATGTTCAAAAAGCCCTTTTGTAACCTGGCCCCCTCCTACCTTCCTAGTTTTCTTACACCTAACTCTTCCAACCCTACCCCATGTACTCTGTGATCCAGTGACACTGGCTTCCTGACTGTTCTTTGCACAAGACATTCCCATCTCCTGAGTCTTAGAATTTTCACTGGCTGCTCCCCATGTCTACAGCTCACTCTCTCCTCATGCCTGTCTCTTAGTTCCCCTGTCTTCCTTCAAATCCCAGATTAAATCCCATGCTCTACAAGAAGCCTTTCCAGATCCCTCTTAGTGCCAGAGACTTCCCTCTGTTGGTTATTTCCAAGTTATCTTGTATATAGCTTGTTTGTACATGGCTGTTTCCATGTTGTGAACTCCCTGAGGGCGAGGATTATCTTTTGCCTTCCTTTGTATATGTGACACTTAGTACAATGCTTGTCACATGGCAAGTGATTAATAAATGTTTGTTGTTTGACTGACTCCATGACTTCCACAGCCCTCCCTCACTCAAATCCAATTTGCTCACATGTCATGGCATCACCTCCATGATGTCATGGTCTTCTTCCAAAGGACAAACAACAACAACCATGACCTCCAAGATCCCTCCTAGGTGGAAGATTCCAGGGTTTGTTGTGGAAATTCAACAAAAGTTGAAAAATGCAGCTCTTGGTCTTTCTGGCTGAGTTCTTTATTTCTTGCTCTCACTGGAGTACAAATGAATCAATTTCACATGCATCCCCCTCTGCCCCAGTCACAGGGTGGATTTGGGAGTGGGGAGAGAAGGCCAAATTTTCTCTGGCTCAAGAAGAAAATGGAGGAGAGACCACCTTCCTCCCTGAGTATCCAAACTGTGGGCTTTGGATTGGTTCCCAGGAAGATTTCACAATCATCCTTCTGCCCTTGGAACTCTAAGCACAGACCAATCTGGGATGTGGGTTTGGAAGAATTCATGACATTTCTTCATCTGTGGATCCAAGGGAACCCATGTTGATCCCTAGGATCTAGGCAACCATGATAATAGCTATCATTTACATAGAGATTTAAGGTTTGCAAAGCACTTAGCATATATCATCTCATTTGGTCCTCTCAGCAACTGCAAAACATAAGTGCAATTTTATCTTTTACAGATGAAGAAATTGAGGCTCTGACTTGTGCAGAGTTACACAGCTAATAAGAGTGAGACAGAGGCGGAGGGTGGTGCAGTGGATAAAGCACCCGTCCTGGAGTTGGAGGACCTGGATTCAAATTCAGTCCTAGACACTTGACACTTACTAGTTGTTTGACCCTAGGAAAGTCACTTAACCCTGACCGCCTCCCAAAAATAAGCAAATACTTTTAAAAAAGAGTGAGAGAGGATTCCAATTCAGGTCTTCCTGACTCCATGTCCAGAGCTCTATCCTTAGCTTCTATGATCCCTATGAATCCCAAGTCCAGATACCTGGCTTCGGTCTTGGCTTCTCTGCTACAGATCCTATTCTAGGAAATCTGTTTCCTCAGACCACAGGGGTGGCTCAATAAAAGGACATTGGGTAGGAGTCAGAGGACCTAGATTCAAATCCAGACAGTGCTACTTGCTACCTGTATGTCCTGGAACAAAGCACCTTCTCCTTACTCAGCCTATTTCCTCTGCTATAAAATGAAGAATTTGAATTTGATCTCTAATGTGTCTCCTAGCTCCAAATCCTGAGGAAGTAACCTCCACAGTCCAATCCTTGGGTAGACAGAGTTGGAGGGAACCTTAGATGTCCTGTTGTCTAACTTCTACCCAAGCAGGACTCTCTGAGGCATCCACGTGAATGGTCATCCAGCGTTTATGGGAGAATGACAAGCTTGGCAAGCTTAGTACATCCTGAGACAGTGTATTCTACTTTGGCTTAGCTTTAAAGTTAGGAAGCCCCCCCCCCCGCCGCCCCACATTAAGCCTAGTAAGTTTCTTTATAATTTTGACCTGTTTCTGCCCTTTATGGTTAAGCAGAAGTGGCCTAATCTTTCTTACAAATGATAGGCTCTCAGATACTTGAAGACATCAGCCATGTCTCCTTCTCTCTCCCATCCCAAATCTTCCCTTCAAACATCCTCAGTTCCTTTACTTGACCCCTGTATGGCATGGTTCCTTGTTGGCTGAACAGCCCATGGATCTGGTCCACCAGTATGTATATCTTGGACAGGCTCTGTGGATGGACCATGAACACTGGGCCCGAACTGAATAGGAGGAAAAGGGTGGGCTTAGTTGCGTTTTGGGAGCTGAGTTGTGCTTTTAATGACCCGAAGCTTCTCTCTGATACAAAGACACATATTTTTAACACCAATATTTTCCCAGTGATGCAACATGGTTTGAATCATGGAAAACCAGTTTCTGAAAAATGTAAGTCCCAGTTCACCCGAAGGCCAATGGAGAGATGCATGGTGGGCATGTAAAAGCTTTGAACATTATCAGTGAAGAATTATACATCAAAAGCAGCATAAAGATATAATCAAATGGAATCATGCCTACAAAACGAGGTAGGTTGGTTATATAGCAAAAGAATGATGGTATATGGAGAAACTGTGGACTTCACTGTTGCCCATATAATGTCAGGAGGTCCAGAAGGCAGGCATGTGTGGAGGGCTTATGGCAAGAGTTCTTTACCTAGGGTCTACCTGGATGCCCAAGGATCTGTGGATAGATTTCAAGCATTTTTATTTTCACTAACTTTTGGTTTCCTTCGTGATCTTATGCATTTTACTTTGTACATTTAAAAACATGATTCAAAGAAAGAATGCATAGGCTTCACCAGATTGCCAAATGGGTCTGTGACAAAAGAGTAAGAACCCCTAGTTTATGGGAAGACAATGGACAAGAGTCTCTCTTCAGGAGGAGTAGATATCTTGGGATCAGTACCATTGAAGGGAGTCCCTATACCAATGAGATAAAAACCAGACCCATCAAAGTACCAAATAATAACAATCGCATTATTGTCCTCTTCTTTGGTTTCGTCATTATGGGTGCATGATCCTGGATCCTTAAAGGCTCCATCAGTAGAGCATAAAGTCCATCAGGTCCTATAAAGCTGGGAAAAGTTTTAGGTTTGGGGAGTCGATTGAAACATTCATTGTGTCTGTCCTCTGAGAAACAGCCTCACTGAGTTCACATTGGCTCTTCCCCAGAAGGTTGTGAGTGGATGCATGTGAAATTGATTCATTTGTACTCCAGTGAGAGCGAGAAATAAAGAACTCAGCCAGAAAGACCAAGAGCTGCATTTTTCAACTTTTGTTGAATTTCCACAACAAACCCTGGAATCTCCCACCTAGGAGGGATCTTGGAGGTCATGGTTGTTGTTGTTTGTCCTTTGGAAGAAGACCATGACATCATGGGGGTGATGCCATGACATGTGAGCAAATTGGATTTGAATGAGGGAAGGCTGTGGAAGTCATGGAGTCAGTCAAACAACAAACATTTATTAATCACTTGCCATGTGACAAGCATTGTACTAAGTGTCACATATACAAAGGAAGGCAAAAGATAATCCTCACCCTCAGGGAGTTCACAACATGGAAACAGCCATGCACAAACAAGCTATATACAAGATAACTTGGAAATAACCAACAGAGGGAAGTCTCTGGCACTAAGAGGGATCTGGAAAGGCTTCTCGTAGAGCATAGGATTTAATCTGGGATTTGAAGGAAGACAGGGGAACTAAGAGACAGGCATGAGGAGAGAGTGAGTTGCAGACATGGGGAGCAGCCAGTGAAAATTCTAAGACTCAGGAGATGGGAATGTCTTGTGCAAAGAACAGTCAGGAAGCCAGTGTCACTGGATCACAGAAGGGGGCGGGGACTCTTTTAGCCCTAGCCTAGCAACCCCCAGAAGCTATTTACAAAGGTGTGAAGGGGCTGCCAGCCACATCAGAGAGAAAACCCATGGGTCTTTTGAGGTTTCAAAGTAAGAAGAAGTAATCTTCCCATACATTTGCATAATTGTCAGTAAATAGAAATAATATTTCAAGGGGTTGATCGGGGACTCCTCCGTTCCGCTTGATGTGCTACAAGGTAGTGAGTCTATGTTCTGAGTCTTTAGATATGCAACTTGGTGCTTTGACTAGGGCACTGGACTTGAAGCCAGGAAAAAAGAGATCTAATCTCATCCCCCATATCTACTAGTCGTGTGAACTTGGATGAGTCAAGTGTGCCTCAGTTTCCTCACTTGTCCTTTTCAGCTCCAGATCTATGATCTTATGAGAGCATTTCATTATGAGACATGTGGACATGATTATTGGTGCTTCATTGAGAGGACTAAGGACATCTTGAACTCCCAAGTCAACCTACTATGATAGTAAAAATAGGTCATATTTGAATGGTAACAAGAATAAGACATCAGTCAGGCATCAAGTTCTTATTCAGTTCATTAAATGCCTACTATGTGCCAGGCACCTTGCTAAGTTCTGGCTTCAAGGAGATTACAATCTAATTGGGGAAGGAAGCTGAGGGGAGTGGGGGTGGAGGGAGACAATGGATATCCTGTGTTCCATGGAGTCTCAGTCAAGCAGAGACACAGATAGAAGTCATTGACTGAATCTATTGAATTGAATGCAGGTGTACTGGGTGCTTAGGGAGGACTAGCACCTCTGGTGTGAGGGCCTGCTGAGCCCTCTTGAGAGCTGTTCTTCTATTTCTGGAGTGCACCTGTCACCCAACTCTCACCTGTGGCTCCCAAAAGCCGTAGCATGTGCAGTGGCCACACCCCAATAAACCATCTTGGCAGATGAGCGAAACCAGGTTGAGGCCTCAAACCTGTCAATGAGTTAGGGGAATGTCTACACCTAGCATGTGAAGACTTCCACCTGTGGAATGGGCAGATAAGAATAATTTGTTCCAACAGTCATTAAGGTGCTGAAGCAGGTGCTTCTGATATTGAAGATGCCAAGGTCATTCTCTGCTTCCCAGACCATCACCAGTCGTCTTGACTTTTGTCCTGCTGTGGGACTTTGATGTCTGTGGAAGAAAGAGTGAGGCTGATGACTTTGTGCAACAATGCCTCACTTAAATCCAATTCATCCACAAGTGAAGACGTCACTCATGGTGTCATTGGAACTCTTTGAAATCAAAGGATGAACAACATTTATTCAGAGCTTACTATGTGCTAGGCACTGTGCTACCTAAGCATTAGGAATATGAAGAAAGGCAAATCGTGGGTGAGACAGAGTCAAAAGACAGTCCCTGCGCTCAGGAGCTCACAACTGAATGAGATAACAAACAAACAGGTACAAAGGAGCTATATGCAGGATAAACAGGGAATAATGAAAAGAGAGTAGGCGCTAGAATTAAGAGGGGTTAGGAAAGGCTTCCTGTAGAAGATGGGATTTTAGTTGGGACTTGAAGGAAGCCAGAAAGCAGAGATGAGGAAGGTGAGAATTCCAGGCATGAGAGACAGCCAGAGAAAATGCCCGGAGGTGAGAGATGGAGTGTTTGTTCATGGAACAGCCAGGAGGCCATTGTCAATGGATTGAAGAGTATATGGTGGGGAGGAAGATGAAATAAGATTGGTCAGGTAGGAGAGAGCCTGCACCAGAGTGCTGGCAATGTCAGAGAGAAGGGGACTTGGTCTACAGATGGCGCAAAGGTGAAATTGACAAGCCTTGGCAATAGATTGGCTATGGAGAGGGCTTGGGGTGTGAGAGAGAAAGAGAGAGTGCAGAGTCCAGGATGACCCCTAGAGGAAGTGGATAGTCCAGCCTTGGTGTGTCAGAAAGCCCTGATTGATCAATTCAATCCAATAAAGAATGCAATAAAAATGATCAAGTGTCTACTGTGTGCCAGACACTAAGCTAAGCACTGGGGATACAGCTAATAAAAAGATTGTCTCTGCCCTCGAGGAGCTTACAGTCTAAAGGGACAAAATGTCAGTAGACCTGGGTTCAAGTCTCATTTCTGACACTAGCTCTCTGACCCTGGATAAATCACTTCCCCTCTCGTAGCCTTAGTTTCATTTGCGGAATGGGTACAATGATCCTTGCCTTCTCTGCCTCCTATGGTGGTGGGAATAAAGCACTCTGTATACATTAAAATGGGAGCTGCTGTTAGTACTTCTCACAAAGACCTCTCAGGAGTGATGAAAAGGTCATTTCTTCCTCTGTCTTGCACAGGCCCACGTTTGCCTTGTGTCTGCCCCCAGGGCGTTCCCAAAGGCGTGAGCTCCCTTCCCCTTGGGTCTACATCCTGTTTTGACCAAACAATGTTCTTGGCTCTGACTTGGTGCCAGCTGGCATTTGTTTTTGCCAAGGCTGCATTCATGCATAGCAAGACAACAGCTGCCCAAATGGCATTATTTAAGGGGCACCAAAAAGACTTCCACCCACCATAGCCTTCAACCTCTAAAAACTATCTCCTCTTAAAGTCAGCCTTGGGATCTGAAGCTCCACCAAGGTGATTCAGGTCTTTGGGTGCCCACTTTAAGTATCCCTTATTTAAAATTCAGACACATCCGGTAAGGGAAAAACATTATTGAACTACAGAATGTTGGAGCTGAAAAAACCTAGAACATAAAATATCAGAGTTGGAAGGAACCTTAGAATGTAGGATTTCAGAGCTGGGAGGGGCCTTAGAACATAAAATGTCAGAGCTAGGAGAGACCTTAGTGGCCTTTTAGCAAGAGACCTCTTCTCTATCAGTCAATAAACATTTATTAAGCACATACTGTGTGCCAGACACTGTCTTAAGCCTTGGGGATACAAAGAAAGGCAAAAGACAATCCCTGCCCTCAAGGAGCTCCCAGTCTAATGGGGAAGACAACATCCAAATAACTGTACAGACAAGCTATAGACAAGATAAATTGGACATTATCAACAGAGGGAAAGCTCCAGCATTAAGGGGAATCAGGAAGGCTTTTTGTAGAAGATGAGATTTGAGCTTGGACTTAAAGGAAGTCAGGAGACAGAGAAGAGGAAAAGAGAGAACTCCAGAGGTGGCAGATAGTCATTGAAATGCCGGGTCAGGAGATGGAGTTTTTTGTGGGAGGATCAGCAAGGAGGCCAGAGTCACTGGATCAAAGAACAGGTTTGGGAGTATGGAAAGGGTACAGGATTGGAAAGGGAGCAGGCAAGTTAAAAAAGGCTTTGGATGTCAAACAGAGGATTTTGTATGTGACCTTGGTGGAGTTCAGGTTCTGCTCTTAAAAACTGCAAATTGAGGAGCTGATTGAGAAGGGGGTGGCATAGTCAGACCTGAACATTAGGAAGATCACTTTGGCAAGCTGAGTGGAGGATGGACTTTCTGGGTCTCAAAGTTTCCTAGGCTCTTAGGATGTAGAACTGGAAAGTTTCCACAGCTATAAATTGAAGAGTTTAGACTAAAATGATTGCTAAGCTCCCTTCCAGCGCTAAATCCTGTCTATGATCCTAAGGGACTTGCTCCAAGTTCTTATAGCCAGAGCTATAATAGAGATTTAGAGATAACTCAGGCCCCTCAATGGTTCAGAGACCTTGTTTGCTCTTTTGTTCATTTACTTGCGAATTGGAATGGGTCTCTAGGCTCTCAGTTCTGCCTTTTGTTTGCTTGTTTGTTTTTGGCTTAGCCATGTTGCTGTTTGTCCCCATATTTCCCAGAGACTCTTCAGAAATCTGCCCACCAGGTATTCCCCAGTTACCCCATGTGTGTGGGTTCCTGTAGGGGATAAATACCCAACCAGGGACAAGTTACTAGTGAAGTCTATTGCATAGCACAGTGGAAAGCACAATGAACTCTGGGGTCAGAGGACCTGAGTTCAAATACTAGCTGTGACACCTCTTGTGTGAACTCAGGGAAGTCACTTTGCTTGGCCCTCAATTTCCTCATCTATAAAATAAGGGGGTTAAACTGGATGGCTTTTGGGGTCTCTTCTGTATGTACATCCGTGGTCTGGCAATGCCCTCCAGATCTGTGATCCTTCTTCCTTTCAAGGCCCACCTAGGATGCTTCTTCTTGAAACAAATTTACATCATTTTGCATCTATCTCATGTTCCCTTGGATCATAACTCTGTAGGTATTCCTCTTTACCCTCTGTCCTCCCCCATCCTCTGTTTAATAATAATCTCCTCGATAGCAACTTCTGGGTTGTATTTATCTTTCCATCTCTAGCGGCAAGCATGGGATCTTGGACACAAGAAATGTTTATTGAATGAACAAAAGATTCTAGTTTTTTAAGCCTTAGTTCTACCACCTGGAAAATGGGTCTAATAATCCTTGCACTGTGTCCAGGGCTCTTGTGAAGATCCAGGGAGATCATGGCTGCTGAAAACTTAAGTCTTAAGGCACTACAGACATTTTTACTATGATTCCTTTGATCCCCAGCTGGAGTGGATTCCCTTTTCAGTGGGAGTGAATTCCCCACAGTGACTTCCATCTGGGCAGAGCAGAGAACTCTGTGCTATTGGCCCCCAAATTAGGGAGGCATCATGAAAAGGAGAAAAGGAGAAAAGGAAAAAAGGAGAAAAAGTGATGAGGATCATTGCTAGGGCATATTAGCTTTGCAAACTCAGGTAAGGCCCTCTTTGGGCCTCAGTTTTCCTTCTATAAGCGGAGGGGGTTCGAATAGATTATATCTAAGGTCTAGCAAACCTCTATCTCTCGCATCAAGGGGAGAGAGTCTCTGGTTGTGGAATCTTAGGAATGTGTGTTCATTTACATCTTGGCAGAACTGGGGTAGAATAGGAGTAGTTTGAGGGACAGATACTAAGAGTGATGAAAAACCACGTGATCGTTCACATGACACACGCCCAAGGGATGGAGATCATGCCTCCTAACAAGGTCAAAGCCATGGTCTGATTTGAAGCAGAGCCCAGGCTGTAAAGGGTTACCTAACCGAGGATGTGGGCCAGATGTTCTCCATCTCCGCCCAGGCCTGGCTTGAAGAAATAGCTCTGAGCTGCTGAGAAGGGATTTGGGATGAGTCCTGAGGTTGGGAGATATTATGAGACATTGCAACAACTTCCCAAAGAAAGATAAATAGAGGCATAGATGATTAGAACCGGAGAGGACCTTAGAGATGACCTCTATGTACTGATCAATTAACAAGCACTTATTAAGTACACACTATGTATCAGATGCTATGATGGGCATCAGGGCTACAAGCAGGAATGTGCTGATAAATATTTAACCAGCTCTCTGGACAAAAAATGAATGCAGCACACACTTTTAAGTTTAATATGCGTTATTAACATTTTCTTCACGGCTCTCTTAAGTCTAGACAAGGGGTGTGGAATCTGTGGCCTCGAGGCCACATGTGGCCTTCTAGGTCCTTAAGGGCTACACTTGAGGACCCAGGGGGCCAGAAGTGGCCTCAAGGCACAAGTTCCACACTGCTGGTCTAGACAATCAACAAACAATAAATCAAACTCTGATTTGTAGCATTTGCCATCTTTTGAGGTGTAAATGCTCACACTGAAAGCTTAGCAACCTACTCTTTTGGAGGCAATTGGGCTTAATTGACTTGCCCAGGGCCACAGAGCTAGTGAGTATCTGAGGTTGGATTTGAACTCAGGCTCTTCTGACTCTAGGGTCAATATGCTACCCACTACACCGCCTAACTGCCCTAACAATCTGTTCTTGAGAGCTAGTTGGAGCTGACTTTGGCACACATTGCTGGTACAAGTAAAGTGAATGAAATGAGCCCTACTCACAATGAGGTTACACTCTAAGCAGAGAGTCTCATCTTGAGGTCTGTGAATTTGCTTTTATAAACCACTGTGATAAGTGTGTTTCATCATAATTGATCCCGTTTGTAAGCCTATATATTTTATTTCATATGCTTAAAAGCATTCTTTTGAGAAGGGCTCCTTGGGCTTCACCAGACTGCTACCAGAGGGGTCCAAGACATAAAACAAGATTACAATCCATTGTTCTAATGGGTGTATGTCTTGTGTTTGTCCTTCGTTCTCGAAGAGGACCATGACATCAGGGAAATGATGACATGACTTGCAGTTGACTTTGATTTGAGTGAGAGAGGGCTGTGCAAGGTCACCAGCCTCACTTTCTCCTCCAGAGCCATCTGGGTCCAGTGGCCAGGTATTCATCCGGAAGACTGGGGATGGTCCAACATGCAATGGGAGACCCTGGCCCTTTTAGGCTAAGGTCTTCTCAGTTCTCACTCTGAGTGAGGTAATGCCCATAATGGGTGCAATGTGCTGAAATCTGCACACAGAGGCCTGTCAACTAACGGATATTTCCTAGCTTCCCCTGTATATGCTGGAAACAGAGTCAGATAAGGTGAGGGGGTTCAAATAGATTATATCTAAGGTCTAGTAAACCTCTATCTCTCTCATCAAGGGGAAGAAGTCCCTGATTGTGGAATCTTGGGAATGTGTGTTCAGTTGCATCTTGGGAGAACTGGGATACACTTGGAGTAGTTTGAGGTAAAGATACCAAGGGTGATGAAAAACCATGTGATAGTTCACATGAAACATGCCCAAGGGATGAGGATCATGCCTCCTAACAAGGTCGAGGCCATGGTGTGATTTGAAGCAGAGCCCAGACTGTAAAGGGTTACCCAACTAAGGATGGCTGGAACAGAGAGCTTCAGTATAAACAGGCACAGTACAAGGTAGCATATGATGAACCGCGCCCCTCACCAGAAAGTCAGAGCTGGAAGAGATGGAGAGGGGCAGGAACAATCAAAGAATACTTTTTGGAGGAAACCAGCCTCCATCTGGGTCTTGAAGGTTGGCATGGGGTGTTGGAGGATCTCTTAAAGTGGAAACAAAGAGGAGTGTCTTTGCAGGGGCTAAGAGCAGGAAAAGAAAGTTCTCACTTCTCTTCTCCAGGTTTGAGGGTCCTCCTCTGTAAGATGCAGGGGTTGGGAGTGAGGCTCCCTGAGGTATTTTCCATCTCTGCCAATCTCCTCTATTTTCAGGAGGAGTCCACGTCAGCAAGAGGAGGCTGTCAGAGCCCAGTCCCTCCTGGTTGGGCGTGGGAGCCCCAGGGTTTGGTCATGAGAAACACCAAGGGCTTGCTGCCCACAGTGATCACGTTCAGCTCAGCAGGCCTGGTCCAGAGCCAAAGTATTTATTATACTTGGGCTCTAGCTCCAAACAGAACTGATGGATGAGGCTTTTTATTTCCATAAACACTTTACAAAGGCTAGGCAATGTAGTGGAAAGAGAATAAGACGAGGAGTCTAGAGACCTGGGTTGGAGTCTTGGCTCCTACACTTTCTAATAGTGTGACTTTATGGACTTAATTTCACTTCCTGAGCCTTGGTTTCTTCATATGTAAATAATGGAGCTATGGCATTTGGAGCTAGGAGGGACCAAAGGGATCATCTCATTTAACTCCTTCATTTTAAAGATAACCTAAGGTCTAGAGAGGGACTGTGATATGCCAGAAGTTACACAGCTAGGCAGCATCCAGGATGAAATTCGAACCCAGGACTGTTCACTCCAGCTCCAGTGTTCTTTCTGACATGGCAATGATTGCCTAAATTGCAGGGGTGTCACAAGGAAAGGGCTTTGTAGGCTATACAATATTAGGGGAATGTAATTTCCTATTGTTATTTATTTGGGTATCTGCATACATGCATATGCATGACAGTATTTATTTCTATGTACACAGGTGTTCTGATGGACATAGATTCTTCCTCTCCACTCCACCTCATGTTTTGTTTAAACAACACCAACTCCCTACAAGGTGAGATGGGGCTGGCTCATTCCTAAGACTAATCAAGCCACCTCCAGAAAAGGTCTCAGGATTCAGTAAAGAGATCTTCAAACTTTTAGGTAGAAGGAAAGAACAGTGAGAGAAAAGAAGGGAAAGCATGATAATGATGGAGGAAAGAAAGAAGGAGAGTAGGGATGGGGGTGAGAAGATAAGGGAAAAGGAGTAGAGAGAAGGATCAGGGCAAAGGAGGGAGAAAAAGAAATATTAGAAAGAAGATGGGAAAGGAGTGGGAAGAGCCAGAGAAGAAAAGGGGAGTGAGGAGAAGAGGAAATGAAGAAAGGCATGAGGGAAAGAAGATGGAAAAGATGACCTATTGGTGGGGCAGGAGGAAGGAAAAAGATATGAAACATTAGGATGACATAAAGGGAAAGATAAAGAAGGAGGGAGAAAAAAGATGACAAGAAGGAAGAGGGAGAGACTGTTTTTTTCATCTCTTTGACACCTCTTTGACAAAGGAAAAGGGTGAGGGGAGGAGAAGGAATAGTGAGGGAGAAGAGGGTGGTAATGGTGAAGGAAGGAAAAAATAGGAGCAGGGATGGGGGAGAGGAGAAGGGAAAGAAGAGGGGAGAACGGTCAGGGCAAAGGAGGGAAAACCTCACCTCTTTGACAAACAAAATTTTTGATGACTCCCAAATCTATGTATCTTTGGTACTCTCTGTGTTCATCATAGGAGCTCATCCACAAGACTAAACATGAGCACAAGAACATGCTTCATATATTCAGCATGTACACAAATATATGGTCACATACATATGCAGGAACAAAGTCTGTCAGTACAATATCCATGTGAAGAGCATGTACATAAACATACTTTGACATGCATGTGCACATGTATACACACAGAGAAATACAGTGTACAAGAGACCACCGGACTTAGGGTCCAAAGAAACATCTTTTTCTCTGGAACCATGTCTTGGTTGTGTGGCTCACTTGGCTTGTCTGGAATTGCTGTGAACAGGATTGGGTGTTGTTTTCCATCAATAAATATTAAGTGCCTAATATTTGTCAGGCACTGTGCTAAGTACTGGGGAAACAAAAAGATACAAAAGACAGTTGCTGTCCTCAAGGAACTCAACAACCATGTCACTATTCCCTTGTGCATCTGCTTTCTCATTTCGCTAATTGGTCCATTTCCTGTGCTCACCCTTGATGCTCCTTCTGCTGCCTCAGGCTCCCCAATCCTCTTCCAACATTTCTACCATCCACTGTTTTACCATCATTGGGATAAATAAGGGATCTCACCCCTTACATTGCTGTAGTTATTGTGTATATTGTTTCCTAGATTCTGCCTACTTCACTTTGTATCACTTTATAAGTTTTCCTCCCTTTTTATGCATTCTTCATGGTCATCATTTCTTATACCACAGTAATATCCTGTTGCATCCATGTGTCATAATTTGTATAGTCATTCCCTAGATTCAAATCCCATGAAACATGCTCTGTCTCTGCCCCTGCCTCTTTCTGTCCCTGATTCTGTCTCCACCTCTGCTTCTGTCTCTCTTTGTCTCTATCACTATCTCTGCCTCAGAGGCTGTCTCTGCCTCCCCAGCTCTCATGGGTGACCTTTTCATGAAACTAGGGTTCTAACATTGCATCATTAAGGCTTGGGCAAGAGTAGGGATGAGTTCCAGTGAATCATCCACACTCACCAAGCAGTTCCATCTTTTAAGCAACATCAGTATTTCTGAAATGACTAGAGTCAAGACTCAGGCTGGGACCAAGTTGGGTCTTAAGCCTGGGAACTAAGTGACTCTAATGGGCTTACTGAGTGTCTGTCCATGACCTGTAGCTGAGTTATTTATTAAAGATCTTCTAGGGGGTGTGCTGAGTGCCTCCATTTTCCTCTTTTGATTTTACTATTTCTCTCTGGGGTGCTAGGACAGTTAAATGGCATGTGTATAGAGCCTGGAGTCAGGAAGACTCATCTTCCTGAATTCAAATCCAGCCTCAGACACTTTCTAGCTGTGCGACCCTGAGCAAGTCACTTAACCCTGTCTCAGTTTCCTCATCTGTAAAATGAGCTGGAGAAGGAAATAGCAAAGCACTCCAGTACCCTTGCCAAGAAAACCCCAAATGGGATTACAAAGAGTGGAATGTAACCAAAAAAGATTCAACGACAACTTTGGAGCACTATTTAGTTTCCTATGATCAAAATTTAGGAATTATCTTTGATTTTTTTACTTTCTCTTTCCCTCACCTCTCATTCAATCAGTTGTAAAATCTGTTCGTTCAACCTCTGCAACACTTCTAGAATAAATCTCTTAATCTTGATGCCCACTACTGCCAATGTATATGCCCTGATTACCACCCTCCTAATATTGTAATAGCCTCTTGAAAGGTCTCGCCTCCACTCTGTCCCTTCCAATTCATCCTTCCTAGGCTGCCTGACTCATCTTGCTTATGCATAAATATGGTCAGGCCACTCTGATCCAAACACTTTCTGCCTGCAGGATAAGATACAACCACTTTAACCTGGCATTCAAGATTCTCCAAATGTGGCTCTAATTTACCTTTTTGATTCAATATTAAACATTTATTAATGACCTATCCAGTGCCAGGAACTGGGTGTACAGACAAAAATTAAACAGCTCCTTTTCTCAGGGACTTGCATTCTACCCAGGGATACAACATTCACACTAACAAATAAAAAGTATGTTCAAATTAATACAAAGGAATTCCTTTAAAATTGTTTATTTATATCTTTTGTCTTTACATTAACTTCATTTCCAAATGTATTCCTTTCTCCCTCCCCCCACCCCTCTTTCTGAACTCAGAGCCATCCCTTGTAACAAATAGGTGGGGTGGGGCTGGTGGGGTCTGGGGTGGGGTTGTTCAGCAGAACAAATCAACCAAGTCTGACAGTGTATGCAACATTCTATGCCCATGGTCTCCTACCTCTGCCAAAGAAAGAAAGAAGATGCATGTTTTTTTCTCTTTTGTGGGGCAGGATGGGTCATCATAATCACACAGTGCTTTTGTTTTTTGTTCTTTCTCCTTATATTCTTGTAGTCATTGGGTATACTGTTTCCTAGGTTCTGCCTACTTCACTTTTCATCAGATTTTCATAATGCATCTCTGTATTCTTCATATTCATCAGTTCTTATATCATGGTAATATCTCATTACAGTCATGTGTCACAATGTGTATGATCATTCCCCAATCAATGGGCATGTAATATCAATTAAGTTGGGTCTTTCTTACGGTTTTAAAATGATTAACTATCTTTGATTGAGTCTTACTAGGTGCTAAGCCCCAGGCCCAAACCCCTATTAGGTGCTAAGTCTATGTGAGAGTGAATTGGTAACTAAAGTGGGGCTCCAGGTGGGGCCAGTGAAGGGAGCCAATCCAAGGAGCCTAATTTCTGGTCACTCAGATGGCCCTTGATGACATCTGAGACTGCATAAAAAGGGAAGACAGAGCTATTTGCTTAAGGCTATCACTCTTGGTGATGTGCTGATGTGGAGACTCTGGGCAGCTGTAGCTAAGAGCCCCCCAGCTTGTAAACCAGACATTGGGACTTTGTTAAACTCTGGAAACTATGAATTGGGATTTGAATCAGACACGGTCTGTCTGTTGATGTTTGTAATTTGTTTGTATTTGCTCTGAAGTTCAAGGTGCTGGCTTTTCCCCCTGAACTAAGAGTTTGTATGCTAGATTAATGTAAACTTGTCAACTCCTTAATGTTGCTTTCCTTAGTAAATCAGATCAAAAGAACCTGGGCTTGCAGCATTCTGTGAGCTGGTTGTTATTGGTTTTACACCCCCCCACAGACAAATTATTGCAACAAATGGCATAGTCGGCAGGATCTGCATTTTAAAAGTATAGTATGGCATTTTGGCATGCTGGGGTGGCTGAATGTTTCCCAGTTTTTGGATTGCTCCTTGTACTTGGGGTGTCTATGGTTCTGTGGAGTCCCAGGAGCGACAAAGGCCTGAAGGAAAATAGGCTAATGGTTTCCCAGGAGCCCAGAGCAGGGCCCCTGGAAGATAATCCCTCCTTCCAAGGGATTTCCAAGGGATTAAGTTGCAAAGCCTGGCCCTGGAGGACTGTGTTGAAGATTTGGCAGGAGGGGCTGGTGAGGAGAAAGAAGAAGCAGACAGTAGCTGCCGAAATTTTGACCCAGACAGAGCAGAAGACTGACTACATGAGAACTTTGGAAAGGAGGGAGAGGTGAGCTGCCTTCCAGCTGACTTTGGTGAGAAAAGCACAAAGGTTGAGAACTACTTACACTGAGACCTGGATTCTGGTAGAAGCCAGGAATGACCAGCCAGAGCTAGACAACCAGGAACCCAGGGGCTTGGAATTCAGCTCTGGGGCAAGATGGAAACTTTGCAGCAAGGAGGTAAGTGTGCCTTTTTTCAGCCTCCCCCTGGGCCTGTTTGGGACCCAGGAGGGAAGGGTGGATTTGTTTATGGTGGGGTGGGGGAAGTGCCTTGGACCCCCAGAGACCCCATCCTGTTGGCTTTATTGCCCAGCTGCCCCTCAGGACTTGGAACTGGGGACTGGAACAGCACAGGGAGAACAGACCCCCAACAGAACTTTCTTTGGACTTTTTCTTTGAGTTGGGACTTTGGGTGCCAAGTGGAAGCCTGCAATGGCAGTTTGGGGAGAAGGAGGCATCTCCAAGAGAACTCTATTTGTTTGTTTGTTTGCTTTAGGACTTTGCTAACTAAAGCTCGCCAGTGTCTGGGGGTACTAGGAAAAAACCTACAATAGCAGTGTGATGCTGAAGAAGTACGTTATTCAGACACTCTGTATTAGCTAAAGAGATTAACTTGCTTTGACCTAGGGGTGGACATTTGAATTGCAAATAAGTATTTTGGGAACGATTGATTGAAGAGATTAACTTGCTGGGACCTGGGGGTGGATCATGTTTCTATTGTAAACAAGTATTTGGGAATGACACTGAATGATATGTTTTGCTTTGTTGTGAATGATATGTTTTAGTTTCCTGCTTGATTGGATCACAATGTATAATGGTTCTATGTGTTCCAGGCTCCATGGCCATTTAATTTTGATTTTTGTTATGCCGCAGAACCTGGAAGGGTTGGAGTATAATATCAATTAAGTTGGGACTTTCTTACTGTTTTAAAATGATCAATTAAGTGTCTTTGATTGAGTCTTACTAGATACTTGTCAATCCCTTAACGTTGCTTTCCTTAGTAAAGCAGATCAAAAGAACCTGGGCTTGCAGCATTCTGTGAGCTGGTTGTTGTTGGTTTTACACCCCCCATAGCAGCTGCTAGCCAACAACAATAACAAGCAACAGGGCATTCTCTTAATATAAAGAAATTTCAAGAGGAGTTGAGAGCCTAATATCTAGGTGGGATCAAAAAGGCTTTGTGTAAGAGGAGGTACCTGAGATATACTTTGCAGGAAGCCAGGGATCACTCCTGCAAAAGTCCACAGGTGGGAGGTGGAAGGTAGCTGGTAAAACAGTTTGACTAGAATGGAGTGTGTGCAACTGGAAGTAATAAACTGAGGCTGGAAGATGAGGTGGGAACCAGATTGTGGATAGCTTTAAATGCCAACCTGAAGAGTTTGCATTTTATCCAAAAGGCAATAGGGAGCCATTGAAGATATTTAAGTAGACAACAGGATCTATTTGGGAATATCAATTGGGCAGTTGTGTAGGGAATACATTGGAGAGGGGGGAAGATTGGAGGAGGCAGGGAAACTAATTAGGAATTTGGGTAAAGGCATTCATGTACTCATGATTGGGTTTCCTGGGAGCCAGTAAAAGGCAGTCACCTTGGGAAAAGGGCAGCCCATCCTCTAAAGAGTCTAGGCTGTCCCCTTGTCCCCCCATACCCCAACCCCTCAGAAGAGATAAAGGAAAGAGAGGGACAGCTATGGGGGAAAGTGTAATAGCTGTCATCCCTCTCTACCCCAAGATGTAAAAAGAAGGTTCCTATGATGCAGAAGACTGGCTTTTGGGCCCTTTGGGAGTGCTGAAACAGGTGCAGGGCTATCCAGATGGCAGCCCAAAGTAGACTGAAGGAGCAGAGAGGATGGTACAAGTTTGAGGACTGGCAGAAGACAAAGTGAAGAAAGCCTGAGGGGGTGGGTTAAGGAGGAAAGTACTTGTAAAGCAGCTAGCCCCCTTGGCCAGAGCCCTGGTCCCTGATCCTTGGTTCTGGTAGGGACCATGCTGAAACCCAACACAGGGTGCTGCTCAGCACTGGTGCTCAAGAGATGCTGCCAAGGTTGGAAGGGCAAAGTCAGAGACACAGACATTTCCATTTGGACACATGGGGTTCATAGTTGTCAGGGAACGTGGGTAAAAGTTTAGCAGCAGATAAGTGGAGATGAGGCAGGACAGAGGGACTTACCTCATGGGACTTTGGACAGGAAGTGTGAATGACTGGGAGGAGACTGAAGGGACAACAAGGAACAGGAGGACCAGATGGTCTGGCTGAAGGGAAGATGAGACAGACAGACACGTGGGGAAGGAAGCCTGTGTTCAGAACAGAAGGATTTAATTGAACCAAGAGCAGGAAGAAGTTCAGCACTGGCTTCTGGAAGCTGGTCTGGGCTCTCTGCCCAGGGAGAGATGGGAGAGATTGTGGGGTGTGAGCTCCAAGGAAGAAAGCCCTTTTGGATGTGTAGAGGACCTGATCATGGGTCTCAGGCTACAGTGATCCTCAGGGGAACCTATAGCTTCTGGAAAATGGCCCAGGGACTCTGGGTATTTTGCCCTCTGCCCACAGACCTTCCTTCCCTTTTCTAATCCTTTCCTGATACTTGAGCCCAGCCAACCCCCAGCCCTGCTGGAGGCCACTGAACCTTCTGGACTTGCAACTGCTCAACCCTGCCCCCACATCAAAGAGCTGCTCCCCCAAACCCAATTTTCCTCTGCCAGTGCCTGCCACAGTCACTGTATGCTATGATCTGACATCTGCTCCTCCTCTCTTTTCTCTCCACCCCCTTCCCCACTCCAACACACATTCCAGACCATTAAAGTGCATTTCCTAGGATTTGTTCACAAGGGAAAAAAGAGCACACAAATTCAGAAATATCATGCCAGGAGAAGAACATCCGAAGTACATAGAAAAGAAAATTCTCCTATCCCAAGCTTTTAAATGTCATCATAAGATCATAGTATTTTAGAGCTGGAAGAAACCTTTGAGACCACCTAGTACAAACTCCTAGCATTTTATAGATGAGGAAGCTGAGACCCAGAGAAGGGGAGGCAAATTGCCTAAGGCCACACAGTTAGGCAGCAGCCATGCCAGAATTCTAACCCATGGCAAAGATCATCGATTCAGGGGGGTGCTAGCAAATGTTTAACAACTGGCTCTCTGAAAAAAAATATATCTACAATACCCTTTTAACTTTAATCTGAATTATTAATATTTTCTCCATCACTTTATTGAGTCTAGAAAATAAAAAAAACCAAATCAAGCTCTGATTTGTAGGGTTTGCTGTTTTCCAAGGTGTAAATAAATGGTCACATTTAAAAATCAGCTTCTAGGAGACCTGAGGCTAAAGTCCCATTAACTATAGTCCTCTGGGCTAAACTTGTCTTTTATGGCCTTTGTGGGGCGAAGGTGAGGAGGCAGGGTGGCATGTCTCTTTGGTGCATTGGGATCCTTGGTCTTTTTTGTTTCTTTCTCTTTGGGCAATATATCAGTTTTTATTTCTCTTTCATAATGAACCTTGTCAGGTCTTTCCATGTCCTCAAAATTTCTTTTCTCTTTTTGTTGTTATTGCTGAGCTGTTTCAGTCATATCTGACTCTTTGTGACCTCATTTGGGGTTTTCTTGGCAAAGACACTGGATCTCCATTTCTTTCTCTAGCTCATTTTACAGAAGAGGAAACTGAGGCAAATAGGGTTAAGTGACTTGCCCAAGGTCACATAGCTAGTAAGGTTGGATTTGAACTCACAAAGATGCATCTTCCTGATTCCAGGCACTACTAAACCACCTAACTGGCTACTACTAAGATCTACGAAACTACCTAACTGGCCTATCCTTTCTCTCCAGCAGCAAGTAAAGCAGAGGTAATCTGATCATGGTTCATGCTTCCAGAGCCCTAGCTGCAGCTTTGAAGAGATTTGTTGAGGAGATTGTGGAAGAGGGGACCAGTTTGGAGGGAGTGGAGTGAAGCATGGGTGGGACTTTCCTGTTTTTCCTGATCTAGGAGAGACAGCCACTAATCAGGAGACAGGGCAGAAGTTTCCCTAGGTCCTGGCCTCTGGCTGAAAATGTGCACAAATCATGCCTTTCAAGGACAGTCTTGAATTTGGCCAGGAAAAGAAACCAAGCCCACTAGCCTGGGGTTTACGAAGTCTTTTTTTCTGTTAAATCATCCTTAATTTAGCTCAACAGCTTAGACTGGGAGCTCCTTGAGAGCAGGGATTGTGTTTTGCCTTTCTTTACAACCCCAGTGCTTAGCATAGTGCCTAGGCATTTAATAAATGCTTATTAAATGACTGACGCTTCATTCTAAATACTAGCACTCCTGACACTATTCTCATAGGACCATATCTTGCTTTTATATTCACCTTCTGTCACTCATGCTGCCAACCTCTGTATATGTCTTTAAAAAATTAACTTAAGAGTTTCCTGGGCTTTCATATCAGTATCTTTAGAAAACATCCTCTATTCCTTCTCTTTGGAATGGTGCTTTCTACAGGCAGCTAGGCGGTGGAGTCCACAGTACCTGGAGATGGGAAGAATTGGGTTCAAATCCAGCCTCAGACACTTACTAGCTGTGTGACCCTGGGCAAGTCAATTAATCTGTTTGCCTCAGTTTCCTTATTTGCAAAATGGGGATAACAATAGGACCAACCTCCCAGGGTTGTTATGAGGACAAGATGAGATAATTATTTGTAGCGTGCTGAGCACAGTGCCTAGAATATAGGAGGTGCTCTGATGACAGCATAGATTTCATTCCTGAAATGATCTTCTGAAACACCCAGGTATTCTCCGCCATTCTTTCCCTCTTAGTTTCTCAATTTCCTCCCAAGTCTGCTCGGCAAACCCTCAGTGAGCAGGCGTGTGTGTATGTTCTCGTTGTCGCTTTTGCTTTTAAATGACATCTTTTCAGAGCCACCTTACAGGTAAGGATTCTATGCCACCAAGTCTCAGTGACCAACTCTGAGATCCAATTAGCCTTTGTGCTTTAGAATCTCTAATTAACCTTACTTGTTATACATACTTTGTGCGTTTGTATACAGACGTCTGAGGACACCGCTTTGTCTTAAACATTGTCTCTTGTGAATGTCTGTACTGCTAGCCTTCTTATGTTGTAGCTGCTTTCTATAGTGTCCAACCTGGCAAATATACATAAGCAATAGGCTCTTTCCTCTTTCTTCTTCAATTATAATTTTTTCTGATTAGACTTGCAAAGCACCAAGCAAATAAATTCTTACTAGCCCTGATTAAGTTGATTCCATCTCTGGACAAGAATTCATTATTTCTATGTTTTAAGCCATGGTCCAGAAAGCCAAATCTTGACCCTAGGAATCATTGTTTAAAGCAGCTATTTAGTCCCCAAATCTGCTTCTCTCTTTTGAATCTCTTGATTTTTATGGGCAATAGTTTTAAAAATGCAATCCATAATCCTAAGCTCTTTAGTTTCTTACCTAAGATTTTGTAATCATTTTGAAACTAAAAATTTTAATTTAAATTAAATTTTATTTTATTTTTTTATTAGAATTTTATTTTATTTTCTCTCTTTCCCATTTCCTCTCCCTCTGCCCATTGGGAAAGCAAAAAAACTAAAACCCCTGCTATAAACATTTATAGTCATGCAAAACACCTTCCCAAAATGGCCGTGTCCAAACAAAATGTTTCAGTTTGCTCTCTAATTCTATCACCTCTTTATCAGGACCTGCAGTCAGGAAGACTTAAATTCAAATCCTGCTTCAAAAACTTACTAGCTTTAAGACCTTGGATGAGTCTCTTCACCTCTGATTACTTCAGATTCCTCATCTGTAAAGTGGGGATATTAATAGCACCTGCCTCCCAGGGTTATTGTAACATTCCAGTGAAATATTATTTGTAAAGTGCTTAGCCCAGAGCCTGGAACATAGTAGATGCTATATAAATGTTAGACATTATTATCATCATTATTAGGTGGACAACATAAGTCGTCATAAGTCCTCTGGACGTATGGCTGATCATTGTGTTAATCTGAGTTCTCAAGTCTCTCAGAGTTGTTTGTCTTTATAATATTATTACTACTATAGAAATTGGTCTCTTGGTTCTGCTCACCACATTCTGTGTACAAGTCTTCCCAGGTTTCTCTGAAACTCCCTTTCATCTTTTCTCACAACACAGTAGTATTCTATCACAGGCATATATCACAACTTCGGTTTTTCCTCAGTTGGTAGGTATCCCCCTCAGTTTCCAGTTCTTTGCTACCACAAAAAAAGCTAGTATAAATATTTTTGTATATAGAAATCCTTTTACTCTTTTTTTAACTCTTTGGGATATAGACCCACTAATAGTATTTCTGAGTCAAAGGGCATACACAGTTTAATAGCTATTTGGATATAAATCCAAATTGCTTCTCAGAATGATTGGAACACTTCACATTTTTACCCATAGTGCATCAATATACCTGTTTTCCCATGGCCTCTCCAATATTTGTCATTTTTTTTTGTTAAATTTGCCAATCTGATGGTTGTGAGACAAAATCTCAGAATTGTTTTAATTTATATTTTTCTAAGCATTTTATCATATGACTATTGATAGCTTGGGTTTCTTCCTCTGAAACCTGACTGCTCATATCCTTTGAACATTTATTTATCAAGTGAGAAATGGCTCTTAATTCTTATAGCTTTGTAAACTTTATTAATATTTCCTAGACTCCATTTGGAATCATTTGTGTCCATGTGAACCACCAGCCCTGGGTAGTAGTTATCAGGTTTGACAAGTCTTTGGGAGGGGCTTTGTGAGTCCTGCCAGGGCTGACAGAAGATTTCTTACTGTTACCAGAGAGGTTAGTTACCACTTTGGTACCCCTGGACAGGAAGTCACCCAATCACTACCACTCTTGTGCACATCCCCTGTTCTTTAGTGGCCAATCTCTTGCTGGGCAGCACCAATGATCTCTATCACTATCCCTTAGAAAACAAGCAATTGTTTCCTCCTCAGAAGGTCCAGCTCCCTCCTCTTCATGGAAAATAAAAGAGCTCTCTGTAGTCAATCTTTCTTTCTGGAGGCAGTCTGGTCTAGCGGATAGAGCCAAGGGACCTGGGTTTGCATCTTGCTTGGACCCTTAGCACTATATGTAGTAGGTAACAGCACCAGGGTTCTTACTCAAGGCCTCTGATTCCATATCTAGTGACTTCCCACTATCTAAGGTGACAAAGGAGTGTCAATGCAGAGGAGCAGGTTTGGGTTTTTCCCCAATTAAGAGCCCAGCTGCAGGGCAGTTGCATCTATACAACTTCTGAGTTGGGGATCTCCAGTCCTAACCACTTCAGTCTGATAAGGCAACTCCCCTCCCTCCCCCAACTCTACTCCTACCTTCTCAGTGACTCTGTGGGGGTGGGGTCAGAGTTCACTTTTTCAAATAAATATTTTAGTTTTCAACATTGATTTCCAGAAGATTTTGAGTTACAAATTTTCTCCCCATTTCTACCCTCCCCCCCCACTCCAAGATGGCATATATTCTGATTTGCCCCATTCCCCAGTCAGTCCCCACTTCTGTCACTCCACTCCCCACCTCATCCCCTTTCCCCTTACTTTCTTGTAGGGCAGGATAGATTTCTATGCCCCATTCCCTATATGTCTTATTTCTCTCTTGCATGCAAAAACAACTTTTTCTTTTGAGCATCTGATTTTAAAACTTTGAGCTCCAAATTCTCTCCCCTCTTCCCTCCCCACCCATCCTCCCTAAGAAAGCAAGCAATTCAGCATAGGTCACAAATGTATCATTACGTAAAACACTTCCACAATACTCTTGTTGTGATAGATTAACTATATTTCCCTCCATCCTATCCTCTCCCACTTTATTCAGTTTTCTCCCTTGACCCTGTCCCTTTTCAAAAGTGCTAGCTTTTGATTACCTCCTTCCCCATCTGCCCTCACTTCTATCATCCCCCCTTTTATCACCTTCCCCTTACTTTCCTGTGGGGTAAGATACCCAATTGAGTGTGTGTGTTATTCCCTCCTCAAGTCAAATCCGATGAGAGCAAGATTCACTCATTCCCTCTCACCTGCCCCCTCTTCCCTTCCAATAGAACTTCTTTTTCTTGCCACTTTTATGTGAGATAATTTATTCCCTTGTATCTCTCCCTTCCTCCCTCTCTCAATATATTCCTCTCACTCCTTAGTTTTATTTTATTTTTTTAGATATCATACCTTCATATTCAACTCACCCTGTGCCCTCTGTCTATATATATGTATATCCCCTTCAGCTACCTTAATAACTGGTCTCACGAGAGAGAAAGGTCTCACAAATTACACACATCATCATTCCATGTAGGAATGTAAACGAAACAGTTCAACTTTAGTAAGTCCCTTATGCTTTCTCTTTCTTGTTTACCTTTTCATGGTTCTCTTGAATGTTGTGTCTGAAAGTCAAATTTTCTATTCAGCTCTGGTCTTTTCACTGAGAAAGCTTGAAAGTCCTCTATTTTATTGAAAATCCGTATTTTGCCTTGGAGAATTATACTCAGTTTTGCTGGGTAGGTGATTCTTGGTTTTAATCCTAGCTCCTTTGACCTCCAGAATATCATATTCCAAGTCCTTCGATCCCTTAATGTAGAAGCTGCTAGATCTTGTGTTATCCTGATTGTGTTTCCACAGTACTCAAATTGTTTCTTTCTGGCTGCTTGTAGTATTTTCTCCTTGATCTGGGAACTCTGAAATTTGGCGACAATATTCTTAAGAGTTTTCTTTTGGGGATCTTTTTCAAGAGGCAATTGGTGGATTCTTTCAATTTCTGTTTTACCCTCTGGCTCTAGAATATCAGAGCAGTTTTCCTTGATAATTTC
>CM053622.1:715708395-715743326 GCA_028646595.1 Phalanger gymnotis
CCTTAGATCACAGAATGTTAGAGCAGGAAGAACTCTTTGAATAGAAGGTTTTAAAACACAAAGAAACCTTAAAGCCCAGAATGTCAGAGCTGAAAGAGCCCTTGGAGCACAGAATGTCAGAACTGGGAGAACTCAGAGCATAGAACAGGAAGGACAGAGGCAGAACCAGAGCTGGAACTCCCAATGCCTGTCCAGGAATCTTGGGGGGAGAGTCCAAGGACTGATAAATACGGATGAACTTTTATTGCTGGCCAGCTGTGCTGTCTTGGACAGGAGCCTTTCCATTTCTCGGCCTTGGTTTCTGCATCTGTAAAGTGAGGGGCTTAGACAACATGGCTACCTTTTCTCTGAGGACTGGGGGAACAAGCGGAAGGGACCTCTCAGTTTCCCCAGAAGAATGAATCTGTGGTTAGACTTGAATGAAGTTGGCATGACCCCTGGGCTGCATCAACTTGTCCACCTCCTTGTCTCAGGGCAACTGAGGAAGAGGAAGAGGAATCTGAGTTCTTAGGGCAGAAGACAGTGTGGTGGAGGTACAGCCAAAGACTTGGGTTCGAATCCTAATACTAGTTACCCGGGTAACCTTGCACAAATCACTTTCACTCTTCAGATCTGTTTTCTTATCTACAAAATTAGGATTTGATGATCTCTTGGGAGGCAACATGACACAGTAGATTAGCATGACAGACTTGGAATTGGGAAAACCTAAGTTCAGGGTCTGTCCCTTACACTATGTGACTCCAAGTCTAAGCAAATCACTTAATCGCTCTGAGTCTCAAGTTTGCTCATCTGTAGAAAGGGGAGAGTAATAGCTCACTCCTCAGGATTGTCATAAGTCTCAAATAAGACAACATATGTAAAATGCTTTGCAAGTTTAACAACATTACATAAATGTCAGTTGTAATATAATTATATTATGTATTATATAAATTAAGTTATTTGTCATTACATAAATGTCACTTGTTCATAGTTGTAGAGCTAGAAGGCACTTCAGAGGTCATCTAGTCCTACCTCCTCATTAAGTGACTTGCCCAACTTCATATAGCTATTAAATGTCAGGTGTTTTATGTTGTTGAATCATTTACAGTTATGTCAGACTCTTCATGACATTTGGAGTTTTCTTGGCAAAGATACTGCAGTGGTTTGCCATTTTATTCTCCAGTTCATTTTATAGATGAGGAAAATGAGGCAAACAGGGTTAAGTGACTTGCCCAGGGTCACACAGCTAATAAGTGGCTGAGGCTCGATTTGAACTCAGGTATTCCTGACTCCAGCCCCAGTGCTCTATCCACTGTGCCACCTAGCTGCCCTATTTATTGGTATAGAGAACTCCCAATGAAGAAACTCCCTTCACCAAAACATATTTTTAACTTATTGTCTTGGCCAGGTACCTGGGATACTGAGAGGTTAAGTGATTTGTTTAGGGTCACCCAGCCAGGATGTGCTGGGAGTAGCATTTGAACCCAGATTTCTTGAATCTGAGACCAACTTTCTCTTTCCTGTACATCATCATCCCTCTCTTACAGAATCCTTGAATCTTAGATTCTAGAAGCAGTGACTCAGAGGGAAGATTAGAAGACTTCTGGTCCCCTGCTGCCTCTCCCCCAACCCCCCACTCCCTTTTGCAATTTGCACCAGGCCAAGGCACAGCACTTATTCTTTCTTTTGGAAAACAGAAAGTCAGCAGGTCAATGGGTTATTCCAAAATTATCTTTTAATATATTCACATAGTTTCTCTATACAGCTCATACAAAATTCTTATAGGTCTATCATATACGTATACAGCAGCATCTTGTAGTGTTTACATGGCATCTGAAGAAACAGCATGGACCAGGCAGCCAACATGTCATAGGCAGACAAGGGAGGAGATCCAGACTTCCTGCCTTGATTTCCCTCTGGGGAGATGGGAGTCTCTTTTTAGTACAACTCAATATTTGCTGAGCACCTGGTGGGTATAGGCATTGTGCTGGGCATTATTGGGGGACACCGATAAAAACAACATCTTGTTCTTGCTCTTAGGTGACTCATGTCTGGGGACTCCAGGAGCAGTAGGAGAGGGGCAGACAACAATCTGTGGGGGTTGTGAGGGAAAAGAGATCACTAGAGATCACTTCCACCTGGTGAAGGGCTAGGGGGATGTGGGATAAGGAAAGGCTTTAGGGCAGGGGAGGTAACTGAGCAGAGCCTTGTAACAATGGAAGGATTTCAACAGGCAAATATTGGGAGGAAGGGAATCCCAGGCAAAGGGAGCATTATGACCAAAGGCACTCTCAAACACTCCAATGGATCTGTCATCTCATTAATTAGGGCCTTCCCAATGCATCCATACCTGCCCTATCCTGTATGACTCACATTCGTGTTCTCCCGAAGGTTGAACAGACAGGGTCCTCCAAATGTGTTGGAAGCTTCTTTCTTTTTCACTGTAGTTTAAGGGTACAAGTGGAATGCTTTCTGGGATCTTTTGGTCTCCTTGTTATGGCAATTAATTTACATTGGTCAATCTTCTGAAAGAAAATTTTATAATTGATGTCACTTCTGTCATTACTCTTTAAATCATTTCTATTGAATGCCATACCTCTTTCTCATTTTTTTTCAAATTCTGATCTTAATTCTGATAGTACAGACAGATGGCTTAGGGCAAACCAACTTCTTAAATGGACAAGTGACATTTAGAACCCAATACTGGACATGAACAGGCTTGTCATGCCCTATATGGCCAAGGCTTTTGACTGGTTCAGCATGTGTCTACTCTAAGCTGGCTGGGTAACCTCTAGAACCCTTGTGATGGGCATGAAGATTCCGATTATTTCCTAAGAAAGCGGAATTCCCAGTAAAGGAATCATAACCTTGCATTTATTACATCCCTGACCTTTATATGCACTGTCCATCACTCCTACTGATCGGATGGCTTAATGAGGGCTGAGGATCATCCCCCAGCTGCCCTCAGAAAACTTACTGTATGGGAGATGGGGAGAAAGGCCCATATTGGTTGGCCCATGGTCTGAACAGACCACTAACAAGACGGTAGAACATGACTAGTGATACTTTAGAGGGAGTGTAAGCCAACCAAAGGTGTACTGGCAAGAAACTGTTTGAAAGACTGTGAGAGTTGACTAGTGTGGCTAGAGGAAAGAGCATAGAAAAGAGAGTAGAGGGTGATACGACTACAAAAAATAGGCTGCTGCTAGTATAGGGGGTTGGGGGAAGGATATGATTCCACTCTCCCCCTCTCCATCTGTGATAAGAATCCAGAGGTGAAGTGTTAATGGATTAACACTTTAGCTTTGGATTAATTCCTTTGCAAAGGGTGAAGATCTTTCTCTGATACCTGAAAAAAGGAGAGGATTTTCTTTCCTCCACTCCTACTGTCATCTGCCATCATGCCAGAGTCAGTCTAACAGCAGAGCTGCTTGCCCAGTAGGAAACGCCCTATTTAGCAGTTAGTGGGTCAGGTCAAGAGTTCTAGGCAGACCAGGGTCAGAGGAGAGGAGAGGGTAACCTGTGCCTCTAAACCATATCCGGCAGAGAGCAGAGACACACTCTCCAGACAGACATAGATACAGAGAGGTAGTTGATGAGGCCAGTAAGCAGCTTTGGGAAGTGGGGCATCCAGCAGCAGAATAAAGAGCTAGCTATGGCAATCAAAAGTGCAGAAAGATTTCCTCTTCCCTACCTCTACCCACCAAAAAGGTGAAAAGACTGCTGCTTCCTGTCTCCATTTATATGAATCTCACTAACTCTGGGCTTCATTTAAAAACCTGTAGGGTCATGGCCAATCTTCAGCTCAAGCAATGGTTGCCTTTCCTGACTCAATTAGAAAAAGATGTTCACATTTCATAAAAGGATCATAGGATGTTGACACATTTTTAAGACATTAACATCTCCTAAGCTATGATGAGGTACAATGAATCGAGGAGGGGCCCTTTCCCCTTCACACTAGATTATAGGGGGTCTATCTTGTTGGCTACAGGGTATCTTAGAAAGTTCTTCAGGTGGGAAATCTCTTGATCCCATACCATGTGATCATTTGACTCTGCTGTTAGGACGTGCTCTTTTGCTCCTATGGTCCTTGGCATTTTCCCTAGAGCTAGGTAACTCCAGAACATTCCAGCTTTCCAAGCTTCTGCATTAAGTAGGAAATAGCCTTGAGCTGGGATTCAGGAGACCTAGACTCTTTCAGCCTACCACCCTATCTCAATGTGGGATCTTGGGCAAATGGCTAACCTCTGAGCCTCATCTTTGAGTGAATTCAACTAAATTGTCCCTAAGGTCCCTCCCAGTTCTTACATTCTGGGTTCTATCTAAAGTAAAAACCACTTAAATTACCTGACAGCTCAGAACTCCACCACCTGAGGAAGAGCAGATTTCAGTGATCGGGTTGTACAGGGGATGGACCATTCTAATGGAAATGACACGTAACTGGTTTGACTGACTTCTCCTCCCCTTGCCCCAAGATACCAGAAGTTGAACCAAACTGGCTATTCTGTAGATAGAGGGCAGATAGCAGGAGAAAGAGAGACAGAGAAAGAAGAAAGAAAAGACAAAGATGAGAAAGATGGAAGAGGAGCAGAGAGAAGAGGCATGTACTTGGAGGGGAGATGGAAGAAGGAGACAGAAGGAAATAAAGAGAGGAGAGAGACAGAACAGTAGGAGAGGATGAGAGAATGAATAGGGAATCGTAGGAGAAAGGAAGATATATAGAAATAGAAAGAGGTCAGAGAGAGAGACAGAGACAGAAAGGGAGACAGAAATAGACAGAGACAGATATATATGCAGAGAGATGGGAAAATATAGAGACAGAGACAGTAACGAAAGACCTAAAGAGAGGAAGGGTGGAATGTATAAGAGAAAGAGAAAGGGAGACCAGCTGAGGAAAATACTGTTTAGACATTTCCCCCTTCAAATCAAGCTTTCTGTCTACATTTCATTTGAATACCAAATGTTTCTAATCTCGCCCCCATGTCCCGCTTGCTGCCCCTATAACTACTTTCAGACCTAGCCAATATTGCCTGACATCCAGATGCCGGCCAGTTTCCCTCACCCCCAGTTTAGGGAGCTTGGTAAGGACAAAATAGTTTCTACTTGGCTTAGCCCCGCACACCCACCAACAGCAGCACTGGAGTCACCCTACATGGCCAAAGTAGGTGTTGAAAGTGGCAATGCCCCCTCTCCTGCCAAGACCCTGGCTCAAAACTCTACCATGATTTACTGATTGTCAGGGGCAAGAATTAAGGGTTCAATAGCTCAGCTACTGCAGTGGACACTGGAATGGGAAGAAACAACAGATGGGGCTGGGGTAAGAATCTATAGTTAACCCCCTAATTTTGGCAACAGAAAAAGCACAGTGCAGCACCCACAAAGAGCTGATAAGTTGAAAGCCTCTCCCTACTCAGTCCTTATTTATTCAGTATTAAGCCTATTCATCCAGATTAATCATTCCTTGGGACTACCACAGAAAAAGTTCACCTTGTGGCCTCAGTTTCTTCATCCTTAAAATGAGAGAGTTGGAAATGCTCAATTTTAGTGAGAGCTTAGTGAAAATAAAGACGGAAAAGTTTTTCTTATCCAAGTTCACAGATATTCCCTGGGCGCCTGGAGATCTATAGAGACCAGGTTAAGAATCCTTAAGCTAAGTGGTTTCTTGTATCCCTGACAATTCTAAACTTCACGAACTTTGCCTTCCATCCCTGTCCTTCAAGGCCTCCCACAGTCTGGAGCATCCTACTTTTCCAACATTAGCTCACACTACTCCCCCTAAACACTTGTGTATGCTTCAGTCACACTGGAAAACTTTCTGCCCCCAAACAGCACTGGGATTTGAATTTCTGTCCTGGTTCACACTGCGTGGCTTTGGGCCAGTCACTTCCCTTTTATGAGCCTCAGTTTCCCCTTTGTGAAACAGAAACAATAAACTCTGTATAGTCTTCACAGGACTATCCAGAAACCACAAAAGAATGGATAGAAAACACTTGTTAATCTGCAAGGCACTGGACCAATTTGGCTTGGGAATGCATAATGTAGCTTTCTTCGATCAACCTCCTCACTTTGCTTTACTTTCTACAATGGAACAATGTTGGGGTCAAGGCCCAAGGGAGTGGGGAAGCCGGCCTCAGAATCCCTTAAATTGGCCATGGGAGTATGGGAAAGGGGTGAATCACTATTGGTTAATGGAAACCCCTCCACTGGGAGGGAGCTGAGGATAGTGAGCCCCTAATCCATGCTATAAGGAAAAAAGCCCTGCCCAAGAAGGGAGGAAATTTGAGTCCAAGCCCAGCACTCTGACCTTGGGTGAGTTATTCCTTCTCTCTGGGTCTTAGCTACTCCCAGGGTGCCTCCCATCTCTAACGCTCTGTGTCCTAGAGTCCCTGGCAGTCCATATTATCTGACGCCCCAATCTTGGGACGGGGGGGGTGCCTTTGACCATCTTCTTCTAGTGGACTACATAACAAAGGCCTCAGCTGGTGATTTCTGTGTTAGTTTTCAGATGAAGGAAGAATGGAGTTTGGGGAATTCTTATCCCTCTCATATGTAAGGGTTATAAGAATTAATCTAAATTGTGGCAACTATTTTGCTTTGAGCCAAATTCTAAAGAATTTTTTTTGTAGGTGACTTTCTTGTCCTAAGGCGTAAATAATTTCACTTGGGTTGACTTTATTCAAAATCTCTCCTAGAGATGATCTTGGTCTTCCCAGACCACAAGTGGGCCAGAGGTAGTGTGCTAGAACGGGAAAAGGCCTTGTTCAAATCCTGTCTTCCTACCTTATTACCTCTGTGACCTTGGGCAGGCAGCCTCATTGGGCTTCAGTTTGCTTATCTGTAGAATGAAAGAATTGAACTCCATCATCTCTGTGGTCCCTTCAAATGATCTTAGGATAGTGGGGGAAAGGCCCCAGGGACTTGGGAAAAAAACAGGCTCAGGGATCCCCATGTTTGCTGAACACAGTCAGAGGATGGATGGCTGAATGGATAAAGGTCATGATTAGTTGGGAAAAGGAAATGTGTCCGACCTCGTAGGAGATCTAGACCACATGTGGCCTCAGGCAAGTCCCTTAAGGTTTGGAGTCTACAAGACCCCAATGAAGCCACATATCTCCATTCCCAAGAACTGAGAATGACCCTGCGGCAGGGACTTGGGAACCCTTCTGGGGATCAGGCTTTGAAATGCTGGTTAAACTCCCGCCGGCAGAAGCGACAGAAAAGAGCCAAGCCGATGAGGAGGATCGACAAGACCAGGGCAAAGATGAGGACGATGAGCACGTTGATCTTCTTGAGACCCTCTTTCTCACAGTCCTCGGGGCGGATGTGGAGGAAGGGGACGTGCTCCTGGGAGCTGAAGTCCTCAGGATGCTGGCACGTCAGGTCCTCGAGGTTGGCGACATCCACCGTCCCCCTCTGGATCACGGCCGCCAGCCAGCTGTTGCCGCAGCAAGCCAGCGGGTTCCCTGCCAGGTAGATGTGCCGGAGGCTCCCCTCCAGGCCACTCATGGCACGGCTTTCAAGGTGGCTGAAACTGTTGTTCCGGAGATCCAGCTCTTCGAGGGAAGCCTCCCGGGTCCAGGCAGGGAGCCAGCTCAGCTGGTTCTCTGAAAGATTGAGCTGCTTCAACCGAGTGAAGCGGGGAAGGTCAACATGAAGAGCATCCAGGCCATTCCCCTGGAGCTGCAGCACCTCTAGGGAGGATTCGAGTCCAGCCAGAGCACCAGGCATGACCTCTAACCCTGGGTTTGCTGAAAGGTCCAAAGTGACCAGCGGGGTTTGCCGGAATGCACCTTCCGGGAGCCTCTGAATGGTGTTGCCTGCCAGGTTCAGGGCCTGGAGGGTGGGGATGCTGGAGAAGATGACGCAGCCTGAGGTGGCTGGCTCATCCGGGTCCTGGGAGGCCCCACAGAGCCGGATCCAGTTCCTTTGTAGGTCCACTTGCTGGATCTTGGGGAAGCGGGCAAATGTGAGAGGTGGTAGGGCTGCCAGAGCATTGTGCTGTAAGTGGAGCTGCTGTAGGCTGGCTAGATCACGGATGCCCACGGTGAAACTCTGAAGGTCATTGTGGCTCAAATCTAGGATGTCCAGCCTGGGCAGGGAGTGCTCCCGCTGCACCTCAAAGGTGCGGAGACAATTTCTGCTGAGGTTGAGGAATTGCAAAGAAGTCATGGGGTCCAAGAATCCTTTCGGGATGGACTCAATCTCATTATAGCTTAGGTCTAAGAACAAGAGGTGGGAGAGGGCCATGGAGCTATCATTCCCACTTGGGTCAGGGGCCAGATGGGGCCCACTGGGCCAATCCTTCATCCTGGGGTCCCCATCACTGAAAGAGGAAGTGGGGTGCATCTGGATCAGGTTGTTGGATACATTCAGGTAAATGAGCTGGTTGCGCTTGGGTAGGTCGGGGAACTGCGATAGCTTGTTTTCTCTCAAATCGAGCCAGTAGAGCTGGTACTCCTGGTCCGTGGTGGCAGTCTGGAAGGTCTCTATGCTGTTGCGGCTCAGATCCAAGAATTGCAGCTGTGGGAGGCTGAAGTCGGAAATGCAGGTGATGGAGTTCATGGAGAGGTTGAGGCGGACAAGGTTGGGCAGGGTGTCAAAGGCTCCCTCCTCGATCTCCATAATCACATTGCTATGCAGGTCCAGCTCCTTGAGGGCCGGGACTCCCTGCAGGGTCTGGCGGGAGATTCGGGTGAGGCTGTTCTCTGCCAAGGAGAGAGTGAGCAGGTCAGGGGCATCCTCCAGGAAGGCCTCTGCCAGGCTATTGTACAAACCATTGCCCGAGAGATCCAGGGTAGTCACTCGAGGCAGACGCCCAAAGCCCACGTGGACATTGTATGGGGATGCCCGTCCCAAGCGGTTTCGGGCCAGGTTGAGGTGCTCGAGCTGAGACAGACTGGCAAAAACTCCAGGCTGGATGAAACTGATCTGGTTGGAGCTTAAGTCTAGACGTTGGAGGGCAGCATAAAAGATCAATGGAGTCTCCAAGATGCTCTGTAGCTGGTTCTGAGACAGATCAAGGGCCTTGCTGTCTGCATGGAGGACTGCAGGAATCTGCAGGAGCCCCCGGTTGTGGCACAGGACCTCCATGCCCACCTAGTGAAGGGGAGAGAACACTGGAGCATTATGAGCTGGAAGGTCTCCTGGGGACACCAGAGACAAAGATGGTGGTTTGGTGGTACTCAAGGAAGCCTCTTAGGGTATCAGAAAGAGCACCAGAGCTAAAGTCAGACTCTAGGACATGGGCTTGTCCAAGCTTTGGGTCTTAATAGTTTTATGCCCTTGAACAAATCCTGAACTTCAGACTCCTCATCTGAATACTCCCTGCAGCTCTTTTGAAGATATACAACATACATACACACACATGGATATGTATTTATGGTTAAGCAAACCGCAATTTCATAGGATCATAGATTTAGGATTCAAAGAGATTTTAAAGGTCATCGAGTTTAACTGCCTTAATTTTACAGATGAGGAAACTGAGGTCTAGAAAGGCTAAGTGGCTCACCTAGGGTCACAAAGGTAGTAAGTAACTTTCTAAGGTGAGATTTAAACCCAAGTCTTCCTGATTTCATGTCTATCTACTATACTGGTATAGGGATGTCCCACTGAGACAATTCCCTCCAGAGAGCTGGACAAATCATTCATGACATATACTCTTAGAGAGCTGGCTGGGAGTACTAAACTGTTCACTGACTTGCCCGGGGTCACACAGCCAGTCTATGTTAGAGGTAACACTTGAGCCCATCTGCCTTTCTGATAGCAATGATGAGCCAGTTCACATTTCTAAAACGCTTGTGGAATGTTTTCCTCAAAGCAACCCTGTGAGTTCCTTACTGTACATATCATTATCATTCCTGCTTTACAGGCAGAGAATGTCTAGGAAAGTGCTTTGTAAACTGCAAAGCAACAATTGTATTTCTAGCACTGCTGCTGCTATTATTCAGCAAGTGTGGAGCTACATCCTTCTCCTGCCTCAGACGGCCCCTGAGAGTTTGGGCCTCGGATTCACAGCTGATCACGTCCTCTACTCTCCTTAGGCACTTCTTGGGTACTGTTCTAGTCTGGCCAACCAGAGCAAGTACTCTCCAAGGGCAGGGGCCTCTCGAAGGCCCACAAAGAGAAGTAGGGACTAGGACAAGGCCAAGCGCCTGGTGCTGCACGTAGGCAACGCAGACCTCCAATAACGATGCCACAAAAGAGCCTTGGAATGGGAACCAGGAGACTCAAGTTCATGTGTCAGCTCTGCCACTGACTCACCTCCCTTCTAGCTTTGACTCTGTTTTAAGGACTCTTCCATCCCTGACATTCCATGTTCTAAGGACTTTTACATCTCTGACATTCTGTGTTCTAAGGACTCTTCCATCCTTGATATTCTGTGTTCTAAAGACTTTACCATCTCTGATATTCTGTGTTCTAAGGATCCTTCCATCTCTGACATCCTATGTTCCAAGGCCCCTCCCAGCTCTGAAATTCTGTGTTCTAAGGTTCCTTCCAGCTTTGACATTGTTCTAAGGACACTTTCAGCTCTGACAGTCTGTGTTCTAAGGACCTTGACATCCCTGACATTCTGTGGTCTAAGGCCCCTCTCAGCTCTGACATTATATGTTTTAAGGGCCCTCCCAGCTCTGACATTCTATGTTTTAAGGGCCCTCCCAGCTCTGACATTCTGTGTTCTAAGTGCCCTATCTGCTTTAACATTCTAGAATTCTACACCCAGGTGACCTCCTAGGTCCCTCTGTTCCTATGCATTGCCCAGACATCCACATCTTGGTATCTTCACAAACACCATTACCTCCTCCCAGGTACTTGCTTTCCCCTTGTTTAATGCTGTTGCACTTACAGGCTGACTTCAGCTAATGTCAGTGGAGGCAAAATATTTACAAGAAGAAAAGATAAGACATTTTCTCCAGTCATCCAATTTTTATTTTAGCCTCTCATATATCCTTATATGCTATTTCCAAATTCCCATTCCAAGGAGCAGAAATTGAGGCCCCTTACCCTTTTCCCTCATAACTGACATTCCCCAGATGTAATATCATCCCTGCTCTGCTCTGCTGGCCTCACCCTTCTCTAGGAGCCAAGCACCGCTCCTTCCTATGGACTGAGAGCCCAGACTGAGTTGGTGAGGGCTTCCCCCTGGAGAATAGTAGAATTTCAGAAGATCAGAACTGGAGGAGGCCTTAATAGTCCTGGAAACAGACTCCCAGAAACTTGGGGTTGGAGCAGACTTCAGTGGTCACCTGGGTCAACTCCTCCTCTTATCATAACTTCAATCAATCAGTCAACATTTATTAAACACCTACTATGTCCCAGGAGCCATTCTAAGTGCCGGGGATGTAAAAGGAAGCAAAAGACAGTCCCCACTCTCACGGAGCTCACAGTTCAATGGACAACATTCTTCCTTGCTTAATAACTCAATGACAAGGCACTCACTGCTCCCCAAGACAGTCAATTCCACTTTTGGACAGTTCAAATAGGACATTGTTCTTCATGTGAAGCATGAACCTGCATCCTTAAACTTCCTTCCACTGGTCCTAATTCTAACCTCTGGAGCATCACAGAATAAGCCTGTGCCCTCCCTCTCATGATTGTTGGTAGGCAGATGTTGGTAGGCAAAAATTAGGCATCCCATTTCCTTGGCAGGCTAAATATTCATGGCTCTCTGAACTTATCTCCCATGAATGGCGTAGTTTCAATCTCTGTATTATACTAGTCAATGTTCTCTTGACAATGTTGCCCCAAATTAGACGGACTATTCCACATGAGACCCAACAAGAGCAACGTAGGGTGGAGCAGGACTACCTGCCCTCCTGCTCTGGGCATGACTTCCTGACTGGTCCTCGAACATGGCCCCTGTCTCCTCGTTCCAAGTGTTTTCGTTGGCTGGCCCCTATCCCTCCTCACCTCTGCCTCCTGGCTTCTTCCAAGTCTCAGCTGAAGTCTTCTATAAGAACCCTTTCTCAGCATCTTCCCTCTGTGACTCCCCCAATTTATCTTGTCTATAGCGTCTTCGTATGTGGTTTGCATATTGTCCTTCCCATCAGACTGGGAACTCCTTGAGAGAAGAGACTAAGTTTTGTGTGCATGTTTTTGTTTGTCCTTTCTTTGCACCCCCGGAGCTTAGCACAGTGCCTGGCACAAGTAGGTGCTTAATAAATACTACCCGACTGATTGATAGTAGTACAGCCTTAGCTTTCGTTAGCTTTTTTCTTTCATTGTCAAATCACATTGTTAAATCAAGCTTGTGGCCCATTAAGACTTCCAAGTGCTTTCTAGACACTTTCTAGATATTCCCCTCAAGAAGAACAGAAAATATTATAGCTTGAGTAACCTTCAAACACAGAATGTTAGAACATGGAATGGCAGAACTGGAAGGGACTTTAGAAATGCAGAATTAGAACAGAGAACCTAGAAGGTCTGAATTGGAAGGGGTCATAGGATCAATGATTTGGAGCTAGAAGGGACCTTAGAAGCCATCTAGTTCAACCTCTTTATTTTACAGATGAGCTGAGGAATAGGGAGGACATGTACAGGAAGTGTCAAAGGTTGGGATCTGAACCCAGTTCTTGTGATTACAGAGCCAGGGCTTTTTCCATCACACCATGATGCCTCAGAGATTATCTAATCCGAGCTCATTTGACAAATGAGAAAACTGAGGCACAGAGAAGGCCCTAGGTGACTTGCCCAAGGTCATCTAGTTTAGGTCTTACTGCGGATGTGGCCAAAAAGATCTTTCTAGGAGTAGGTGGGAAGTATCCTTTCTTCCCCTTCTCTCTTTCACAGAAGAGCCCAACATGGGGTTGACTGCACAGGAGGTCCTCAGGAGGAATCTATGAGGCACTGTTGTCGTTCAGTTGTTTCAGTTGTGTCTGACTCTTCATGGCCCCATTTGGGGTTTTCCTAGCAGAGATCCTGGAGTGGTTTGCCATTTCCTTCTCCAGCTCATTGTACAGATGAGGAAACTGAAGTAAACAGGGTTAAGTGACTTGCTCAGGGTCACACAGTCAGTAAGCATCTGAGGCCAGATTTGAACTCAGGCCCACTGCTCTAACTGCTGAACCACCTAGTTGCCAGCCTCGGAGGTCCCTTCACCCCAAACCTGCCTCTCTTCCTATATTCCCTGCTTCTGTTTATGATATCACCACTCTCTCTTAGTGACCCAAGGCTCAAAATCTCAGAATCATTTTGAACTCTGCCTTCTGCCTTACCCCCAACAACGAATTACTTACCATGGCCTCTTGATCCTGTCTTTGTCCCGTCTCTCCCATCAGTCCCTTCCTCTCTGTTCCCACTGTCCTCACCCCGGGTCGGGTCCTCATTATCTTTCTTAAGACAACTGCAATAATAGCTTCCTGACTGGACTCCATGGTGCTGGGCAATCTCTTTACCTTCTATCCTTTGCACACTTGGCAGAATCAGCTAGGTGGCAAGGTGCACAGGGCTCTGGGCCTGGAATCGGGAAGATGCAAGTTCAAATCTGTCTTCAAATATTTAGCTGTGTGACTCTGGGCAAGTAACTTAAGCTATATCTGCCTCAGTTTCCTCAACTGTTAAATGGGGATAATAATAGCACCTACCTCCCAAGGTTGTGAGGAGAAAATGAAGTAATGATTGTAAAGTGTTTACCACAGGGCCTGTCACACAGTAGGTGTTATACAAATGCTTATTCCCTTCCCCTTTCTGTCTTAATATGCAGGTCTGCCAATGTCATTTTCCCGTTCAAAAGCACTTTAGCCTTTGCTTGAAGACCTCCAGGGAGGGGGGACCCATTGTCTTTTGGGCAGTCCATCCCATCTTTAGATAGACTCTCCAAAGCTTCCTCCCTCCTGCCCCCGGGACCATGAAGAACAAAGCCAATCCATTCCAACCAAGTGTCCACACAAGCCCTCTTTGCCGGCATGCCTGCCCAGCCCATGTCTCCTTTCCTCCTGGCTAAACATCGCCAGTTCTTGGCTCACATGGGATGATGTGCGGGTCTTTCACCATCTGTTGTAGTCAGTCAGTATCAGGGTAAGGACCCCAGGACCTCTGCCTCCAGATGCAGGCCTCTAATTTATCATATGTTTCACATAATAAACAAATGAGTCTGTAACACACACACACACACACACACACACACACACACACACACACACACACATACACATACAAACACACTCCCAAACCCGTGACCTAGCTCAGTGCCAAAATCTTCATGTTGAGTTAAAAAGACTGCAATTCTCAGTCGGTTCTGTGACTTCATTAGCGTTTCTACTCCCTCCATCGGCATAGCTCTCACCTGCCCCAAGCCTACCCATCCTAAGTGACTCTTGTCTACTTTTGTCCAGGGGACCCCTCCCCTCCCTGTGGGCCTTCCTTCCTTAGTCTCTCCTTGGTGAAGGCATCTACTAGGGGAGCACATGGCCCATCCATCAGCTATGCCCTGCTCTCTCCCACCTTCTTCAATCACACACTTCTTATATGACATCTTTTAACCCATGAGTTAAAAGGACATTTTGGCTCTATGATTACATGTATACTCTGATACGAATTCTGAGGCAAGCTAAATTTTTTTTTCAAATATTATATCACGGTCAATAGTATACATATAGGTCAAGACCTGAAGCTTTTCTTTAGAGCTGGGGTGTCAAACTCGGCTAGAAGCCTGGGTTAAGTCATATTGACGTAGAAAACCACAAAAGAACATTATCTCTGTTCTACTCTATTTATGACTTATTTTGTTAAACACTTCCCACTTATATTTTAATCTGGTTCCTATGGAACCAAAGGCCATAGCAGCACCTGCTTGCCGAGATCTTGGCTTTTATAGGCTCAGGCATTGGCTGACGTAGGAGAGTTACAGAAATGGCGGCCGGCTACATCTTCCCTCCCTTAGAGGACTGTTGGGAGGAGAGCGCTCGCTAAACCTTTAGGGCAAGGGGGATGAGCACTGTATCTGATGCTCCTGCTCCTCCAATGATAATGACAGCTAACAGCTATGGAGTGCACACTGTGTGCCAGGTGCTTTACAATCCTTATCTTATCTGAGCTTCACAACCATCTTCAGACGAGGGGCTGTTATCGGTCCTGTTTTATAGATAAGAGGCGGACAGAGGCCAAGGGACTTGCCCAGGGTCTCACAGCTAGGTGTCTGAGGCCAGATTTGAACTTGAGTCTGCTTGACTTCAGGAGTAGCGGTCTATCTAGGGTACCGCCTAGCTGCTGCTTCTGCCACCACCACCACCACCACTACCACTATTATTACTACGACCGCCATCACTGCTACCACTATTACCACCACCATTGCCACTACTGCCATCACTATTACCAACACTACCACTACTACTACTACTACAACCACCACTACTGCCATCACCACTACTGTTACTACTACTACTACTACTACTACTACTGTTCTCACTATCATTACTACCACTACTACTACAACTACTACTATTACTACCACTATAACTACTACTACCACCATCACTACTACCACTACTATTCTCACCATCATTTCTACCACTACTACTACAACTGCTACTACTACTACCACCACTACTATAATCACCATTACTATTATTACTACTACTACTACTACCACCACTACTACCACTACTATTCTCACCATCATTTCTACCACTACTACTACAACTGCTACTACTACTACCACCACTACTATAATCACCATTACTATTATTACTACTACTACTACTACCACTACTACCGCTACTACTGTTCTCACCATCATTACTACCATTACTACTATAACTACTACTTCTACCACCACCACCACCACTACAGCTAGCTAGCTAGCATTTTTAAAGGGCTTTAAGGGAGCAGTAATACTTTACATATATTATCTCATTGATCCTCACATCGGGTCATCAGAACACTTCCCTCCCAATAGCCTCGGAAAGTCAAGCAGTAAAATATTTTGGTTTTAGTCTAGGTCTATGATTTTACCAATGTGAGAGAACTTCCAAATCCCCTTCACTGACGGAGATCGACAATCATCTGTAATCTGTTGCCTTAGAAAGTCTCCTGGAGACACTGAACGGTGAAATGACCTGCCCGAGGTCACAATAGTGGGACTCAACCACAGTCTTCTGACTCCAGACCCAGGGATCTCTCCACTACGCTGCATCACCCGCTTGGAATAACCACTAACATTTCTAGTGCCTTTGAAGGTTTGCAAAACACTTTTTTTTCTAAACATAGCGTTTTAATATATCATCAACATATCATTTCAGCTTCCCAATTACCCTGGGAGATAAGAGCTAGAGGTATTATCACACCCATTTCACAGGTGAGTAAAACCAAGGGTCAGAGTTTAAAAGGCCTTCCAGCCAGTAAGTGTCAGAAACAAGATGTGCTCAGGGGTCACCTGAATCAAAGCAGAGCTCTTCCCACTCCAGGACCCAATGCTGCCTCTCTTGTTCCAACAGGCCTGCTTAGTTTTGACCCCAACACTCTCAGAGATGTGGATAGAGAGCTTGTGCTCCTTATTTATAGCTGAAAAAAGGCTCCCTGAGCTTTATGCACCAGACAGTGGTGGAGCGGCTTATGAGCGCTCACCACAAGCTTCACCAGAAGCACGCTTACTTCCTGAGGCTTAGTTTGGCATAGGGCTCATAGAATTTAGGACACCATCTAGAGCTGGCGGGGTCCTTGGAATGCAGGCCTGAGCACCGTCGTTTTGTGGATGAAGACGCTGAGTGCAAGAGAGGACGAGTATTTTGCTCACAGCTGGACAGAACCAGAATCCAAGCCTGGGCCCTCTCGCTCCCCATTCAGTGCTCCTGTTACTCCTCTCTCCAGTTCTGTGCTTTTGCCTTTGAGGTCCAGAGCAGAGTAGAGGAGGCTGCAGTGAATGGGAAGGCAGATTGCCATTCCAGCAGGTGGTCCCTGCCCTGTTGGGGATCCAGTGAAAAGCCCAGGGGTGGCTTCCAGGAAATCTATTTATAGGGCCGACTGCTGCGTGCGGTGAGCTTCGGGAAGTGACGGGGGAGGCCGGGTGGATCAACAGGAAAGGAATGATTGTCTTCCTTCCCTGGGACCCTTTTCCTCTGCTCCTGGCCCTGCCACTATGGAGAGGCTCAAACTATAACTTTCTTTTTCAAAAGGAAGAGGATTTTTGACTTGGCCCTTATCCTGTCACCTGCATCTGGGCCAAAGGAGGCTAGGGTTCTTACTGAGATCCAAGACGAGGCGCTCTAGCATAGTGGAAGGTACACCAGATCTGGGCTTAGAGGGCCATGGCTCAAATTCCATCTGTTACAGGCTGTGTGACCCTAGGCAAGTCACTTAACCTCAGCCTTAGAAATCGTTTTTCCATACTTGCCCCAGCACCTAGAACAGAGCCTCACAATCCTCTTTAATAGACTTAAGCCTCAGTTTCCTCACCTATAAAATAGGCAAGCTGTGTGGGCAAGCTCTATGACCTCTCTCTGGGCCAGGGAGGCAGCATATTATAGTGAATGGAGCATTGGTCTTGGAATCAGGAAGACCTGGGTTCGAATTCCACCTTGAACCTCAGCTTCCTCATCTAGGGGCCACAATGGCCCCTAGAGAATCACATGGGATGATGTGCTCTTTGAAAGATTCCCTGCAGACGCCACCTTCAACTCCAAGGAACCTGAGTTTCCTCTCCCAGGTTAAGTTCATCACCTCTGATGAAACCACTTCTCCCCTGGGAAGGTTGAGTACCAAATTCCTGCCAATGCTTTCCTTTATAGAAGGTGGTCACTGGACTCTGGCCTCACATCTGCTGCCCCACCCAGCTAAAACTCCTTGGAACAAGGTGCTCCAAAGCCTGGTACCCTGGTGTCTAGTCCATCCCCCTCCCCATCCTGCTTCTTTTGGGGCATTGTCTCTCCTTTTAGATTGTAGAGCAGGGACCATCTTTTTTGTCTTTGTTTTTATTAATGTATGCCAGGGCACTTACATCATAGGTGCTCAATAAATGTTTATTGGATTGTCAACCTTAAAGCTTTAAATAAATGTGAGCTCGTGTTAACAATGGGCAGTGTCAGGAAGACCTGAGGTCAGATCTGGCCTCAGACACTCACCAGCTGTGTGACCCTGGGCGAGTCACTTAACCCTGTTTGCCTCTGTTCCTTCCTCCATAAAATGAGCTGAAAAAGGAAATGGCAAACCACGCCAGTATCTTTGCCAAGAAAACCCCAAATAGGGTCACAGAGAGTCGGACACAACTGAAACAAATGAACAATAACAGAACGGAGGGATTGGAGCAGTGGA
This sequence comes from Phalanger gymnotis, assembly GCA_028646595.1. Taxonomy (NCBI): domain Eukaryota; kingdom Metazoa; phylum Chordata; class Mammalia; order Diprotodontia; family Phalangeridae; genus Phalanger; species Phalanger gymnotis. The sequence continues at coordinate 715,726,618 of CM053622.1, forward strand.
ATCATTCACTAAACATCTATTAACTGCCTTTCATTTATAGGAAACTGTGCTAGATTCTTGGGAAATAAAAGTAACAAATTATATAGTCCCTGTCCTCAAGGATCTTAGAGCAACAGGCACACAGACGGTATGAGGGAGAGGGTGATGTGGGCAAAGGAGAGATTCAAACAGAGGATAATTTTGGAAATTTGAAGTAGAGAAGATATTGTCAACAAGGGTGGTGGTTGTGGTGAGGAAATCAGGGAAGGCTTCATGGAAGAGGTGGCACTTGAGCTGAGCCTTGAAGAAAGAGGAGGAAATATGGAGAAAGCACTTTCCTTCTCTTTCTAAACAACTGGGGTTAAGAGACTTCCCCAAGGTCACACAGCTAGTAAGCGTCTGAGGTCAAATTTAAACTTAGGTCCTCCTGACTCTAGGGCTGGTGCTCTCTCTACTGTGCCACCTTGCTACCCTGAGATAGTACTTTCCAGGCATGAGACTATAGACGGGCATGCAGGGAAGCCAAGAAATGCTAGAGATCTTTACAACTCCAAATCTGATCATCTCATGTGCATGTTGGGGGCGAGAGGACGGATAGCTCATGACTGAAGAGCAGGAAGAGAGGAACCTGCAGCTTTAAGAAAGTAGGATGTGTGGAAGTGAGCAGCTCCAACAGGGAAGGGCTTGGTGAAGGAAGGAGGCCAGAGCCATAGATCTCCTGCTACAGCTGCTTCTGAGTCAGGGGCTTCTGGCCTAGGCTGTCAAAAGTGAGGGAACATCGGAACCATATGAGGTGGCACCGCCAGATGGGCCATCACGCCTGCCCCGGGGATCTGGCCTCTACCATTGTCAAGGCTTGGCCCAGCATGCAGCCTTTGGGGCTGGTGTTAATTAACTAAGCTGGGTCATCATTTCCACATGGCCAAATGCATGTAGCCACCTCCTTCCTAGCTGGCTGTAGGAGAGAGCGTAGTGTCACCATGGAAAGAACAGTAGATTTGGAGACTGAGGACCTGGGTTCAAATTTCTCGCTAGCTGCGTGACCTTGCCCTTGGTGATCTCCTGCCTCTCACCTGCACTACACAGGGGGCATAAGCTGCATCTTCCCAGACACGGCACAATGGAGTGGGACGAACATCAATTCTAACTGTGGGATCATAAATTTAGACCTGGAAAGCAACCTTGCGTGCCCTTCGGTCCAACCCTCTGATTTTACAAATGAGGAAACAGGCCCAAAGGTCAAATGACTGGCCCAAATTGACATAGGGCGTGACTATCAGAGGCAAGAGCTTAGAAAACCTCAGTTCTAGTCTTAGTTCTGATGTTTCCCAAACATGTGACTACACACAAGAGATGATCTCTCTGAGCATCAGTTTCTTTACCTATAAAATGGGAACGCATTTCATTCAGGGTTGTGAGGATACCCCTCTGTAGATATTAAAGGGCTACAGAAATAAAGATTGGGATCAACGAGATGCTGGTAAACGTTTAACAACCAGCTCTCTGAAAAAAGTATATAACCATGACACATTTATAAGTTCCATCTGCCTTATTAAAATTTCCTCTATTACTTTAAGTCTTTGTGTCTGACTCTTCACGACCCCATTTGAGGTTTCCTTGGCAAAGATACTGGAGGGATTTGCCATTTCCTTCTCCAGCTCGTTTGACAGATGAGGAAACTGAGGTAAATAGGTTAAGTGACTTTCCCAAGGGTCATGTGGCCAGTAAGTGTCTGAGGCCAGATTTGAACTCAGGAAGATAAGTCTTCCTGACTCCAGGACCAGCGCTCTATCCACTGAGCCACCTAGCCATCTATTTTAAGTCTAGATAATTGAAATAACAATAAATCATGTCCTGTTTCAGAATGTTGGCTGACTTCCTATGTGTAAATGCTCACAGTGAAAAGTTAATAATGGCTTCTCATCACTGGCTCTAGTAAGCCCCTGGCAGGGATTATTGCTTTCATTATATTATTAAAACCAGAGGACTCTATTTTATGGTTAAGGGCAAGAAGCATGAAGTTCAATCCCCTTATCTTACAGAAGGGGAAAATGAGGCCCAGAGAGGAGGAAAAGATTGTGGGATCTTACTTATGGCAGTCAGAAGCACCACTGAAGCCCAGGGCTCCTGATTCCCAATTCTGGGCTCCCTTTTCTGGCCCATGGCTTGGAGGTACAGGACACTGGCTGGATGGGCTTTCAGAACAGAGAACACAGAATGCAGAATGTCAACATGGAAAGGGACCTTAGACACCATCTAATCTAACCACTTCAATGGAGAGAGGAGGGAGCCAAGACTAAGAGAGAGGAAAATGGCTTGTCCAAGGTCACACATCCAGGCAGGGGGAGAGCCAAAGCTCCAACTCAGGTTTCTTGGCTGAAAAACTGGGAAAGGTTTTCAACAAGAGTTGAAGGAAAACAGTTTTGGAGAGAACATCTTGGCTACTCAGACATCTTGTGTTACTTTTTAGTAACTAAGTCTAACAAAACTGTCCCAGTATCAATGATGCCTGCTTGTTCAGAGCAAATGGATGCTGGGAAAGAGTCAATATTAAGAATACAACCTGTGCCACCTTCCTCCTCTCTGGTCAAGAACTCTGGGGGTTGAATCCAGGTTCTTGAATTTTGCATTTAAGGCTCTCCCTGATCTGTCTCCATCAGCCTTTTCCAATCTTCCCTTCCGTTTTCCCCCAATATCTCCCCTCTCTTCTGGCCAGGCTGGGTACTCGCTTTTCCCTGCACGCTTCCAGGTCAGAGCGCCAAACCAAATATTTCACAAGTAGAGAGTAAGCTGGCGGGCAGGAACTATGCCGGCTTTCACCCTTCCATCCCTAGCTCTGAGCAGAGGGCACACACACTTTGCTTAATAAATGTATGTTGAATCGAAGTCCTAAGTCTGTTGCCTAATAGCTGTGTGGCCCCCTGTATGCCTCAGTTTCCTTCTATGTAAAGTAACGGACTAAAACTATCCTGCCAGCTCTGACATTTTATGTCCTCAGGTCTTGCCCGACTCTATATTCTGAACAGAAGAATTAGATGCTCCATTTCTTCCTTTCTCTATGACTTTCCTCAAGTTGTTGCTTCCCCACCCCTATGGAGGCCCCATACTTCTCTCTTCCTCTCCAAACGCTAGCCAAGTTTAAAGTCCACCTCTTCCAGGAAGACTTCTATTTTCTAGAAGAAGCGAGGTATTATGATGGACAGAGTGCTGGGCCTAGAGTCAGGAAATTTCTTTGTTGTTTAGTCATGTCCAACTCTACCAGACTGTAATTGGGGTCTTCTTGGGGCAAAGATACTGGAGTGGTTTGCTTTTTTTCCTTTGTGTTTTTTTTTTGGAGTGGGGAAGGCAGGGCAGTTGGGGTTAAGTGACTTGCCCAAAGTCACACAGGTAGTAAGTGTGTCAAGTGTCTGAGGCCACATTTGAACTCAGGTGCTCCTGACTCCAGGGCCAGTGCTGTACTCACTGCACCACCTAGCTGCCCCTGGAGTGGTTTGCCATTCCCTTCTCCAGTTCATTTTACAGATGAGGAGAGAGAGGCAAATAGACAAGTACAAAAAAAAAGTACAAACTGAGACAGAGGGTTAAATGACTTGCCCAGGGTCACACTGCTAGTAAGTCTCTGAGGCAAGATTTGAACTCAGGAAGATGAGTCATTCCAACTCTGAACCCAGTGCTCTATCCACTGCACCACCCTGTTGCCCCAGATTCAGGGGGACCTGAATTCAAATACAGCCTCAGACATCTACTAGCTGTGTGACTTTGGGTAAGTCACCTAACATCTGTCCTAAGTTTCCTCATCATTCCCTCAAATGGGGATAAGGATAGCACTAACCTCCCAGGTTTGTTGTGAGGATCAAATGAGATAGTATTTGGAAAGTGACCGGCACAATGTCTGACACATAGTAGGGACGGTATAAATACTAGCTATTATCATTATTATTATTGCCTGTCTGGGGCCAGCCTCGGTTCAGTCTAGGCCAGGATCAGAGCTCTGGGACCAGGGTGAAGGCTTCACTTGGGGCTACTTCGAAGGGACAGAAGGTAGCAGAGAAGCTGAATATACCACATAGCACATTGGGTCTTAAGGGGCCTGGATTCCAAAACCCAGCTCTGCCATCTATGAGCTCTGGAGTACAGGTCACCTCCAGACTCCAGCTTTTGAATATTCTGTATAGCTATAACCAATAAACTGTTTTTCATCTGGGGCGAGACTAATTTGGCCTCTCCCAGATACGAGGGCAGCTAGGTGGTGGAGTGGATAGAGCGCCAGGCCTGGGGTCAGGTCTTGAGTTCAAATCTGGCCTCAGAAACTTACTGGCTGTGTGACCCTAGGCAAGTCACTCAATCCTCAGTTTCTTTATCTGTAAAATGAGCTGGAGGAGGAAATGGCAAACCACTCCGGTATCTTTGCCAAGAAAACCCCAAATGGGGTCATGAAGGGTAGGACATGACTGAAAAATGACTAAACAAGAAATCTGCAAAATAGGAAGATTTTTCTCAAGAGGGGCCATAAAATGTGACTTATGTAAAGGAAAGGGTCCTCCCTCCCCACCTCAGCTGATAGAGTCACAAGATGTAATTACAAGATAAGTGTTAATATGCTTTAAAAAAAAGGTGTCAAAAATGCTTGTAGACCAAGTGACTAACGCTGGGGAGATCTCTTTTAAGGTATTCACACCTTTCTCTGATTATCTGGACTAAAAAATTTGCTAAGGCCTGGAGGCCTTTAAGTAGCTAAGGCTGGAGCCAATAGTGAAATAGCCAATAGTGAAAGCCTGGAGCCAATAGTGAAAGTGTCTAGGAGTTGGGGAGTTTAAGGCAGCTGGAGAGTATGAGGCAGCCCAGGACCAAAGCAATTGCAGAATAGGGCCCTGGGGCTGGGGGAGTGGGAGATGAGTATTTCTCTCTTCCCCCACCCCACTGGCCACAGATATCAGAGCTACTTGCCCAGAGGGAGACACCATTTTCAGCTATTGGAGAATTTGGATCACAGCTGAGGAAGCAAAGAAACATATTTTCTAGATAAATATTCATATTTATATGTTTTTGTATGAATATAGATAAGCATATTTGTATTTATAATATAAGACGCATATGCATATGTAGGCACACACATGTATAAATATATATACAAATGTGTATATAATCATTATATGTGTGTGTTATGTGTATATACATATTTGCATATATCATATATATGTGCATATTTGTAATACATATAAATACAAACATAGAGTGGCAGTTGCTCCAAGGAGGAAATAGCTTCCAAAAGCATGATCTCTGGCAGCAGCGAAAAGAGCTGACTAGGGATTCAAGAGAGAGCTAGCCCCGGCAGTCAAGAATTGAGCTACAGATAGGATCTGAACATCCAGCCCAACTGAAATGATGCATCCATTAGGAGCTTTGGAAAGACTCTATTAGGAAAAAAAGCATCCTCTGCTCCCATGGCCCCTTCCTCTGATTGGTTGGTTCCTCTAAGAACCTCTATCTTAAGGAAAGTGCCCAGCCAGCCCATGTCTTCTTTCCTTTTCTGTATGATCCAATCTGGACTCTAAATTTTCTAGACCATGCTCCTGCAGGTACCTTCTCCTCCTGTCCTCCTACCCCACCTCCCACCCCCAACCTGCTTCCTTTTACTTGTTGTCTTCCTTCATTGGAACGAAAGCACCTTGAGCGCAGGAACTGTCATTTTTCTGTTTGCACTTGTATTCCCGTGTTCTCTATGCTTACCGTAGTACCTGGCGTATTATGAGCATTTACTGATTGTAGACATGAGATCCCTACATGTTTGCCTCACTCAGGTACTCTAAATTTGTGCTCAGTCTTCTCATGGAGTCTGTGTGTACTTGTGGAAGAAAATATATCCAGGCTTTATGGGAGTTTGCAGCTACTTTTATTACCATGACATCTTATTAAATATTTTTGCTTTGAGTTAATTGTGTTTACTGGCTGAATGTTAATAGGAAACACACTCATGAGGACCTCTAAGCTATAGTGTTTGGAATATAGTCCCACAGGATATCCCTAAAATCTGTGGGAAGGGCAGCTGCCTTCTGGAGATCCAACCCAGAAGTGCCACTGAGGAGAGGAGAGCAAAAGGATTGTTACACTTATAAAGCATAGAATTAAGTGAATATTAAGTTGCCTATAGCTTGGGGTAAGTGGAATAAACATAGTGGTCAAACCCATGGGAAGGTATTTGTGAGGCCTTCAGTATCAAACATTTGTGTTTAGATAGTTTGGAAGGCAGAAGAAAGGGAAAGCATTTGTTCCCACTTGGGGAAAGGAATTGCTTACCTCACTAATGTTGATGCTTATAAATGGCCCTACAAAATTCTCTATTTATAGCAGACACACTTTGTTATCTATAGATTGTGCTTACTAGTCTAGAAATCAGAGAAATGGAGTCCCAGGCCTGGCTCTTCCAATGACTAGTTGCCATCAAAGGTCAATTGCTTAACCTTTTTGAGCCTCAGTTCCCAATCTATAAAATAGAGATAATGATATTTTCATTCCCTACCTAGAATCACAGAGCTGGAGACCTCAGAGGTTATCTTGTCTAACCTTTACCTGAAGCATGACTCTTACTAGTGATGTCATTAACAACTGGTCATCCAGTCTGTTTGGATATTTCCAGGGCTGGGGGAGTGGAAGAGTCTAGAATGAAGCCCCTCCTGTTCCCATTTCTCCAGGTTGACCCTTGCCTCCCAATTCAGGAATGTCTTCTCTCTCAAGAGGACTTTCTTACCATATCACAGGGAGGTTTTTCCAGGGGCCTGTAGGTGGCTTGTCCGAGGTTCACCTCAGCCAGGAGAAGCAAGACCCACAGGTTCATGGCTCTGGACAGGGATAGGAAAGGAATGAGATAAATCAACAGATTTTAGAGAATGCACATAATAATCTATTTGTACCATCCTCTCAATTGCCTGTGCTCAGAATGTCAATCACATCATAGACTCAGATTAAAGATTATCAGAGCTGGGAAGGGGAGCTTAGAACACAGAATGCCAGAGCTAGGAAGGGGAGCTTAGAACACAGAATGCCAGAGCTTGGAAGGGGGGCTTAGAATATACAGTATGAGATTTAGAAGAGCCAGCTTTGTTATCATCTAGTTCATGGTACAGATAAGGAAACTCAGACCTGACAACTAGTCAGTGACTTGTCTAGGGTCAGAGTAAGCAGGTACATTAGCATAGAGTCTATTCTAGGTCCTAGAGTGTGGTCCTTTGACTGAGTCCAAGTTTTATAGAACAAATCCTTTTATCAAATGGGTTTGTTCTGTAAAATTTGGATTCAAAAGTCCACACTTGAGGACCCAGGGGACCACATGTGGCCTTGAGGCTGCAGGTTCCCCACCCCAAGAATAAACTATGATTTTTAAGTCAGAGATCCTTTCTTATTCATCTTTGCATCTCTCCAGAAGCTGAGCACAAGACCTTGTACAGAGTAAAGTCACAGAACCCAAAAGAAGCAGCTAGGTGGCACGATGGATAGAGTGCCGGGCTTAAAATCAGGAAGACTCATCTTTCTGAGTTCAAATCTGGCCTCAGACACTTACTAGCTGGGTGACCCTGGGCAAGTCAGTTCACCTTGTTTACCTTGGTTTCCTTATCTGTAAAATGAACTGGAGAAGGACATGGCAAACTGCCCCAGTATCTCTGCCAAGAAAACCCTAAATGACATCACAAAGAGTCAGACACAACTGAAAACAACTGAACAACAACATGGAATCCCAAAAGTCAGCTGGTCCAGCCCCTTCCTTTTACAGATGAAGAAACTGAGGCCCAGAGAATTTAAATGATTATCCCAAGGCCACCTAAATATTAAGTGGCAAAGCCAGGATTCCCACCCAGGTCACCTGCTTCATGAGTGCCTTGGTGAAGGGCATTTTAAGTAGTAAGTACAAATTTGGCAGCATCTCATCTCTTCATTCACCATTCCACCAGCATTTATTAAGCACCTACTACCATATGCCAGTGCCTGTATTCTGGGCTACTTTGTAAAATGGAAAGATGTAAAATGCAAAATATTAAAAAAAATTGTAAAAGGGAGTCGGACTAGGTAACTTTTAGGACCCTATGAACCTGCTAGATACAAGACCTTGTGCTCAGCCTTCAGAGAGAGACAAAGATGACTAAGAAATGGTCTCCGATTTCAAGAACTCATGGAACAATTCCAAAGGCAGACAATGTACTATGGGAACAAATTTATGACAGCAAAGTTTAGAATGCAGAGGAGAATACTGAGGGGGGCTGGAATAAAGAAGCAATCAGAATGGGGCGAGGTCAGTTGGGAAAACCTTCCTGGAAGATGTGAATTTCTCTGGGCTTGAGAAATACCACTCATCACTCTTTCACCCTTGTCTTTCCCTCACCTAAATCCCCTCCTTCTCTGAAAGTGACTGTATTTTGCAGTGGAAGCTGGAGCTATGATGTCACTGGTTTGGGAAACTCCGTTTGGGAATTCAGATCAGAGGCAGGGAAGGGGAGGGAAAAGGAAGGGGATAAACATTTATACAGCACTGACTACACGCCAGGCATAGCACTAAGCATTTCGTAAATATTATCTCCTCTGATCCTTATAACAACCTGTAGATGCTAATATTATCCCCATCCCTGCAGTTGAGAAAACTGAGGCAGAAGTTAAATGTCTTGCCCAGGGTCAGAGTTAGTGGATATCTGAGGTCATATTTGAACTCAGGTCTTCCTGACGCCAGGCTCGGTGCTCTATCCACTCCATACCGCTTAGCTGCCTAATACTCTAACTGCTCTATAATTTATGGATTCAGAATTGCCTGGGAGACTGGAAAGTTTAAATGTCTTATCCAGGGTTACACAGCCAACGTGTCAATAACATGGTTTGCACCCTGGTCTTCCTGACCTTCAGCATTAGCCCTCCCTCCTTTAGGGCATCACTGTCTCTCCCCTGCAGATGTAGTGTTAACGATGACTTCCTAAGGTACAAGCCAAGCCCTGAGCAGTTACTCTCGAGGCCTCAGCAAAGCTTTTGGAGGATCGGACCAGCGGAGGGGACCTGGAAGACCACCTGGCCCAAATCTTTCATTTTTACAGCTGAAGAAATGGAGTCTTGGCAAGGTTAAGCCACTTGCCCCGTCAAATCCCTAGGGAACAGAATTACTGCTTAGTACACTCCAGGTTACCCTTGAGGTCTAAGGAATGAATGCAGTCCCCTAAAGTGGAGCTTCTTGGCCATGTGTGGCCTGAGGGCATGCACAGTACAAAGCGCTCACGCTTTATGTTCAGAACCAAGGCTGCAGGGAAGTTGCTGGTGCAACACGGGCAAGCGCTGCCAGAAACACCTCCAATCTATTACCCGTTTGATTTTTAATTAATTTCTTGTCTTTGCATATTCAGAAACCTTTTGCTGTTGCCAAATTTTTCACGACCCCACAGTTTAAGAATCGCTGCAAAGGATCCATGGGGACAGCTAGGTGGCACAGTGGTAGAGCACTGGACTGGAGTTATGAAAACTCTTCTTTGCAGATTCAAATCTGGCCTCAGATACTCACTAGCTGTGTGACCGTGGGCAAGTCACAACCCCGTTTGCCTCAATTTCTTCATCTGTAAAATGAGCTGAAGAAGGAAACGGAAAATCACTCCAGTATCTTTGCCAAGAAAACTGCAAATGGGGTCATGAAGAGTTGGATATAACCAAAACAACTGAAAAACAACAGCAAAGGATGCACAATGTATTCAGGGAATATCTTCAATCTTGGAAGATAATATACTACAAATAACTGAGCTGCCTAAACTGGCTAACCTATTCTTTCCCAGCTCTGACATTCTACGCTCTCAGGTTCATCTCAGCACTAACATCCCGTATTCTAACATCTTATCTTGTCCAGCTCTAGCACTCCCTTTCACAAGTGAATGAAAAAGCATTTATTCAATGCTTGCTAGGTGCAAAGCTCATAGAGAAAAGTAAACGGTCCTTGCTCTCAAGGAGCTCCCGTTCTCATCTGTTGTCATTTGGTCTTTTTTCAGTTGTATCCAACTCTTCGTGACCCCATTTGTGGTTTTCCTGGCAAACATGCTGGAGCGATTTGCCATTTCCTTCTCCAGATTATTCTATAGATGAAGAAACTGAGGTACACAGGGTTAAGAGACTTGCCCAGAGCCACACAGCTGGGAAGTGTCTGAAGCTGGATTGGAGCTCAGGTCTTCCTGAATCCAGGCCCAGCACTCTATCCACCATGCCACCTACCTGCCCTACATTCTAATCAGAGGAGACAACACATGCAGGAGATTTTAGCTGCAAGGCAAATGCAAAGGGCCTATGTGAGCGTCAGTAAAGCAGACCGTGATGCGTCTTCTGTAACAGCATTTTCACCAACAAAATCATCTCCATTTCTGATGCTGAGGCATTTGACAGGGCTGAGGATTTTCGGGATGAAGACTCTCTTTTCTGGATTCTTCAGTCACTATGGCAACAGAAGCAGTTACCAGAAGACATCTCTCCTGGATTGCTTTCTGGGATGATGGCAGTTAGGGCTGAGTTAGGTATAGAACCAATAATCTGGAAGGTGATCCACCTCCTGGGCTCTTAGACTTACTACCCTTTAGCAGGTCAGCAATTGGTTTTGGTGGTGTCAAGAAGATCTCCCCAGTGACCACACCTCTCAGTGATGACCATGGGACCTGGGCCGAAAGTAGTAGGGCTGATGGTCTGGGGCTTGATATTCCCAAGGCTCTTGAATTCAGGGTCCTGGGCTATTTCCAGGTGTGAGGAGAGGTGGTGGTCAAAGTGATGGCAGAGGTTTGCCATGCCTGGTACATGCTGTCTCCTGTCTTTCCCTGGTGCTTTGCTGGGCTCACAGTTGTCCCATTTTCCTCAATCCCTTCCAGACCCTCTGCTGTCCCTCTCAGATCTGACATTCCAAGCCCCAGAGGGATATTAGAATGATGCTCCCATCTGAACCTCAGTCTAAATGTTCTCTGGGACTCCCCAGACAAAGCCACCTTCAAACCTATGGCTCGATATATGGAGCATTGAGATAATTCAGCAGCAGCTGACGTTGAAGCTGCTAATATCCCCTCCCCTGCCCTTCTTACACTCTCTCTGTGTACAGGGGCCTTAGGTGGGGGACCCTTGACCTTGATGTGCTTGAATCCGGGAGCACCCACCTTGCGCAGGCCCCAAGAAGCTTTTTTTCCCTGTGCTACCTCCTGCAGCCCTCCCTGGCCCTGCTCTCTCCCCAACAGGATCCCTCCTCTCATTTCCTCCCTCTGGGGACCTGTTATATAAAGCCTCTTTGGCCTTTGAAACTTGGGTTCTTCCCCATTGTTCGGGCAGCTCCCTGGCCAGGTTAGTCAGGAAGTCCCATTGTGAAGGCAGGAGCTAAGTGCCCTGGCATTGTATGAACCAAGGGCAGCCCTGCCTTTCACTTACCCTGGGCTGTTTGCTCAGCCTTAGCCAACCTCAGGAAGACCCCTCTCCAGCTCCCAATCTGTAGGCCTTAGGGGAAGATGGGAAGCTTGAGAAAGGGGGATAGATGAGGCAGTGTAACATTAGATTGGATTGTTTTTAGCAGAGCTGGAAGAGACTTTGGAGCACAGAATGTTATTGAGCTAAAGTATAGATAACTTCAAAAGAATCCTCAGATGGTGTACCCTGACACCTGTCCAAATCATCAATCAATCAACCAGCAAGCATTTATTGCTTCCTACGTGCCTGGCACTGTGCTATGTGTTGAAGACACAAAGAAAGTCAAAACAGCACCTACCCTTAAAAAGCTTACATTCTAATAAATAGATGTATAAAATATATGTGTATATATGTGTGTGTATATGTATATATATGTGTGTGTTTGTGTATATGTATGTGTGTATATATGTATATATATATGTGTGTGTGTTTGTGTATATGTATGTGTGTGTGTATACATATATATGTATATGGCAGGTGGCCTGAAGTCAGGAAGATCTGAATTCAAATCTGGCCTCAAACCCATTAGCTGTGTGACCCTAGACAAGTCACTTAACCTCTATTTGCCTTGATCCACTGGAGAAGGAAATAGCAAACCACTCCAGTATCTTTACTAAGAAAACCCCATGGACATTATTAGTGTCATGGTCCAAGGGTCATGAAGAGTCAGACACAACTGAACAACAGATGTCATAGATAAATTGGTGCATACAAGATAAATACAGATAAAGGTTGACTTGGAAGGAAAAGCGCTAGCTGCTAGGGGAACTGGGGAAAGGCCTCCTGGAGGAAGAGATATTTGAGTTGTCTTAAAGGAAACTAGGGTTTCCAATAGTGCAAGGTGAGGAGGAAAGGCATTCCAGGCATAGGGCACAGCCAAGGCAACAGTGCAGAGGTGGGAATAATGATATCTCCAATGAATGGCCATTAGGTTTCTGCTTCAAGTTTTCCAGTGATGGGGAGTGCTCACTATCCCCCGCCCCAACTCAACTCCCCACCTCTAACTGTTTTGGACAGCTTTTACTGTCAGGTAAAGTTTTTCCCTATGTTAAACCAAAATCAGCCACTTTTTAAGCCCACCCTGCTGATCCTAGTTGTCTCTGCTCAAAGGCTCTGCTCTTACAGGCAGCCTTGAGCACAGAGAGCAGGTGTTGAGGTCATTCCCAAATCCTTGCAGGGACGAATGGTTTCCACATGTCAGCATCCTGATCACCCCAGTCTGAACAGGCTTCAGCCTTGCAACATCTCTCCTAAAATCTGGTTCCAGAACGGAACACAATACTTCAAGTATAGTCTGACCAGAGCAGAGGACATAGGCCTATCACCACCTCCCTCTTTCTGAAGACTAGCCTTCTATTTAAGTATCCAAAGATGGAGTTATCTTTATTTGATAAGCAGGCTGGGTGGGGCAGTGGATAGAGCATCTGAGACTGGAGTCAGGAAGACCTGAGTTCCTATCTGGCCTCAGATACTTATCAGATGTGTGATCCTGGGAATGTCACTTAACATCTGTCTGCCTCAATCTTCTCATCTGTGAAATGGAGATGATACACCTATCTCCCAGAACTGCTGCGATGATCAAATGAGATAAGATTTGAAAAGTGTTTGGCATGGTGTCTAGAACATAGTAGGTGCTTTATAAATGCTTGTTTCTTTCCTTCCTTCCTTATCATACTGCTGACTGATATTAAGCTTGCAGTCCACTGAAACCCTCGGATCTTTTTCATGTGAACTCTTTTCTGGCTCTGCCTCCCTGATCAAGTAATTGTCTGTTTGTAGTTTGTTGTTTTTTTGGTTCATTTTTTTTAAACTGACTACAAGAATTTACATTTATCTCTGTGAAATGTAAGAGTTTGGAGGGAACTTAGAGACCATCAAGTCCAATTTCACAAGTGAGGAAACTGAGGCCCAGAGAGGTGGTGATTTGGCCAGGGCCATAAAACAAGTCCCAGGTACTGCTGGGACCAGAAAGTCCAGGACAGTCAGCATAGACGCAAGCCAAGAAGAAATGGGGTCGGTGTCTATAAAGCCAGGTAGATGGTGTAGGCAGAGGACAGCAGTGGAAAGATTTGGTAGGAATACCTAATCCTGGGCATTTGGAACAACCCAAAGAGGAATGATGGAGATGCAAGGGAACCTAGAGGTGTTTGGGTCCAACTCCCTTATCTGATTGATGAGGAAACAGGCTCAGAAGGGAAGGGGCCTGCCCAAGATCAGAACGATGTGTCAGGGGCAAAGTCCAGGACGGAGCCCAGGAATCTATGCTGAGAGCTTTAGTTACTGTTAATCAAGCTGTACCCAAATGGTCTTCCTGACCTCGTTCTCTCCTCTGTTTGTCATGGTCTTGTCCTAAGTGGGTTTTGTTCCCTCATGAGCTCTGTTCCAGCTTGGGGGATTGTAATAGAAACAGCTAGCTTTACATAGATGTGGTGTTGTTGTTCAGTCGTGTCAGACTCTTCATGACCCCATTTAGGGTTTTCTTGGCAAAGATACTAGAGTGGTTTGCCATTTGCTTCTCCAGCTCATTGTACAGCTGAGGAAACTGAGGTAAATAGGGTAAAGTGACTTCCCCAGGGTCACACAGCTAGTAAGTGTCTGAGGCTGGATCTGAACTCAGGTTCTCCTGACCCCAGGGCCACTGCATCACCTAACTATCTGGAGAACTAAACTTAGGGGGACAAAGTGAAATAAGTGGCAAAGCCAAAACTTGAACTTGGATCTCCCTCAGCCAAGCGTTAATTAATTGCTTGGAGAATGAGGTAGGATAGACTTTGAACAAATCATCTGGACTGTCTGGGCTTCACTTTGCCTCTCAACAGAATAGACAGATTAGACTAGATCTCTGGTCACAGCTAGTCTCTCCCAGCTTTGACATTTTGTGTTTCAAAGCCCCTTGCCGGTTTCACATGCTGTGTCTTAAGGTCTCTTCCAACTCAGACATTCTATAAGTTGTGTTCTACATTTGCTCTTTGTCCTCCTCCAGCTCTAACATTCTGCTCTGTGTTCTATAGTCTGTGTTCTATGGTCCTTTCCAGCTCAGATTGTCTTTTAAGGTCGTTTCTAGCTCTGACAATCTATGTTCCAAGGTCCCTTTTAGTTGTGACAAGCTGTGTTCTCTGATAACTTTCAGTGTTCTCTGATCCCACCCAGTTCTGGCATTTTGTGTTCTAAGGTTTCTTCTAGCTCTGAAAGTCTGTGTTCTGTGCTCTAAATTCTATATCTTACCCTCCCAACTATGACAGTCTAGGGCGTAAGGATTCTTCTAGCTCTGACAGTCTGGGTTTCAAGGTCCCTTCAATAAGTGAGCTATGCTTGAGTCCACATAACAATCTTCTTGTTGTGTATGCAGGGGCCAGGATAGGAGGGGTGTGGCAGCGGTGGCATGGAAGTGTTCCCACTTAACTTTGGGTGGTACTCTCCCAATGCCACCCCACCCCCCTCCAGATTTCATGTGACTGTAGAGAAAAGTCTTCTCCCTTTCCTTATTTCTCCCATTGAAGGAAATGACAACAAGGACAATGAATATAATTTCTTACACTTACATAATAAAGTTTTGACCTTTGTGATGGGCTTTCTTGTATCATCTGAGCGTCACTACAATTTTAGGAAGTGACTAGTAAAGATGTTCTTAGTTTCATTTTATGGATGAGGATACCAAGACCAGGGAAGTGATTTGCCTAAGGTCACGCAGCAAACTCAGGCTCCAGATGGGACTAGAAGGTAGGAGTTTCACAGATGAGTGTCTGGATATCTCTACCCTTCTTAGTCTGGCCATCACACCTTCTTCCCCAGTCCCTTTCCAACCCCCAACCACTGAGAACCCAACAGACTATGTACATGGGCAGAATAGCCATCCATCAACTCAATGTCATTTTAGATCCACTGGAAAAAGATTACCTATCTCCCAGAATATAAAAGAAAGTAGCATCATGTGAGCCAGGGCAACGGCGTGGACAGAGAGGACCGACTTGGAGTTAGGAAAGCTTGGGATGTGTTAGCTGCGCAACCACAAGCAAGCCACTTGGTCTAGTGCAGCCTCAGTTTCTCATACGTAGAGTGGGGATAATAAGAGGTACAGAGCTAGGCTACAATACAAAGACAAAAAGTTAATAGACCCTGCCCTCAAGGCGCTTATAGTCAACTAGAGGTAGGGGTGCGATAAGTGCTTATATAAGTAAATACAAAATAATTTGAGGGTTAAAGGGAAGAACACCCAGACAAAGCTAGGTGGAAATGAGAAATAAATGAGAAATTCTTTATAAACCATAAAGCACTAATAAATGTGAGCTGTGATGATGATGATGATGGCTGGCATACAGCAAAGGGCTAAGGCAATTAAGGTTCAAGTCCCCATCCTGCCTGATGATCTTGGACAATTAAGTCCCTTCCCCTTTCTGGGGTCTCAGTTTACTCATTGACAGATGATCAGTGGGGCTCTAAGGAGAGAGTGCACATAAACAGTTTTTAAAAAAAAACAAAACTGTTAACAGTTTACAACCAAACAGGAAGGAGAAAGAATAGAGGCATGAAGCTGTCATCAGCCTCCACCAGGCTGGGGCAGCCTGGCTCTGAGGAGCCCCATCAGACACACAGGAGACTGACTCATCAGGTCGGCACCCACCCTGCCGGGGCCAACCCCTACTACCTGGGGCTGCACAGCTTTTGTGCTGAGGGTGGAAGAGGGCGGGGTGAAAGTAGAGGTGCGACTGGAGGGGCTGTTTTTCAAGGTCCTCACTGGGTCCTGGGATTGAGCTGGAAAGGGGCCAACAGAGCCAAGAAAAAGGAAGTTCAGGATTTGAACCCAGGCCTCCTGACTCCAAATTCCACTCCCCTCTTCACTGAAACTCTCAGTGTCTTCTGGCTGCTCCAAGAATCTTGGAAATGGGCTGCAAGAACTAGACAGTAATCAGTGGAGAGAACACCGTAATTGAGTCAAACGTTTAGATGTACTTCATGTGGACCGTGTAGTGGTAGTGGTAGTACTAGTAATAGTAGTAGTGGTGTAGTGGTGGTGGTAATAGTAGTCGTAGAAGGGGTGATAGCAGTAGTAGTGCTGGTGGTGGTAGCGGTAGTGATAGTAGTAGTAGTAGTAGTAATAGTAGTAGTAGTAGTAGGAGGAGGAGTAGTGGTAGTGGTGGTGATAGTAGTAGTAGTAGTTGGTGGTGGTGGTGGTGGTGGTAGTAGTAGTAGTAGCAGTAGTAGTAGTAGTAGTGGTGGTGGTGGTAGTAGTAGTAGTAGTAGTTGGTGGTGGTGGTGGTGGTGGTAGTAGTAGTAGTAGCAGTAGT
>CM053622.1:715743826-715794559 GCA_028646595.1 Phalanger gymnotis
CCCCAATAAACCCCAGCAGCACCCTAACACCTCCAGGATTGAATATAAAATCCTCTGATTGGTGTTCAAAGCCCTTCATAACCCCCTGCCCCCACCCACTCACAATATGCCTTTCCAGTCTTCTTACACCTTACACCCCACCCCCACCCCCGCCATACAGGGAAACTGGCTGCCTTGCTGGTGCTTGAATAATACTCTCCACCTCCTGCCTCTGGGCATTTTCTCTGGCTGTCCCCCATGCCTGGAATGCTCTCCCTCCTCATTTCTACCACCTGGCTTCCTTTAGGTCCTAGCTCAAATTCCAACTTCTTGTTGTGGAATCATTTTTCAGTCTTGTCCGACTCTTTGTGACCCTATTTGGCGTTTTCTTGGCAAAGATACTAGAGTGGTTTTCTATTTCCTACTCCAGCTCATTTTAGAGGTGAACAATTGAGGCAAACAGGGTTAAATGATTTGCCCAGGGTCACACAGCTAGTAAGTTCTGAGGTCACACTGGCACTCAGGTCTTCCTGAGTCCAGGACCAGGGAACTCTATCCACTTCGACACCTAACTGCAGCAATCCTTTTCTGACTAATTCTAGGGCCTTCCCTCTGTGGATTAGCTCTAATTTATCCTGTATCTACCTGATTACATGTTGTCTCCTCCATTAAACTCCTTGAGGGCAGGAACTTTTACCTTTTTTTGTATCCGCAGTACTTAGAGCCTGGCACACAGTAGGTACTAAATAAATACTTATTGACTGACATAGCAAGGGCTTAATAAATGTTTATTAACTCTCGAGTATTATATTCTCCATTTTATAGATAATGAAACTGAAGCTCAGAATTGAAATGATTCCTTGATGGCCACATAATAGACATCAGAACTAGACTTCACACTCAGGTCCTCTGATTCCAAGTCCTGTGTCCTATCTACTATATCCCCGTCTAGAAAGTTACCCAGAAAAGAAGGATACTTTGTGCGTATAGAGATCACCTGTGATATAATGGGAAAGTCCTGGCCTCAGAGACGGGAGACCTGGATTTGGAGGGGCCCCAAGAATCACTTTCTTTTTCTAAGCCTCAGTTTCCTCATCTGTAAAATGGAGATCACAGCACTTATATTACTGACCTCATGGTAAAAAGAAATGGTAAAGAAAGCACTTTCTTTAAAGCCTTTTTTAAAAAAATGTTTTTGTATTCTTGTTACCCCTTGCTCTAGGAGCCTGGGGATATTGGTCCAGATGAATAGCTCGGCTACGTGGCCTCCAGCAAATCACTGTCCCTTTCTGTCTCTTTTCTGAGTTTCCTCACCAGTAAACCCCAGAATCCCAGTAGAGGCTTAGCAGCTAGGTACAATAAGTGGCACTTTGTAATCAAAAAGCGTTCTTACCTTACATAATTCTTTTTAAGTGGAGATAATCAACGAAGGCCCATCTTACTCTGAATAATAACCCTCTGCCTTCCTCACTTTCCTTCCTCGAAAGAGAAAATGGGCTAATACAATTCAATTAACATTAAGTAAGCACCTCTAGGTTACATGCCAGGCCTAGAGTGATCTGGAGATGGAGAAGGTGGTGAGGGGTGAAGAGTGATGAAAGAAACCCTCCCTGCCCTCCAGGAGTTTACAATTCATCGGCAGGTATACAATAATTATAATAGGAGAAAGAGATTACAAAGGTCACTGAAGGTTTGGAAGTGAAATAGATATGTAGGCATTGGTCTTTGGTCCAAGAAGGCTTCCTAGAGAGGATGGGCTGAGATCTGAGTCAAGTTAACCAGCTTTTATGGAGCACTTCCTGTGTACTACTGTTTGTCCTTCATTCTCGAAGAGGACCATGACATCAGGGAAATGATGACATGACTTGCAGTTGACATTGATTTGGGTGAGGGAGGGCTGTGCAAGGGCACCAGCCTCACTTTCTCCTCCAAAGCCATCTGGGTCCAGTGGCCTCATATGTACCAGGAGGACTGGAGATGACCCAGGATGCAATGGGAGACCCTGGCCCTTTTAGGCTAAGGACTTCTCAGGTTCTCACTTAGGTGAGGTAATGCCCATTCAGTGAATAGGCCTCTTTAAGAAGTGAGTCTAGGCCCTTTAATTAAAAAAACAACCACAACACAACCACAAACTGGGAGGGAAGACCCTCAGGGCTTTCTTCGAGTTACAGAGCTGTAGGAACACAGAGAAAGGCAAAACAGACCCTGCCCTCCAGGAGCTTATATTCTAACGGGTGAGACCAAGTGTAAATGATCAGGTATAAACACGAAATATAACTACTAAATGGAAGGCATTGTCAGAGGGGGAAGGCATTTGCAGCTGGGATGGGCAGGCAAAGGCCTCCTGCGGAAGGTGGGCTTTGAACTGAGTGTTGAAGGAAGCCAGGGAAATGAAGAGGGGACAAAGAGCTAGAGTCTAAACCAGAGGACGTGGTGGGGAGAGGGCTTTCCAGGAAGAGGGAAAATGTATGAACAAGGGCACACGTGTAGGAAATTAGGGGGCAGTCTGGCCGGGTCAGCTCATCTTTGGCTTAGGAGGGGAGTAAGGGGCAGTGAGGCTGAGGAGGTAGGTTGGAACCTGGTGTGGAGGGCCAAGATAGCCAAACTGAGGATGAGAAGTTCATGGGCAGTAGGCAATGGGGAGAGAAGTCCGGGGGGCGGGGGGAGAAGAAAGAATCCAAGAAGACTCCTAGGTTGTGATCCTGGAAGAGACTGTGGATGGCGGGAACATAAACAGGGCAACTGCAAGGACACGCAGGTTTGTGGGGAAAGAGGGTAAGTTCACTTTTGGGGATGTTCATTTTTGAGGTGCTGAGGGGACATCCAGGAAGAGACGTTCATAGGCAGTTGGCGATCCAGCTCCGGGGAGTGGTCAGAGCTGAAGATATAGAGACTGGCTCAAGAGAGTAGTAAAGGATGGAGGTATTGGGGAGGGGGTCATAGATGAAGCCGGGGAGGAGAGTGTAGAAAGAGAGAACCTCGGACAGGCTTCGGGGGATTAAGTAAAAGGAAACTTGTTCTTTCCGAAATTCAGTACAGAATAAGACAGGCAGGCTGGGCCACTATCCTGTCTACCAATTCCGGGGCTACCTTGGCGAGGTTAAAGGTTAACTCGTCTCATGATCTTGTCTGCTTGGGCAAATCACTCGTCCTCCCAGGATCTCAGATTCCCCACTGAGGGCGCTGGGCCAAATGGCTTTTAAGTTTCGTCCAGCTCTAAAATTCTTCGTTTTAAGTTATCATCTAGCTCCGATAGCTCCCCTGCCAGCCCAGTCCCCAGGGATCACAGATCCTGCTTCCAACCCACCTCCATTCACCTGCTCCAGGGTCACGTGCCTCGGCCACCTAGATCAGGTTCCCTTCGTTGAATTCTGGGTACCTCATCCTCACCAAACCCAAGAGGGCTCTGACTCCGGCCCTTAGCCCTCCCCCCAACTTTCCCACAGTCTACGGAGTCTAGGAGTGGGTTTCCAACCTGTTTCACCGGTGAATTAGCAAGGAAAGAAAGAGCACAGTTGGCTGGGAAAGGGGTACTACCCACCAGCCCGGGAGAGACTCAGTTGTTCTCCCCGATCTGGGAAGCAGCTTCAGGAATAGTTCTCATTCCTCTTAGGATTTACAATTCTGAAACTGCTTCCCCCAACAGCAGCCCAGCTCCAGAAGTGGTCCAGGTAGCTCCATCTGACCGAGTAGAAAACGGAGGTTTCGAAAAGGAAAGTGACCGGTCCAAGATACTTGGAGAGGCAGTTGTTGACCCTGGGCCTTCGGACTCCGCTGGCAATTGTTTTTACTAGCCCCCTCCCCACTCAACCCGGCCGCCCCGAAAGAGCGCAAGGCTTTCGAGCCCATATTGTAGGTTTCAGAAGCCGGGCTGACTCTTCTCACCGTTTGGGATTATAGGGTCTGAGAGAGACAGGAGGTGGGGGGCGCTGGGGAAGGGAGGAAAAAGGTCCCAGGGAACCCCAGTTGTGAGCTTACCTTACTCAGCAGGGGCGCCGTTTGTCTCCCCGAAACCCTGCGCTCATCTTGCCCCGACGTTATTAGGGCTCCCTGACGTCTGTTCTCCCCCCAGACCTCCCTTCCTCACTTCGGGGAACCCTCTGAGCATCCCTCCCTTCTCAGAGCCGGGTTTTCGAGGGAGCAGACAGACTCCAAGAAAACCGGGACCCTGGAGAGGAGCAGTCAGTAATCCCGACTTGGGACAACTTCTGCTTTAAATTACGTCCCTAGTATCTCAGCCACATCCCCCTCCCTCCCTTTCCCCCTCCCCCGCCCTGAGAGCGCGCTGGGTCCTAGAGGGGGAGGCGTTCAGGGAAATGCGCGTGACTCTATTTCTCTGGGGGGCAGCCAGAACCTGAATCATCTTCCTCTGGTGGGGTGTGAGTTAGCGCTGGGCCGCAGGTCTGGGGGTGGACTGTGGGGGAGGGGAGGGGAGGAGGGGGAGGGGGGAAGGAGAGGGAGGGCGGAAGGCACGGAGATATTAAGGGGAGGGATATTCAACGGAGGAAGCCCGGTTTGAATAAGAAGAATTGGATCCGGGATCTATTTGGCCCCGGTTCTGTCTAGCAAGTACCACCGTAAGCAAAGCACACTGTCTCAGTCTCGTTCTCCTTCTCTATACAACGAAGGGTTTGGATGGGCATTAAGGTCACATCCAGAGCTGACATGCGATGATTCTGTGATTCTTACTGTGTTTACAACCCTGGGAGAGTCACTTCCAGTGATCTCTGGTCTCCTTGCTGTTACTTCTACAAAATTCTCTGTTTGCTGACTCCGCATTTTCACTGGCCTGGGATGCTCCTGTTCTCCCTGACTTCTTTTGAGTTTCAGCTAAAATCTCGACTTCTGCAGGAAAGCCTTTCGTAATCCTCCTTAATATTAATGCCTTCCCTCTGATTTCTAAGTTACCGTGGTTAGCTGGGCAGATAGATGGATTGAGTGGTACATTAGGTAGATAGATGATAGATATGTTGTTTAGTATATTGGTTGTATATTCGTATATGTTCTTTAGATATTAGTTGTATAGTGTCTGACTTTTCGACCTTATTTGGGATTTTCTTGGCAAAAATACTGGAGTGGTTTGCTATTTCCTTCTCCAGCTCATTTTACAGATGAGGAAAGTGAGGCAAAGAGTTAAGTGACTTGCCCAGGGTCATGCTGCTAGTGAGTATGGGGGCCGGATTTGAACTAAAAGAGAAGAGTCTTCCTAACTCCCAGCACTCTCCATTTGGTCACCTAGATATAGCCTGTTTATACATAGTTATATTTGCATGTTTTCTCCCTCATTAGATTGTAAGGTCCCTTAAGGGCAGGACTGTTGCTGCCTTCCTTTGAATCCCCAGCATAGTGGGGATACAGTTAAATATCCACTTTACACAGTGCCTAGCATATAATTGGCATTTAATATGTTTCTTGACTGACTTCCCCTTTCTGAGCCTCAGTTTCTTCGGGTGCACAAGAAGGTTGGCCTAGATGACCTAAGAGGTCCTATCCTGCTCAGATACTCTGTGTTCCTGTGGAAGAGAGCAGAAAGGAATCCTTGATACCCACTTCCCTGAGTGTAGGGGATTGGATGTTTGCAAGAGCAGTTTGGAGGGGGAAGGAGGAGTTGGGAAGTTCCAGCATGGGGTAAGGCAAAGAAGATAAGGGGAGAAACACCCAAGGCACCTGCAAATGGGCTGTTTCCCATAGGCTGTGGGCTTTCTAAAATACCTTCGTGTGTGTGTGTGTGTGTGTGTGTGTGTGTGTGTGTGTGTGTAGATGGATGGATGGATAGATAGACAGATGGATAGATAGATGAGGTGGATAGATAGAGGGATAGATCTCAATCCTTTGAAGATTGTGTTTTTCTAAGATGGAAATCTCAGAAGTGGAAGGAAGCTTGGAGATCTTGTGGGTTCCAATGTTATTCATTTTACATATAGGGAAAGTGAATGGAGCCCAGAGTGACGAAGTAATTATTCCAAATTAATGAGCCAGGATTCAAAGTTTGTTCTCCTGACATATAGTCAAGTGCCCTTCACACTACAGACCTAGAAATTGAGAAATATAACATAAAACACCAGGAAATCTACCCTAAAGCCAAATGAGGAATACAGACTAAGAGGGCTGTAGGGAAATATCAGGGAATGCTTCCTGGAAGAGCCTGCAAAGGAAAGTAGAGCTGGCAGGGACTCCAAGATGCCATCCTCTAATCCAACCTCCTTATTTTATTGACAAGTACACTGAGGTCCACAGAGGTATAATGAGTTGCCCAGGGGCGCACGGAAAGTAAACAGCAGCCTCTGTCTGGTCCAAACCCAGGTGTCCCTCCACTGTATCACTGCCTCTCAATCATAGAATAGTAGAATTTCCAAGCTGGAAGGGACCTTAGAACTCACTTGATTCCATTCCCTGTACAATGCAGGGATCCCCTCTCCAACATCCCTGAGAAGAATCCAGTCTCTACTTGGATAGTTCCTGTAACAGTGAGCTCATTACAGTGGAAAATGAGCTGGATTTAAGGTCAGGTGACATGACTTCAAATCATGACTCTCATACTAACTGTGTGACCATGCACAAGTTGCTTACTTCCTTTAATCTTCACTCTCCTCATCTGAATAATGGGGAAAAATAATGTTCTACTTCCCAGGCTTATTAAAAGAAAAAGGCTCTGCAAATATATATATATATATATATATATATATATATATATATACATATATATGTAGACACATTTATGTATACATATAATATGCAGAGTTTTACCTCCTGAGGCAGCCTATTACATTGTACATCAGCTCTAATTAATAAAAACTTTTTTCTTTTGAGTTAAGACAGGTCTCCTGGCAATTTCTCAAACACTTTCTAGAGCTAATTAGTCATATGTGTTGGCTGGTATTTGGACCAGTAGATATCCTTTAGGAACCTGCTAATTAATTAATTTTGAAAAAGAGTGAGTCTGGAGAGATCTGGGTTTACCAGTGGGAAGAAAGAAGCCAACTCATTCTAAACCTTTAACATCCTATAAGGTTCTTGGACACTGCCATCACCTAACAAGCATTCGCCAAGTCCAGGCAGCTCTCCCATGTCAGAGCTGGGGGTATCATTTCTAATCTATCTGCCTAAATAGAAACAGAGCAGACCACAAGAAGTAATATGCTTTCATCCCCTCACCTTTGCACAGGATCATACTTAAACTGTAACAACCAGGTACACACTTCATTGTAAATACTTTCATGAATCTGAGATCTCACTGACATGAGTAAACTTCTCCCCGCCCACAGTATCCCCTCCTTACCTTTCTCATACCATATGATTTTTGTCCAAGTCTTCTTGGAAATGGAAGGGGGGGGGAGGAGTTCAAGGCATGGCAGGGAGGAGGAGGTCAGGGTCCATCCTTCATCTACCTCTCTTGGCACATAATAGATTCCACTGGGGCATGAAAGCCTCACTACCTGATACAAACAATAATCTAAGGTGCCCTTGATTCCATATAGTGACATCCAACTCAGACTATTCCCCTGATACCTCCTCCCCCCAATCTCCACCTTAGGAAAAGGTCTTCCTTCATGAGTTGCTGTGGTCAGAAAATTCATGCTCTGGTTACCAGCTATTGGGATAAGCCTCCCAAGCTCTCAACTGTGCTGCTCCTCAGACAACACAACAATGGCCCTTTCCTGGAGCCTTTCCAGAAGGGCAGGACCTGTAAAAGCCCTCATTCTGTTGGCACAGCCTTCAAGAGCCCAAGATTATCTTCATTTTGCAATGAAGTCCTCTAGGGAGGACTTTACTAGAGGAGCAGAGTCTAATGAAGAGAAATAATTGCCTACAGAGGAGAGTCAATGTCTTCTTGCAAATCTATATTATTACTCACAGAATCAATCATATACTTTCAGAGTCGGAAGGGGCTTTGGAGGGCATTTGTCCAACTCATACCTACATAGCAATCCCTGCTACAACCTGTGACCTTGCCAAGTGATCCTAGAGCCTTGGGTTCCAGACCTGCCGAGATGCAGCCAATCCTCCTTTTGGACAGCTCAATGATTGTTAAGAGGTTGACAGAACCCCCCATTTCCCCCCCTTCCCTCTGTACCCCATATGCCCCTTCTCACCATCCCCCCTCCCCCCAGCCCCTCAACATCAAGCTGATTCATTCAATTCTTGCTGGATTTCTCTAATAGTTGAGACTTTTCTTGATACCAAATGTAAACGCGCCTCTTTGTAACTTTTACCTATAGTGCCTACTTTTACTCTCTGGATCAAACTAATCAAGTCTATACTCCATTCTATGTCACATTTCTTCAAGGGCTTGAAGATAGCTATCCTGTCCCCTCTAAGTCTTCTCCTTTCTAGGATAAATATTGCCAGTTTCTTCAAAGTTCCTCAGAATTTTTAATATAACCTAAATTCCTTGTTTAATAATTTTCTACCCATTTCCTCTTGTAGAGACCCAGACTTCTGCTATGATCCTCATCCAGAGATGTCCTCACAACAACTCTGGAAGGTAGGTGTTATTATTAGCAATCCATTTTACAGATGAAGATACTGAGGCAGATACTTGCCCAGGGTCTCATAGCTAGTAAACATCTGAGGCTGAATTTGAACTCAAGTCCAGGGCTCCATCTATCCACTGTGCCATGTAGCTGCCCGTGTGAGAGTAGATTCTGTACTCCCTTACTTGTTTGAAACCTTGGAGTTATCTTTGACTCTCCTATACCCTCTCATAGCCAGTCAATTAACCAAGTATTGTCATAGCATCATTAATAATTCTACTTCAAAAATTTCTTGCATCTTCCCTTTAGGAATTATAGCTCTAGAGCAGGAAGGGTCTTCGGAGGCCATCTAGTCAACCCCCTAATTGTACAGATGAGGAAACTGAGGTCTAAGGAGTTTAAAGTGTCTTGCCCAAGATATGTACATAGTATCTCACAGAGAGAGGATTTGAATCCAGGTCCTTAGTGATCTTGCTTGCAATAACCTCTTTTCCAAGTCGTTACTACTTTAATGCAGTTTCTCATTGGGCAGCTAGGGGGTGCCATAGCGCACAGAGCACTGGCCTGAGAGTGACTAAAACCTGTATTCAAATCCAGCCTCAGGCACTATATGACCTCGGGGAAGACACTTAATCTCTGTCTGTGCCTCAATTTCTTCATCTGTAAACAAAAATTTGTTGTGTGAAGTTTGGATTCAGTCAAAGGACTGCACATGAGGACCTAGAGAGCCACATATGGCCTCAAGGCCAAAGGTTCCCCCTCCCTGACAGACCCAAATTTCAATGCTAAGACATTAACTATATGACGGTGGGCAAGTCACTTCCCTTTCCTGTACTTCAGTATCCCCAACTGTAATATGGGAATAATATACACATTTCTCCCCCAGTGAATAGCACTGTCTCTCTCTTGATATCACCTTGTATACAACCTTAACTTTCTTGTTTATGTATTGGGTGCCCAAATCTGAATGTAAGCTCCTCAAAGGAGGAGGAACTATTGAGTTTCGTCTATCTCCAGCTACTAGTACGATGCCTTGTGTAGAGAAGGTGATTGAAATGGCAGCTGGATGGATAAAGAGCACTGGACCTGGAGCAGGAAGACCTGAGTTCAAATCCAACCTGTGACATTTACAAGTTGTGTTGGCCCTGAGCAAGTTACTTAACTCCTTTCAGGCTCAGATTCCTCATCTGTAAAATAGGGATAATGATACCAGGGTTGTTGTGAGGATAAAATGGATTAATGATGAATAGATGAATAAGTAAATAAGTAGATACATAATTAAGTGAAAATAAAATGACTTTGCAAAAGTATTATGCTATTATCAATACTATTGATTTCATCAGTCATAATATTATTACCAATAATATTGCTATTATTGATAATAATATTAAAAAGTCTGTTCAAATGTGTGGAAGCGAATAATCCTTGCACTCCCTCCCTCCCAGGTGGTTATAAAGAAAGTGCTTTGTAATTGGTAAAGTGCTCGAGCTACTTATTATTTTTTTAGGAAACGCTCCTTGAGCAGCCAAACCGGCCGTCTCACTTCCTTTTGCACCAAGGTCAGTGCCACATCATTTTCTGCTTAACCTTTCTCTGAGTGTTTCCTGTGTGGGGGTTGTGTGTCCCTTGCCCGCCTGAAACTCAGGTCTTCCTGACTCCAGGTCTCCCCTGCCCCAGGGCAGGTCGGAGGATCACACATTTCGAGCTGGCTGGGGTCTCAGGGGTCGCTGAGAAAACCCTCTCATTTTACAGTCCAGCATTCTGTGTATGGCCCTGCATGAATTCTGTCTCCCCAGCAATGCTGAACAGAGTAGAGAGGAAGGACGGTGTGGGGGAAAGAGTACTCTCTCTGATTTGGGAATTAGAAAACCTGGATTTGAGTCCTGGACCTACTACTTGTAATCAGTGTGACCTTACATGTATCACCTGTCTTCCAGCTCAGCGTCCTTCTTGTGATTTGGCCACAAGGCCCTCATTTTTATTACCCTAGGTGCTCAGACAATACTTGTTGAATGAGTGAGGGACTTTAAACTTGTCTTTTCTCAGCCCTCTGTTACTGACTTGCTATGAGGCTTTGGACAGATCGCTGCCATAATCTGAACCTGTTTCCTTTTCTGTACCAAAGCTGGACTACAGGAGCTGTAAGGGTCCCTTGCAGCCCAGAGAGCCCACACTGACCTTTCCAGACTGATGAGGTTTGGTCTTTTTATAGGCCACTTTTCTCTAAACCTCTCTGACTTCCAGACTCTAAGATATCAAAGCAAGGAGGGACTCAGAATTGGAAATGTCAGAGCTCCCTATCCTTCAAGATTAATAAATGTGTGTTGAATGGAACTAAATTGAATTAAAGCTGGAACAATGAATGCTGGAGTTAGTGGAGTTGTTTAAAAAAACAAAACAAAACAAAACACATCAAGTCCAAACCTCCTTGTTCAATAAGTAGGAAACTGAGGTCTGAGAAGAGAAGTGAGTTTTCGAAGGTCAAACAGTGAGCTGGTCAAATTAGCCAGTCAACAAGCATTTAGTAAGTGCCTACTATGTTTCAGGCATTGTGTTGGAGAATACAAAGACCCCAAAAAACAAACAAACACAATCACAGTCCCTGCCCTGAATATGCTCACATCCTAGAGGCAAACATGAGACTGATACCAGCTTAGAAGTGGGAATGGTTTTAGCCTCACTATTCTCAGGAAATTAAAGCAGATGGAGGCAACGTCAAGAGGGCAGAGGACACAGACTGGGAGTCAGGAGAGAGGAAGGCACTGTGGTGCAAGGGGCAGAGCCCTGCGCCTGGAGACACAGGACCTAAGTTCAAACCCCTGCTCTGACTTAATTCCCCTGTGACCAATCAGGCAAACGATTTCATTTCTCTGGGACTCAGTTTCCTCATCTGTCAAATGGGGGGAGGAGGAGGTTAGGCTAAATGATCCCTCAAACCCTTCTAACTCTAGAGCTGAGACCCCCGTGACCTGGAGACCCAGTTCTAATTCTAACTCACCAGGTAAACTCAGGCAAGCCGCTTCCCCTCTCTAGGCCTCAGTTTCCGCATCTGCTGAACATGATGGATGGAGAAGACTTTCCTCCTGTGCGAAATGAAGGGGCTGGACCAGATGATGCCTGAGGCTCCTTCCAGCTCTGTCTTCTAAACCTTTCCCCTGCCTCCTTCCTAGGGTTATTGTTGGGGTCTGCGAAGGAAAAGGGGGAGAGAGTGCTTTTGAAACGTGATCTCCCGCTAGTCTTCATCTCGAGTTCTCTCAACGTGTCCGACTGGGGTAATCCCCTTCCCCCACCCCCTTCCCTGCTCTCCAGGGGGCCTGTCAGTCAAGCTAGGCCTGGAATCCCCTTGCCCAGAGTTGGCATGCAAAGTTCTTCCTGGGGCGGGCCCTGTCCTCACGGGCTAGCAATGCTGTGGTTAGCCGGGTGGCGGGGTTTCGTCTCACTCATCACCCCCGAGGGGCTCCCCTACAGAATGAAACTGAAGAAGCAATCAGGCGTGCTCAGCCAGCCCCACTGCTGCCCCAAACAGCGTGGCTACGGACACCCCAAGGCGATGAGCGGAAGGTCCATCCCCTCACTAGGGTGAGGGAGGGTTACGCTGTTGTGGAAATCCCGGCAGATGGGAATCAGAGGGCTCGGTTATAATCCGGCTCTTTGTGACCTTGAGTGAGTCACTTCCCTGTTTTGAGATTTCCTTTCTTTCTCTTGTATCTTGACTCTTAAACCGAGAGGCGGCTCGGGGATCTTTTTTGCATCTTTTCCAGATTTAAATACTACGGGGCTTTTCCTTTGCGCTCCACATTCAAACCCTCTGCTGAGCCCAAGGGAAAGTCTATGTTATCGTCAGGGGCGACCCTGGGTCCCAAGGTGCAATCCCCCTTGAGGGAATGGCTTTGTTCACTCTGTTATCTCCAGTTCCTACTGGTTATATGTCCTTGACTGGTAAATCACCTAATCTCATAGGACTGTTAGATTTAGAGCTGGAAAGAACCTTGCAGAAAGATCACCTTGACCGAGAACTAGAAATGCCATCTCATTGGTGTGGGTAGCAGCTCTGACACAAGCAACGTTGTTATGGGAAAGATGCACCATTGTGAGCCTAAAGGGTGTAACATTCAGCTTCCTTCGAGGCTCAGCTGGCATCTTACCTTCTGCACGAGACTCTTCCCAGGTGCCCCCAACTGCTAGTACCTTCCTCTTTGAGATTACCTTCTACCTACTCTGTATGTATCTTATATGTAACTGGATCCATGCCCACCAGTAGTAGAATGTGAGCTCTGTGAAGCAGGGACTGCTCTTTCCTTTTTCCGTATGCCCAGCCTGGCACAGAGTGAGCTCTTAACAAACTTTTATCAACTGACTGACTAGCTCATAGGGCTGAAGCAACGTGTGTGAAGGGCTTTGAAAACCTTCAAGTACTGTGTCAATTTCAGCTATCACCATGGCCACTATCATGTGTAGGTACTATGACAGGGGTGTGATGGAGCTATCTCAAACCTGCTCCCAAGAGTCGATTGTTAAATTTTCGGTGGAAATGTTTATGCCTTGGAAATTGACAAATGCGACAAATCAGCACTTGATTTATTATGTTCTTGATAATCTAGACTTAAGAAAGTGTTGGGGAGAAAGTTGATAATGTAGATTTAGCTTAAAAGTGTGTTGTACATACTTTTTTTTTTTTTTGGAGAGCCAGTTGTTAAGCACTTACCTGCAGCATACCCCTGTACTGTGGAGTAGTGGACAGAACAGTAGCCCTGAAGCCAGAGGACCTGTGTTCAAGCCTCACTTCTGACACTTACACCCTATGTAAGTTATATCCTGTGCCTCAGTTTTGCCATCTGTAAAATGGAAGAAGTTGGACTAGATAACCCTGGGGTCCCTTCCAGTATGGGAGCTTTAATCTCTGACTTCCACTGTCATATCGTCTCCATCTAATCCACTTCCCCGATATCACAGATGAGGAAATTGTGGCTTAGGGAGCTTAGAAGCCTTTCCCAAGATGACCTGGGGAGGAAATGATAAAGATAGGTTTTTTTTTTACTTCATATCTTGTTCTTTCTCCACTATGTCTCAAGCTGGAATTATCTCAGAGTGAGACAACCCTCTCACCATAGGTAGGGGAGCCAGGTACTGTGCTAAGGGTTTTATGAATATTATCTCATTTGATCTTTAAAACAACCCTTGGAGGTAGGTGCTCTTATTCTGTCCATTTTATTGTGGAAGAAAATAAGGCAGGAAAAGGTGAAGTGACTTGGCCAGGTTCACACAGTTAGTAACTGTCTGATTCTGGATTCGAATTCAGGCTTTCTTGTTGTTGTTTTGTTCAGTTGTTTCAGTCATGTCCAACTTTTCATGACCCCATTTGGGTTTTTTTTTTCTTTAGCAAAGATAGTGCAGTGGTTTGCCATTTCCTTAGCGCTTAGGAGTTCTCAATGACGGTCTAAGCCTTCTGTGCTAAGAATTCTTAAATGACGTTGTAAGCAGTAAATAACCCCAATTATGTTACAAATATATTTAGAGTCTTATAATTTTATATTTAGATATTTCATAATTATAGGAAGAATATAATTTCTTAATTTTTAAAATAATTTTTAATTTACAATTTTTATAAATTATAATTCTTATAATTAGGTCATGTAAATTTTAATTTGGAGCTTTTGGGGGCAAAAGTTACAATTGTAGTTACTGCAAGCACTTAATCAATAAATCTAAAAGAATATATTAGATGAGTAGTATATTAAATTACCCTGGAAGTTCACAACACAGTCCTCTTTGTTGTCGAAAGGGGTTCCAGGGACAAAAATCATTGGGAACCACTGGCATATTGGGAAGGAGATTTATGAGAAGGGGAGCTGAGAAATCTGGATTCCAGTCATTTGTTTGTTATATGACTGACTGTGGGCAAGTGATTGCATCAAATCAACTCAACATATTAAAGGAGGAAAGGAACCTTAGCAAGCATCTCTTCCAATTCCTTCCTTTTATGGAGGGAGAAATTGAGTCCCAGATGCAGAAATGATTTGCTCAATATTGCCCAGGTCAAATGTAGTCAAACCAGGATTTCAGACTCAGCTTTCTGACTCCAAATTCAAGACACATTTCTAGGCTTTGGTTTCTTCCTTTCTCTCTTCCTTTCTTATGAGAGTTAAGTGACTTGCCCTGGGTCACAAAGCTAGTAAGTGTCTGAGGCTGGATTTGAACTCAGGTCCTCCTAACTCCAGGGCTGGTGCTCTATCTATTGTGCCACCTAGCTGCCCCCTGAGGTTTTGGTTTGTTTATTGGTAAGATAAGAAGATGAGATCTCTAAGATCACTTCAACCAGGTGGCACAGTGGCTAGGGAGCTGGACCTGAGATCAGGGAGACTAGAATTCCAATCTTACCTCAGATACTTATAACACCAGACAAATCACAACCCCTGCTTGCCTCCATTTCTTCATCTATAAAATGGGGATAATAACACTGCCTACCTCCCAGGGTTGTTGTGAGGATAAAGTGAGATCTTTGTAAAATACTTCACAAACCTTCGAGTGCTTTATAAATGTTACTATTATTATCCCAACACTTAATGTGTCATATACATGTGCGATGTGTATTATGGCTGTGTGCATTGTATGTACTATGTAGTCTATGTGCATTGTGTGCATCGTGTTTCTGCATGTTATTCTAGTCCTAAGGTCTATATCCTCTGTTCTAACAATTTTTCTAGCCTGGACTTTTTATGACCAAGGTCCTTTCTAGCTCTTACATGGTCAAAGGTCCCTTCAAGTGCTGGCATCTTATGTTCTAGGTTCTAGGGCTCTTTGTGGCTCTAAAGTTCTCCATGAATCTACTGTTCTGTTACTCGTAGGAACATTCCCTCCACTTGTTGATTCATAACCTCTCCTCACGGTAGGCAGAGGTAGGAGAATTGCCCAGCCAGTATTCTCACCACTGAATAGGAGAGTCAAGGCTTAAGGTGAGCATTATAGAAGTTGGCCCCTCTCCATCCCTGTGAAAATTCAGGAATTCCCAGGTAATCCCCAGGGGCTGAAAGATATTTCCCAGAGCTTCAGGGATAGTAGATCTGCCTCCACTTTCCTGTACTCTTTAGGGGAGCATTGAAACTTGAGGCACACAGAGACCCAAGGATCATGGAGGGAATCAGATTGGGCTAGAGTCGCATGAGGGTCATCTTTGCTTAAACAAACACTTGGAGGGTCGACTCTCCATTTGTCGTGGGCATGGCAAAAGGCAGGGGAAGGGAGTCCATGGGGACCCAGCACAGAGAGTCCCAACCAGAAAATAATGTACATGTCCTGCCTATCTGGCTCTGGTATGTTGTGTGTGTGAGTGCAAGTGTGCGTGTGTACATACGTGTGTGTGTGTGTGTGTGTGTGTGTGTATTTTCCAGCATGGTGATTTTCTTTATTGTCTCTCTCAGTGACCAAACTAAATGAGGGCTTGGCTAGGGATTGTCTTGGCTAGGGATGTTTTCATAGAGATATATATGACTGCAATCCACGTACTCTGTGGTCCAGCCACACTTGCTTACTTGCGGTTCCTCACACATAACACTTCATTTCCCAACTCCATGCCTTTGCCCTGGCTATCCCCATGCCAGGAATGCTTTGCCTCCTCCTCTCTGACTCTTGAAACTCTTGCCTTCTTTCAAGACTCAGCTCTCAGTCCTCCCACTAGTCCTCTCAACTGCTACTGAGACCCAACAGGGAGAGAGAGAGAGAGAGAGAGAGAGAGAGAGAGAGAGAGAGAGAGAGAGAGAGAGAGAGAGAGAGAGAGAGAGAGAGAGAGAGAGAGAGAGAGAGTGTTTCACTGGTTCCACCGGAGGGGAGGTGTTAGCAGACAAAATCAGATCCAGGTGCTCATTCACCCCACCTGGGACTACTTTTCCAGCCAGGTGAGCGTCTCTCATCCCCAGTGAGTGACACACTCAGAAACATAATGCCCACAATGCACAGACATAGACTACACAGTACATACAACACACGTAACTGTAAAACACATCGAACATGTATATTTCATGTTTGTTCTGTCATTTTCAGTCATGGCCGGGTACACGCACAAATGCAAAAGTTACAGGAATAAGGTTTTATGTGCAAGGATGCATTTGCCTAGAAATCACACATATTGTATGCATGTAGAACAGCTGATATTGGGTCGCATCATAGATTTGGAACTGGAAAGGGACACACGAGACCTGAGAGCCCAAACCTCTCATTTTACAGATGAAGAGCCTGAGGCACAAAGAGATAAACTGTAACAGTAATAGTAATAGTAATAGCTAACATTGAAATAGCCTTTTCAGGCTTATAAAGTGTTTTCCGTACTTTATCTCATTTGATCCTCAAAATAACCCTGGGAGTTTGGTCCTGTTATTATCCCTGTGATTTACAGATGAGGAAACTGAAGCTAAAAATGGTTAAGTGACTTGACCAGGGTCACACAGCCACAAAGCAGGATCGGAACTCGGATCTTTCTGACTTCCAGTCCCATGCTCTATCCACTGAGCTACCCCCACTGCAAGATCACGTGTTCACAGAGGTAGAGTTGACACTTGAAATGAGGACCTCAGGCTTGATGGCCTTGCTGCTATGCGGGTGTTTATGTAGCACTTTGAAATGTGCAGAATGCTTTACATATTGGATTTTGGTCATGCAACACACAGGTACATGCCACCCAATATACACACGTAACACATGTACACACCAAAGCAGTACACACACACATAGAATATAATATACATATAATATAAATATATATGTGTGTACATACCACCCAATACACATGTACATGCAACACATTTACATACACCAAACAATACATGTATATATAGACATGTACATGCCACTTGATAAATGCATATATGCAACAATACACACACCAACCAATACATGCATGTATGTAACAATCTACGTGCCAACCAACACAATACATGCCCCATACAACACATACAAACATGACACACATCACATTTGAAATGCACAAGTAAACACAGCAATGGATTTGGAGTCAAAGGCCCTGGTTCAAATCCGAGCTCTGTCACTTATCCCCTTTGTGATCTTGGAGGAGCTATACCCCAACCCCAAAGCCCTGGGTTCCCTTCTCTATAAAATAAGGAGGTCCTGGACCAAGTTCCTTCTAGGGCTGAATATTATGATCTACAATACACATACATACAAACACACATGCATACATATATTCATACATACACAGTGCCCATATATTCTCCCATGCGCACATGCATATGCTAATACACACACACACACACACACACACACACACACACACACACACACACACTCTGTGTGAATGTGCTTTCTCATCTCTGCCTACATTCATGTCTAACGGAAAGCAGGGGGAGATCGTCAATATTGAGAATTCCTTTTCTGATCTGCTCCTTAAGAAGAACGGCCTCCACAGGCTGTGTGATTTCCATGTGGGGGCAGATGCTCCTTCCATTTAAGAGGCACAGAAGATTCCTGTTCTCTCGGGTCTAGATCTAATGGAGAGAGATTGATAACGCAACGATTCTGTCCCAAAGCTTTCAGGTGCAATTCGAGCTTTCCTCACTCCTTCCCTTTGTGAACAGGAGAGCAGAGAGCTGCATATTACAGATAAGGCAACCGAGGCCAAAGAAAGGGGACATGGCTTCCCCAGAGTCACACAGTGAGTCAGCAGCGGAGCTGAGACTGGCACCAGTCTCTGGACCTCCAGACCAGGCCTCTTTTCCTTGCCCGGCTCCGTACATCTGCATTCTCCGACTCCTACCCCGCTCATCCCCCTAACTCTTTCAGGCTGTGTGTCTCCCCCGCTCCACCCCCCAGCCTCAGAGAGCACGGCCCCCTCTAGATTCGTGCCAGTGGTCGGACTGAGTCAAGAGATTACCCAGAAGAACCCAGAAGAAATCATAGATTTAGAGCTGGAAGGGGCCTAACCTCATTCATTTTTACGGCTAAAGAAGCCAAGGCTCAAGGTAGTAAGAGGCAGGCCTGCCTGGGTTTTGAACTCAGGTCTTCGGCCTCCAGATCTTTCCCCTTTTACCGTTTCACCACGCAACGCCCCCCACCCCCACCCCCGCGCCACCCAACACTACTGGATTTACCTAATCCCAAACCACCCAGTGCGTTCAAGGCAGCCCATGCTCAGGCACTGAGATCGCCTTCAAAAAATGCTTGCTGTTTTCTTCTCGCTCAGACACTTTTGTCCCTTTGGTTCTTAAGTGCTGTGTATTTTTGTTTTTTGGAGAGGCGGTCAGTGGAGTGGTTCAGACCCTGGGCTAAGATCCAGGACGTCTGGATCTGAGCCCTAACTCTCACCCAGACACTTCCTAATTGGGTGACCTTGGGCGAGTAACTTTCGCGGGCCTGCGGCACAATCTCAACAGTGAAAATCAGGGTACTAATTCTCTCCATCTCTGGAGTTGGGAGGAAAGGACTTTGTAAACCTTGAATTTTACAAAGGGCTAGAGAAAATGGGACCTCTTGTTACACGGCACACTCCCGTGGTCCGTGGTGGTGTTAAAGAACCAGCCTTTAGGAGAGAGGGTGTCCGCGGATAAGCCGCACTCTGGTAACGGAGAGTGTCTTATTTCTCCCCCACCGCAGCCCCAAACCGCAAAGAAACCTAAATCCCTCAGCCTCAAGCAAAAGAGCTCTTAAAGAAGACCAACACCCTCCTCAGGCTCCTAACCCCTCGACCTCCACCCCTTTCCCTCTCGTATTATTCAGCCTCGGCGTACCTTGGCATTGGCTCGTCTTGGGGGAGATTGGGAAATGGGGCTCAGGGCGCGGCTCGGAGGAGATGAAGGTCAAGGGTTTCGGGCATAGCTTCAGACTCCCTGGCGCAGGGCACAGCGGAGCAGCCTACTAGGGCACCAGGAGCGCACCCGAGGCGTTTTGCTGATTTCTCGTTGACACCTCCTCCCTTCCCCTCACCGACACACACCTCGCTTCCTTCCTTCCTTCCTCCCTAACTTTCTCCTCTCCTTTCAAAGCTGATCCTCTTTCTCTGTCACTCTCTTTCCATTCTCTCCTTTTTTATTCGCCTCCTTCTTTCTCCACCCCGTCTTTTCTGTGCTGTTTGTGCATCTGACTCTCCCTTTCTATCTCCTTGTCATTTTCTCTGTCTCTTTTTGTGTTCCTGTCACTTTGTGAGTGTCTTTCTCTGGCTTTCTCTCCATCTCATTCTCTGTGTCCCCCAGCCTGTCACTCAGATCCTCTGTTCTAACCCTGCCTTGTGCCCTCGGCATCACCCTCCGGTGACACCTGTCACCATATGCTAAATCCTGGGAGAATCTGTCTTGGCCCCTCCTACCCACTTTTATCCAGGGAAAGCACCCATGCCAGAGGGGTTGGGTTTGCCAGCCTAAAGACAAGAGTAAAGAAGGGATGAGAAGTCAAAACTGAGGTCTTACGGAAGCATCTGTCCTGCTCGTGAGGGACTAAGAATTAAAACTACAGAGCAGAGTGAGGGGAGAAAGTCCTGGGCTGAGGGAGTCAGGTTTTCTGCTCCCCACTACTGACCCTGCCAGCTCCTAATGATGTGACTTTGAGACAGTCATTTCTGCTCTCTGAGCCATAGTTCCGTCCATTGGTAAATGAAGATAATTATATCTGCCCTGTCTACCCTACCAACACATTGTGAGTATGAAATTAGATCAAGGAAGCTGTAAAAACAACAGAAAACCCTCTTAGATGACTTCGTAAACTGTAAAATGCTTTGAAAATAGAAGGTACTTTCTAACTACAAAATACTTTGCTGACTAGGGAGCCCTATGTAAATTGTGAAGGTGATAGAGAAATTATAAAGGTCTTAGACACTATAAAAAGGCCTTTAAAACCACAACACGTGTTAACTGTAAAGCTCTTTAGGAATGAGGGTGATCGATTGTTGCAATCAGAGCTGGGAGGGACATTCGGTCCAACCCCCTCAGATGAGGAAACTGAGCCCAGAGAGAGAGAATGATTTTTCCAAGTCACTGAGGCACATAACAAAGCATCAGAGCCCGGATTCAAATTTAGGTCTTTGACTCCAAATCTGTCATTCTTTCTGCCCACTGGGATTACCATTCATTCATTCAAATACTATTTTTGAACACCCATCCTAGGAAGTAGCCATACTCTTCTGTATGGGAGAATGAGTTTCTCTTTATAGGCAAGGTTTTGTATCCCCGGCATATTGCCCAGTGCCCAAACTTCACTACTATGCACTAATTTTGATTGGATAGAATTGGATTGTTCAAACAACATCCCTGCCCTCAGGGAACTCGCCCAGAAGAGTCCAGTCAGTTGGTTAGCCCTGAATAAAAATCTGTTGATGGATGATTTCCTGGAGATGAGGCCAGTAGGGTGACCTTGAGCAAATTTTCCTTCTCATTGGAGCCCAGCTTCCTCCTCCTTAAAAGTGAGAAGTTGAACTAGAGAATCTCAAAGGCCTTTGAGCTTGAGAATCTGTGGTTCTATGAACAAGATGTCATGGAGAAGAAAAAAGAGGATAAAAGAGATGAGAGGGAAGGAGAGGAGAGAAGACTGAGAGAGGAGAGAGGGGAGGAGAAGAGAGGAGAAAAGAGAGAACAAGAGGGGAGAGAGAAGGAGTGGAGAAGAGAGGAGAGGAGGAGTAATATTGATGGGAAGTCAGGTTGGGGAGTCATCTACAGCAGATGAGTGGGAGTTTGGAGAAGCCTAGGCCTAGAGAATGGACAATTGTGATCACTGGGTAGGGGTTAAGGAATTGTGAATGGAATAAATGAATGATCAAATGAATGAATGAAAAACAATTATTAAGCACTTACTATGTGCCAAAGCATCTTCTAAGCACATGCACAGAGGCAGTTCTTGCTCTCAAGGAGCTCACACTTTAATTTGGGAAGATAACACATTAAAGAAAATTTGGCTTCAGGGAGGATGGAAAAGCCCAGAATCTCATGGGTTAAAACAGTAAGTCAGAAGACAAGGGAAGGAGGGAAGAATGCAGCACACAGGGACAGGGGAGAGGGGACAGGCGAGAGGGTACCGCCTGGCAGTCCCCTGCCTCACTAGAAGGAATGAAGCTGGTGATTTCCATATCATCTGTTATGTGGGCAGTCAAGGCCAGCTAGGTTCTGATGAAAAGAGCAGATGGTGGGGTTCTAGTAGAGCCTTTTTTTAATATCCAGAACTCTTAGCACAGTGCCTGGAACATAGTAGGCACTTAATAAATGCTTATTAACTGACTGATTAGTTTCAGCTCCACCATTTAATCATGGATCCATGGGCAAATCATTTTCCTTCTAGGTACTTTAGTTTCTTCATCTGTAAAATAAGGTTAGTAAACATGGTTCTTATCTCACAGGCCTATTTTGAGAAATATAGGTTGTAATGTAAACATGCCATAAAAAGGATAATTACAATTATGAATGTTAGTGTATTAATGCTTACTTTGTGCCAAGCACTTTGCTAAGAACTGGGGAGACAAATAGATAAATCAAGGCCAAATCTCTGCTCTCAAGGAACTTACTCTTAATTAGGGAAGACAACATATATAAGAGTTCAGGGCCCGTGGAAGCCGTGGAAGCCTTAAGAATGGCTAGGAGGCAGGCAGATCGCAAGACTTAGAGGTCCTTCAGGTGCATCAGCAGGTCACATGGCAGTGCTGCTCCGTTGGGAAGGGACCATAGGGAGGGCAGACAGTGAGGACTGGTGGATCCATTTCATCCAGTGGATTGTAGTTAGTGCCTCCCAGCACATACAGGCAGTGTGAGGTACCATGTTGTTCCTCCCATCTGACTGTTTCTGCTTTAGTCTGGGGGTAGGGGGAGGGGAAACAGAGATTGGAAAAGGAGGAAAAGATTAGGGGAAGGGCTCCCCTGGGGGAGGCTCTTTCTTCTTAGCAGAAAGATGGGGTCTGGGTGGCTCAAGGCCCTAGCTGAGGGGAAAGGAAGGCAATGGAAGCATCCTGCTGATTTTTCTTCCCTCTTGCTTTCTCTTCCCCATCTCTGGCCCACCTCAGCTCCTCTTTGGATTACTTTCATTGTCTAGGCCCAATCCTGGGCTACCAGTTGAAGAATAACTGCCAGCAGGGTGCCCTTCCCCTCTACATTCCCTCCCCCTTCCCCACTCCACCTCACCACCACCACCACCACCTTCATCATCTTGGACCTGCCACTGAATCATTGTGTGATTGCACTCTGGACCTTAACGTTCTTCTCTATAAAATTGTTGTCATGACCATTTCACTCATGTCCAACTCCTTGTGTCCCTATTTGGGATTTTTTTGGCAAAAATACTGGAGCAGTTTGTCATTTCCTTCTCCAGCTCATTTTACAGATGAGGAAACTGAGGCAAACAGGCTTAAACGACTTGCCCAGGGTCACACAGCTATGGGAAGATTGTTATTTCAACTCTGCTTCCCATATAATAATGGATGTAAGAGGGCTGTAAAGTTCCCTCTTTCTGTGAGATATATTTATTTGTCCATGCCTACCATATAAAAGCTATATGTGAGAGGCTGTGGGGCTAGAGAACATAGTGCTTCCCAGAACACTGAGGAACCATTCTTCCATTCTTGCCTCCTATCAAAGAATGAGTGGAGACCAGTAGGGGAGTCAGCAATCTGGAGGACACCGAGGTCTGATAGGGGAGCAGGATTCTCTGTCAAAGACAGAGCAGGCGAGAACAAAGAAATCCCCAGGTCCCAAGAGGACAGCATAAGACAGGGCAATCAGAACACCAGCTTCTAGGTCTCAGCAATGAGGAGGGTAGTGTCAGGGAAAGACCCA
This sequence comes from Phalanger gymnotis, assembly GCA_028646595.1. Classification (NCBI taxonomy): domain Eukaryota; kingdom Metazoa; phylum Chordata; class Mammalia; order Diprotodontia; family Phalangeridae; genus Phalanger; species Phalanger gymnotis. The sequence continues at coordinate 715,767,030 of CM053622.1, forward strand.
GAGTCAGGAGACATCCAGATTTGAGTCCTAGCTTGGCTGTCTTCCTAGATGGATGACTTTGGGCAAGTAACTTCTCCTCTCAGAGACTCAGTTTCCTCTCTGTGAAATGAGGGAGAGATGATCTCTGAAGATCCTTCCACCTCTGATTTTCTGTGATTCTGTTAGGAAAAGGGTCCTCGGCTGGGAGTTTGGGAACCTGTGTCCTCTTTCCGACTCTGTCGTGGCCTTGTCTAGCAGAGGGGGAAAAGCACTGATCTCAAGACTAAAAACCTGGATTCAAGTCCTGACTCAGCAGCATATTACCTATATGACCTTGGGCAAATCATTCTACTCCTGCCCTCCCCCACCTCAGTTTCCTTCCTGCATACTGAAGGAGTTAGATTAGATAGTCCCCAAATCCCCTTCCAGATCTGACTTTCTGTGTTCTAAAGCTTTTCCTAGATCTAACATTCTGTGTTCAGCAGATTCAGATGGTCTCCAAACCCTAATTTCTTCACCTGTAAAAAGGGGATAATAAATAATAGCTGATATCTATAGGGTCCTTTATCAACAGTCGTTTCTGTGAGCCTCATAACAACCCTATGAGGTAAGTGCTACAAGTATTATGTATTATACCCATTTTACAGATGAGGAAGATTAAGCGACTTGCCCAGATGCACACAGTTAGTAGGTAGAGTTGAATCTAGGTCTTCCTAACTGCAAGTCCCGCCCTCTAACCACTACACCACATCAGGTCTGTGTAGTACAACCATATTGGTACTATCTCACAGAAAGAAAAGTGTGAGAAAAGTGTAAGTCTTGAAGTACTATATGAAATTATGAATTATTATTTGGGATATATACATACATACATACATATATATATATATATATATATATATATATATTTGCATGTGCTTACCCAGATAGAATGTAAATTCTTTGAAGGCAGAGACTGTTTTATTTTTTGATTTTGTACTCCCAGAGCCTGGTACCCAGTAGGTACTTAATAAATGCTTGTTAAAGGATTGGTTGGAAGGAAACTGAATTTTGAGTCAGAAGCCCTGGGTCTCCAGGACCTAAGGATGTTGCATAACCCAGACCAAGGCACTGACCTTCTCTGGGACTTAATTTCCTCACATTAAAATGAAGGGGTTAGAACAGATGATCAGTAAGGACACTTCGCTTTGGCAAATTGTTCTGTCGAGTTCAAACTAACCCCAAGCTGGTCTGCAGGATCTTAAAATCAATTTTCACATGTCTTGTCTGCCCCCTAGTGGTCTGGTAAAAATTCTCAACGAAGAATCCTAAACTCAGAGAGGAAATGGAATTAACCCTAAATAGAATTAGCTTTTCCATAGAGTACAACAAAGAATTACTTAATTAATAATATGTATTAATTCAACATGTAACTTTCAAAATTGTCCTGTTTCTCCATGATTCTTTCTCTACCGTGCATTTAAAAATATTTTAATGACCCTCTTTCCTTCCTCCTTCTCTCTCTCCCTTCCATTCTCCCTTCTCCCCTCTTTCTATTCCTTCCTCCGTCACATTTTTCCTCTTCCTTCTTCCTTCCCTCTCTTTTTTCCTTTCCTTTCCTTCTTTCCTTCTCTCCTTCCTTCTTTCCTTCCCTCCTTCTTTCCTTTCTTCCTTCCTCCCTCTCTCCCTCCCTCCCTCCCTCTCTCCTTCCTTCCTTCCTTCCTTCCTTCCTTCCTTCCTTCCTTCCTTCCCTCCCTCCTTCCTTCCTTCCCTCCCTCTCTCCTTCCTTTCTTTCCTTCCTTCTTCCCTTCCTTTCTTCTTTCCTTTCCTTCTCTTCCTTCCTTCCTTCCTTCCTTCCTTCCTTCCTTCCTTCCTTCTTTCCTCCCTCCCTCCCTTTCTCCCTCCCTCCCTTCTTCCTTCCTCCCTCTCTTCTCTCTTCCTTCCTCCCTCCCTCCCTCCTTCTTTCCTTCCTTCTTTCCTTTCCTCCCTCCCTCCCTCCTTCCTTCCTTCCTTCCTTCCTTCCTTCCTTCCTTCCTTCCTTCCTTCCTTCCTTGTTTCCACACAGTCAGCAAACTCTTATTGTACACTTATGAGATATCTGTGCTCTTTGGCTCTTCTGGGGGAGTGAGCACCAACTCTGGATACAAAGGACCTGGGTTAAAATCTTGCTTCTGAAATGTATCTGTGTGATTTTGGACAAATTGTTTAATCTCCTTGGACCACTACTTCCTCATATGTAAAATTTATTGGTTGGACTAGGCACCCCCTGAGCCCCTTCCTGATCTAAATCTATGAGCCTCCCCTCTCTTTTCTCCTCCTTTCTTTCCTCACTCTCTCCTAGCTCCCTCTGTTCTTTCTTCCTTTCCCTCCATTTTCTATTCTTCTTTCACCCCTCCCCGGTCCACTTTCTCTTAGTGACCTTCAGCCCCATGGAGCAGTTACTTCACAACCTTGAACGACTTCAGCTTTTTGCCTAGTTTCCCATTAGAAAGGAGAGGAAGCATCAGGTTTAGTCTGTTCTCTGTGCTCTATGACTTAGTTCCATGGTACTAGCCCAAGGAAACAAGCCTCTTCAGTCATCTAACAGGCTGCTTCCTCTTCTCCTGGTTTCCTCTGTCTTCCTACATGTCTAGGACCACTGGACCCAGGAAGAAACAAAATAAACTACCGATGTCCCCCTGCCTTGCTCTCTGGCCTTTGGGAGGTCATTTTTGGCTCCTGTGTCTGTTGCTGCACTTGAACATCTAACAGAAATCCCAAGCCATCAGAGTACCTTAATAGAATACTCGGAAGAGTCACTACTTATGGGAAGTTTGAAGCGATTGCTAGTAAGAAGTAATTTGGGTAGCTGGGGGGAATTCCTTAGGCAATCTGTGGGTCGTGACTGAACTGGAAAGTCATAGGCTCTTCACCCTTGGACCATTCAATACCAGACCATTCAAGACCCCTTCAGGACTGTGTTTTCTAGAATCTGCTGAGCATGATGACTGTGGCCCCTGGGGACCCATGCCCTGGGGGAAGGAGGGAGCTGTGGTATAGCTCTGGGAATCACACACTTCCGTTATGCAAAGGCATGCAAAGGCACAGCTGGCTTCTGTGGGTGTGGACACAGCTGGCTTGTGTGCCAAGCAGAACAGCCCAGGAGTAATTTGAATAGCAATGGACTTGAAGTCACAAGGATTGGGTTTGTGTCCTAAGTGCTATGTGATCCTGGGAATGTCACTCCCTCTCTCAGAGTCCTAGCTTCCTCCTCCCTAAAACAGCAAGGAAGAGGTGGTCTCTAAGGCCCCTCAGACTCTAATGTTTTGTGGCTCTCTGAGTTTGGTTCCAGCATCTTCTCGATGAAACCTTCCTAGATTCCTTTTCACTAGAAGCCAATTCTTCTTTCCTGAATCTTTTCTTTTTTTGGTAGGGGGAATAAGTTCTCTCTTATGAATGTATCATCTTATATATGCATTATTGTTTCCTTTGTATTTTATTTGTACACATCACGTTCCTGTACTCAACAAGGAGTGAAGAAACATGTACAAATAACTCTCTGGATTGGTTTATGAGCTCTCTGGCCTCTTGACCATCCCTCCCCTTTTCTTCTTCATAATGGGGCAACATTGTATGGGGGAAGGAGAGCTGTCCAAAAGTGGGATGGGTTACCTCATAAGGTAGTGAGCTCTCCGTCATGATGGCAGAACTGATTCCTGGTCAGGGAGCGGCTGATTAGATGACCTCACACACTCCTTCCAGTTCTAAGAATCTAAGAATAATTCTATGCTATTAGACTCTTTGAGGTCAGGAATTATGTCTTCCCAGTGAAGCACAGAGGCCTACCCACAGTAGGCAGATGTCTAATAAATACTTGAAGACTAGAGTTCAGATCAGTACAGTTCAATTCAATACAATAACTTTTTTATTTGTTCCTGTTGCCGAACTAGGCTACATACACTGTGGGGGAGACAATGGAAACTCCTATTCTCAGAGCACACACTTGAGTGCATGCACACACACAGAAACAGATAACACCAGGGGGGAGCATATGAATTAGTGCTGAAAATTTAGAAAAACCACGCTAACGTTTATATAACACCTACTATGAGTCAGGCGCTTTGCTAAGCACTTTATAATTATCACATTTGATCCTCACAACAATCCAGGAAGGGAGATGCTATTATTATCCTTATTTTACAGTTGAGGAAACTGAGGCAAACAAGCTAAGTGATTTGCCCAAGGTCCCACAGCTAGTAAGTGTCTGAGGCTGGATTTGAACTCAGGTCTTCCTGACCCCAGGTATGCAGGGTCTACTGCCCACTTGCCAAAAGGTGAACATCGGTCCTGGGTCCTACCAGACATGCTGGTCGGGCTCAGGGCTGGATAATATGAGTTTATGGAAATAGCATTTTCAAATCTCACACTGAATCGAACTCTCCAGCCTCCAGCAATTTCATGCCAAGCCCCCTGCCTGGAGGTCCCTTCCAAGATGGTAGGTAACATCCTATGGGGGCCAGAGTGGTGGGGAGGTGCCTTCAGGTCTTACATTCTGTTCTTTGAGTTCTAAGGTCATTTTCATCTTTGGCATTCTGCTCTCTAGAATCCCTCCAAGTTCTTATATTCTATGATTTAAGATTAAACAAAATAAAACGCTGAATCTCCAGGGTGCTATGGGCCTATTGGAGGTGAGGGAGTTGGAAGACTGGAGGAAGATGATTCAGGAGAAAAATAACTGGTGAAATGTTGAGAGTGAAGGCTCTGATCTATCTTTGTTCTATCCCCCAAGGAAAGGGAAGGCTCCTATCTGCAGATTCACTTAAGATGTGAATCTACCCTGAGAGAACGCCCTGGTGGGAGCATAAATCCAGGGGCCAGAAGCACACAGCACTTTCTCTTCTTAATAATATCATCCAAAGTAGGGCAGTTGTCAGATGCAGTGGGGTAGGAGGGGGAAGGTGGAGAAGGGGCTATCTTTCAATATCTACTGTTCTGACAGCCTCACCACAAAGAATGAACTCAAGCTCTCAGGTCAAAGCGAAACCAGTGTAGGCTCTGGGGCATGGCCCTTCATAAGGGGATCCTGGAGTTGGAAGGAATTGTAGACATCCTGAAGTCCAATCCCTTCACTGAATGGAGAAGAAAATTGAAGCCCACAGAAGTGACTTGACTTTCTCAAGATCACACAGCTATCAAGCAACAGAGTTGGGATTTTAAACTGAAGTCTAGTCCAAGTCTAGGGCTTTGTCCATTGCACTATGACCATAGGAGAATAGCATCTGTCAGGAAAGGGGGCTGGCAGAGTGGACAGACTGCTGACAAAGAGAATCTGTTATAATTTCTCATAGGCTGGGCCTCCTTAGATAGTCCTTCTTCACTGAATAGGAACATTAGAGACTGGAAACCACCTTCAAGCACCCCCCAGAACACCTTCAAGCCCCTGGGATTCTCCCCTGGGCTGGGCAAATAGCACCCATTTATCTCTTTCATGACACCACCAGCCAGTGAATTCCTTCTGAGATGTCGGATTTATATAAGCCCTGCACTGTCTGCGCATAGAAGATTTATAGGATATTTCCTAAAAATAAGATTTAAAGGAAAATTCTTTGTAAATCTTAAAGAGTATATAAATATATGTATGCTCATATATGAAAGGCTTTTGTGTGCATGTGTTCCAGTGTATAAATCAATCAACCTGTGAACCAGCAAGTATTTATTAAGTGCTTGCTATGTGCTAGACTCTGGGGATAATACAAAGAATCAGCAAAAACCATCCCTGCCCTCATATAACTCTTTACAGGCAAGCTGTAGTCATGGAAAACAGATTGATCTGGGAGTCAGGATCAGAGATTTAGAGCTAGAAAGAGCCATAGAGATCAAGGTCATTCCCCTCATTTTAGAGATGAGCAAACTGAGTGGCCTGTCCAGTCCTGGAGGACAGCAGAAATAGAACAGACTACTTGGCACCATTCAGTAGATACTATCCTATGACAGAGCAATATGCCCAACATTGTTTGGCATTGGCTGTCCAGTGGAAGAGTGGCTTGCCTGACCCTCTCCAATAGTGGCCATGTCCAGAGCAGTAGCTCTGTAACCTGCTTGGGCCAGCCCAGAAATAGACTGCCCTGTCCAGCCAAGACATCATGCCCTATGAGGAGCCAGCCCAGCTAAGTGACTCATTCATGAAGGACCCAGGGATGCCTTAGCCCTCTGTGAGGACCCACCAGAGAAAGAAAAGACATTCAGCCCCTGAAGTTCTGGAATTGTGTTTTGTGTTTGCCCCACACATGAATCTTGCTACCATTGTACTTTAAATTTATGCCCATTATTTCTCCCAATGGATTTTGCATATATTTTTGGGACAGTATAGCCCTAGTTTGGGGAGAAATATTTTATAAAATACTATTTATGAAATACTGTTCTTGCAATGCCATTTGAGTAAATGCCTTTGCTAAAGAACTATGTCCATTGGCTCATCGCTAAGGGAACACACACTAGTAGGGGCTCAGAAGATAGTGTTAGGACGATAGCCACTCATAGTATTAACGCCCTAGAACACCAAAAGCAGTAGCAGCCACCCCTCTGGGGACCTAACCTGCCGATGTGTGTTAGGATTTGGCAAATGAGCCCAGACAGGGGTGTTATCTATCATTGTAGAGCATTACCTAATATTGTAGAGAGGTTGAGAGACTTGTTCAGAGTCATGGTATGTGTCAATGGTGAAATGTGAACCTAGGTCTTCCTGACTCCAAGCCTGGCCTTCCATCAACAGCGACAGCATGAGTTCACCTTTTCTCTTCATCTACAAGATGGGGATGATAATATCTCCCCTGCTTGCTTTATCGTGTTACTATGAGACACAAGCATAATTTGTAATACATACAATATATTATATTATACATAATGTTGATGTAATATACATGGTGTCCATAAAGTCTGTGTGCAATTTAAAATAGTTGTAACTTGTAAATTGCACACAGACTTTATGGACACCCTGTATAATACACAAAATGCATTGTGTCATGCATAATGCAAATATAACCTATAACACACACAAATGTATTGTGTCATACATAATAAAAATGTAAAATGTAATACATAAAATGTATCATGTCACACATAATATAAATGTTAATGTTATGCATAATGCAAATGTAACCTATAATACATACAAACGTATCATGTCATACACGATATAAATATAATATGCAATACAGTGTCTTGCGACATGCATAATATAATTATGTCATACATAATGTAAATATAACATATAATATACAAAAATGTGTTATTGTGTCATGCATAATATAAATGTGATACACACTAATGTGGGTGTGACCTTCTTGGTAAACTGGATGGCATCCACACGGGAAAAATGATGAATTCCATTGGCTCAAACAAATTCTTATTGAGCATCTGACCTTTACTAAGAAGCGCCTACCTAGAGATACATGTAGAGAAGTAGGTCCAGATACAGATAGAAGTATGTGTAAACACATGCAGGTCACCAACATGCACATATGACCAGATATATGTACATGCACATATACCCAAACACCAAAGTGCATAATTTGTGGCAACAAAGAACACAGATTTACTTTGCTTGTGCACAGGGGAGCAAAATTATGGTCAATGGGTCAGGGGAGGCAAATATTATAGGGAGGTAGATTTTGGCTCCATTAAAAAAAATTCCCACAGCTCGGAACCGTCCCACAATGGAACAGGCTGCCTCAGAAGGGAAGCTTCAGGAAGGAATGAGTTTCCTGTCAGGCAGAGGTTTGATGATTTCCCCTCTTCCAAACATGGAAACGGCAGAGGAGATTCCTGCATGGGATGAGCAGTTGGTCTGGCTGCTCTCTGAGCTGTCTTTCAGCTCTGACATTTGATGAATTGATCATAGCTACAGCTCTATAGAACTGAATTTGGGTCTAAACTCCAGCATTTACTAGCTGTATGTCTGAAGTTATTCCTATTGTGACATGGAGCTGAGCTTAGGTTCACAAAGGCTTAGCCCAAGGAGTATAAGTCCTGGCTGGTTCTACCAAGTAGAAAGACTTCCATTGTAGCCCTGCTTAGGACCAATCTAGGTAAGTATGGAGAGGTTCAGCCCTAGCAGGCGAGCATCTTGAATTTGTTGGCCATGGTAACTCTAAATGAGTCCAGGTTTTCTGGAAAAATTTACATGAGCTGATGCTGAGTGAAGTGAGCAGAACAAGAGAACATTGTACACAATAACAGCCACACTGTGCAAGGACCAACTTTGATAGACTTAGTTCTTCTCAGCAATACAGTTATCTAAGACAATTCCAAAAGATGCATGATGGAAAATGCTTTCCACATCCAGAGAAAGAACTATGGAGGCTGAATGCACATTGAAGCATACTGTTTTCTCTTTTTTTCCTTCTTGTGGTTTTTCCCTTTGTTCCAATTCTTCCTTCAAACATGACTAATGTAGAAATATGTCTAATAAGATTGTACATGTATAGCCTGTATCAGATTTCATGCTGTCTTGGGGAGGGGGAAGGAATGAGAGGGGGAAGGAATGAGAGGGGGAAAAAATTCTGGAGCTCAAAGTCTTATAAAAGTGAATGTTGAAAAAAATAAAATGTAACAACTATAAAAGAAAAGAAAAATAGTGCAGGGGTGGGGAACCTGTGGCCTCGAGGCCACATGTCACCTTCTAGGTCTCTTGGTGGGGCCTTTTGACTGAGTCCAAGTTTTACAGAACAAATCCTCTTATTAAGGGGATTTGTTCTGTGAAGTTTGGATTCAGTCAAAAGGCTCTACTTGAGGACCTAGAGGGTCACATGTGGCCTTGAGGTCTCAGGTTTTCTGCTTCTGGGAGTATCATCAATTGATGGACAAATATTCTATCAATCAATGAACCTACTATATGCTTAGGCACTATACTAGGTACTAGGAATACAAAGCCAAAACCAAAAGCAGCCCTTCTTCTCAAGGAGCTTGCATTCTATCAGAAACAACCTGTTTGTATATGAGTAGATTAAAAATATATTTTTTGTTATTTTTGTTTTATTTTGTTCTTGGTGGCATAGAGATACTTAAGGAAGGCTTCATAAAGAAGGGGCACTTGTGCTGGGCTTAGAAGAAGCCTAGGAATTCCAAGAGGCAGAAGTGAGAAGATGAATTTCATAGGGGTCAGCCTTTGCAAAGGCATGAAGGTGGGAGATGAAATGTCCTATGTGAGGGATAACAAGTAGGTCAATGGCTAGATTATAGAGTCAATGAAGGGAGTAATATGTAATAAATCCAGAAAGACAGCCTGAATCCAGTTTGTGATGGGCTTTAAAGACCAGGCAGATGACTTTATATTTTAACCTAGAAGTACTAGGGAGCCTCTGATGCTTCTTTATCAGGAGAGTGGCCATTTCCATAGTTGCAATGATAGAGTAGTGGAAGAGGGGGGTAGAAGGTGCTAAGTATCATATTTTTTAAGTCACATACAAACATGAATTTGATGGTTGAATTTAACTTCATTTCTCACCAAGCTATACTCTGGACTTCATCATGCCCCAGAAACCTCTTCATCCTAGAAGATCATTCCAGAACTGGAATCCCTACCTTGACAGTACCTTGCCCTACATTTAGGTGGCTCCTCCCAGAACTTTCTTTTAAGGAGGGCACCCAGACCAACTATCTCTCCATTCCTCACCAGGCTATCCTCTGGAATTCTCCACCATGCCTCATCAACCCCACCCCCTTTTAGTTTTCTTTTCTGTGTTATCTTCCACCATTAGAATGTAAGCTCCTTGAGGACAGGGACTATCTTTCTTTTAGGTTGTATTTCTATTCCTAGCCTTAGCACAGTGCCCAGCCCATAGTAAGGGCTTAATGAATTTTTACTGACTGATGGTTGCTACTCTAAACATTTGGCACTTTATTGGAAGAGCAGAACTCCATCCATATTGATATATGATATATTGATAAAGAAAAGCACCAGACAAAAGGAATTCACAGCTAAGTGGCACATTGGTTCTCCTTGGAGAGGCAAATGAAAAAGAGATGGTTGTTTGGTTAATTGTGCATTCATAGGTGATAAGAAACTTAATTCATTGGATACTTGGTCATCAAGTGCTTATCATGGGTGTTTGCAAAAAAAAAAGACCCTCAGGAGAAGAAGAGACTGTTGTAGAGTCAAGGATGAGAAGAGCCAAAGAAATATGAAGAATTTAATAAGAATTTCCAAAAAGAGTCAACATCTATTTTTATAGGATGAAAGGAACATAGATTTATATCTGGAAGAGAAGAAATGTTGACCTTCCTATAGCTGCCTTAAAGGGATGCACTCCGTGTCTTGCTAATACTGCATGGTTTTTTATGAAGGCACTTTCCAAGTCTGCCATGGTCAGTTTTACAGTTCTGAAGATGTTCACTAAGATTGGTATCTTTCAGGTGTTGGTGGCTTTAGATATGTTCTTCCTATTTCTCTTTGATTTAAAGATGCCAGTAATCCCGAAATTACTTATCCTGAATTCAATAATAATGATGACTGTTACTGTTATTGTTATATTCACACAGTGACTCAACTATACCTGTAATCACAGAGGAACACAACACATACGCACATAAGGGCACCAGGGACAGTTTATGGGGAGAGAAAATCATTCTGAGGGTATCGCTCTTGCCAGTTTCCAAATGCTCAAGGTTTAGTGAAATCTCAAAAGCCCTTTGATGAGATTTTCTTTAGCCCCTAAGTTTTCCCTCTTCTCCCTACCCTGCCTCTCACCCTTTCCTTCTCTACATCTTTAGGAAATCAGTTCCATGTGTTTCAGGCTCATTTGCATGGTAAGCGTCAGAAGGAGGATTCCATGAAAGCTTTTTGATGTCTGAAGTCAACTTGGAGGGGTTCTTTTGTTGTTTTAAATCAGAAGTTACTGTTTCCTGTGAGCCAATGCAGCCTAATCTCCCTCAGAAGCGCCATCCCCTCCCCCTCCACCTCAGTTCCTCCATATATAATTATAGACTGTCAGAATTGAAAAGGGCTTAAGAAAGGAGAATTTCAGAATTGGAAACGTCAGAGCCGGAATGGCCTTTAGAAACAGAACAGAGTTTTGTTAGTGCCTCCCCTATGAGATCACCTCCCATCTGTCCTGTCATAGCTTGTTTGTACATAACTATTTATATGTTATCTCCTCCATTTGATTATAAACTCCTCGAGGACAGGGGCTGTCTTTTGTCTCTATTTGCGTCCCTGGTGCTTAGCACATTGCCTGGCATGTGGTAGCACGTAACACAAGTTTATTGACTGGTTCATACATGCTTGTTGGCTTCTCTTGTCTAGGAGAGACCTTAAATCAAAGAAGAGAGCTGGACGGGACCTTAGAACATGGACTATCCGAGCTGGGAGGAAGATTAAAAATTATCTAGTTCTACTCCCTCATTTGAAAGAAGGGGAGGTTCAATCCTTGATGGGGGCATCTCCCTTAACTTTACTCAAGGTCACAGAACTGCTCAGTGGAAAAGTCAGGACTGTGTTCCAGGTCATTTGATCATAAGGTCAATACTATTTCCACTATATCACACTGCCCCTGTTTCCTGAGTACAGACCAGGAGACTAGGGGCTGAGGACCCTGACCCAGGAACCTACTCCACATCTTAGACATTCAAAGGCTTTGGTGAGACCTGGGCAGAAAAGGAAGCAATCTTGACTGAAGCACATGTGAGCTCACACATGTGGTGTGTGTGTGTGTGTGTGTGTGTGTGTGTGTGTGTGTGTGTGTGTACATCATGAAGGACATAAAACAGCACTCGAGTGTAAGTTTTAGAGGGGTAGGTGTCCTATGTAGAATGCAACTGCATAATAAATCTTAGGGTATTTCTTTTAGTCATTTTAAGTCATGTCTGATTCTTTCTGATGCCATTTGGATTTTTCTTGGCAAAGATGTTGGAGTGGCTCACCATTTCCTTCTCCAGCTCATTTTACAGATGAGGAAACTGAGGCAGGCTTGATCAGGGTCACACAACTAGTAAGTGTCTGGGGCCAAATTTGAACTTGGAGAGGAGTCTCCCTGATTTCGGGCATCATCCTCGAAGTCATATGAAAAGTATCCCCAATTCAATGAGCTATGAACACCCAATGAGAAACTGGTCCTGCCCAGGCTCATCTCTCATCTGCTTCAAATGCCATTTGGTCCAGGGCTATATAGAAACATTGATGGCTCTCTGCTTATAAGTTCCTTTATTTATTGGAAACTTATGCTTGCCTAGGGCTGTGATCATGAGTCTCTTGCATGAAGACCTTTCAAATGGGTTCTGGGTCCACTGCTCTCTCACTTCACCTTAGCTACCCTACACGAAAGCAGGGGATGTGTCTCCTGTCTCTCTAAAGGGATCAAAACTTCTTCTCAAATCTCTAAGCACACTGGCTTTAATCGCACCAGACACGATTTTGGAATTTCTTTGTTCATAATAAGACGTAGGACATATATGACAATGGCAAAAGAAGATAAATAAGCACTGGGAACTCCAGATTTTTTTCTCTCCTCATGCTTCCTTTTGTCATTGAATAGGAAGCAAGATGGACCCGGTAGTGAGCATCTCATCGGCTCCGGGTGCCAGAAATCAGCAAATGCTCGATTTATTGTTTTTTGAATGTTTAGAGTCTAGATTCAATAAAGTGATGGAGAAAATGTGAATAGTTCATTAAACTTAAAAATGTCTTATTTATAGAGTGTGGGTTTTTCGAAGAGTCGGTTGTTAAACATTTACGTGCATAGCTCTGAGCAGAGGCGTTGGGAAGGGGGTGCTACGTTTACATTGTCAAGGCTGGTTTAGATGAAAATTTTACATTCTCCTCCCAAACTCTCAAAAGACACGACCACTTCAATAGGATTCAACTCACTGAACATTTATTGAGCGCCTCCTGTTTACAGAGTTTTGAGGGAAATAAACTACAGACACAGAAAACGATAATCCGCAGCATTACTTGAGAAATGGGTTTGAGAGCTAAATGAAAGTTTGAGGGACACTGGTTTGACCAGCTGGGTGTCAGGGAAGTCTTCTTGGAGGAAGTGGTCTTTGAGTTGTACTTTAAAGGTTCGGTAAAAATTTAACAGGCCAAGAAGGGCAGAGAGAGTCTTATGAAGATATAGAACCACTAAAGCAAAGTCACAGAGATGGGAGATGAAGTGGACCAGTTTGTCTAGAATAAAAATTATAATAAAGGGATAAAACATGAGTTAATGCTGGTGGTCACTAGCTTGGGGAGGGCATCAAATGCCAGGAGTCTGAACTTTACTTGAAAGGCAATAGGGAGTCACTGAAGGATTTTGAGCAGAAGATATGGCTGCTCCTATGTAAGATAAATCTGAGTTGGAAAAGAATGGGTTGGGGTGGAAAGGCAGAGGGAAAGTGGTAAGGCCTTTTAGAAGACCATTCTAATTTTCCATGCCTGAAAAAAGTCTAATGGATTTATCCCTTAGAGAGAGAAGCTGGAGTAGAATGGTTGAGGCAGAAGTCATACTGAGAGGGATGAGAGAGAAAGGAGGTGAAGGCATTGGCTGCAGGTGATTTTAAGAAGGTGAAAAGAATGTTAAACCTGGAAGGAGCCTCAGAGTCCATCTAGAGTTAGCTCTTGGTTAGATAGAAGAGCAAACAGGGACAAGTCACTCACACAGGTCACATAGGTAAGTAATGGCTGAGCCCTTTATTCTATATCATAATGATCGTAGGTCCACCGCCCTCCTCAAATGGATAAAAGCTCAGCAAAGATACAACATATGGTGTTTGGGGAGCCCTATGTCCCTATAGCACATGAGAATTTATCCTTCCATCTTTCCTTCCTTCTCTCTTCTTCCCTCTCCTTCCTTCCTTCTTCCCTTCCTTCCTCCCTCCTTTCTTCTTCCCTCCTTTCCCCTTCTCCCCTCTCCTTTCTTCCTTTCCTTCCTTCTTTCTTTCCTTTCCTTCCTTCCTTCTTCCCTTCCTTCCTTTCTTCCTTCCTTCCTCCTTCCCTTCCTTTCTTCCTTCTTCCCTTCCTTCATTCCTTCCTTCCTTCTTTCCTTCCTTCCTTCCTTCCTCCTTCTTCTCGCCTTCCTTCCTCCTTCTCTCCTTCCTCCCTTCCTTCCTTCTTTCTTTTATCCTTCCTCCCTCCCTCCTTCCTTCCTTCCTTCCTTCCTTCCTTCCTTCCTTCCTTCCTTCCTTCCTTCCTTCCTTCCTTCCTTCCTTCCTTCCTTCCTTCCATCTTTCCTTCCTTCCACCCAGTCAGCAAACCCTTATTATACATTTAGAAGATCTCTGTGCTCTAACCTGGGAAAGTTACAAAGATTAAATAAGGCATAGTAATTGACCACAGCTCACAGTTGTGAATAGAGGCATGTTAAATTTTAAGGTAAATGAATAATAAAATGCTTCATTTTACAAAAAAAAAAAAGAAAGTAAATGGACACATACAGGCATAAGGAGACAAAGACAGATATTGTCACAGGGCTGGGGACAGGGGTGGGATTTGATACAACAGAATGGGATCACTCCCAGCTGGAGAGTATCAAGGAAGGCTTCATGGAGAAGATAATGCAAGGTGTCCCAAAAGTCTTAGGGCAAACAGCCCCAAGACTTTTGGGACATCCTGTAATTGCACTGAGACTTGTTGAGTGGAGAGTGTTTCAATAGCTAGCATTTTGGGGAAAGGCATTCCAGGCATAGAGAATAGTGGAAGCAAAGGCATGGTGGGAGGAAAGTAGGGAGTGCTAAATTGTAAGCAGCATAAAATCAGGCTGAAGTCAGATTGTGCAGAGCCTAGACCAGCAGGCCTTTAGATGGTACCCAGTAGGCTAGGTAAGCAGCATAGGGACATAGACAGGGCTGGACTTTAGGGAGATTTAAGGGAAACTCTGGAAGTGCAGAAAGAGAAAGGAAGAGTTATTCGAGATACACCAGGTGAGAAGTCTATCAGTCCACCCCGATGACTCTAGGCAGGAGGATACAAGAGAGAAAACTGACTTCACTGATGCTCTAGCATCAGGACCCAAAGTCCCTGCAAAGGAAGCTGATAGAGGTGGTTAGAGCAAGCCCCTCTGCCCCCTGGATTGCAGTGTCTTCGTTACCTGGGAGCTCTGGAGCAAGGGAATCTGTGGTAGTCAAAGCCCCAAGTGCTAGGCAGTACTAGGGTCAGTGCTCTGGGCCTTCTGCAAACATGCTTGGATGCTTTCTGTTTCCTGAAAAGAGAACTGGACTTAGCATCCAAAGACCCGGGGCCCAGGCCTGGCTCAGACATGTACTAGCTGTGTGACTGCAGGCTCTTTGAGCCTCAGCCCCCTAATCTGCAAAGTAGAAATAAGGATCCTTCTGCTACCTCCTTCCCAGGGCTGGCATGGGAGAAGGCTTTTTCAACCAAGTTCTGTAGACATGGGAATTGTTAATATTATCATGATAGTCCCTTTGAGGACTCAGCTAAAAATAATGATAAAAAAAATCTACCCAATTAGCCTCAGGGCAGTGCACTCGCTAACAAGCTGTCTGTTTCCTATCAAGGGAGGAATAAATAGGATAATTAATGGGGCAGGTGGAGGAGCCGAGGTCAGGTTCATGGAAGCCGTTCCCCAGCGTTGTGCCACATGCCATGTCCCTTGCTTGTGTCTTCTCCTCTAGGGGCCTGGTTCTTCTGCCTTTTCGGAGCTCCTGGGTCTACCATCACTTCTGTTGGCCTTCCTGAAGCATGCCTTGATCTCTTCATTCACCATTTCCTGCCAGGCATCTCTGGGAAGGGAGACAAACATCCGAGGGGTAGGCAGGTCAGCGCGAGAGGAGAAAGCAACTTTGGCAAAGAGGAGCCAGGAACACTCCATATAATGATATAGGATCTGGCTCTGAAGCTCCCAGTTGTGCCTTGGACTTCATCTCTCTGAATCTCAGGGTTCTCATCTACCCAATGTGGCTACTGACATTTACCTTACCTCAGGGGCATTACGGAATCAGATGAGAACATGTATAAAAATGCTTTTAAAAAACATACTGTAGAAACAGGGGCTGTTGTAAGCATAGAATAATGAACAGAACGCTGGCCCATGTATCAGGACACCTAGGTTCTAATTCTCATTTGCCCACTGACTAGCTATATAATGTTAAACAAGGCAGTCCCCTTTGCCAGGCCTCAATTTTCCTATCTGTCAAATGAAAGAAATTGAACTGAATGCTCTTTCAAAACCCTTGTGGATCTATGTTCTCTAGTCCCTTTCATCTCTAACATTCTATTTGCTGAGGGCCTCTTCTAGTTCTGCTTTCTGATTCTTCTGAGAACATTCTGTGTTCTAAGGTCCCTCCCAGTTCTGACATTCTGTGTTCTAAGGTCCCTCCCAACTCTAGCATTCTGTGTTCTAAGGTCCTTCCCTGCTCTGACATTGAGTTCTAAAGTACCTTCTAGCTTTGACATTCTGGTTCCCTGCCAGCTCTGGCATTCTCTGTTCTAAGGCCTCTTCCATCTCTGACACTCCATGTTCCAGGTACCTCCCTGCACTAACATTCTGTGTTCTAGGGTTCCTGCCAGTAGATACTCTATAAGTTCAAGGAGATGGCACCATGCATGCAGGAGGACTTCATGGGTTGACGTCCCCCAGCCCAGACGTAATGAGTAAGCTACCTTAATGATGCATGCAATGGTAATGTCCACATACAGAAAGGAGGAGTCTGTTACAGAGTTCACCAGTTGGGAGGTTAGCCTAAGATGCTTCCATCAAAAGCCGGTGATCAGTAACCTCCAAGAAGAAAGGCTCTCACAAAGCTGCCTGGATCTGGGTAGTAAACATACAAGATAAGGACAGACCTCGATCCCAGGTCTTTCTAGCTCTGATGCTGAGTCTCTATCCACTATGTCACAGTGCCTGCTACATAGTAGGTATGCAGTAAATGCTTGCCAAATGAATGAATGCAATCACTGACCTTTGAATTATTAAGACATCAAAATGTCCCAAGCAAAGGGTTAGAAAGATGGAGAGAAGTTATTGATTGATTCACACAAGAGACAATGCCAAAGAGATCAGTTCTCGATGGGAGTTCAAAGCGATCTGGCAAAACCATCAGAGCTTCCCAGCTCCCGTCTCTGACAGGCCTGTCCCAATCACCTTCCACCCAAGGAGCTGAATGCATTTTCCAGATGTCATCGTCAACCTCTTGGGGAAGGTTGTGTCTGGGCCCGTGGCTGGATTGATGCATCGGAGTGAGGTGGGGGCGTGGGGAGCATGTCACAGCAGCACAAAAGCACTATATCTTGGGTGGGGAAGTCATGTGAGACAAACTCACTTCCCCTTCACAAAACATGATCCTCTCTGTAGTGCACTCACCCTGAGAGACTCCCTGCTGATTCCCCAGCTTTGTGGTCACTGGAATGAACTCCATTTCCTACCTCCCATCTCTCCTGTTAGATTTGCGATTCTGGTGACCTCCAACCTGACACGGAAGGATCGCTCATTTACTCTCTCTGATCACAACTTGTATCACATACTCTTTCCTGAAGTGGGTCACCTCCTTGGACCTTGTTGATTTCCCTTAGTCGGCAGCACACATTAGGGTCTGTTAACTCCAAATCTGGCTCCCTTTACTTGACAATACCAGTATGAATAATTGTAATAGCTAGCACATCTATGTCACTCTAAGGTTTGCAAAGCACTTTACAAATGTCGTCTCATTTTATGTTCCCAGCAGCACTGGGAGGGAGGTAGTAGTATTCTCATTTTACAGATGAGGAAACTGAGACAGACAGAGGCCTTACCCAGGGTCATACAGTTAGTAAGTATCTGAGACTGGGTTTGAACTTAGGTCTTCCTGACTCCAGATCCAGCATTCTATCCACCTCACCACCTAGCTGCCTATGACAGCCTCTCTGGACTATTCCTGTACTCTAGGACGCATTGATGGGAAAGATTGTGAGATCCTGAAACCAAATACTTACACAAAGTATCCTTTAGCTGGTTGAGAAGGAATTAATTACTCCTATGGAAAAGAGCCCTATTCAATGAATAGGTGTTATCTCACTCAAAGTGAGAACCTGAAAAGACCTTAGCCTGAAAGGGCCAGAGTCTCCCGATGCATCCTGGACCACCTCTAGTCACCTTGATGAATATCTGCTCACTGGACCCAGATGGTTCTGGAGGAGAAAGTGAGGCTGGTGACTTTGTGCAGCCCTCCCTCACTCAAATCAAAGTCAACTGCAAGTCATGTCATCATTTCCCTGATGTCATGGTCCTCTTCGTGAATGGATAAACACAATTACTGCTGTGTGCTCTTGCCAAGAAAACCCCAAATGGGGTTGTAAAGAGTCAGACATGACTGAAAAACTACTGGACAACAACAAAGGGTTAGGAAATCTAAGATCATAGGTAAATGTTGTCCACCCCTTAACCCTCTGACCCTGACTTTCTCTAACCTTCAGAGCTAGGTCCAAGGGGCCTCTACTTGTCTTCCAAATCTAGGAGTAAAAAACCTGTTGTTAAATACCCAAGATTAGGAATCCTCAGTACCATTCCTGCCTCTGCAGCTCGACCACCCTTGGGAAGGAGCCAGTGGCAAACTCATTGTGTATATTTCAGGCAGGTGGTGCTAGCTATGTGCCTTGTCCCAAGTCCCTCTCTCCCAGTCAGTTTCCTCACCTGTAAAATGGGAATAATCTATGTTTATACTATCTACATCACAAAACTGTTGTAAAGGAAAGGGCATTGTAAAGTCAACAGCCGTAGAGAGGTGGAGCTGATACTCACTCGTTATAGATTGTATTTTATATCATCTATCTTATCGCACGGGTACATGCTTAAATGGGGAGGAAACAGGCAAATCGAAGGAATGGAGGATCAGAAGTAGCAGGAGCCAGCTAGCAGGCTAGGCCTGTCACTACGGCTCCTGTGCCCAGGCCTCACACCACGATGAGGATGGAAGACACAAGAGGAGGAAACTCAAGAACAGTGTGTGCAGAGACATGGCCTCCCAGCCTCAACTTTCGTTCAAGCATTCTAAGGTTTACCATGCAATCTGTCAGATTAACCAAGTCTCCAGAGCACCACCTGCTCCCCAGACAACGTATGGTCAGTCCTTACCACTTCCCCCTCCAGCGCACATCAGTGCCTTTCCTGCTATTTTAGGAGCAAAGATTCGAGACTGGAAGGGACCTTAGAGATCAACAGCTCTATTGACTGTGGAAGTGCGTGCCTGTAATCCTTGCCATCACTTAGGCTGAGGCTGGTGAATCTCTTGAGCTCAGGAATTCTGAGCCTCAGAGGGTTATGCTGAAAGGTTATGTATCAATATGGTGAGCCTCTAGGAATGAAGCAGGGGGCAGGATTGTGGGGGAGGGATACCAGGTTGTCTAATGAGGGGGTGAAACAGCCCAGGGAGGAAATGAAGCAGGTGGACTGCCCTAGTGATCAGAGTGGGATTGGGCCCATGAGGAGCTCCTGCTTTTTCAGCCCCGGGCCAGATGGGGAGACCCAGTCTTTGAAAAAATAGAGATCAAATTGTTCGACCCTCTCATTTTGGATATGGTGAAGCCAGAGAGTGTAAAGGCCTTGCCCCAAATCACCCGACTGGTTAGTGGCAGAGCCAGGAACACAACGCCTAGGGAGTCTAGTTGCAGAAAATGGAAAGGTCTCTTGTACCAAAACCACCTCCTCCACTTGATTCCCAGGTGTCAGAAGTGAGTACTATTAAAATCATCCCTTGTGATTATGATTTTGAAGTCTTCTGTACTGGGAAGGGCAAGAGGAACATCCTATAGCAATGGATGTATACTGAGGACCAATATTTCCTTCTCAAATTTACAAAAGGTAATAGCTATAACAAATTATAGCAAATCTATATCAAATTGCTTGCCTTCTTAAAAAGAGAAGAGGGGAGGGCAGGAGGGTGAGACTTTTGGACTCAAATTTTTTAAAAAAATAAATGTTAAACAATTTTGTTTACATGTAATTGAGAAAAATAAAAATGTAAAAATGAAAACTTTTTAAAATTAAAAATAGTTATGTATTGTGTATGGCCTTAAGATTGGGTGAGTGCTTTACATAGGTTATCTCACTTGACAACAATCCTATGAGAAAGGTGTTATTATCCCCATTTTATGGATAGGGAAACTGAGGCTGAGCAAGGTTTAAGTGACTTGCTCAGACTCACCCAGCTAGAAATCATCTGAGGCAGGATTTGAACTTACATCCAGCCTTGCATCCTATCCATTGTGCCACCCAGCTCCTCCAGTAATACCCTGGCTACCTCTGGGTATGAGCATAGCAATCAAGCAACATGGATTAATTGAGATCCCCGCTATGTGTCCAGGCTGGGGATGTGGGGGCGACGAAGATGAGGTCCTGAATTCCCTGACTTCAGAGAATCCTTACTCA
Source organism: Phalanger gymnotis (assembly GCA_028646595.1). Classification (NCBI taxonomy): domain Eukaryota; kingdom Metazoa; phylum Chordata; class Mammalia; order Diprotodontia; family Phalangeridae; genus Phalanger; species Phalanger gymnotis. The sequence continues at coordinate 715,787,300 of CM053622.1, forward strand.
GTGGCTGGAGTGTGTGTGTGTGTGTGTGTGTGTGTGTGTGTGTGTGAGAGAGAGTGTATGTATGAGTTTGTGTGTGTGTGTGTGTGTGTGTGTGTGTGTGTGTGTGTGTGTGAGACCATGAGTGAAAATGTACAGGAGTGCACGTGGACCCGCAAATGTGAATGTTAAGTATAAACGTGTATATGTAAGACTGTCTTTTAGAGGTAAGGGTCTGTGTGTGAGCCTGTGTAAATGAAATCATTTGTCAAAGTGTGCACAGATGTGAATGGGTGGCTAACAGATGTCCCTGAGTGTGAATGAATGTGAGGAAATGAATGTGTGAGTGTGAATGCTTATACAAGTATGTGGAATAATAATTTTGTTGCTGTCAAGTTGTTTCAGTCATGTCCAACTCTTCATGACCCCATTGGGGTTTCCTGGCAGAGATATGGGGATGGTGTGTCATTTCCTTCTCCAGCTCATTTTTAAAGATGAGGAAACTGAGGCAAACAGGGTTAAGTGACTTGCCCAGGGTCACATGGCTAGTAAGTATCCAAGGCTGGATTTGAACTCAGGTCCTCCTGACTCCAGGGCCAACGATCTATCCGCTGTGCCACCTAGCTGCTCATTTCAATAATAACATTAATAATAACCATCATTAATATAGAATCTCACTGATTCACATACTCAGACACATTTCTACAAGCATTTATACTCAGACTGATAGATATTCACGCAGCCTCCCACACAAACTCATAGGATCATGGTGTTTAAAGTGGCATTGCCTACTAGAGATCCTTTATTAGCAATCAACAAGCATTGATTTAGCGCTTAACTCTGAGCCCGGCCCTGTGCTAAGTGCTGGGGATACGAAGAAAGGCGACAACAGTCCCTTCCCTCAAGGAGCTTATATTCTAATGGAGGAGACAACATGGAAATAATAAGGTATAAACAAGATATGTTCACACCGAGTTGTTACATGGTAGCTATAGAAGGGAAGACTCACTTTAACACTTGTGAGGTGTTTTACAAATATTGCGTCATTGACCAACCCAACAATCCTGGGAGGTAGGTGCTATTATTATCTTCACTTTAAATGCTTGTTGTTTAATTTTTTACAGGTGGGGAAACCAAGGCACAAAGAGGCTAAATGACCTGCCCAAGGTCACAGAGGTAGCGTCTGAAGCAGGGTGGGAAACCAGGTCTTTCTGCCACCAAGTCCAGTGTCTCCTGCCATGTGTCACCCCAGCAAGCTACCGAAGTGGAAAGAAGGTCCTGGGTTTGAGTGTCACCTTTACGTCCTGCTAGCTGTGACATCTTGGACAAGTCATGGATCGCCTTGGGCCTCAGTCTCCTGCTCTGTAAAAGGTGGGTACTGGACCACAGGGTCTCCAAGGGCCCTTCTGGGTATAAATCTATATGCTAGAGTCTTCTCAGACATGACTTTCTGCAATTCTAGGAGTAATTTTTCTGGAAGAACACGGGTAGGAGTGAGCTGTACCTGGAGACAAAATGGTACAGCAAAGCATTGCAGAACCACTGCCCACCCCCCACCCCAGCCATTGAAGGACCACCTTCAAGCATCCAGGCTTGTGGGGCAGGTTGCCCAGACTGCTCCGTCAACAGGAAGTGCTCCCCACCACCACACTCCTGTCCAAAGCCCTATATAGCCTTGGCACCCCTCATCAGCATCCGTGGGGCGGAAGTACAGACTGATGTAAGTTTCCTCTGCCCAGAGAAAACAATTGGGCCCTTTGAGTGGAGGTCCAGCCCTGTCTGGGGTCAGGGAGGTGGGGGACGGGGTGTTCCGCCCTCCCATCATTAATCTGTCCATTTGGTTTCCCCATCTCTAGACCCTTCTGCTTAAGCCCTGGTGATGAATGGGAGGCCCTGGGGGTGCAGCCCAACAGGAAAACAGCTAGGCCCAGGCCAGAACTTTCAAGAATTTATGTTATTCCTACCCTTTTTTCTCCCTCACCCTAACTAAGCCTCTCTAGACTTTCAGCCTTTTTCCTTCCTCGGTCCAGACCTTAATTTCATTGGTGTAGGAAATTTCTAATGAGGAAACCCCTCTCTACCAAAGCAGATTGGCACATGCTCTGCAACTTACATTCTTAGAGGTTATAAGTGATTTGTCCAAGGTCACACACCCACTATGTTGGAGTCAGGACTCGAATCCACATTTTCCTAACTCCAAGACCAGTTTTCTATCCACTACTCTATCTCTCAATGACACATTAAACATGGCACAATAAATGACGTGACTACGGAGGGTTAGAGTTTAAAATATCCTTCTCTGGTAAGGGTTCTTGAACAGGGATCCACGGATTTCAGGAAGTCTGTGAACTTGGAAGGAAAAAAAATGGCATCTTTATTTTCATTAACCTTTAACTGAAGTTTTTAGGGGCAGCTAGGTGACTCAGGCCTGAAGTCGGGAAGACTCATCTTCCTGAGTTGAAATCCGGTCTCAGACATTTATGGGCTGTGTGACCCTGGGCTAGTCACTTAATCCTGTTTGCCTCAGTTTCCTCATCTGCAAAATGAGCTGGAGAAGAAAATGGCAAAGCACCCCAGTATCTTTACCAAGAAAATCCAAAATGGCGTCACGAAGAGTCAGACATGACTGAAATGACTGAACAACAACAAAAAATGAAGCTGAACCTTTCCTTCAATTATTTAAAAATATGATTCTGAGAAGTAGAATCTCCTTAGGTTTCGCCAAAGGGGTCCATGAAATAAAATGGGTAAAGAAACCCTGGCCTACAGGTAGAGTAGAAAGCTACCCCTCCCCCCTCCCCCATTAGGAGGCCTGACCCAGGAGTCAGGATCCATCACATAAAGCCATCTACACTTTCTTACCCAGACCCCACTTTCAACAATATCCTGACTTTCGGCCAAAACTCGTCAAGGCTATCTGGCTTCTGGGGTCATCCTGGGGTCCAGATCGACTCAGTCTGGGTCCTAAGGTCAGTCTTCAGTACAAGGTTGGAGTCAGGGCTCAGTTTGGGGCTGGAACATAGCATTTGTTCCTTCTGTTGAGCTCAATTGGCTCATGCAGAGATCAAGTCTCCCCCTCCCCCACTTCCCCCTTTCCCCCACTCAGGCCTTATTCTGAATGCCCACTTCTGGCCTTTACCAAATTCTCCCACATGTAGGCCTGGAGACTTCATGAGTTGGGGAGAGGAAGAGGAGATTCTCTCGAGACCAAGACAAGCAGTCCTGGTCTTCCCTGGTCCCCAGAATTTTGTCTTTCATTACCCCAATGCTTATCTGCTTAAACTAAGGCTAAGCTTTCTAGCGGAGCCCTTGAGGTTCTTGGCCCTGGAAGATTCTACAAGGCCACCTCCTTTCCAAATCTCACTTATCTTTCCAGGTCTAACTCAAACGCCACCTCCTCCAAGAAGCCTTCCTTTACCACCACAGCCCACAATGATCTCTCTCCCTCCTCTGAAGCTCCATGGGATTTTTAAAAAACTTTATTTCCTGTGACTCAGACTACAATCTATGGTGGATTACTCCTTGCTCCTACTGGTTTGTGAGCTCCCTGAGGTCAAAGTTTATATCTGCAATTGAAAATCAAGAAACATTTATTAATCCAGCTTCTACCATGTGGGCCCCTGTGAGTAACAGTGGGGAGAGATCCCTTTGTGCCTTTATGGTCTCATAGCACTGAATAAGCAAGTCATGGAAACATAATGCATGGAAAGTGCACCAGAGATGTGCCAACCAGATGCTGTGTGGAGTCCAAGCTGGAGGGGTTCTTAGCAACTGGAGGGAGAGGGCAGGATCATGGCAGCTTTCCTGGGGGAGATGGGTGGAAATTCAGTAGATGAAGAGGTCGATGAAGGACATTCTAGGGATAAAGGGCAGAGACATGCCCTCCTACCCACAGCCATCTGAGCCTTGGAAGAACGCACCAACCCCTTGTGCTCACCCTGGTTTGATATCCATGGGCTTAGGGAGCTCTTTCGGGAAGCCTGCTTTCCCAACCAGCCAATAGGTTTCTTCTATACCTTTGCCCTGAAAGAAAATGGAAGACCCCTTAATGTTATCAGTAAAATCGAAACAAACAAACCTATCTCTCATCACCTATTGGAATTTGAGATTTATTTGAGAATTTAGAATAACAGAATTTAGATTTTTATTTTTTAAAAAATTATTTATTTTTAGTTTTTGACATTCACTTTTATAAGATTTTGAGCTCTAAATTTTTCCCCCTCCCTCCTCTCTCTGATCCTCAAGATGGCATGCAATCTGATATCGGCTATACGTGTGCAATCACATTAAACGTATTTCCACATTAGTCATGTTGTGAAAGAAGACTCAGAACAAAAGGGAAAACCCACAAGAAAGAAAAAGAGAGAGAAAATAGATCACTTCAATCTGCATTCAGACTCCAGAGTTCTTTCGCTGGATGTGGACAGCATTTTCCATCATGACTCTTTTGGAATTTTTTTTTAGATCCTTGCATTGCTGAGAAGAGCTAAGTCTATCATAGCTGATGATCTCTCAATGTTGCTATCACTGTGTACAGTGTTCTCCTGGTTCAGCTCACTTCATTTAGCATTAGTTCAGGTAAGTCCAGATTTTTCTGAAGTCTACCTGCTCATCATTCCTTATGGAACAATAGTATTCCATTACATTCATATACCACAGCCTGTTCAGCCATTCTGCAAATGATGGGCATCCCCTCAATTTCCAATTCTTTGCTACCACAAAAAGAGCTGCTATAAATATTTTTGTACATGTGGGTCCTTTCCCCTTTTTAATGATCTCTTTGGGATACAGATCTAGAAGTGGTATTGCTAGATCAAAGGATATGTACAATTTTATAGCCCTTTGGGCATAGTTGCAACTTGTTCTCCAGAACGGTTAGATCAGTTCACAACTCCACTAACAATGCATTAGTGTTCCAATTTTCCTGCATCTTCAACATTTATCATTTTCCTGTTTTTTCTTTTTAGCCAATCTGATAGGTGTAATCTGGTGCCTCAGGGTTGTTTGAATTTGCATTTCTCTAATCAATAATGATTTAGAGCATTTTTTCATATGACTATAGATAGCTTTAAGAATGCAGATTTTTACAATCATAGACTCAGACACCGCCCCCCCACCCACTCACATACCCTTTCTGGCCAACTTTTTACACTTTTGTAAAATTTTTATGAGAGGGACCCACATACATATCAAGCATCTGAAGTTCTGTTAGTGTGAAAACTCTATCCACCAACCATCAAGGAGGTAGAGATTCCTCAGTACTTGGCCCTTTGTAATAAATATGATCAGGTTAGTGTCAATGAAACTGGGAGACCTTCCAGCAGCTCCTGACTTCTAGAAATGACAACTGCATTGCTAGCTGCATTGAGCCCTAAGGCACCCAAAGTCTCTACAAGGAAGCCTCTGGCCATTCAAAGGACCAACCTCATAATTCACACAGGAAAAAAACTAAGTGGATAAAGAATGTATATTTCCCAGTTTCATGAACAGATTGAGATTGAGGGCTCCCAATCTGTGGGTATGTCTGTAACTGAGCATAGAGGAATTACACAGTGAGAAACAGAGAAAGAGAAGCAGAGGGGCAGCTAGGCGGCACAGTGAGTAGAGCACTGGCCCTGGAGTCAGGAGGACCTGAGTTCAAATGCGGCCTCAGACATTTGACACTCTTACTAGCTGTGTGACCTTGGGTAAGTCACTGAACCCCAGTTGCTCTGCCTTCCCTCCTCCAAAAAGCCAATAAAAAAGTAAGAGAAACAGAGATCTTAGCTTTAATTATATAATATATTATTGCATACTTTGTTATAATATGGACAGCCAGGTGGCTCAGTGGATAGAGTGCTGGGCCTGGAGTGAAGAAGACTCTTCTCCCTGAGTTCAATTTCAACCTCAGAGACTTATTAGCTGTGTGACCCTGGGCAAGTCACTTAACCCTGTTTACCTCAGTTTCCTAATCTGTAAAGTGAGCTGGAGAAGGAAATGGCAAACCACTCCAGTATCTTTGCAAGAAAACTCTATATGGAATCATGAAGAGTTAGACATGACTGAGAAAAAACTGAATTGATATATGGAAGTATGTATTATATAGTTTCACATATATATGTATATATACATATATATGTATGTCAGATGTTGGCCTTCTCTAATGTTGGATTGGGAGGTAAATAGCTTGGAACTCAAATGTGACAAAAAAGACTAATTTAAAAAAAAATACAAGAAATCCTTATTTGTCCTTATTTGTAACATGTGCCAATTTCCAAGGTGTAAATGCTCACACAAAAAATGTAACAATTGGCCTGGCTTTCATGAGCGTGCATCAGGCTCCAGCACCCCTCTGGACTCTCTTTACCTTCAGTTCAGTCTGGCCTCTGACTTCAACTTTGTAGCCTTCACTCAGGCTGACCAAGGTCTGGACAGTACTTCGGTTGACATGGATCCTGTAAGCTGGCGGAAGAAGATAGAGGAGAGTCAAGACGTAGAGAAGCTTTACTTGCTCAGCAGGTTCATGCATATTTTTTTAATTATAATTTTTTTTTATTTTTAGTTTACAACACTTGATTCTACATAATTTTGAGTTCCAGATTTTCTTCCCTCCCTCCCCAACACGGCATGGAATCCCATATAACTTCCACATATAACTTCGCATTGAATTAATTTACATACTAGTCAAATTGTGGAGAAGAATTATAACCGATGGAATGAATCATGACAAAGAGGAAACAGAACAAAAAAAACCAACCCAAAAACAAAAACAAAAGAGAGAAAAAGTAAAAAAAAAAAAAGGGAGGGGGAGAAAGAGGCTAGCATGAATTGTGCCTCAATCCACATTCATACTTCATAGTTTTTTCTCTGGATGTAGATAGCATTCTCCATCGTGAATCCTTTGGAGTTGTCTTTGTACCTTGTGTTGCTGAGAAGAGCAAAGTCTGTCAGGGTTGGTCCTCACAGAATCCACATATCTGTGGTTGTGTATAATGTTCTCCTGGCTCTGCTCCGCTCACTCAGCATTATGTCATATAGGTTTTTGCGGGTTGTTATGAAGTCCGCATCATCCCCATTTCTTATAGCACAATAGTATTCCATTACCTTCATATACCACAGCTTGTTCAGCCATTCCCCAATTGATGGGCATCCCTTTGATTTCCAATTCTTAGCTACCACAAAAAGAGCCGCTATAAATATGTTTGTATATATGGGTCCTTTTCCCGCTTGTGTGATCTCTTTGGGATACAACCCTAGAAGTGGTATTGCTGGGTCAAAGGGTATGAACATTTTTATAGCCCTTTG
>CM053622.1:715795059-715841592 GCA_028646595.1 Phalanger gymnotis
GGGGAGAAAATCTGTAATTCAAACGCATGTGAAAATCAATGCTGAAAACTAAACATATTAAAAATAAATTAAAAAAAAAGACTAGGTGGCTGATCCACAGCCAAGGGAGGAGGAGAGTTTCTGTGTATGAGGAGTTCCCTACATAGATGGCATTCCAAGCCCTGAATGAATAAAAAGGCATGAGTTATTATTATTGGTGTTGCTTTTATTATATATTACCTGAAGACTTATAAATCACACTATGAGACAGCGCAAATATTATTACACCCATTTGTTTTTACTCATCAGCGTTTTAGTGAAAAGCGCACAAGGTGGTCAGGGGACCAGAGTTCCAATCCTGCTCTTGGGCAATGTGACCTTGGGCAAATCCCATCACCACTCTGGGCCTCAGTATCCTCATCTGTAAAATGAGAGAGGTTCCAAAAGACTCGAGATGGAACATGCTATTCACATCCAGAGAAAGAACTGAATGTAGAAGAGTCTGAAGGCAGATCAAATCCTACTTTTTTGTTTGTTTCTTCTTTCTCATCTTCCTCCCATTGACTCTTTACAACATGACTAATGTGAAAATATGCTTAAGGGGCTGTATCAGATTGCATGCTGTGTTGGGGAGGGGGAAGGGGAGGGAGGGGAAAATTTAGAACTCAACATCTTAGGGAAGCGAATGTCGAAAACTAAAAAAAAAATAGATTAATAATTTTTTTAAAAGCTATGAGGGATGTTGAACTATTATACCCGTTTTACAGAGATGGGATCTAAGGCCCAAGTCACCAGTCATGTGACTTCCCAGGGTTATTTTAAAGCTAATAACAACCAGTCTTCAAATCCTACCCTCTTAACTCCATGCCCTTTTCCCTTCATCGCACTGCTGTGGAGGAGAGAAGATAGAACAGGCTGCTAATGAAGGGAAGTAGGGGGTTGGGGAGTAGGGCCTGGAGATTTACCTGGCTGAAGATGTCATCCAGGCTAGGTCTGTCTTCTGGATCCTCACTCCAGCACTGTTTCATCAGCCTGATGCACTCAGGTGGTCCCTGGTCTGGTGACACCACTGGACGGCAGAGGGGAGGGGGAGACGCCACCTTCCTGATGATTTCTGCAGGACAGACATGTGGGGATGCCTCCTCTGAGTATTCATGCAGGTGACCCACCCCACCCCATGCTTGAAATATATTCACTTATCTTATTGAAGTCTTTCTTATCCTTCAAGGTCTAGCTTGGATGATGTCTCCTCCACGAAGCTTTCCTTGGTTCTCCCCTCTCCTCCCTCCCTAGCTCAAGGGCATCTCTCCTTCCTCATACTTTGTATGGATCTCTCTTTAGCCCTTAATATGCGCTAGCTTGTGTCATATTTATTTATGTACATGTCCATACATGTGCCTCTCCACTCCTTTAGCACTTAATTAGATTGTAATAGAGAGAAGGCCAATGAGCACCAAGGCTTAGACTCAAGAGACCAGAATCTGAATCCCCTTATTAGCTGTGTAACCTAGGGTGAGTTATATAGCTTGCCTAAGCCTGTTATCCTACCTGTAAAGTAGGTCTCTTCTTCTAGGGTCTTCCTCAGATAGATACCACCTTGAGGCACAGAGGTGATCCTGGGTTCTTGAAGGCTATGCCTTCACCTTCTTTCATTTTACAGAGAAAGATAGTGAAATCTAGGACATCAGAACCAGAGGGGACCTCAAAATATAGCGAGTTACAGCTAAATGGGACCTAAGACTTTGTTGATTCCAGCCACATCATTTAACAGATGGAGAAACTGAGGCTTAGAGAGGAAAAATGATTTGTACAAGGTCACACATCTGAAGCACAGCACAGCTGGGACTTAATCTGAGATCTCTTCCCTCCAAGTCTAGCATAGGCAACACTGCTTCGTATAATAATTAACACTTTGAACATCTGTCTCTTCTCTGTTATTGTGTCTCTGGTACCCAAATGTGGGGCACAGAGCATATGCTTAAGAAATGCTGTTTAAACTTGTTTGTTGTCTTCAAGGATCCTGGGATTTCATTAATATGGGCAGTTGTCTCAAGAATCCACTAGTCCAGATCCTGAGCCCTCCATGCCTTAGTGGAAGGTCTTTCTGTGTTTCTGTGGCCGAAAAATTCATTCCTGGTGGTCTGCCCTCTGGTGGTGAATCTCTCTACGTTTAGCTAAACTGGGCTTCAAACAGCAAACACAGTCTATTGAGGGGCCTGACCTTGAACCCTTTCCAGCTTAGTAGGCTCTACAGTAATTATGTACAGCTAGCACAGCCTTTGGGAAACCAGAAGATGCCCTCCATGCCAGGAGGAAGCTTCAGAGTAGGCTTTGATGAAAAATTAATCTTTGGAATTTATTCAATCAATATTTTAAAAAGCAAACACCCAACTTTCATTGTACAATAGTTTGTCAGAAATTTTCATTCTGAATAAAATAAAAAATAATTTATGACAAATTAAATAAATCTTAAAATATGCATAGTTAATATCTGTCTGACAATAATGACAAAATATAGAAAAATTGAGACAATGCCTGCAACCAGGCTTAACTGTGGCCATGTTGTCCCCCTCCAGCCTCAATAGAATGTCAGTTGCTTGGGAGCAAGGCCTGTACTATTTTTGTCTCTATAACTGCAGCCCCCTGCATGTGCATTCCATCGCCCCCAGCTCTTACATCCACGTCCCATGTTCTAAACACATAGTTGGTGCTTAATAAATGGTTGTTGAGTTGGCTTTGCAAATGACATTTTCCTTATTTCCTTAACTTATTGATAGCCCAGTTTTACATAGACTTCCAAGGAGTGATGTCTGGCCTCATTTCTAAGTCTTTGGGATTGACCTCTGGAGGCCTAAGCGGGGGTTGTTGGACAAATGGCTGCTTAAAACCCCTTCCTCCTTCCTTCTCCTCCACCTCATAAATATTTGGCAGGAGCCCCAGCACCTGGAACACACAGTCTTGCCTCTGGGTAAGTGTTTGTGGATGGGAGAGGGAAGTGTAAGCGGCTGAGGGGTGACCAGAGGCTCACTGCCGCAGCCTCAAGGATGCTTGTACAAGACTGAAAGGTGGCAAACATAACTCTGCTCTGCCCCCTGTGCTGGGTGAGGAGAGGTTAACATCTGCCTAGGGAAAACTCTCTGCTGGGGGAGGGGTCCTCCAACCCCTCCTCTCCTCCAAGAGGAGCACTGCTGGAGGAGGGAGCAGGGCAACATCTGGAAAAGTAGGCTACAGACCCAAGCAGGGGAGAGAGATCATGCCGGGCTTAGTCTACAGGGATTCCTTGACAATATAACTGCCATGATGGATAAGATGAAAGGGGATGTAGTGTTGCGTTCAGCCTGGTCCCCAGGCATCCAGGTCAGAGGCTGACCTCTGACACTAATAGAGAGAAGAAACCACAGCAAAGTGGTTCATTATTTTCTTATAATGTCAAGACCGTGGTGTAATAGACAGACACTTGGATAGAGAGTTGTCAGACCCCGGGTCCCACTGAATTACTGTGTGAACTTGGACAAGTCACTTACCTTCTCTGGGCCTCAGTTTCCTCATCTGTAAGAGGAGAAGGGTTGCACTTCTTGATAGGGAGGTGATCAACTCAAGATGTAGAATGGGATTTTGGCCGCAATCAATGTATTTTAGTTGACTATATATTTTTGTTTAAAGGGGTTAGTTTCTTTTTTGTTTTTTATTGCAGGTGGCAGGGAGTTAGTAGGGAGAGAAAATAAATGCTATTAATTGAAAAAACATAATAGAAGTTTTTGAAAAGAAGAGGAAGGTTGGATTAGGTCATTTCTAAGGTTCCTTCCAGTCATAATATTCTATTTCTAAGGTCCTTTCCATTTCATGTTTTATACTTCAATAGTCAACATGGTAAGGTCTCTTCCAATTCTACCTACCATTTTATGCTCTATTATTTGAAGACCTTGCTAGACCTAATATGGTATGTTCTGTGTTGTAACATTCTAGGTGCTAAGGTTCCTTCAAGCTGTAACATTCTGTGCTCTATGATCTCTCCCTACTCTAACATTACATGTTCCATGTTCTAAGGTCCTTCTCAGCCCTGTTCTTCCACGTTCCATGTTCCAAGTTCCCTCCCAGTCCTACTTCCTGTGTTCCATGTTCTAAGGCCCCTCCCAGGTCTGACATTCCATCTTCCATGTTCTCAGGCCCCAAAGGCAGAGGATAGTAGAACTCGAGGGTCCCTTGATCTACACACCAGACTTTTAATGCATGTAGCTTCTTCCTGTAGTTTAAGTCCTATTAGATTTTAAGCTCTATGAAAAATGGGACTGTGAATATCTTACTTATATTTTGAATCTCCCCTCAAGTTGACCACAGTTCTAATTTGGAACTCAGCCCAAGGGTTATAAAACTGTTCATGCCTTTTGACCCAGCAATAACAGGAATAAATCTGTATCCCAAAGAGATCAAAGAAAGGGGGATGTAGCAATCATAAATATGATCAGCGAATGTTTAGGATTCCTTCTCCCTTCCCTAGGGCTTGATAAAAGTTAGAACTCAGAGGAGCCTTATAATTAGAAGCTAGTCCTTGGACTATAGTCCAAGGACCTTGACAGATACTGATTGCCTCCACCTCCATAAGACACCAGTTACTGAGACCTCACGATTTTCTGACACCCTATATGTGGCAATGTGGAGTAGTACAAGAATTCCAGGCCTGATTAGGCACAGGAAATCTCAGTTTGAGGACTAGTTCAAACATTTATAACCCAAAAGAATGTAAACTCCTTGAGAACAAAGACTATTTCTTCTTGTCTTTGTGTCACCTAGAATCTAACACAATATCTGCCATTTAGTGGGTATTTAATAAATGATTGTTGAATGAATGAATGTGTGGCCATGGGAAAAATCATTTCACTTACTTGGGCCTTGATTCCCCTAAAATGGGGATGTTGTTGTTCAGTTATGTCTGACTCTTCATGACGCTGTGGACCATAGCACACCAATACTGTCCATGGGGTTTTCTTGGCAGAGATACTGGAGTGGTTTGCCATTTCCTTCTCTAGCTCATTTTACAGATGAGGAAACTGAGGCAAACAGAGGTTAAGTGACTTACCCGAGATCACACAGCTAGTAAGTGTCTGAGGCCAGATTTGAACTCAGGTCTTCCTCATTCTAGTCCCAGTGCTCTATCCACTGACCCATCTAGCTGTCCGTAAAAATGGTGATAATAACCTTTAACTTCCTTTCTTCATAGAGTTGTTGGGGGAAAAGGGATTTGTAAATTGTAAAGAATTATGACAATGGAAGTTCTTACATACATATGGTCATGAGTCAGAGTGGCTTGTATATGACTGAATAAATATAATTTCTTTTAAATATTATTTATTATTTTATATTTCCCCAATTACATGCAAATAAAATTTTTGACATTTTTTTCCTAAATTTTGGGGACAACTAAGAGGTGCAGTGGATAGAGCACTGGCCCTGGAGTCAGGAGGACCTGAGTTCAAATCCAGCCTCAAATACTTGACAGTTACTAACTGTATGACCCTGGGCAAGTCACTTAACCCCAATTGCTTCCCAAAGAAAAAAAATTAGTTTCCTATTCTCTCCCTTCCTCCCTTTCCCCCTTATTGAGAAGGAAAGCAATTTGATAAAGGTTATATAGGTGTAGCCATGCAAAACATTTCCATGTTAGTCATGTTGTAAAAGAAAACATAGACAAAAATGCAAGAAAAATAAAGTTTAAAAAAGTATGCTTCGATCTATATTCAGACTGCATCAGTTCTTTCTCTGGGGATGAATAGCACTTTTGAACAAATATGATTTCTTTGGTGTTTTACAATTTGCAAAGTCCTTGTTTTGCATTGTTATATATTTACCGAGGTTCTCCAAGACCTCCTCATTGTGTGAAGGTGTCATTGATGGCTCAAATGCTATGTCAGGGGAGCAAAGAAAAGCTCTAGGAGTTCCTTCCTACCAAATTGTAAAGGCTTTGGGTTCAGGTTCTGCTGTAATAAGACTGGATACATATCATCTTCAGACCTGCCTATTTGTAGCCAGAGAAGCCTCCTCACTAGGTGGTGAATTCTGAGGAAGCCATAGCAACACACGATCTCCTATGGTGAGATGAGGCTAGGACGCTGGTCAGTGGAGAGGAAGCACCGACACTGAGGAACTCTCTTGGATCCTTGAATTTGGTTTATTGTTTTTCGGTGTTGGCATAGGGAACTCCAGGTATGGACATTCCTTCCTCTATGCAGATCAGACAATTGTCCATAATGTAAAGTCTTAGAGAATTGCCAGGGGGCACTGAGAAATTGTGTGACTTGCCAAGGGTCATGCAGATAGTATATGTCTGAGGCAGGGCTTCCTGACTGGCCAGGCCTCTGTCCTCTGTGCTATGCTGCTTTTCTATCCTTGATTACAGTATAATCATTGATCAATAGAGTCAATAGTTCATCAGTGCCCACAGTTGGCACCAATTTTAAGGAAAGGGATTTCTCTTCAAAATGACCTCTGACAGAAACAACTGCAAGTGTGTCAGTTACCAAATTGACACAAGCCAGTTCTCAGTGGTGTTAGGTCTTTTCAGCACAATGGACAGAGGTCACCAAGACCAGGATTAATCTGAAGGAATAGATTTCTAATGGTGGCATTTAGGGTATTAGTGTGAGAGATCATTTTGGATCTCTGAGAGGTGGTGAATGTCCCCTCCCAGGATGCAAAAGGCTAACCTAACAGGGAACAGAGGTAAGAAAATTGCAGAGAATAAGGAGGTCCTACCTTCTGCAGAAAGTCCTGATGTGCAGTAGGGTGGCCCCCTAGCCAACACCTCTTGCAAAATGATGGCAAAACTGTAGACATCACCCTTGAAAGTACCCCTCCAAGGCCCTTCAGATTCCCTGAGCAATTCTGGTGCAGTCCACAGCAACTCTGCAAAGAAGGCAGAAGACTAATAGGACACGGTAGAAAGATGACTAGGCTGGCCATCAGGAAACCCTTGTTGAAGCCTAAGCTCTGACACTGATTAGTTAACCCACCTTGTGAAACTCACTTTCTCTCTCTAGGTCTCCCCTATAAAATGAAGGATATGGACTAAATGGTCTCTAAGATTCCTTCTAGCTCTAAAATTCAAAATTCCAGCATTCCATGTTCTATGGAATGGAACTAACTGTTCAGTGTTCTAAACCAATGTCCAGTTCCAACTTTCTATAATTTCAAGGAAGTGGGCAAGGTGGGCTTATCCCACCTACTAGATTACAAACTCTATGTGATGAGGGATTTCTGTCTTCCCATTAGCACTTAAGTATAGGTCCATTATAGAGAAGGAAGCTCAGTATGGGGCAGTGGAAACAAGATGAATTTAGAATCACAGGACCTGAGTTCAAATCCCAGCTTTTCCACTCACTGCCTCTATGAGGTAGTACATATATCACCTCACATCTCAAGTTCTCATTTTTTTCTCATTAAAAATGAGGAGGTTGAACTAGACATTGTCAAAGCTCTATAGATCATAAGAGTAGTGTTTATTGGTTGACAGAATAATAATAGCTAGCATTTGTATAACACTTTAAGGTTTACAAAACACTTTAACAAGATCTAATTTTATCCTCATGGCAGCCCTGGAAGGTATACCCATTTTGCAGATGAGGAAGCTGAGGGTTTTGGATTTGTCATAGGCAAGATTTGAACTCAGTCAGGTCTTCTGATTCCATGTCAATCTCTCTATCCACTATGACTCACAGTAATTAATTGAAACCTATGAAGAGGAGGCAACAGCATGAATAATAATGACGATGATAGTTATAATGATCAGTAGGGCACCTAAGAAGAAAGTGGAACTAGACATAATCATTAAGGAAAGCAGACTTTTTATAGGGAGCCTACAATGTCCTTTGGGAAGCCTTCCTTGATCCCTTCTCCCTAGTAATGTGTAATATGTGTTATTGTTATGCATTATAGTTATTTGTGCTTATGTTGGCTCCCTAATAGACTATGAATGAAATGTGGGGGGGCATCTAATCTAAACTCTCCATCTCCTTCAGATTGGAACAAGGATTGGCCTACAATAAGCACTTGGTACATGTTTGTTAGACTGAATCATCGAACACTTTTTCATTGAGTCCCCCAATATATTCATCCAAATGATTGAACAGTAAAATTTCAAGGAATTATACAAGATGAGTAAAGCTGGTCTACATCATCTCATGAATTATAACATGCTGCTTGTGGTTCCTAAGGGGTGGCCCTAAGCACCAAATTAGAAAGAAATACCTATCTGTTCAGAGTTCTCTAAGGAATAGGCTTTCAACCTCCTGTTGGTCAAGATACCTCCTACTAGACACAATAGCTTTGAAAGGAGGAAGGGCTCTGAATGGCCCTTGGTGGATACTGACCTTCTGGCAGGGGCTGGGAACGAGGAATCCGCTGCCTGTCCAAGAGTGCCAAATAGCCATGGTCCGTGACCTTCAGTACAAATCGACCATCCACAACACAGTTGCGAGACTTGAGGGAACCATGGTGAAACCCCCGATGGTGGAGATATCGGACACCCTGGAGGATGAGGAGAATATACTCTGCTGTAATATGCCATGGAGCTGACAAGGGTCCTTCAAGCCCAGCATGCCTCACACCATCATCTAATGGTAGAGTCTCAAGGAGGGGAGAGAGTAATTTGGAGTGAAATGTATGATATTACAGGTGAAACTGGCCTTCCAGACCACCCAGGATAATTTCTTCATTTTACAGATTTGTAAGTGACAGAAGGTAAGTGACTTGTCCAAATTTAGTTCCAGAACCCTGACTAGAACAGGTCTTTTGATTCCCATTCTAGCTAGGCCCTTCCAATTAGAACATGCTCTCTACTGAGATAATTATGCTCATGGAAAAATGCATTGGATTCACAGTAAAAGGACCTGGCTTTGGATCTTGGCTCTACTACATATTAGCTGCAAAGATGTGTGGGGCTTCCCAAAAGGACTTAAGAATTTAGGGTTGATTATTCAGGATTTCTGGGTTAACACACAAACTCTATCCTTTGGACCTATGGTCCATAAGGATCTCAGATAAGTTATCTGCTGTCACGCCAAAATAAGATCTGCTTAAAAGTTTAAAAGAACCAAATAATGAATATGAATGAACTGCCATAGTGTGCTCTTGGTGAATTGCTAAGGACACAACATTTCTAATGGTACAAACTCCATATTGCTCATATTAGCTTAGATGGTCATAATAGACAAAGTAACGCAATACATAAGCATTCAATAAAGAAGTGGTCTGATTTGTAAAGGAAATGCACTGGAAAATAGGCCGTGTGATCATAGTAAAAGCAAATAAACAATAAATTCCTGCAAAATTAGAGTATTCAAGAAGGAAAGTCCTGGATGGAAATTCTCTCCAGTGGGTCTCTGCAAATGCATAGAGGACCTCAAAATTATTTTGGATAAGCCCCCACAATGTAGCTACCAGCTAAAAATCTCTCCCACACTCATAAGTGCTGATTTTTTTCCAGTGCCTCACCATTTAAATCCTTTAGAAGAGTGGTTATTTCATTAGGTCAGTCCATCACGTTCTTCCCTTGACTCAGTCAGAGGTGTCTGTTAGTATTCACAAAGGGATCAAGGAATTGGTGTATCTTTTTCATGTTATATCTCATTAATATCCTATGATGACATTCTGGACCTTTCTTTACTACATTAACTTGGGGGGAGGGGTGTAAAAGAAAATCTCTCCTATATAAACAAATGGTCACATCTGACCATTAAGCACCATCCTATTTTCTTCTTCTCAATTTTGACCATTGACCTGGGGGCCATGACCACAGACACCTAAAGAACTGCTTCCCTTACTTTAATCAAATCCATCAGGAGGGATGATTTGAAAGTCCAGTCAAGCCGCAGAGCCTCATTCTTCAGCAGGTCCTCCAAACTGCCCCGGCAACAGTGCTCAAACACAATGGCAGAAACACCCAGATCAGTAAAGAAGCCCAGGCAGAGATTCACATTCTCGTGTCTCAGGTCCCTCATCTGTAGCGGCAAGAGAGGAGGAAACGTGGAATATACCGGTGGGAAGCAACTGAGGGCTCTCCTGCCCTAATTAGCTTAGAATGTCAGAGTTAGAATGATTTTAGAGACTCTCCAGTCATAAAGTCATCAGACCTAGAGTTGCAAGGCACCTTAGAAATAGGCCAATCCAATTCCATCCTATCTTCCCTAGCAGATTACCCTCTCTGTCAACCCCACTCTCTCACTTATCTTCAATCTCTCACTGTCTACTGGCTGCCTCCCTACTGCCTGCAAACATTCCCATGTCTCTCCCATGCTCAAAAAACCCTCTTGATCCATCCATTCCCACTAGCTATCTTCTCCTATCTCTCCTCCCTTTGATTGCTACTCTCTTTGAAAGGGCTATCTACAATACATATCTGTACTTTCTTTCCTCTCATTTTCTTCTTATCTCTCTCCAGTCTGGCTTTCCACCTCATCATTCCACTGAAACTTCTTTCTCTAAAGTTACTAATGATCTCTTAATTGCCAAAAACTGTTAGTTCCATCTCCTCACTGTAGAGAGAAAGTGATTGAGAATCTGAAATGGAAAGTCACTTCCCAAAGTCATAGAAAATATGCTCATAGAAATATTGTTGTTCATGGAACTAGGGCTAGGGACTGGATCTGTAATTTCTTTGATATAGAGAATTCTCAAGGCAGGAAACTCCCTCTACCAATACAGGCTGTCTGTCACCTTTTTTGAAACTCATAGTCTTAGAAAGTTGTCTAGACATCTATCCCAATGAGGTCAGTGATAAGAAGATAGTCTCCATATTCACTAACATTTATAGCAGCACTTTTTGTGGTAGCAAGGAACTGGTAGCTCCCAGTAGATACCTACCCATTGGGAAATAGCTGAACAAATTGTGGTAAATGAATATAATGTAATATTACTGTGCTGTAAGAAATGATGTATGTGATGAATACAGAGAAGCATAAAAAGATCTACATGAACTGATGCAGAATGAAGTAAGAAGAGCCAAGCAAACAATATACACAGTAACTATAACAATGTAAATGGAAAGACCAGTCACAAAATGACCAATATGGAATATTGCAAAATTATAAAGAACAAGCTTGGCTACACAAAAAGACAACTCCCCTCAATCTTTTCCAAAAGTACTTGTTCCACATGATAGAGCATTGCATATATTTGCAGATTTTTTTTTAAGTCCAGGTCTCCTTATCTCAACCAGGCTAGAAGTTTAAGGTCTATTCAATAGTCCTGATCAAATTCTGATAGATATAAGATCCTTGACCTGCTTTGTTTCCTACTGAGCTAGTTCATTCCTCCTTGGGAGATCTGGTGGCCCACCACTCCTGGGAGGTTCACCATATTGGTGCCAGACTTAGTGTGGACACCTGATTGGCTAAGCTGACTGTAACTCAGAACTCCTGAGCCTAAGAAATCCATTAGCCTCAGCCTCCTGGATTGCAAGGAATACATGCCTGGCTTTTCAAAGTTTTTCAGTGTATTGATTGAATTTGCTGATTTTTTTTGTTTCTTCCTCCTCTTTTTCTTTTTCTATCTTGTAAAAATAGTGTTTGTTATAAGGGACAGCTCTCTGGGAGAAGGGAAAGGAAGGAACCCTAGGAGATTTTTGTATATAAAAACCAAAATGTATCACTAAAATTTATTTTTAAAAAATAGAAAAGAAAGTTGTCTAGAGCGTTGAGAAGTTAAGTGAGTTACCCAGGGTCACACAGACAGAATGTGTCAGAAGTGAAGTTTGAATTTGGATCTTTCTGACTTCAAGACTAGTGCAATGGCTTCTATATACTGGTGGTGAAGTTGACAGCATCTCTAGTTCATAGACCAGACCTTCCTATCATAAGTAGGACTTTTTTAGAGAAAAGAAAACTAGCAAATTATTGAGACTACTCCAGTAGCTTTCAGGAGTTCCCTCTACACACAGGGATCACCCCCACACACACACACATGCACACACATGCACATGCACACACACACACGTACATGTACACTCACATGCACACACTTATACACATGCACACTCATATGCACATGCACATGCACACTCACATGCACATGCACATGCTCACACAAGGCACACACATGCACACTCACATGCACATGCACACACACATGCACATACACACATGCATATGCACATGCACACACCAAACAAAGCCAATTCCATGATTTGACCAAGAGTTTAGGTTTCCCCAAGAACTCTTTCCCCATCCCTGCCCCCCGCCCCCCAGAAATCATGCCTGGGGAGTGCCCCTCCTCAGTGGTACCTTTTTCAGTAGCTTCACAGAACTCTGACGGAGCTCAGGGGATGTCCCAGCCTTGAACTTCTTCAGCCAAACCCAGTCTCCCTGTTGACAGAGAACAGCATAGTTCATGAGGCCCAGCCTTCCCAAAGAGATGTCCTGCCTGGGCACCTAAGCCTTGGGTCGGTGGGTCCTTATCAGGACTCCTGGCATTCAAACTGTGTCCAAAAACATAGTTATCACCTATGTAGTCATCACATGGGATGACTAACCTTTTAGTGATGAGTCTTGGGGCCATCCTCTGCTGTTCACCCCATGTATGCCATCTGTGACCAGATCTCATCATTTGTACTTTCACCACATCTGTTCCATACACACCTTCCTTCCACTAACCCTAGAATTCCCTGGGAATTACAAGGAGACCCTGGAGCTCATTAAAGGGATTGGAGAGTGACCTGGACAGGCCTGTGTTTTAGGAAAACCACATTGGCAGCTAAGTGGAAGATGGACTGGACCAAGGAGAGGCTTGAGGCAGGCAAACCAACCAGCAGGCCATTGCCATAGTCCAAGCATGAAGTGATGAGGTCTTTAACTAGGGTAGTACAAGAAAGAAGGTGGAGTGCAGAGAAGGGATGTACACAAGAGATGTGAATGTACAAGTAAGATCTGGCAACAAATGGGATAGGTGAGGTGAATGAGATCAAAGAGGGGAGGATGAGCCCAAGGCTCATCACCTGGGAGTTGGCCACCCCAGCTGATGGAGATTTTTAGCCACAGCAACTCAAAGTCTTTGATCTGTATCAGCGGGTAACGGACTCATACTAATAAGATCATTGATTATTGAAGTCTTAATATCCTAAAATTGAGTCAAGAAGGTATGAGTTCAAATCCAGCCTTACTAGCTGTGTGACTCTGGGCAAGTCACTTAACTTCCGTATGTTTCAGTTTCTTCATCTGTAAAATGGGAATGATAACAATACCTACCTCATAGGGTTGTAATGAGAGAATATTTGTAAAGCACTTGGCTTAGTGCCTCTCACATAGTAGGTACTTAATAAATGTTTATTT
This sequence comes from Phalanger gymnotis, assembly GCA_028646595.1. Classification (NCBI taxonomy): domain Eukaryota; kingdom Metazoa; phylum Chordata; class Mammalia; order Diprotodontia; family Phalangeridae; genus Phalanger; species Phalanger gymnotis. The sequence goes on from CM053622.1 coordinate 715,808,355, forward strand.
CTGTACCTCCACCTCCCTAATGATCCATACTTAAAATCTTTATGACTCTAGACGTCATTTTACCTGACCGAGCCTCAATTTCCCCATCTGTGAAATGGTGATAATAGCGTCTATAGAACCTATTTCCCAGAACCATTGAGAGACTCTAAGAGTTTTGCTTACACAATGCTCTCCCGGCAGGACTGGTGATGGGAAGTCTCACCTGGTACAAGGCCATGTTGGAAGTTTCTGGTGTGGCTGGGAGGACCCTCCCTGGAGAATGGACCTCCGAGCTGAGGCTCTTGCCATCTGAGGGGCTCCGGGAGTTGCTGAGGGTGTCCAAGGTGAGTTTCTGGGGAGGCCAGGACAAGGGTCAGAACCAACCCCTCAGGACAACTGGGGTAACAGCCACGGCCCCCACCCCAACCCTCACCACTCAAGCCCCTGGGTGAGCTGCTGAGTTTACCCGCTGGCTCAGTCGAGGTTGGGTGAAGGTGAGGTCTACCAGGGTCAGCATAATCTTGTCGGGGCCCCCTCCAGGCCGGAACTGCAGAGTCCTGATTGTGGGAAAGACATTCCAGCTTGAACATTCTGTGTTCTCTATTCTAAGGCCCCTTCCAGTTCTGACATTTTGTGTTCTGTGGTCACCTTCTAGCTCTGAAATTCTATGTTCTCAATTTCTTTTCCTGTCCTATGGTCCATTTCAACTCTAAGATTCTATATTCTAAGATTCTGCCTCTTGCTTTTAATTTTAACATTCTGTGTTCTATATTCTAAAATCACTTCAAGCTCTGATAATTCATGTTCTAGATTCTGACACTACACGCTGTGTTCTAAGGTCCCTTTCAGTTTTAACATCCGATGTTCTCAGGTCTGTTCTAAGTCTGAAATTCTCCATTCTAAGATCTCTTAAATCCCTTACTGTCCTAAGGTCCCTTCCAGTCCTGACATTGTATAAGTCAATGAGGCAAATGCTGAGGCGGATGAAGGGGGATCTGTAAAGGGGATGAAGAAGTCATTTTTACACGCAAGGTCTTAGTTCTACCAGAGAATTCTTACCTGATGAGGTAAATGAGCCCCAGGCCTCCAAGCACTAGGGCAGATGCAGATATCAGAGCCAGGAGGGGAACCAAGGACCACCCATCTGCAGAGAGACCAGAGAACAGAGGGGTCATTTGGCATGAATATCCATGAAGAGCCCAAAGAACATAGGACTTGGGGAGGGCTATTTGGGCCTGCACCTGTGGCTAAGTTACTGCCCTATGGGTAGCTGTGATAAAATGGCTATTGTCATTGACTTGGGAGTCAAGAGATAATGGATTCTAGGTTCAGCTCTGCCACTAATTTAATGTGTGACCTTGGATACATCACTTCCTCTCTCTAGGCCTGTTTCCTCTTCTGTAAGAGGAGGAGGTTGGATCATTTTAAGAGTCCTTCCAGATCTAACATTCTGTGATTCTAGTCCCTGGTGGAGGGAACTTAAGGAGGACCTTATTCATGAAGTTTCTGCTGCTCTACATAGAGGTTTGATGTGTGTGGTCCTAGTGATGGGAGCAGAAAGCACAGCTAAGAGAACTTGCTTCTTTCAGACCCAATTTCTCCCTGCAGGCTTGGACCAGCCCACCTGTCCCTCAGGGTTTCCTGAAAAGCCATCTAGAAGGGCTAGTTGAATTGAGATGGACATGGAAGGAATGAGACTTCCCTTTGATCTACCAATTTTCTCACGTCTTGAAGGTACTGCTCAGCACCACCCTCACATAAGGTAACACCTAGAACCCTCGGAAGGGAAGCGGGGCCACCCAACCAAGGCCACAAAGTTAAAAATCCCCGTTTTCTCATGATAACCAAGGGATCAGAGAAGTAAGTGCATAGAGTGTAGGGCTTGGAGTTAGCAAGATCCTGGGTTCTGATCCCTCCTTTGACACTTACTAGCTACGTAGCCACAGGTAAGTCACATCACCTGAGCCTCACAAAACTCCTAAAACTGTAAGTGACCAACAGGTTAGGTCCTTGATATATTGACGTACAACCTGGCTAGTGTTGTGGTGAGCGAACCAAGGGAAGGTGGGCAAAAGCCAGGGCTGATTCAGTAAAGATAACTGTGGTCTAGTAAGAAAATCTCAGGACTTGGTAACAGGAGACCTCTATTCAAATTCTCCCAACTCCTTCACTTGCAAGCTGTGAGACTCAGACCACAGTCACTTACCCTCTCTGAAACCTACTTTCTTATCTTTAGAATGGCAATAATAAATACTTTCACTTCCTACTTTACAGATGTAAATTAAAAGGTCATTATCAAAGCTCTCTGTCAATCCCCCACCAACAACCTAGGGCTATTCTTGAGGGATTTAGCTACACCTGTGCTAGCTCAGAGAGTCATATCCCTACAGAAAAGCAAACATTCTTTGACTAAGAGTTGTCCTGGTAAGGTGTGAGGCTGGCATGGGATTATGGATGGTGGAGACAACTGTGTGAGGAAAATAAAATGTGAAGATTGCACAGGGAAGATATGTATAAATATATATCTATATCTATACTAAGAAATGTTTAAAAATCAAGAAATAGGGAAGTGGAAAAGTTCTGAGCCTGTGGGAGTCTGATGGCTCAGCCTCTGGGAAAGTTTACTCTGAAACTTTTTGTTCTTTCTTTTGGTTCTGGTTTAAAGATTTGCTCAGTAAGAATAGGGTCACTGTGACCTGCTTTCCTTTCCTGTAAAAGTGCTGTAGAAGAATGGAGAGGGTCTCCCCCTCCCCTTATCCTATTCTCCTTCTTTAGATTTATAGATGTCACCTCAGTTGTAATCATTAACTAAGGGAATGGGAATTGGAGTTTCTGTGCCTCAATTTCCCAGTTTTTTGTCTAGCTTTCATGTTCAGATTGTGGGCCCACCTCCCAGCTAATGGTGAGAAGGGTCAGAGGTGGGCAAGAATTATCTTGTGTTAGGTATAATTATTGGTGCTTTGCCTCTTGTAAAGCACTTCCCTTGCTAGATCTGTTCTGGCAGAGGACACCCTATTTTCGAGAACTGAATAAAATTTATTTCTGTTCCCACCCTGAGATGGCTCCTTATTATAAATTTAATTGGTGAGGGTCTTTCAACCCACACACAACCAACCCTTCAAACAGAAAGAATTGCCTCTTTCCCATTGAAAAATTCATAGAGTCTACATGGGGGAGTTTGAAGAAATCAGAGTACATTAATATGTTTAAATATATTATAATGAGCCTATAGCATGCCTTGGGGGACGAGAGAAAGGAGAGCAGGGAGTTTTATAAGAATGTGTATCAGATATGTGTGGCAGACAGCTTTAGCCCTTAGGAACCCTATGTTAATAAAAAGCTATGCAGAATTTATCCCCCAAGGGATCTAGTTGTTTCTGGAGATGTGTTCCACTGTTACTATGTGCAGGGGTCAAGAACAAGTGTTCTGTTCAATAGACATCTGGTATATTAAAGCTGAGGAAATTCCTTCGAACAGAAACCATGGCATGGCAAAGCTAGAAGGGCCATTAGAAAAACAGAATATTAGATCTGGAAGGGACCTTAGAATACAGAATACAGAAGGTTAAAGCTGGAAAGGTCCTTAGAGTCTAAAACATAGAATGTCAAAGCTGGAAAGAACCTAAAAAAAAGTGGATTGTGGATAGAAGGATGAAATTGGTATCAGGAAGACCTGAGTTAGAATAACCCCTCTGGTACTAACTAGCTATGAGACCCTGGGCAAGTCACTTAACTCAGTTTTGTTCATCTGTAAAATAAGTGTAATAACAGTACCTCATCTTTGCCTCATCTATTACCTAGCCTTAATGGGTGAATGGGTGTTGCCTAGTCAAACTGAGTCCTGTTTAAGACCTTAGCTCTAAAAGGCCAAGTTCTTTCACTGCATCCAGGACAATCGCTAGTCGTCCTGATCTAAATCTGGTCCAGATGGCTCCAGAGGAGAAAGTGAGGCTGGTGACTTTGCACAGCCCTCCCTCACTTAAATCCAATTCATTTGCATTTCAAGGCATCACCTCCCCGATGTCCTGATCCTCTTCCAGAATAAAGAACAAGCAACAGCCACAACGATATCACAGCATTGTTGTGGGGATCAAATGAAATGACAGAAATAAAGTGTGTCCCAGACCTTAACATGTTGTATAAATGCTAGCTGCAGCTATTATTCTCTGGAGAATATAGAACATCAGAGCCAGTAGACCCCCGAGAGATTACATTTTACATATGAGAAAACTGAGGCTCAAAGATAATGTTATCTAAAGCACTTTGAAAACTTTACTGTTATCTGCATGCCAGTTGCTGTTGTTGCATTGTGGCTCTTATGATGTCATGCTCTTCTTTTTCAATGGGATTCTGAAACAGCCCAGGGCCAAATTATGATCCCACTATTATGCTTTTATAGTTAATAGTCTATGAATTATTGTGCAAGGGGATAAATAAATGCTTTTTGTAATTACACGAAGATATTAGGCTATAAGCTTATCATGTGTAGGCTCCCTGGAAGGCATCCTGTCCTAGATATACTCCAATAGCCCACAAGATTACGAGGATGAAAAGTGTCTCATCATTCTCCCACGTGATTTTGATTTCCTCTTCTATTTTCAAAGTTTTCCCTTCCTCCCCTTTCCCTCCACCATGAAGCCTAGACATTAAACCTATTTGGTATTGAAGCATTTATTTTTAAATATGTCCTTTTTTTCTTGATTAATGTTATCTCCCATTGTGGACAACAGTTCAGTTGGTGAAGATTCCCGCCTTCCTTGCTGACTTAAATATATCCTCTATGCCTTTGTGTACATGCTTTCCTCTTCCTGGAAGGAACTTTCTCAATCGTGTCACTCTGCTTAATCAAATTCTCCCTGTCCTTTGTGGCCCAGCCCAAATCCTACTTTCTCAAGAAAGCTTTAACTATTCTAGCCCTTGATGAGCTTTCCTTCTTCAGGGGCTCCCTAGAACTCAGAATCCGAATGCCCCAGTTCAGTTTCTTGTGTGTGATTCTTGCATGTCCATTTCTCATTTGTCAATTTTGGGTCCCCAACTAAAATGCAAGTTCCCCAAAGGCAAGGACTGTGTTTCTTTCTTCCTCTGTTTCCTCCACAGTGCGATAAAGCATAGGGCTGTGCATATAGAAGACATTTTTGATATACACTGGTTGAGAGAATAATGAAATCATTGAATAAGTAAATGAGTACCTTCTGTGCACAGAGTATCTGGATCAAACCAACAGTTAGAGTCAGGGGAAGGTGGTTCTCCTCGTGGAAAGTGAATAGGTCCGCCGAGTGATTGTACTAATTGAGTAGATGTGTCCAGCAAATGGGTCGGAATAAGCTGGTTCTTCTGACCATCTGTGTCCAAGATCACATAGCTGGCCAATCTATTTCCCCTCTCATCTGTCTGGATCCTCTGGCTAAAGCCAGCCAAGTCCAGAGATGTAATGTAATCCTGAAGATGCTGTCCTGAGAGTTGACCCCCTTGTTTCTTAGAGTGATTCAGAGCATTGGCTAGAAGAAAGATGGCATCATAGATAGTCCCAAAGAGTGGGGACACCTATAGGATAAAAGGCAGTATTACTAGTCCATCAGACAATAAGTTTTCCTTGGCTTAAGCTACTCAAAAATCTAGGGATTTAAGCCTTGTATATTCATTGTCATGAGCTTTATCACTATTACTATCTCTAAGTATCCTTTTTGGTTGGTTTGACTTCATCTCCTCATAAAGACCATTAGGATCCTCAGGACCATTCTCCCCATGTCCATCACTATTATGACCATTACAATAATAATTCCCAGCATCATTATCCATATCATTATTACTGTCATCAGCACCAGTATCGTCACCAATGTCATAACATAATATCATCACTACTGTCATAAATACTACCATAATCACTAACAACCGTCACTGTCACCATCATCGTCACAATACCCATCATCATTACAATCATCACCACCACCATCGCCACCAATGCTCATCATGGTTACCATGATTACCACCATCATTATAATCAATAGCCGTCATCATTACCACCACTACCACCATCATCACTATTGTCATAACTATCATCATGTTGTCACCATTTTCAGCATCAGTGCCACCATCACCACCACACCCTAATTGCCACCTGATGATGACCACTGCCACCGTTATCATCTGTATCGTGTCATCATCATTAACACCTGTGCTCTATTGTCAAATTTTACCAATGAGACAATTGTAAAAAAGTACTTAGGACAGTGCTTGGTACATAGTAGGTAATATATAAATGTTTAATCTTTTTCCTTCCCCACCTTCTCTTCTCCCGGACCCATTCCCAAGCCCTTGACCCTAAATCCATTTTCTAATCTCCAATATGAAAAAGCTACAGGGAGCTGAGTGGATAGGGTTAGCATTTGTTCTATGAACACGATTAATGGCTACACCAGATAAACCATTTAAGACAAAAGAAAATTCCAGCCTATCTCTCCTCATTACAGAAACTAGAAACGTTAGAAACCCCACTCCTCATTCTCGTGCCTCCATTTCACACTCTTCCTTCCTTTCCCAGCAGCTTGGTAAGAGACAGACAGAGGCAAATCAATTGCTAGACAGGTAGGCAGGCAAACAGAGACACAGAGACAAAGGAAGAGACAGAGATAGAAAGAGATGAAACCAAGCCCTCTTCCTCTGGTTTTAGAGAGATAGGAGAGGCAGGGAGGACTAAAGAGACAAAAAAAAGTACACACTCCCACCAAAAAGGTGAGTGAAAGACGTAGGGATAGAGACTGGGATCTATGATTTTATTGGTATAGAGAACTCCCAGATAAGTAAATCCCTTCCACCAATGCATATCAGCACCATCTCTGCAGTTTATATTTTTAAGGAATCACTTAATCTTAGAGCATTGAGAGGTTAAGTTACCTGCCCAAGATCACACAGGCAAAATGTATGCGAGGCAGGACTTGACCTAGGTCTCCCTGGTTCCAATATGAGCTCTTTATCAAAGAAAAAGGAAAAAAGAAATCCTGGTCTCAGAAAGGCAAAGAAAAAAAAAGAAAAGAAAAGAAAGGAAGGAAGAAAGAAAGAAAAGAAAGAAAGAAAAAAAGAAAGAAAGAAGGAAAGAAGAGGAAGAAAAGAAAAAAGGAAGAAGAGGAAAAAGAAGAGGAAGAAGACGAAGAAGAAGAAGAAGAAGGAGAAGAAGAAGAAGAAGAAGAAGAAGAAGAAGAAGAAGAAGAAGAAGAAGAAGAAGAAAGAAGAGAGAAAAAAGAGTTAACACACCAAACAGCATACACACTGGCAAGTCACATATAGGTGTGTATGCGCTCACGCACACACACGCGCGCGCGCGCGCACACACACACACACTTTGCGGGGATTTGGGGGGTGTAGAGAGCCTGAAGTTGTGTGGGTAGATTCTGGGCCCCACATGCTGTTAGTTAACCCCCATGGGGTGGGACTGACTTGCTCAGGCTCCGTGTTGGCAGTGATTTCCCCACTCTTCCTTGCAGCTGAGAAGGCTCCATCGAAGTCAGTTGTACCAGACTCCAGACTGATTGTCAGCACAGCATCGTACGCTTCCTGAAGGCCGCCACCATCCCTCAGCACTGGGTAGGACCGGTTGCGATAGGGCATGCCATAAAGCAGGGCATCGTAGGGGATGAAGACATACCTGCCATCAGTCAGGCCAAGTGCATGAGCTTGGGCAAGCAGGACTGCCTGCTCTGAGCCACCAATGAGAACCGAGTGCATGCACATCACCACCACTGCAAAGCAAAGAGGCAAAAGGACATAAGACCCAAGGCCACCCCATAGATCCAAGAAGGAAAAAAATTACATGGGCATTCTTGAAATGATAAATTATTGCTATATATTTTGAATCCTCTCCTATGTTCTGCGGTGCACATGACGTTTTTTCTTTTCTTATTTTATATTTAAATTAATAATTTATAATTAATTTTTATAATTTTATAATATTTATAATAATTTATAATATTAATTTTTATAATTAAATTTATAATGTTTCTTTTTCTTTTCTTATGTATTTAAGTTTTAATATTTGTCTAAAATAAAAAAAATAAAAATATCAAAAAGAAGGAATAAAAACCTGACAGCAAAAGTATCATAGAGGAAATTTCTTCTCAGGGAGTGGTTGGATTAAATCCCAAAATGGAATTTGTAGAGCTCAAATCCTGTCCTGATCATACCACTAATGTACTACATAATCTTAGGAAAGACCTTTCACCTCTTTGGTTTCAGTTTTCTCATATATATATTTCTCATATATAAAATAATGGGTTGGAAGTGATGATGTCTAAGGCGACTTCCAACTCCAATAGCCTACTACAAGTTAATAGGATCATATCATCCTAGACCTTGAAGTCAGAGGTAGTTCAGAGGATGGAGAATCCAACCTGCACCTGGACAGAAATCTCTTCTATGCCACCCCTAAAACAAGTGACCATCCAACCTCCACTGTTGAAGCACCTCCAATGAAAGAAACCTCTCTAAGCTCATGAGCCAGCTCAGCCTTCTTTTGTTGTTGTTCAATCTTTTCAGTCACGTCCAACTCTTCATGACCCCATTTGGGAATTTATTGATAAACACACTGGAGTAGTTTGCTATTTCCTTCTCCAGTTCATTTTACAGATGAGGAAACTGAGGCAAACAGAGTTAAGTGACTTGTCCAGGGTCATGCAGCTAATAAGTATCTGAGGCCAGATTTGAACTCAAGAAGATGAGTCTTCCTGACTCCCAGCCCAACACTCTATCCGCTGTACCACCTGGCTGCCCTCATCCCTCTTTTGAGGAAGCACCAAATTTGGGAAATCCTTCCTTATATCAAGTGGAAATCTATCTCTCTACAATTTCCTCCCATTGTGCTTGGTTCTGCTTTCTAGGGTCAAGCTGAACAAGGGTTATCTCTCTTCCATACAACAGCAATTCCAGTATTGGAAGAAAGTTATAATCCCCTTTGGTCTCTTGTTCCAAATATACCCAGTTCTTTTAGCTTATCACTAGAGGCCCTGCTTTTCTCTCTCGGGTCTGTCATCTCGGTGCAGTCTTCATCACTTCATGCCCAGTCTCTTGCAATAACCTCCCAGTCAGTCTGTCTGCTTCAGCTCCAGTCCATCCTCCTCCACTCAGCTGCCAAATTGTTCTTCCTAAACTGTAGGTCTGACCGTGTCACCAGCTACTCGATAAACTCCAGTGGATCCCTGTTATCTCCGAGATCAAACATAAAATCCTGTTCGGCCTTTAAAATCCATAACCTGTCCCCTTCCTACTGTCTAGTCTTCTTCCTTTCCAGGCTGCTTCCTTCTTGCTCCTCTCACCCTCACTTACTCTAGAACACTGTTCTATCTCATTATATTAGGAAGGCAATAATCACAACATAGATGATTATTGTTAATATGCCTATGTGGTTCTGTATTGCAAAATATAAGAGACTCTCCGTGTAGAAGGCAGAAGAAGTAAATCACTTATTCAAACACCAGGGAACCAGGTCCCAAACCCGATAATCCCAAGCCATCACAGCAGCGAAGAATTCAGTACACAATAACACACACAGAATCGCTCCATCCCATAACCTTCCCACCCCTGGCTGGGGCCTTGCCACCATCAAACTCACACACAGCACAGCCAACACATCTGTTCTTTCCCTCAGCTCTAACTGCTCTCTCAGCATTCCCTGTGACATACTTTTCTTTTCCTCACAACAGGCTCCTCTCACCATATGTGACTTAGGCTTCCTGTGATGTAAGCAGGTCACATGGCCTATTAATGGGTGGGAAAGATCTTCAAATCTAAATTGTTATTATACTCATGTCACTTTTTTCTGGCTGTCTCCCATCCCTGGAACTCTCTCCCTCCTCAGCTCCATATCCTGGCTTCTCTGGCTTCCTTTAGGTCTCAACTAAAATCCTACCTTCAACAGGCAGCCTTTTTTGATCCCCCTTCATGCTGCAATGTTATCTCAAATTTATCTTGCCTTTATCTTGTTTGTACATAGGCAATTTGTATGCTGCCTCCCCCATTAAATGGTGAGGTCCTTTAAAGCAGGAACTATTTTTTTTCTCTTTGTATCTCCAGTACTTAGCACAGTGTCAGGCATGTAGTAGACAATTATTAATTACTTGCTGGTGTGACTTGATTTGGTGTCTAGTCTTTTCTCCATTCTTATCTCCCTCCTCTGGAAGACTTTAGCTTGCCTAATGACTTTCTTGAAGCCTGGTGCCCAGAATTGGGCACAACACTTCAGATGTGAACTGTCAGAGGACAATGAGATTATCACCTTCCTTATTCAAGTCTCTGGGCTTCCCTTTCTTAATACAGCCTTTTGGCTTCCATATTACACTATTGGCTCAGCGCACTAAAACAGGTCCTTTCCTCATTGACCAGCTGATGTTTCTTCCATCTCGTACTTGTGTAGTTGATTTTTTTTAACCCAAGTGTAGGATTTATATCTATTCCCTTTAAATTTTATCCAATTATATTCAGTCTGTCATTTCTAGACTATTGAAATCTTTTAAAATTGTGATTCTGTTATCCAACATATTAACCATCGCTCCAAGTTTCTCATGTCATCCACAGTCTGATAGGTAGGCCATTAATGTCTTCATCTAAATCATTGATTAATGTGTTGACTGAAGAACCAAGGATAGATCATTGGAACACTCCACTGTTGACTTTGACCCATTATTGAGCAGTCTCTGAGTTCAGTCATCCGACATATTCTGCATTCACTAACTGTGCTATCATTTGCCTACATCAGAATATTGAGGAAGATGGTCCATGTACTATTTAGTTCGGAGGATGTTTGCCTCTGCCTCAAAATAAAGAACAGTCTTATACCATGGAGGAGGGAACAGGCCATAAACTTACTTACCCTTCAACCTATTTGTGTCTTGAAGCTGCTTCAGGGCTCCTACAGCTCCCTGGCCTCCAGGCCCCAGAGAGGTTACAGGTCCCACAGGTAACCCATGAGTCCTGAGGGCTGAGGTAACCTGTTGGGCTGTGTCCACCCAGACATCCTGGTGGGAGGAGATGACAGCCACATGAGCCCAGCCAAAGTGCCTCAGGACAGCCAATAGGACATGGATGGTGGAGGGCAAAGTGGGGACCAGTGTGCCTCCTGACTCGGGGGCCCCACATGCCCAAGAAAAAAGGGCCTTGCCCCAGTTCTGGCCCAGGAGTGCTGCTGCTGGGCAGTAGCCAGGATTGGAAGGCCCCACAAAGGCGGTCACAGCACCTCTATAGGAGAGGAAAGCAGCCAGGGCCTGGGCGGTATTGCAGCCCTCTTCAAGGATCACGTAATCCAGCTGGATGCCCAGCTCCAACAAGAAATCTCTCTTGGCTCGCATGATAGCTAACTGGGCAGCCACATGTGGGAGAGCTTTGGTGAAGAGGAGGTCACACTCCCATGGACCCAGCACCCCCACAGTGAAAGAGTCCTCCTCCTGTGTTGAGTTCGGACTCAGAGGAGCACCTAAGAGGAAACAGCATAGCATGACACTTAGTAAAATCAGCCAAGGGGCCCTCAAAAAGCTGAAGGGAAAACCCCACAAGGGTCTGAGAAGCCACAGCCACAGGCCCTGGTGGGCCAAGCAGAGGAGATCCAGGGTCTTTCCATTCAGATGATCCCAGAGAAAGGCTTCAGATGTCATGGTCCCCCATGGTCCTGGGAAAGGTAACAAAAAGCAAGGTCAAGGTCAGTCTCATGTCCATCTTCCTACCCATAGCTGGCTCAGACCGAAGTGGGAAGGAGGAGACTGTCATCAAGTTTTAGAACCTTTGATGCAGAATTTCAAAATGACCAGTCCAGCCCATACTTAAGCAGGAATCCCTGCATCATCCATTCAGGTAAGCCTTTCTTATGCTTCTGTTTTCATCTTGTTTGTCATTTGTTACAGCACCATAGCATTCCCTTAAATTCACGTACTTCAATTTGCTTGGCCATTTCCCAATGTATGCATATCTACTTTGTTTCCAGTGTTTTGCTATCACAAAAATGCTGCTATAAATATTTTGGTCTCTAGACTTTCTCTTTATCAATGGGCGTCTATTATCATTGTCATCGTTCTGATCTCTCTACAAAGTCCTATTCTGGTGCATCACTATAGTGTGGTGATGACCCCGCATTTTCAAAGGCTAGGCCAAAGAGCCATAAGTCCTGGTAGATGCTACTAAGTTAGAAATAGATGGCCACAGTATGGTCACAGAAAGATACCTTCTGCTTTCCAAGCACCAACCTGGCTAAGTATATAGTGGCTCATGACCGAGAATCCGGCCAATTGGTGATTTTATTCTTTGACCATGTTTTTAACCCATGAAACAAGGAATGGCCTGTGAAGCACTCTTCTACTTGGACAGTGATCATGGGAGAGTGGAGGATCAGTCAGTCATCCATAAACATTTATTAAACCCCTACTCTGTACCAGGCACTATGCCAAGGGTTGGAATTTGCCAAGAACAGCAGTTTCCAAGACATCAGTAATTATTGGCTTCCCTATTGGTCCTCTAAGTTCCTTGTTTAATGAGCAGCAAGTGGATAAATGAAACCAAAAGACAAAAAAATTGCAGCTGAGTGCTAGGATGATTCCCCAAGTCTTCTTGGGGTGATGTGGGGAGCAGATAAAGGAGTTAGTTTTATGTTGCAATCAACAAAACGACATTTCACAGGGCATTCAGTCATCTTGTGTGGCAATGCTTAGATAAAATTTTGCAAAAGACCACCATGAAAATAATCTCAGTTTATGTGTTGACATCAGTTTTAGAGATTGGAGAGCTAGAGAAATTCTAGGAAGAGCTCAATAACTCACTTGGATACTCACTTGTTGTTTGTCCTTCCTTCTTGAAGAGGACCAATGACATCAGGGGGTTGATCTTTTGACAGCAAGTAAATTGGATTTAAGTGAGCAGAGCTGCACATAGTCACCAGTCTCACTCCCTCCTCCAGTCATCAGAGTCCAGTGGCAAGATATAGATCAGGACCCAGATGTAGTGGGAGACCTTGGCCTTTTTAAGCTAAGGTCTTTCTCAGGTCTCAGTTTGTCTGAGACGATGCCTATTCACTAACTAAAGGCTAGTAAGAATGGAGGCAAAAGATGGCATAGTTAACCTTCACAAAAGAATAAGTCTGGGAGGGGAAGACCTTCAGAGTTTCTGGCCAGAACAGAAACAATTTGCTGTTTATGTTCCTTCCAGAGCCATCAAAACTGAAACAATGAGCAAATGAGGCTTGGGCTGGGACCTATTATTGGACAATCAGTGAGAGCCAAAGTGATTTGGGGTTAAAGGCATAGTTAAGTAGTTCTATTTGAATACCAAGGAGTTTTTATCAAAGCCTGGTTTTCCAGAGCTACATTTCAAGAAATCATATATGAAAATTGCACAAAAGAGTTAATTGTCCCAGTTTAAAAAAAACCAACAATGATAGAATAAATAAGTATAGAAGAAAAAAAAAATCTAGCCCCCAAACCCCAGGATACCTTGCAAAGTTTAAGCAATCAAAATTTATATTCCTTTGGACAAAGCACCCCCATGTAAGGGTTATGACTCCCCACATGGACAGAGGGAGAAACTGATACTCAGTGATCTCAATGCAAAGGTAAGACTAGGGAAAGATGGCAAATATACGTTGGAAAACATGATTCAGGAGTAAGGACTGGTATACTGCCCAGAAACCTCCTGCCCTATTTGTTATGAATTAAAGGAAATAATCAGAAGGTGGCCAACATGAAAAGAACTTAAGAACATCACAAGAATAATACTGATTGTATTTTAAAGGAAACAATTTGTTTCTAATGTGGGTACCATTCCCAAATATTCCCAAACCACTTTCATGTTAGGAAAAAAATCTCAAAACTATTACAAAGCTAGAAATCACAAAACTAAGAAAAGGATGATATGCTATTAAAAGAACTGCACCCTGACCTATTGAAACAAGTAATCGATGCCAAGAAATGGGAAATGGATGGAGGAAAAGACACGGACAATGATTACAACTATTTCAAACAGATGTTTAACTCATCTAAATCAATTCCCCACAATTTAGAAATCAAAAGAGCCTATATATAGCCACAGTCAGCAAATGTTTGGCTTACTTGCCAAGCAGAGAAAGGGATTCCAGCCAAAGAGTATAAATTGTTTCATAAAATTTTACAAGGAAGAATGATGGAAGACCTTGAGGAGCATTGTGAGAAGCTGCAGAGAAGTACCTTCTGGTGAGAAAGTTAGATGAGAGAACCCACTAATGAAAGCCATCCCAAGAGAATTTAAGGATGAGATTCAAGGGGTAACAGACAAATCATAGAAACATTTTCAAAGATTTCTATACCAAACACTTTTTATGATCAAGGACAGTGGCTCCCCCTGCCCTCTCTCCTGGGATCTCACAAGGAGCACCACCTCATTTAGACTCTCATTTCCCAGCCTCAGATGTATTTATGGAGGAAATGGAAATAGAAATGAAGAAAACAAAGATGAGAAAAGCAGCTGGACCAAACCAAAAAGACACAGAAGAGGATGTTTGCATAGTATCTGCATCTTCGGGGGGGAGAAGCCACACTCATGTAATCACAGATCCTTGAAGGATTGAAGTAACTTGGGATGCATAGACTAATTTCCTACTGCATTGGACATAGGGTTTTCTTAACCTCTAATGATCTTAAATAGGGAAGCATTCCTTTTCCTTATCTATAAACTGGATTGTAAATACTGTTTCTAACTAGGACAATAACTGAACTTGGTTTTCTCCAAATATACCTATACTTTACCACCTCCACACCTTTGCTTATAGAGTCCCCCCATTCCCTGGAATGGCCCATCCATTCATCCCACACCTATCCCTTCCTATTGAAATCCTACTTATCCTATAAGACCAAACTTAGGTGCCACCTCCTCTTGGAAGCCTTCCCAAATTCCCATTTGAAAAAACTTTCTTTTTTTCTGAATCACAATTACAATGAGAATCAACATCTTTATTGTATTTTACAGGTTAACGAAAAGTTTTTCTTACATGATCTCATTGAATCCACAGGCCAGGATACATCGTTTGTACCTTTGCCTTGAACTTACCATATCCAGCCTCATATAGCAACTGTATATCTTATTTCTATGTCTGATTATAAGCTCCATGAGAGAAAAGCCTTCCTACCCGGGAATGGGCCATATACACACAGGACCCTCAATAAATGTTTGTTGAATGATCAAGCAACAACTTGGTGAGCACCTCCAATGAGCAAGGTATCCATACCTCAGGTGAGGTATGTAGGAGAAAAATAAGACATGATCCTTCCAGGTTAATCCAATTATAGATGATAACACCCCTACCATCCACTGGGCCTTGAACTAGGCCTAATGAATCAAAAAAAAACTAAGCTGACATCGGAGGCTTACAATTTTCCTGGGAGCAAGGGTGATGGGGTGGAACATTCATACAGAGAGTTAAAGTGGAAAATAATTTGAGAGGGTACCAATTCAAGGGGTGTTGTGGAGGTAGAATTGACCATCTATTTGGGAGCATCAATTATAAACACGTAGAAAGATAGCTAGTCACACAACACGGGACAGAAGCACCAAGTGAATGAGATTCTGGAATTCTGAATGGTTTTGAATCATAACAGCGATGGAACAGACCTTGGAGACATCCTTAGCCAATTCTCTTATTTTCTAGGAAAAGTTATAGAATTTCAGAATCTCCCACTGGTAGAAACCTCAGAAAGCAACTAATTCAATCTATACTTAAACAAGAGTCCCCTCTACAACATCCTTGACAAGTGGTCTGTTAACCTACAGGTAGCTAGGTGGTGCAGTGTATAGGAATCAGGAAGACTTGAATTTAAATCCAGCCTCAGACACTTACTAGTTGTGTGACCCTAAGCAAGTCAATTACCTCTATCTGCCTCAGTTTTTCTTCAACTGTAAAATTCAGATAGTAATTGTACCTAACCACCTAGGATTGTTTGAGGATCCGATGATCTATTTGTAAATCACTTAGTACAGTGCCGGGCACATAGTAGGTACTTAATAAATGTTCATTCCTTCCTTCTCTCCTGAAAGACCTCCTGTGATAGGGAACTCACTATCTCCAAGGCCCATGACATCTTTTCCCGAGCTATTATAGTTAAGAAATTGCTTACACTATCAAATCAAAGTCTACCACTCGATTCAGTTTCAGAGGAAGGAGGTCATGGACTGAGCTGGTCAGGAAAGGCTTCCAGGAAGGAGGTACATGATATTCTGATCATTTTTTTAGGGATTTGGAATGGCATAGGACAGAGTCCAATTTCATTGATATGTTTCCAAGAACTGTACTTTTTATGGAAATTAGCCCCAATTCTCTTTTTAGACTGAATAAATAGATTTCCTCATAGGATTATAAATTTAGAGCTGAAGGAGAGCTTATAGACTACATTGTCCAACTTCCTCATTTTACACATAAGAAAATGGCAGCCACAGAGGGGCAGGGAAGTGACTTGCCCAACTACATACAGGAAAGTAAGTACAATACTTAGTACATAGTAGGTGCTTAACAGATTTTTATTGATTAGTTATTAATTTATTGATTGAAGTAAGTGGCAAAGCTGGGATTTGGTCCCACATCTCTGGCTCTGAATCTATTGTTCTTTTCAAGTGCAGACCATTCAGCAGTTTAGAATCTAGAACAAGGGCTGGACTAAGAGCCAAAGGACCTGAGCTTTGGACTAACTTTCTAACAAACTCGTCAAGTGATTTAAAGTAGGTCATTTCTCTTTTGGAAAAATGTCTCAATTGTCTCAACTACAAAATGAAAGGACTGGACTGGACAATTTCTACAGTCCTTCCCATTTCACATTCTATTTTCTAAAATCCTTTCCAGGTCTGGCTTTCTGTGTTCTAAGATCCCTTCCAACCCTTGTGCACTTCATATGGTCTGCTTTTGTTCTCTCCAGTGTCCAAAGCCTCCCCTGACAAGGCTCCTGGGATTTAGAAAGATGTAGTCCCTTTCTCTTAAATTATTTTCCACTTTAACTTTGTATAAATGTTCCACCCCATCACCCATCCTCCCAGAAAAACCGTAAGCTTCTGATGTCAGCTTAATTTTATTTTTGGATCCATTAGGCCTAGCTTAGGGCCTAGTTATAGGGATGGGGTACTGCACCCTTGAGGCCACATGTGGCTCTCTAGGTCCTCAAGTGCAGCCCTTTGACTGAATCCAAACTTCACAGGACAAATCCCCTTAATAAAATGATTTGTTCTGTAAAACTTGGACTCAATCAAAAGACTGCACCCAAGGAACTAGAATGGCACATGTAGCCTTGAGGTCACAGGTTCCCTACCCCTGGACTCTAGAATATGCTTAAGGATATAAGAGAGAATAGATTGGCCTAAGAGATTTGGAGGAGAACTCAATTCTACCTGAGAGCAACGAAGGTAGACTTCATGGAGGAGGTAGGCTCTGGGCTGCATTTCGAAGGAGGAAAGATTCAATAGGTGAGGGAGGACGCTGTGTTCCAGATATGTGATACATTGTGTGCTGAGGCGTACTGGTAGAAGACAGAAGGAAAAAACTGGGAAACAATGTCTGAATTCACGTATATAAAATATATGTGAAGTTGAATACTGAGAGATAAAGCTGGAAAGGTAGGTTGGGGACAGACTGTAATGGGCCTTGAATGCCAAGATAAAAAAGTTTGAAATCTAGCTTAAAAGCCATAGGGAGCTGCTAAAGGTTGTTTTGCTTGTTTGTTTTAACAGGGGAGTGACATGATCAAAATTGTGCATTAGGAAGGTCACTTGGGTAATTATTAAAAGGTTCATCAGAGGGAGAAAGTGAAGTGAGGAGACCTTTTGGGGATGCTAATGAAATGGTCCAAATGAGAAATGATGAGGCTCTGGGTGAGAGCGGTGGCACCAGGTGAATAGGAGACAAGTGTGAGAAATCCTGTGAATGTGGAACCTACGGAATGTGGCAGCCGGTTGGACAGAGGGATGTGGGGGAGAGGAAAGGAGCAAAGAGGACTCTGAGGAATCCTAGAATCTCCAAATTGGGAAGAAATCGCAGAGGTCAACTTCTAACCCAAAGCATAATGTCACTTTCTACTATGTTCCTGGCAAATCTAGCCTCTGTCTGAAGACCACAAGTGAGTGAGAACCCACTAGCTTCTGAAGCAGTTCATATCACTTTTTTGTATATCTCTAATTGTTAGCAAGGTCAGCTAGGTGGCACCATAGTGCACAAAGTTCTGAGCCTAAAGTTAGGAAGACTCATCTTCCTGAGTTCAAATCTGGCCTCAGACACTTACCAGCTGTGTGATCTTGGGCAAGTCACTTAACCCTGTTTGCCTCGGTTCCTCATCTGTAAAATGAGCTGGAGAAGGAAATGGCAAAACACTCCAGTATCTTTGCCAAGAAAACCCCAAAATGGGGTCGTGAAGAGTCAGATATGACTAAAACAACTCAGCAACAGCAACAAAAAACTGTTAGTAAGTTTTTGCACCCCCATTGCCTCTATTTGGGGATTGTGGGAAGATGGCAGTATGCTAAGACTTAGAGGGTTCCAGATCCCCTACAGGTATCCATTAATGATAATTTTGTTCTTTGAGGTAAAGCAGAATAAGTCTGATCCTTCTTTCACTTTGGCCTTTAAAACACTTGAAGAGAACCATCATATCCCAGGTGAAGGTCATGAAGGAATGGAGGTGTTGTACTCAGTTTGAGATATGTTTAGGTTTGGGGACCTGGAAGGACACCTACATAAAAATCCAGGGAAGAGTTGTAGGACTCCAGGAAAGAGTGTTGGATTTGGAGTCAGACAACCTGGGTTCAAATCTTCCCTCAGCCACTTACTACCTCTACAACCTTAAGCTAACCACTTCAGCCCTTGACCTCCATTTCCCAATTTGTAAAATGAGGAGGTAAGACTAGATGATCTCTGACATCCCTCTGAGATGTAGATCTATGATCTTAGAATCCATGAACCCTCTCCTGATATCTGCCTCAGCTGCTAGTGCCAAGTTACCTTGCATTCACTTTGTGTAGATTCTCTCTATATTTATATTTATGCATGTTGTCTCCCCTATTAGAATATAAGCTCCTTGAGGACAAGTACTATTTCACTGTGTATTTGTACCTTGAAGCTTAGTACAGTGCCTAGCACATAATAAGTGCTGCATGAATACTTGTGGATAGATTGATAGATCTCTGTCAGGGAGACAAGGCTGGGACTATTATATCCATTTTACAGCTAAGGAAACTGAGTCCCAGAAAGGGAAAGTGCCTTGCCTGGGTTATCACAGCCAGTAAATATTATAGTCATGATGGGAATCCAAACCCTGTGTTTGAGAGCACAATATAGATATGAATGATGATTATGTGTCCTTGAACCATATGTGCTTGCATGCCCAGGATTAATTGGCAATTATTCCACTTATTCCAACCATCTGGGACCAGGTGCAGGACTGGTTGAAGGGAAAATTGTGAAGTAGGAGAAATAATTTGTAATATTCCCTCTGCTGCCCTGTTTTCTTCTAGGGCTCCAGGGCCTTCAGACTAGTTTCTGGCTATTATCCAAATTTTGGCACAATGGATAGAGTGCTAGATTGGACTCAGCAAGAGCCAGATAGGTTTGATCCTACCCCATGTGTACTTACTAGATGTGATCCTGAGCAGGGGGCTTCTCTATACTTGCCAATTTTATGGGGTTAGATAGCTAGACATTCAAGAATACCCATACCAAATACAGAATAATTCCATTGGTTGACATATGATGCACAGGCTAAAATAAGCAAACAATATATTAGCAGGGTCACAGGTTGGATGAAGCATGGGGCATCTCCACTGATCAAGTGGTCAGAAGATGGTCACCTGCTTCTGTTGGACAAGAGAGAATGGTCCGGGGGCACAAACATAAATTGGGGAGACTTTCCATGTAGTTAAATCACCTCCATTACCCTGGGCCTGGTCACCACAACAAGGGAAAACAAGAGTGGAGGTCTTCTAGTTAACTTCCTATGATTAAGCAAGTGATCTTATAATCTATAGCTCACAGCTCTGGAGCCTGATACACAGAACTTATAATCACTACCCCTGTGGAATCATATCAAATTGGTTAAAAATGATTGGAATAGAGTAGGGGTCCTCAATGAATCAACCTTCTTACCACTTAGAGCCACAATACATGAAACTCTACCATTATTGCCCCATGGCACAGTCCTGTCAGATCTAGGGCAATAAAGGAAACCTTCTTCCTCTTGAGAATTTCTTCTCCCTTGGCACAATATAACGGCAAGAGCATTGGGCCAGGTTTAAGGAGACCTGGGGTTCTAGTCTTGGCTTTAACACTTACAGGCTGTGTAACTGCAAGGGAGTCATGTGTCCTCTCTGTGCCTCTGTTTCTTCTCTTTTTTGAAATGAGGATAATGACACTCATACCATTTATCTCCCATGGTTGTATATAAATCAATTTATTGAAATAAGAACTCCTTCCCCTTTCTCTTTCATGTGCCTTCCCAGGCCTTTTTTCCTGCTGGAACTCTATGATAAGAAGAGAAATCTGCTATACCACTATTACTTGGGTGTGTTTTAATTTTACTCATTCGTTCATTTGTTCACTCACTCAGCAACCACCCATCAAGCACCAACTGTATGGGAGGACCTGTGCTAGGCTTTGCATATGATCCAAAGATGATTAAGATATGGTCTCTGCCCAAATGGATCTGACAGTCTGGCAGGTCTGGTCAGAGAATAGCCCATTCCATCTGTCTCAAAAAAGTAGCAAGTTTCCTTTCACATTCCTGTCACTTTAAGAAAAGGCTGGATAAACTATAGAGATAAGGCTGGAGAAAAATCAGAGATAAAGATAGCAAAAGTGTGTGTCTCAGAAGTAGAGATGGTGCAAGGTATACCTGTTTATATCTGTTCAGATATAAATTGTGGTAGATATCCTCTCAGATCTCTTTACAATTCTGGGTCTTTGGTTCTCTAACAAGCTCAATGTAACAAAATGTTCAGTTATCTTGGAGTCAGGATATCTGGATTGGAGTCTTGGTCCTGATACCTTCTGAATATATGATCTTGGGTAAGTCAATTCCCCTCTCAGGTCTCTGTTTTGACCTCTGAGAAATGGGGAAATAAAATTTGTACAACCTGTCTCATAGAGTTGTAGAAGGAGAGTGCCTTGTAAATCACAGAGCACTAGAAAATGTGAGTTACTGTTCTGACCATCACAAAGTATTTGAATTCTGAAGGTGCACCCAAAATGGAGGGTGCCAAAGGAGAGAAACTAATTGTGGAATTTCAGCCCTCCTGGCACCTGGATGGGTGGAGAGATATTTTACAGTCTAGGGCCTTGGGTGAAGGAGGGTCTCTCCAGGGCCCCTTACATAGAACCTAATAGACAACCCACTAGTCAACCTATGGGTTAGGTTGGTGCTGGTTTTCATCTCTTCTTCTATGTGAAGTTAAAAATCATTATTATCATTACAGGCCACTCCTTACAGACTACCTCCAGCATATACCACATAGAGCCTGGCCCCAAAATAAGGTCCAAACTCAGCAAGTAAGGATGAAAAAATGAATAAACACACTAAAACACTTTTTAAAAAAAGTATGGAGTCAAGAATGCCTAATACAGAAACTCAGGAGAAGAAAATAATTCCACATCACCTATTAGTAAAGCCTCAAAGAAAATCACAAATCTGCCATAAGCTCTACTGGAATTCCTGGAAGAAATGCATGATCATCTAAATGAAATGAGACCCCTAGAGATAAAAATGGGAAAGGAAATGAGGACTCAAGAGGGAAGAATTAGAAAAATAAACAACTTAGAGCAGGAGGTGCAAAACCTTACTTGAGTAACAATCTTCCTGAAAATTAGTTTAGACCAATAATGACTGGAATCTAATAGGATTAAATTTAGTAGGTGTGAAGGAGAAATCCTACATTTGGGCCCCCCAAAATCAATGGCACAAGTAAAAGATAAGGAAGTCATGGCCAAACAATAGTTATATAAAATACCCTGGAGGTTTGAGTGGACTGCAAGCTTGATGTGAATTAGCAAAGCAACATGGCCCACCAAAATGGCAGTTCAGTCCTCGGAGGGATGTCACAAAAGAGGTGTTTAGACTTGTTCAGACTGACCTTCAGTAGCAGACTAGGCATCTGCCTTCTTGCCAGTAGCAAGGGATCATCTCATCTAACATCCTCAACTTACAGATGAAGAAACTTAGGCCCAGAAAGAGAAAGTGCCTCAGTCGTACAAGTTAGTAAAGAGCAGAGCTGGATTTCAAATCCAATTTTCTTGCCTCCAAATCCAGTGTTCTTGACTCTGGAAATTGCAGAGAGGTAGAATTCAGCTTAATATAAGGATAAACCTCTTAGTGATTAGATCTGCCCAAATTAAAGTGGACTGCTTCAGGAAGCTGGGAATTTCCAGTCACATTAAGCAGAGGCTGGTTGACTACTCATCAGAAACACTGTAGAAAGGATTCATACTAGAGTACAGGGAGAAAAAAAAGGGCAAAGAAAAAGAAGTAGAAGGAGGGGGAGGTGGGAGAGAAGTAGAAGGAGAAAGAAGAGAAGAAAATAAGCAGAGTAAGATCTGTCAAAGCAATTCAAGCCTTCCCCTCAGAGTCATTCTTTGTTTTGATACCCAATTATTCTGTCACTCCCTTGCCCCAGATCTAACACTTGGAAATAAAGGTCAAGTTATTCAGACACTTTTTCTCCTTCAGATGATAGAAATCATGGAAGTATAGGGAGGGTGTGCTGCAGTCAGGAGCATCCCTGATGGGTCTGAAATAGATTTATCCCCTTTACCCACCATTTTGAGACACTTACCTGCCATGTCTGGGTGGGGGAGAGTTAAATCAGCCTGGATGTCAAATCCAAGTTTAGCTCCCTTAGTCTTGGTGAACGTGTTGCTTACCCTCTGAAAGTACAGCACATCTGCGTCTATAGTCACAGAATGTTAGAGCTGGCAGGAAACTTCAAAGTCAACAGTCCAATCTTCGACAAAGGAAGAAACTGAGGCCAAGAGAAGGGGGAGGTACTTGCCCAAGGTCACACAGTATGTCAAGGACAGAAGTCAGAACAACTGGGACTTCTGCCTAACCACTCAAGGCTATTTCCACTATGCTGCCACAGGGAGTCACGATCAATCTGCAGCTGCAGTTCATCCATGCCTTTGATTTTCTGTCTAAATGCCTGCACAGCGAGCTGCTGATACACTCGAGTGAAGCCTTCTGGCACTGGGCACCCCTGAGAAGTTCTTATGCTTTGCTCTCTGCAGTATGTTTTTCATATGAGGCCGATTACAACTCTCCTCCTCCCTGACCTTGTCTTAAGCCTCAGGAGAGAATAAATGATCCAGAGAAATGAACTCCAAACGTCCAATATCCTTCTAGAAGCTAATGATGGAAACATTGGTGGGAAGGAGAGGGAAGGAAGGAGAGGGAAGGAAGGCCAGTAACAAGTTTGAGCTGTCTTTCAGCACCACGGACAGCTCTATTAAATGAAGGGAAGGGCAGGCAGCTTCTTCCTGGTATTAGAGGGTAGAGGTGGACTGGACCAAGAAAACTTCCCAGGAGGTGAGATCATGGCATAATACTTCAGAGTTGTAAAGAACATCAGAGGTTTTCTAATCCAACCTGAACCTGAATAGAAATCATCTCTACAACATCTCTGACAAATAGTCATCCAGCCTCTGCTGAGTAACTGGAAACTCACAGTCCCCTGAAGCAGTCCATGCCAACTTTGGACAACTTTCTTTGTTAAGAATTTTACTCACATAGAGTTGAAATGTACCTTGCTATAATTTCAAGAGTCAGAAGCACTGGATTTGGAGTGAGGGGAACTGGATTTGAAACCCAATTCTTTTTTTTTTTTTACTAACTTGTATGATAATGACTGAGGCACTCCCCCTTTCTGAGCCTTAGGTTCTCCATCTATAGACTTAAGTGCTAGATGAGATCATCTTTTACTCCTTGTAGGATGGCAGGTAGTAAATCCTGGTTCATGAGAATAAATCTAATGTGCTTGTGTGTGTGTGTGTGTGTGTGTGTGTGTTTTCTGACTGACATTTTATTTATTTTTTTAGCACTGAGGTTTTTTTAAAATTTGAATTCCAAATTCTCTCCCTCTTACTCCTCCCCGACACATCAAGAAGGCAAGCAATATGATATGATTATACATGTGAAATCTTGCAAAACATATTTCCATATCTAATACTTCTTTTGTATGACATTCCTTCAAAGGTTGAATTAGTGTTTTTGTGTGCTATGTCACTTTGCCAACTTACACTGAACTCATAACCACTAAAACCTCCAGGCCATTTCAGATAAACTATTGTTTAGCCATGGATTCCCTATCTTCTACCTGTGCCATTGATTTTTTGAGACCAAGCACAGAATTTTACATTTATCCTTATGAAATTTCAAACTAATAGATTCATCCTATTAGTCTAGTCTATGAAAATCTTTTTGCATGCTGACTCTAGGCCTAGCCCCTAATGTCCTAGTTTGGTGGACTTTATCTGGGTATAGGAAGAATAGGGAGAATTGGAAAGATGGAGTGAGACGGACAGAAGAGAGCAGAGAAGGTGAATTACAAAATCTGGAGTTGGAATGTAAGAGACATGTTTTCAGAGATAACAAGAACAATTTGTGAGAGAAGACTTGATGGATGGCTTCACCAAGAATAAGTCATACTATAGTAGACTTATGTCCTTTTTTAACAGCTATGTTAGACTGGTAGACCAGCATGCTACATATCATCTACATAGATTTTAGTGAACTATTTGATAAAGCCATTTGAGAACAATATGGAAAGATGTGAGATAGGCTTTTAGGTTCTTTCAAAACTAGTTGAACAGCCAGACAAGAGAACAATTATTAATGGTTTGATGTTAGGTTGAGGAAAGGTCTTCAGTGAGGTGCCCCAGGGATCTGTTCAAGGCCCTGCACTGCTTCATATTTTCATCAATAACTTAGACAAAAGCATAAATGAGATGCATATTGAATTTTCAGATGAATTGAGAGGTATAGTTAACACATGGGATAATAGAGCTAGATAATAATAACTAGAGGTATAGTTAACACATGGGATAATAGAGCAAAGGTCCAAAGCGATCTCTCTGGAATGACAGACTCAAATCTAATCAGATGAAATTTTGGTAATTTGATGAATACAAAGTCTTAAACTTGAGTTTTTAAAAAATCAGCTTCCCAAGTGCAACATTTCTAGATATTGCTTTATCTAGAAAAGATTTGGTGGATTTAGTCAGCCATGAGCTCAGTTGGATTCATCAGTGTGATATGGAAACTATAAATGCTAGTACAATCTTGGGCAGAATTAAGAGAGACTCAAAACAAAAGAGATTATGTATATGCATGTATATGTGCATATGTGTGTATATATGGCTACTACTAGACTATATATATATATATATATATTGTCCAGTGGTTTGCTAAGTCGTATCAGTATGGTTTAGAATCTGTATGACCATACTCAAGAAGCTGATTTCATATTTCAATCTTGACTAAAGGGCTGTATGTATATAATATCTAGTCATAGCCATCCCTAGCATGGGAGAAGGGAAGAAAAAAGGGGAAAAAAGAAATTTATATAACTTTATTATATATTTAAATGGAATAGCAATAATATGTTATGGAAATGCTCGTTTTATCCCATAAATATAAAATGAATAAAAACTTTTTAAAAAAGAAGAGGAAATTGAGGGTCAGAGAAGTAGTGGCATGTCTAGTGTCTCACAGCAAGTCTATGGCAGAGTTTTGACCCATTTAGACCTCCAAACTTCTAGGGCAGGGCCATTTTTATTTTGCTCCCTTCTGCTCTCCATCCCTGTGTCCTAATATTCCCTGAAATATAGAAGATTCCATTTGTAAAAGGCACTGTGGTATAATGGTCAGCACCCTAGCCTGAAAAGCGGAAGACTGAGTTTGGAGTCATAGCTCTTTCACTTATTAACTGTGTTTCCTTGGGCAAGTTATTTTACCTTTGGGAGCCTCAGTTTCTCAGTTTGTAAAATGAGGGCAATAATCCTCACACTACCCATCTTCCACGTATGCTGTGAGGAAGGTGCTTTGTAAACTATGAAACATTGTAGAAATGGGAGTTCTCTCTGTCAAGCACAGAAATAGGAATTTTTGAGGGAGTACAACATCTCTGCCCTCTCTTTTCCTGGTCCTTGGTTTGCCAAGTCATGTCAGTATGATTTAGAATCTGTATAACCTATACATGAGAAGAAGATTTCTTGTTTCAGTCTTAACCAAAGGGCTAGAAATCTAAGGCCTCCTCATTCCTGAGGGTATTCTGGCAGCTCTAGACTCCATTAAAGTTACTCTGGCTTCTAGACACTGGCTGAACTACTGGAAGCCACAGAGATGCTTGGCATGATGGAGAACTCTGCCAAAAGCCTAAAACTCCAGGCTGCACTTGGGAGCATACACCCCCCTCCCCACAGGCCATGTGTTTGACATCTCTGCTTCACTCCTCTTCTCTGATCCAATTCTTGGTTGGTGGTATATTGCACCTTCCAATCTTAGGTAGTTGCCTGGGATACATAAAGCTAGTATGGACTAAAGGGAGAACTTGAACCCAGATCTTCCTTACTCCAAGGCTCACTCCACTTTCACTACAAGCTGCCTTTCAATGTACCTGCTGTCCAAAATAAAGAAAAGAAAAAAATGTGTTACAGCTAACATGACTATACAGTGCATCTCTATTGCCCTTTGGCAACTATAATAATAATTTCAGCACTAAAATTTGAAGGAAAAAATATACAGAACAAGACAAGTTCACAAGGGGCCCTGGAAACACAGAAGATGGAATAATAAAGATAGTATTTGCATCATCCTTTAGGGTTTGCAGAACATTTTATATCTGTTATCTCATTTGCTATTACTATCTCCATTTTACAGATGAGCAAACTGAGGCTAGGAGAAATTAAGCGACTTTCCCAGGCTCATATAGCTAGTAAGAATCCAATGTGGGATATGAACTCAGGTCTCCCTGACTCCAAGTTTAGTATTACTGTGATAAGCAGATGTCTCAATTGTTATTATCTTATGAAAATTTATGTACTCATTTTAAAAATCAAAGCAGAATGCTGTGTAATTATAATGAACAAGCTTGACCCCATAGGAGAGATATGAAAATGCACTTTCCTCCTTTCTTTGCAGAGGTGGGGGACCATGGGTGTGGAATATTGTATACATTATCAGACTTGATTGATGCATTGCTCAGTTTTACTAAACTGCTTTCTTTTCTTAATTCTTCATTAGAAAAGATGACTGGGTGGAAAAAATCAGAGGCACATATTGGGAAAAGAAGATTATATAAAAACAAAAGATAGTAATATTTTTTTAAAAAACAGTAAAAGAGTAATCATTTTCAAGCCAACTACATAACAGAATGTACAGTTTCAGTTATGATCGTTTAAAATCTGATGTTTGTGTATTTGAATCCTTGGGATTTACTTTGTTGCTTTTGTCTTGTTTTGTTTTACTGCAAGTTACCAAATTTCTGTAACATTTTCAAAAAGGAAATGTGACTATTATTAAGACAGTTCTTCCAACTGTTCATCTAATTTGCCTCCCTTGACTTTCCTCTGGTGTTACTATTTTTTCTCTCCAGGCTGATGGGAAGGATAGCGGGGCACAATTTCTCTACATCCTGACAACCTTCAGAGATTCAGCCATTAGACTGCTTTCTCTCAAGGTTATCTGAAAATTTTCCAGCAGAGGGCGCCCGATCTCCACTTTCTCTGACATTGTAGAGCCAGAAAAAGATGCTGAGGGAAGAAAGTTTTGCAGCCTGCGGATGAGACATCGTACCAAGAAGAGAGGCTGGACTCAGCTTTGGATGCTTAAAGCCTAAGGAATACAAAAGGGATTGACACCATACCCTTGCAGGGAAAAATTTTGGAGTCCCAAAATAGATTCTTAGAACAGCAGTATTCTAATCCAATAAACATTTAAGTGCCTACTATGTGCCAGGCACTATGCTAAGTGCTGAAGGTAGAATTAGTAAAAAGAAAGATGGTTCCTGCCCTCAAGGAGCTTGCAATTTAATTGGATGGGGGAAGTCAGTACCCAAAAGGAGACAGGAAGGCATGGGGGAAGGGAGGTGGACACCAAGGGGTACCCAGCATAGAGGCATCTTGTTCCATGCAGTTCCATGCACCGAGTAGAGCAGCAGATGCCAAGTGGAGCGAGCTGAGATTTGGGTTTCTGCCCTCTTATAAAGGAAGGCATTGGGAGGAGTTGAGGCCATCTAGCCTAACTACCTCAATTTACAGATGGGAAAACTGAGGACGAAAGAGATTAAATGACTCTCCCAAGGTCACACAGAATAGAGCTGGGATTCAAATCCAACTGCTCTAACTCTGAATCAAGACCTCTTTTCACTATATTATGTTGCTTCATGGGCCCTTAGAACACAGAATATCTGAGATGGAAAGAAACCCCAGAACTTAGACTGTCAAAGTTGGGAGAGACCTTAGAGATCGTCTAGTTCAGTCTCCTTCATTTTGCCTGGTAGGAAAATACAGCCCAGGTGCTAATCCAAGATGGACTTTGCTCTAGCATTCCAGGTTCCGAGCTCCTATAAGATTCTATAAAGCTGATTCCTTCAAATGCCAACATGTTTGATATTTCAAACACTTTACAAAGAAGACTACCAGGAGACTAAATATGCCAGTATTCCCCGTTGTTATGGTGCTTTTAAGGTTTACAAAACCTTCTAAAAGAAAACAAGAGCCCCATGAGATCATTGTGCACTTGTTTTACAAAGGAAGAAAATTAATTACTTAGCCAAGTAGTAAGTGTCAGAGCTGGGGCGTGAACCCTAGTCTTTTTCCCAGTGTGTGAAGCTATTTCCCTAGGTGGGATGCACACTGATCTCATTGCCTTTGGATAAAGGGTACCAAGTAGGATTTGAGCTTTTTTTAATACCTTCCTTATCAATATTAATGCCAGATAGGCTATCAGTCAGCCAATACACATTTGTTAAGTGCCTACTATATTCCAGGCACTAAGTTAAGGATTCAGCATACAAATACAAAAGAGAAAGACAGTCCCTGTCCTCAAGGAACTTATAGTCTAATGGAGAAAGACGATGAAGAAAAGGAAGTTAAAAGGCAGTATAGGGGAAGGGAAGGTGCCTGGAGTGAAAGCATGATGAAGTACAGGTTGGTGGGCTTTGTGGCCATAGTGATATAGTGATGACCTTGAGGGTTACCAAAAAAAAGTGTCTATATTTGCCTCTACGCTGAACAGTCCTAGATGGTTTGTTTCATTCTTTCATTTGTTTATTGAACAAACCTCTGATGTACTTAGGGTTCTGTGCTGGGCTCTATAGGGTATACAAAGAGGAATAGCTCTTGTCCTCATGGAACTTGCAATCTAATAGGATAAATGCCACATAGACAACTCATCTAAATATAGGGGAAAAACTCTCTAACAATTCAAATTATCCCACAGTGGAATAGATTGCTGTTAAAGATTGCACATCCCCTTGCCCTGGAGACTTTAATATGGCAAGATCATGATGCCCTTCTGTAACGTTAATGGGATAGGAAGATCTTCCCAGCCCATTAATAGGCCTCAGGTAAAGCCTATTAAGGGAAGCTTGCTTAGAGGAAGCTTGCTTGTAGGAAAGCTTTCATACCTTTTGGTATTAAATTAATTAGGTTAATTAAGTTAATTAAATCACAAGGGTTGTGATGCCTTCTGGCTCTGAGGAGTACATATATATATATATATATATATATATATATATATATATATATATACACACACACTCTGAGTTGGTATTTTGCTTTGGGGGCTCTATTGTGATTCACTGGTCAAGACTCTGAGTAGCCTATGGTCAGACACCTCCCCCCAACTGCTCAGATGTAAAGGCTCTCTCAATCCAGTGGTGTATGTGAAGTGTATCGCAATATTGCTTTGATTCGGGCAGTTGAGAGCCCTGCATGTCGGTCTTTGCTAATTTCTCTCTCTGCTTTGTAGTTTCTCCAATGTGTCAGGGGGGCGACCCTTTCACTGAACTAGCGAATGTAATTAGAAGTAGGATTGTTAACCCCTTTTTGAGCTTTTCCTAGAAAAGCAGATTAAAGAACCTGTGCTAGCAGGCCACCCTGGGCATGCTAGGTTGTTTGCTGCTACGCCTTCATATGCTAGTGACCCTCTTCTTTGACTTAACAATGTTCAGGAAGAATGGTTCCCAGAATGGAAGGCAATACTTCAAATGGGCTTTGAGCACAATAGGGCTATCACTTTCCTGGGCCTAGATACTATGCCTCTAAACTCTAATGCAGCCTAGGATTGTGTTAGCATTTTTTTTTTTGCTTAACCCAGTATCCCAGCACTTACACTTAATAAATATTTATTGACTGATTGGCAGGCAGCCATCTCAAATTGCTGACATATTATTCTTAGAGTCCAATAAAATTACCAGATAATTTTGAGAATAATTGCTATTGAGTCATGCCTTGTCTACCTTCAACTAGTAAAACTGATTCTTTTTTATCCCAAGAATAAAACTTTACAGTTATTCCTAGCGAGTTTTATCTTTATTAGATTCCTCTCAATGTTCTAACTTGTCAAGATACTTTCCAAGCCTAACCATCGTCCCACATGTTGGCCGTTCTTCCCAACTTGTTGCCCTCCACAAATTTGCCATGCATGCCACCTATTCCTTTACATTATTAAGTAAGTCATGGATTTAGGAAATGTTTAGCCTCAGACAGATAAGGATAGATACCTGGTACACTGTACTAATGAATTCCTTCTTAGCTGACATTGAACCATTCATGACTAGTCTTTGAATCCAGCCAATCAACTAGTCTTAAGTTCACCCAGCCTGTACTAATTTTTAGCTTAGATCTCTCTATCATGTTTCTAAAGGAAAAGGGACTAAAGTCAACTAACTAAAGTTGATAAATCAAACATTTTGCTAAAAAACTGAGGTAAATTCTATTTACAGCATTTTCACCATCTACCAGTCAGGTAATGTCATCAAAAAAGGAACTGAACCAAGTTTGGCTGACCTGGTCTTGAAGAAACTTCTTTGTCATCACTGCTTCTTTATTAATGAATCATTAATTCCTTTAAGACTATGTTCTAAAATCGTATCCTGAATGAATATCAAAGTCTCTGGCCTATGGTTGGCAGACTCCATTCTTGTCCCCTTTCTGAAAAGCAATACAGTGTGTGCCCTTTTCCAGTCCAGCGCATTTTTCCATACTTTGCCATCTTTCAAAAAATCACTAATAGTGATTTCTGCCGGTCAGATCTCCCCATTCTTTCAGTAGCCTAGATGTAATTCATTTGGGCTTGATGATGTTAACTGATCAAGCACAGATAGGTTTTCTTAATGATCTTGTGTGTCAATTCTCCATTATTCTTTTCTGTTCTGTCTTTTCCATTCCAAAAATCACTCACCTTGACAGGGAAAACAGAACCAAAATAAAAGAGAAACAGGTTTACCTTCTCTCTGCCATGCAGGTATCCTAAACCTTGTGGCTTCTGTTCTACCCAACAGAAAATCCTTTTTTTCTGTCTTGAGCTTTCCCTAGCAGCTCCAGTTCATTAGGAACTTCCTAGCTTATGACATTGTTCTCACAGGCCAACACCATGATTTTGCTTTTATTCTCCATTAACTGTCCTTATTTCTATCTTCTATATGTGTTATTCAAAAATAGACGTTGACTCTCCAGGTCTCTGTGCATCCACACTGGTCTCTTTAGACAATTACCCTTTTTTCTTTCTCATCATATCATTTCTCTTTGTGTCATCAGAATTCCATTCTTGAGAGCTTCTCACCCTAGGCTGACTTCCCCCATAGAATTTTTTTTTTTGCTTTTTGGCAGGGCAATTGGGGTTAACTGACTTGCCCAAGGTCACACAGCTAGTAAGTGTGTGTTAAGTGTCTGAGGCTGGATTTGAACTCAGGTCCACCTGACTCCAGGGCAGTGCTCTACTCACTACGCCACCTAGCTGTCCCCCCCATAGAATTTTTGGCTATGAGATCTTACTTGTACTTTCCCTGAAGCCTTTGAAATCTGCTCTCAGTGGATCAATCAAATGTTTATTAAACCCCTGCTATGTGTCAGGCATTGTGCTAAGCTCAGAGGATATAAAGGAAAAAAATAAAATAGTCCCTGCCTTCAGGGAGCTTACATTCAATTAGCAGGAACAACGAGCTCATATGTAGGGATGTACAAATATATACAAGGAGATGGAGTGGTGGTGATGGAATCCTACTTGAAGCTAGAGGAGTGAGCAAAGACTTCATGTAGAAGACAGTACTCAAGATAAGTCTTGATGGATACTAGAGATTCTAAGAGGTGGAAGCGAAGTGATGGAGGCATGAGGGATGACTAGTGCTAAGGCACAAAGATGGCAGCTAGTGTGCTGAAGAGTGCTTCTCATACTATTTCAATTCCATGAGCATTTATAAAATATCTCCTCGTGCTAGTCACTGACTGAGGAGACAAAGATAAAAGGGAAACAGTCCTTGCTCTCAAGGAACTTACATTCCATTAGGATAACAAGCCCATTTTTCTGTTCCGTCACTATTACAAATTCTAAGATAAAGTGGTCACATCCCCTAGCATTTGAAACCTAGAAACCAGTTCTTCTTAGCTAGTGTGAATCAGATCCAACATAGAATTTCCCATTTTTGACTTCTCCATTCTTAAAAGATGAAGTTATCATTAAGTCAAGTCAAAAATATTAGCTATTATATTTTTGGTGGAGTAGGGGAAGGGAGAGATGAAGAAAAGAAAGAGCAAAGGGGAGGGAGGGAAAGGAGAGGGAGAGAAGCCGAAAGGAAGGGAGAAGAAAAGGGAGAATGAAATAGAGACAGCCTAAGAGAGGGGAAGAAGGGAGGAGAGAGAAGGGGAGAAAAAAAAAAGAGAGAGAGAGAGAGAGAGAGAGAGAGAGAGAGAGAGAGAGAGAGGAGAGATAACTGAAGGTCCCCATTGCTATTCTAGCGTGCTTCCCTTCACGGCTTGTGATTTGTTTCCTGCACTCCTCATCCATTTCCTCTTGCTCTCCAGGTGGTCTGTAGTATACTCCAATAACATCACTTCTTGTTTTACTTCTGTCAGTCTTGTCAAATGCTTTCCATTATATTTCCTCTTCCTTGCCCCCATTCCTGGATTTCTTCACATGCACATAACTTCTTTTTTTTTAAATTTATTTTTGACATGTTTGGTTTTCAGCATTGATTTTCACAGGCGTTTGAATTACAAATTTTCTCCCCATTTCCTTCCCCCCCC
>CM053622.1:715842092-715882996 GCA_028646595.1 Phalanger gymnotis
TCTCTCTCTCTCTCTCTCTCTCTCTCTCTCTCTCTCTCTCTCTCTCTCTCTCTCTCTCTCTCTCTTTGCCCTCGCCCTTCTCCTTCCTGTCTAGCTCCTCCTTCTTACTCTTCTGTGCTGGATCACCGTCCACATCTGACTTCCTAAGTGTGAAGGTACTCCATGACTCTGCCTTCTTCTCTATAATCTTCCCTTGAAAACTTTGTCTGCTTCCATGCATTAATAATCATTTCTTTGCATATTATTCCCAGATCTATGACTGCAGCCTCAGTCTAGAGTTCTAGTACCATATCCCTAATCACTTATTGGACATGTTGAGTGGGATGTCCCACAGGCATCTCAAAGTCAACACGCACAAAACAAATCTCCTTATCTTTCCACCCCACACCATCTTCCTGGTCTCCTGGGCTCACAACCTCAGAATCATCCTCAACTCCTCCTTCTACCTCACCTGGAATAGAACCATACTCAATAAATACTTATTGATTGGTTTATGTTTTCAAGGCACTGGATTACAAAGACAAAAAAATGAAACTATCTCTGTCTTTGGGAGCTTACATTTTGCTGAAGGGATACAAGAGGCTCACAAATAAACAGGAAATATAAACCAAGTAATGAAACAGTAATTACAAGAAGGAGAAATGGTGATGGCATAAAAATTCTCCAGTAGAGACTGGCATTTGAGCTGGGCTGTCATGGAAACTAGGGATTCTACAAGGGAAACGTGGGGAGCGAGTGCATTCCAGACATGGGGAAACTCTTTTGCCCAAGCATGGAGGCAGGAGGTAGAATGTCAATCTAATCCAATCTAATAAGCATTTATTAAGTACCTACTATGTGCCACACACTGGTGCTAAGTGCTAGGGATACAACTAATTTTTGAAAAGATAGTCCCTGCCCTCAAGGAGCTTAAAATCTAATACGGAAAGATAACACACAAAGGGAAGCAGAAAAGCTACAGCAAAGGAGAAACCAGGGGCTACCCCATACAGGGGCATCTTGAAAATTGAAACCAGGCAGAACAAAAGACGTAGAGTGTAATGAGCCAAAAAGTCCATTTTCTGCCCTGCATAAAGGAAGACACTGGGAAGAGTTTGGTATTTCACCCCCCAGCCCTTCAGTCAGAGGGGACAGGAGGCTAAAGGAGGTAATATCAGTCAAGTCTTACTTAGTAGCATGTGATGAGATTAGAAATGATGAATCTAACTTGGGAGAAGCATCTCATTCCCTGGAGTTGAGACAAGGCAGAGCAGCCCAGTGGAGTGACATCCAGCAACAGCTAGTGGATGACTTTGACTGGAACAAATTTATATGAAGGAAGAAAAGTGAAATGATGCTGGAAAAGTAGGTAGCAGCTGGATTGTGGCATGCTGCAAGCATCAGCCTGAGGAGCTCACATTTTCTTTCAGAGACAATAGGGAGCCACAAAAGGTGTTTGAGTGAGTGTGTATGTGTGTGTTGGGGGTAGGGTGACATGGTCAGATTTCTCTTTTGATGTTCATCTAGAGTTTAGAAGATTCTATAATAATATGGAAGGATTGAGGGGAAATTCGGAATGTTCTATAAGGCTGTAGAATCTTTTCTGACCCAGTGGAAGCTCAGAGGAGAATTCCAAACATTCTTCCAGAATTCAAAAGATTCTACAGGATTGTAGAAGTGTAGGTGAAAATTCAGAAGCATATAAAAGAATGCAGAAGATTCCACAAGGATGTGGAAGGCTTGAATGGAATTCTAGATGCTCTTTTGAGATTCAGAAAATTCTCTAAGAATATGGAATGCTTGAGGCACAAGGTTTTCTGTGATGGGGAAGGTTCCATGAGGATGTAAACAGCTTTGAGCTAAGCGAGCTCATCTGCACTCCATATGGTATTTATTAAGTATGCATTTAACAGACCAGCTAGTAATCTTTAGTGCAACATGTGTAAAATGGGAACAAATTAACATTTTTATGAGATCTGTAACTTCAACATTTCCTGACGTCTGTGTATTTAAATTTGCAATCTTAATGTTGCAGTTTGGGAGGCAGGGTTTCTCCTTTTTTTGAATTTAATCATCCTGATGATTATGGCACCCGATTTATACCCCAGACACACACAGGCCAGGGCTTGGGCTGGTTTGGGAGGAGCTGATCAGAATGCAATGTGAGGGAGAAAGCCAATCCCAGCTTTTTAAGGCATAAAAAGATAAACAGAGAAAAACAAAAAAATTCCCCCGAGGGTCAAGTCTGCGCGGAGGTTGAAGAAGTTTCCAGCCAGGAATACAAAACATCACCAGGGCTTTAGGATTTCCATGGAGTCCTTTTTCAAAACCAGCATGCTGGTGATTTTCATTTGAAACTTTTGTTCTTTGGAGCCCACCAGCCTCCCCATAAAACAGCCAAGGGAGGGCTGTGCCAGGTGGCAAAAGAGTGCTGGATTTGGAGTCAACGTTCAAGTCTTGGCTCGGACCCTGATTCTTTGGGTGATTATAGGCAGATAGGTTTTGCTCTCAGAGCTTCAGCTTCTTCATCTATCAAGGGAGGGGACCCAGACAGCCTGGGCATTCTTTGGTTCCGAGGCAGGTCTCTGCCATGCTGAGTCTAGGACAGACAAACCTGGAATGGATGTGAAGATTTCAAAGCACTCGATGCCATGCTGCTATCTCTCCACTGTAATACACCTCTCTTTGAGTTTCCGACAGGTTAGTTCAGCGAATTAGAGGCTCCTGCAAAGGAGGACAAGGCCAGAGGTTTGATTCTCTGGTACAGTTACCAGTTCTCCTTCCTCTCTCACCAATCACATCCAGGCCAGTTCTCTCTGCTCGCCTTCAAAACTCTTCTTCTTTGTTTGTTCCTCTTCATTTCCACAGCTACTCCCCATATCTCTCATGGATGGTTGTAACAGCCTCCAATGGTCTCTCTGCCTCCAGCATCTCCCATCCCATCATCCATCCTGTATACTCAATAAAATAGCCAATAAACATATTGAAGGGGCCTCTATAAGCTAGGCATCATGTTAAGCTCTGGTGATACAGAGTTAAAAGATAGTCTCTATGCTCAAGGCACTCAGTCTAATGGAGGAGACAACTCATGAACAACTACAAACAAATAAGCTACATACAAGATAATTTGGAAGTAATAGAGGGAAGGCATTAGCATTAGGAAAGGCTTCTGGTAGAAGGTGGGATTTTAGCTGAGACTTGAAGGAAGCCAGGGAAGCCAGTAGGCAGAGATGAGGAGGGAGAGAATTCTGGGAAAGAAGATGGCTGGTGCAATGTCTTATATGAAGAAGAGCCAGGAGGCCAGTGTCACTGGATCAGAAACTATGTGTGGGGAGTATGGTATAAGAAGACTAGAAAGTGGGGAAGAGAGGGACAGGTCATAAAGGACTTTAAATGTCAAAGAAAGGGTTTTATATTTGCTCCTGGGGATGATAAGGAGCTGCCGGAATGTACTGAGCATGGGGGCCACATGGTCAAACCTGCACTTTAGAAAGATCACTTTGGCAGATGAGTGGAGGATGAACTGGAGTGACTTGTGGCAGGCAGACCAACCAGCAGGCTATTGCAATAGTCTAGGTCTCAGATAATAAGAATCGACACCAGAGTGGTGACAGTGTCAGAGGAAAGACTAATATAAGAGATATATGAGATATTATGAAGGTAAAATCATTGGCAGGCAGCTAGGTGGTGCAGTGGGTAGAGCGTCAGGCCTAAAGTCAGGAAGACTCATCTTCCTGAGTTCAAATTTGGCCTCAGACACTTACTAGTTGTGTTACCCCGGGTAAGTCACAATGTTTGCCTCAGTCTCCTCATCTGTAAAAATAAGCTGGAGGAGGAAATGGCAAACCACTTCAGTATCTTTGTCAAGAAAACTGTCCACAAAGGGGTCATGGAGAGTCAGACATGACTGAAAATGACTAAGCGACAATAATATCAGAAAATCATCAAGCATATATGAGCCATATTATGTAGGTAAAACCAACAGGTCCTGTCAGCATATTGGACTTAAGGAGTGAGAGAGTGCGGGGTCAAGGATGATGACCTCATTGCAAGCCTGGATGGCTGTGGGGGAGAAGGTGATGGCTTCAACAGTAATAGTAAAGTTACTATTTTACTTTGGGGGGGGCAGTGGGAGAAAGATTATGAATTGAGTTTTGGACATACTGACATTAACATACTGCAGTCATCTTCCAAAAGTCAGAACTAAATCTCTGAATCATAGATTCAGAACTCAAAGAGACCTTAGATGCTATCTAACTCAAACCCCCACCACACCACACTCCCTGCCCGTGTTAAAGCCAAGGAAATGGAAGCCTAGAGTGGTTAAGTGACTGTGAGAAATAACTTATTCAGGCTCAGGAGGGAGGAAGATAAAAGAAATAAAGTTTATGAACTTGACTGTAGTGGAGGGTGCCTCACAAAATAGACACACACCTATAGAAACAAAAGCAAGCCTAAATACCTATACCTGAAAACAAAGTCCCTCCCCTGTCTCCCCATTGGCTGGGTATAACATTGAGGTACGCCTACTACATAGTTCCCCCTGACATGTTTCCACCTTCTGCTACATCCATTGTATGACGATTAAAATGAAACGTTAGCCCTCCCAGAGGAGAAGTTAATATTCATAAGCTTATTACGAATGAACATTCTAAGCAAGCCTTAACCTTTACTCTACTTAGCCAACTTCCAACCTCAAAACAAGATAAAAACCAGGTGGATCCTAGCTTTGCCTGTTATCTTCCTCATTATGTTAACTCCTTCGTTATGTCTCCCATTCTGCTTATTGTTATTCTGAATTTGTGAAAACATTTCTCTGTTATATCTCTCAATTTCCCTCTTCTACTAGAAGATAATCTAGTACTAATCTATGTTGATAGTGTCTTCCACAGTCTATTTATTTTTCTACATTTGCTGCAAGTCAAAAGACTTTCTGGTAAGTGTGGATGCTCTAGGTTTCATAAGTCATATATTATGTAATTTCCGTGGAAACAAAAATTTTAATCATTCATCACAGTGACTTGCCCAAGACCATACACTATCAAGCAACTGAGTGAGGAACCTAATTTCCCTGACTCCAGATCTACCTTTTTCCCAGACACCACGCTTTGTGTCACTCCTCACTCTGATTCAATGGCATGTATTTCTTGAGCGCTCAGTTGTATCCTTCCATCTTCACAGAATCATACCATATCAGAGCTGGAAGGGGCCTTAGAGACCATGTGATCCTGGGTATAGAATACCTGAATCTTCACCTAATGACTGGATGTGAGAGCCAGTCATCACAACACCACAACTTTAGAGCTGGAAAGGATTTTAGGAAGAAGACACTGAGGTCCAAACTAGCAAATGGTGGAGCCATTATGTTTACAAAAATGAAAAATTATATCATCTCCGGCCTCCTGGAGGATGAAAGATTGATGCTCAATATGCAAAAATAACTATAGTACAAATGATTTTGATATTTCACAAGACCTCTTGTTTTCTCAGTGTGTGTACTCCCTTCACTGGTGCAGATTACAACTCTCTATGCCTTCTCATCCTGGGTTCTTCTTGTCAATGGCTTTCCATAAATCATAAGATCGCAGACTGATAGCTGAAAGGGAATCTAGAGATCATCTAGTTCGGCACTGGGCAGCTGGGTGGTGTGGGAAGCTAAGTAGCCCAGTGGATAGCGCACCAGGCTTGGAGTCAGGAGGACTCATCTTCCTGAGATCAAATCCAGTCTTAGATGCTTACTAGCCTGTGACCCTGGGCAAGTAACTCAACCCTGTGTGCCTCAGTTTTCTCATCTGTAAAATGAACTGGAGAAGGAAATGTCAAACCACTTACTGTAAAATGAGCTGGAAAAGGAAATGGCAAACCACTTCAGTATCCCTGCCAAGAAAACCCTAAATGGGGTCATGAAGAGTCCGACATTACTGAACAACATGTTCAGAACCCTTTCTAGTAGATGAAGAAACCGGGGCCCATGGAGGTGAAGTAATTTGTCCAAGGTCACACAAGGAACAAGTGTCAGAGATGGGATTTCAAACTACAACCTGCAAAGACCAAGGCCAACCTTCTCATATACAATTACGAACTGGATTGTACCACATAGAATTCCTCTGCCTGCTCAGAGGAATAGCCACAGAGACCAAGCAAACTGAACTGTGTATTTCCTAGAATTCTGGGGTTTAGAGAGGTCTATGTACTGTCTGGTGAATACTTGGGCCTAGAAAATACTTCATAAATGAAGCTGCCCAGCAGATGGTTTATATGTTTGTATATTTATTCAAGTTTGTTTATTCAAGCTAGACAGTGGTCCAGGGTGCTGAACCTGGAGTCAAATGGAAAATTTCAGGAAAATAATTAGGAAAACAAAAACACTGAAAACTTAACAATTGGCTTTCACAAACCTGTGTCAGCTGGCTCCGGCACACCCTTAGTTTGGACAGGTTGAGTTTGAGGCATTGATGAGAAACACAAGTGAAGACATTCTGTAGGCAGTTGGAGTTGCAGGCCTGGAGCTCGGAAGACAAGTCAGGGCTGGAAATAGATTAGGGAGCCATCTGCATAGAGGGAGTAGTTAAATTGGTGGAAGTGAGTGAGATCCCAAAGGAGGGAATACAGAGCGGAAAAAGATAATGAACTTTGATGGATCAAACTGAATTGAAGCAAAGAGCCTTGGGGAGCCACAGTGGTAACAAGAAGGAGAGGAGAGGAGAGGAGAGGAGAGGAAAGGAGAAGAGAGGAGAGAAGAGGAGAGGAGAGGAGAGGAGAGGAGAGGAGAGGAGAGGAGAGGAGAGGAGAGGAGAGGAGAGGAGAGGAGAGGAGAGGAGAGGAGAGGAGAGGAAGAGAATAGAGCCATTGAAATATTTTAAAATGTGCACATGAGACAACAGAAGGGTGTTCAGAAGGAAGCCCGTACATGCGGAACAATTTTGAAAGAAAGGTTGAATTTATTATATGCTTCCTTTAAACAGGCAAGCGACATGGGATTCACAATTTTCTGTACAATCCCCTTCTAGTGTTATACTTTGGATTTAAAAATGCTCCTGGGTGGTGAGGGAGAGTGTTTAAGTTCAGAACAAAAAAATGCAAGGGCTACCATGGGAGGAAGCAAAAAAGTAAGGAGAAAGAGAGGGAAGGAGACCCACCTTCTTCATGGAGCATGACTCCTCTTTAGCTAGTAGAGAAGAGAGTATCCTGAAGGAGGGAGTCATCACCAGGGACAAAATGCACAGAGAGATCAAAAGGGTTAAAGACTGAGAGAAGAACGTTGCATTTGGTGATTAGGGAAATCAATCAATCCCCAAGCATTTATTAAGTACTGCACCGTTCTGTAGGTTGGAGATACAAAACCAAAAATGAAAAAGGTCCCTGCCC
The DNA here is from genome assembly GCA_028646595.1 of Phalanger gymnotis. Classification (NCBI taxonomy): domain Eukaryota; kingdom Metazoa; phylum Chordata; class Mammalia; order Diprotodontia; family Phalangeridae; genus Phalanger; species Phalanger gymnotis. The sequence continues at coordinate 715,849,440 of CM053622.1, forward strand.
TAGAGGAGCTTACTTTCAATGGGGGAGATAATTGTTCTCGATCTCAGTGCAGTAAGGTTGGGAGGGCAGGACTGAGGTGTTGCTTAGAATTCAATCCACAAGGACTGGAAGAGAAATTAGGCTATGAGGGAGTGGTGGGACTGAGTGGAGATTTTTTCTAGTTAGCCTGAAATGGAGGAGAGAGATTAAATTGCAATCACATGACCTAGGAAGGTCAAAGGAAGACTTTTGTAGAATTGGAGAGGCCAGAGAACAGGTCTCACAATTCTCATAGAGACCCAAGAGGCAATGAAGAAATGCAGAGTGGATAGAAATGGGGATAGCATGTGACCCAAACCACAAACTCAAACTCAGGTGTACTGGCTTTGTAGCCAGTGCTCTTTTCTACTGGAATAATAATAACTAACATTTATATAGTGTTTTAAGGTTCACAAAATGCTTTGTATTTGTTTTCTCATTTGATTCCCCTTAAATTTTAGTACCTTCCCACTGTTGTTAATCTCCAATTTATTCTACATGTGGCTTGTTTATACATAATTGTTTGCATGTTGTCTCCCCATTAGACTGTGAGCTTCTTGGGAGCAGGGACCATGTTTCACCTTTGTTGGTATCCCTAGTGCTTAGCTTGGTGCCTGACTCTTAGGAGGTACTTAGTTAAATGTTTATTGAGCAACTGACATCCTCACCACAATCAACTGATGAGTACCTGAAGCAGGGTTTGAACTCAGTTCTTCCAGATTCCAACTCTGAATCTACTTTGCCATTTAGCTGCCTCAATAATACATCCATTCTGTAAGAGTGGCCTTAATGAGTCCATATGAATCTCTAACAGCTAAGACTGGAAGTACGTGCAGCCCCTTCAGCCTCTCCCTCTGATTGGCTGGTTTCTCTCAGAACCACCATTTTAGGGAGGACACTTTGGTCAATCTTATCTTCATCCTTCTCCAGGCTACACTCCTGACTCTCAGACTTTCTCTACCATGGCCTTCCACCAGGCTGTGCCATCTTCCCCTCCCCTTTTCCACTTCCTCTCATGTGTTGTATCCCTCAAAGATCTTAGCCTAAAAGGTCCAGGGTCTTCCATAGAATCTTGGGCCATCTCCAGTTGTCCTGATGAGTATCTGGCCATTGAACTGAGATGGCTCTGGAGGAGAAAATGAGGCTGGTGACTTTGCACAGCCCTTCTTTACTCAAATCAAAGTCAGCTGCAAGTCGTTTCACCATCTCCCTGACGTCATGGTCCTCTTTGAAAACAAAGGACAAACATAATCCTCTCAAGAAAATATAAGCTCCTTAAGAGCAGGAATTGTGTTTATTTCTGCCTATATTTATATTTCCAGTAATTGACACACTGCCTGGAACATCATAAGTGTTTAATAAAAGTTGGTTGACTTGACCCAGCCCTGTAGAAACTATGTTAGGAGAGGGCCAAGCCTGAAAACCAATGACTAAAACTCAGGTGCAAAGTCAGAGAGAGACCAAAGTGCTGGTGAGTTCTGACCCAGGTATCCTTATATAGGAACAGAGAATCTAAGAATTATAGTGCTGCAGAAATAGCATTGGATTTGGAGTCAGGAGAGTTCATATCCTACCTCTCAGGTGATCTTATGGTCAGGGTAAATTCTGGAATCCAGAATAAGGAGGAACCTGTAGGTAGGGGACCATCTGTGACCATTATAAAGACATAGGGAAAGGGACCACACTCTACATAGGGCAACAGTGGGATGTAATGGCCAAAAAAGCTAACAGCATCTTAGGCTTCCTTAAGAAGGCTATGGCATTCAGGAATAAGGGAGAGACTGTCCTGCCATCCTCCACCCTGGTCAGACAACACCTGGAACATTGTGTTCAGTCCTAGATACCCCATTTCACCAAGGGCCGCAATAAGATGGAGAGCATCCAGAGGGGAGTCCCCAGGAGAATGAAGGTCCTTGAGCTCCTGCCTTGTAAGAATCAGTTGAAGGAACTAGGAATGTTTTGCCTGGAGAAAAGAAGTCCTAGAGGAACTTGAGAGCTGTCTTCAAGTGTATGAAGAACTGTTGTGGAAAAAAGGGTTAGATTTGTTCTGGTTGGCCCTAGAGTAAGGAAGTAGGAGCAGTGAATGAAGATTAGAGAGAGCCAGATTTCAGCTCAACATTAGGACAAACTTCCTCCCAGCAAGAACTATGCAAAAATGGAATGCTCTGCCTTGGGGGATCGGGGGTCCTTCCCGGGAGTCTTCAAGCACAGGCTGAGTGGTCACGTCTCAGCTATACTGTAGAAGGGATTGGAGGGAGGGGGGTGAGTAGTTAGATCAGCTGTTTCATTCCAGTTCCGAAATTCTGTAATTCAGTGAGCAAATGTCTAAGCTGCCACACCATTTGGTGATACCTGCATTTTGAGACTCAGATGGGGACTTGAATAGGCAAAGACTTCAAGAACAAATCGATGAATGTCTAATGGTATAATTTCAGGCATAGTAGTTGAGAGGAAGCTATGGCAGAATAATAACTGACATTCAGAAGGCACTTCAAGGTTTGCTAAATGCTTTCCTTCTATGCATGATCTTAATTGAGACCCCAGCTGTGTGGTAGATAGCATAGGTATTATCATCCCCAGTTTGCAGTGAATGAAATGGAAGCTTGGAACTGTTGAGACTAGTCCACAGCCACCTGGCTTGTAAAGATCAGCAGCAAGGTTTGACTCTAAGTCTTCTCAACCCCACATGCAGCACTTTTCAGCATTCCACACTGTCTCCCAGAAAGAATAATTGAAAGAATTCTGTACTTCGAGTCAGGCTTGGGTCCATATTTTAACTCTGACATAAAGTAACTATGAGATCAGGGATGAATCACTTAACTTTCCTAAGCCTCAGTTTTCTCATCTCTAAAATTGGGAAAACATTACTTGAGTCGATTTGTGGCATTCACTTTCTAAACCACAAAGAGCCATAAAAAACATGAGTTATTCCTAAGTGCATCCCAATGATTCATGAGTCCAATCGTCTGAGATCCCATGCCAGGAAATGCTAATGATTGGTTAGTGGGAAGAGCATTGGATTTGGAATCAGAGGACACTTGGGCTTAATTCTGTGCCTCAATTTCTTCATCTGTAAATCAAAGAGATAGTACTTGATGTCCCCTAAGATCTCTTTCCTCTTTAAGGTCCAGGATTTTGGATAATCAGAGTTCTACAAAACTGAAAGAGGATGTTTAATGGAGGTCTTTAAGCAGAAGCTAGTTGACTATTTGTTGGGGATGAAAAAGGGAAGACAAGGAAAGATTGAGGGAGTGACTGGTTGGGAGGGGTTTTGCCTAGCCCAAAGTCAAGGAGGGGTAAATAAATACCTTGGGAAACTTAACTCTGGTACATTTTTTCTCCCATTGCTAGATGCTACCATTTTCTATTTACTATTCTGGTAGCATTACCAGATGCTACTAAATTCCCTACTAAAGTTTTTGTTTTAATTTTTTTAAATAGGTAACACATACAGTACTTTAAGATTTGCAAAGTGGACTTTTATGTCAACCCCATAAGGTAGGTACTGCAGCTATTCTCATTCTTATTTTACAGATTAGGAGAGTCTCATAGAGAAGTGACTCACCCATGTTGACAAAACTAGTAAGTGTCAGAGGTGGGATTGAACCTAGGGTCAGCCTGACCCCAATTCCAGCACTCTACCCACTCACATCAACCATCTCTCACTTGGACTACAGAAAAAAAGGTTTTCTTTCTACTCCTAGGTAGGAAGAGCTGGGGGAATCTGGAGACCCTAAGAAGATGCTTGCTGGGATGGTTTGGAGTACCCTATCTTGAGAATCCCATAGATTGTACTGTCTTTCCCTCCACCATTTATCATAGCATATGCTCCGGGCTATCCCAGCTCTCACTCTCATTGGCAAGTCAGGCGCCCAGAATATGACTACCACATACCTTCGGGGTTCTAAGGTTAGCTCTGAGGGGTAGGGGATTGCCTTTTGAATAGCATAGCTCAAGAATCCCCCGGTGTGATTTCCACTATGATTATTAGTCAGCCAGACTCCATCAAGTTTTATAAGAGAATTTACTACTCTGGTATAGTTGGTACAAAATATCCTCCCCAAAAGTCTTACTCTCCCCCTAGCACATAGACAAAAGAGTCCAATCCAGCCTAGGAGAAAGCTGGCTTGTGCTCTCATAGAACTCATATTTTAATTGAGGAGACAGCATTTACATATATACTTATAGGTATAACCCTAGGAGTTACTATGTTAGGCTCATGGTCTGATGATACAGATCTCAAAGCTGCCAAGTTCTTAGTAATTCTGCCTTTGGAAATTATATGACTGGCTCATAATTATGCCCCAAGTTAGAAAGAGCCCTGAACTAGGAAAGGTCATTTTATCCTATGTAGCTCCCAGAGCTGCCCCATGCCCTCATGCCTCTAAAAAGGGAACACAAGGAAATGCAAAGGATAAGTTAACCACAAGTATTTGAGACAAATAAGATTAGAAGAGTCAGATTCATAAAAGGACATGATTAGAAACAGGTGCCAGCCACACCCAGCTGAAGTCATGTAGGGCAAAGGGGTAAGGACTGCCAGTTCTTCCGTAGCTGTTTTTTAATATCAATATTTAATTTAATTTTTTATTTAAAGTTCTGAATTCCAAATTCTATCCTCCTCTCCCTCTCCTTGAGATGGCAAGCAATCAGATATAGATTATACACATACAATAATGTAAAACATTTCCATATTAGACATTTTGTACAAGAAGATTAGAATAAAAGAAAAAAAAGAAAGTGAAAAATAGTATGTTCCAGTTTGTATTCAATCAATATCAGTTCTTTACCTAGCAGCAGATAGCATGCTTCATCATTAGTCCTTTGGGATTATCTTAAATCACTGTACTGCTGAGAATAGCTAAGTCATTCATAGTTCTTTATCAGACAATATTGCTGTTACCTTATACAATGTTTTCCTCATTCTGGTCACTTCACTATGCATCAGTTCATGTAAGTCTTTCCAGGTTTTTCTGAAATCATTCTTCTTGTCATTTCTTATAGCACAATAATATTTCCTTACAGTCATATACCACAGCTTGTTTAGCCATTCCCCAATTGATGGGCATTCCTTTGATTTTCAATTCTTAGCCACCACAAAAAGAGCTGCTATAAACGTTTTTGTACAAATAAGTCCTTTTCTCTTTTTTATGATCTCTTTGGGATACAGACCTAGTATTGCTGGATCAAAGGGTATACACAGTTTTATAGCCCACTGGGCACAGTTCCAAATTGCTCTCCAGAGTAGTTGGATCAATCCACAACTCCACAAACAGTACATTAGTGCCCCAGTTTCCCACATCCCCTCCAAAATCCAATGTTTTCCTTTTTGTCACATTGGACAACTCTAATAGGTGGGAGGTGGTACATCAGAGTTGTTTTAATTTGCATTTCTCTGATCCATAGTGAGTTAAAGTATTTTTATATGACTACAGATAGCTTTGATTTCTTTGTCTGAAAACTGCCTGTTCATATCCTTTGACCCTTTATCAATTGACCTGTATTTTTTATAAATCTGACTCAGTTCTCTATATATTTGAGAAACGAGACCCATAGATGTTTTTTTCATCAGGATTCCAGCCACCTGAGTGACTTCCCACAATTTTTAAAAATCATTGTCTTATGATTTGTTCCTTTAGCTTTCACCTCTTGCAGTCTTCCTTTCAGGGATAGGTTTGAAGAAGGGAATTGCAAATGTTGCTAGCATTGGTTGAAATAGAGAGGCTGCTGTTCCTTGTTTCTGAAAAACCCTGCTTACCTCCCCTACTATGTATCCCATCTCAAGAGAACCTTAAAACTCTATCCTCTTGGTACTAATCTCAAGTTAGCTTCCTCTCTTGCCCTAACAAGGAAAAAATAGAACTTTCAGCATCTTTGCTAACGTAGTCTCCCTTTCAAGGCAGACAGTTGAAGTATTGCCAGAAATACCCTTCCATAGGTAGATATTCCATAGGTATATAGAAAATATATAAAGGAGATCTAAGGAGGGGAAGGCATTAGTAGCCAAAAGTCCAGGAAAAGCCTTTAAACACATATTATGTGCCAAATTCTGTGCTCAGGTCTAGAAATACAATGATGGGGGAAAAAAGAGTCCCTGCTTTCATGGAGCTTACACTCCAAATTGATAGAGATTTATAAGCTAAGATGTCTTGAGTTGAACTGATGTGACCTTACCTGTCCTCTACTAAAGGCCTGCTCTGGTGTCTCACCGTGGGAGAGGTGTACCTGGGTTCTTGAAGATTCTGCTGGTGGAGACCAAGTTCTATCAAATCTTATTGAACTCAGAAGGCTTCAAGGCTGTGTGTCTGGGGTTGGACAACCAATCTAGCTAAGTTCTGAAAAGTTCATTATGAAAGTGTTGGTTTGGGTATCCAATGAGGTGGAGGTTTTAGTGGACCACAGTAACTGGAAAAAATTCAACTCAGGTGCAGAGACATTGGGACCTATGTCCATGGAGGCAAAAAACTGATGAAATTAAACTTTGAAGTGTTATATGATGAGAGAGGAGTGGCCAAGATAATCTTTCTACCTCTAAAATGCTCTAATATTCCATGCTCTCTTATTGGTTTCTGGGGACAAAAGCAGCACCTAATTATAGACATATCCAGTAGCCAGCTGTTGTGTCTAGGAAGACAAGAGAAGAGAGAGAGAGAGAGAGAGAGAGAGAGAGAGAGAGAGAGAGAGAGAGAGAGAGAGAGAGAGAGAGAGAGAGAGAGGGAGGGAGGGAGGGAGAGAGAGAGAGAGAGAGAGAGAGAGAGAGAGAGAGAGAGAGAGAGAGAGAGAGAGAGAGAGAAAGAGGGAGCAGGTACTGCCTGCAGCTGATTTCCAAGTGATAGATTTTGGTTGTGGCTGGAATAAGACCTAGGGTCTTACCAGAAGTCTCATTAGCTGCTCCCTGGAGCCTATCCCACCTTATGTAGACAATGGCACAGGACTGGGCTTTCCTTGGATCAAGAGGGAAAAGGAGACCTTTCTCTATAGCCTGTGGGAATATGACATGAGACAGCATTGCTTCAGGGGCCCAGGAATCCAACTGTGACTCTTAGCCTAGAAATCCGGATGAGGCCAGGCAAAGGAAGGAAAGAAAAGACAGAGGGAGGGGACATGCAATGAGAAGAAATTGAGATTATATGAAGCCAGAGAGAAACCTTTGAGAAGGGAGCTATAAAAAAGAGGGTAGGGAAGAACAGAGGGAAAAAAGAGGCATGCCCACAGAGGCAAATAAGGCAACAGAGAAAACAGAGAGATGGGTGGAGATGGAGGGAGAAGAAAGAGATAGAAAATGAAGTCAAAGACCAAGTTAACAGAGAAAATTAATAGGGCGATTGTGACAAAAGAGAGAAAGAATAATAATATCAACTAAGGAAGGAAGGAAGGAAGGAAGGAAGGAAGGAAGGAAGGAAGGAAGGAAGGAAGGAAGGAAAGAAGGAAGGAAGGAAGGAAGGAAAGAAGGAAGGAAGGAAGGAAAGAAAGAAAGAGAAAGAGAGAAAGAAAGAAGGAAGAAGGAAGGAAGAAGAAAGAGAAAGAAGAAAGGAGGGAGGGTGGAAAAGAGGAGAAGGAAGAAAAGAAGAGGGGGGAAGGAAGGAAGGAAGGAAGGAAGGAAGGAAGGAAGGAAGGAAGAAGGAAAGGAAAGTAGGAACGAAGGAAGAGAGGAGAAGGAAGGAAAGGAGAGAAAAGGAAGAAAAAGGAAGAAAATAATGAAGAAACAAAGAAACAAAAAAAGGAAGATTAGTTTAGCTCCCTCTTTTACAGAGGCAAAAATAAATACCTAGACACAGAGAGAAAGTGCAGCAAACAGGAAGCAAAGGAGGTATGAAGATAAAAACAAAAATTGAGGGAAACAGAGAGCAAGAAAGGAACAAAGAGAAGAAAAAAAAGAACTGATCCACAGAAAGAGAAAGACAAAGACAGAAGATAGGAGAACAGAGAGATAGAGCAGCCAGGAGTCAGAGAACATGGCTCAGCGTCCTGCTGACACAGGTTATTGGGGTCAGTTCTGACAATGATTTTCTGGTATCAAGGGCAGGTTCATGCTGCTAAGAGCCTTTCCTCTCCAGTAGCACAGCAGGGTCCATGGAATCTTTGCATGGACTCAAATCATAACTTTAAACACACACGCACACACACACACACACACACACACACACACACAGAGAGAGAGAGAGAGAGAGAGAGAGAGAGAGAGAGAGAGAGAGACTGTGTGTATGATTTAGTGTGAATTTTATGAGTGTGTTGTGTGTATGAGAACAAATGTGAGAATATATGTCTGTGTATGAATGTGTTAGGGCAAGTGAACAATGTATGTGTGATTCACACATAAGTATATGTGTGAATATGTATTATGAGTGTGTGTGTGTGTGTGTGTGTGTGTGTGTGTTAGGCTTCAGGCTGGGAGTCAGGAAGCCTGGGTTCTACAATTAGCTCTGCCATTGACTTGCTGTGTGAACTTGAGCACGTCACACCTTCCTAAAGCTGTCTCCTCCTCTATAAAATGAAGGGCAGTTGGCCTTGATAATCTTTAACCTGTTTCTCAGCTCTAACATTATCTGATCCAGACCTATCACTTCTCATCTTGTCAGCTGTAGTATCCTTCTGATTGGTCTTCCCGCTTCCAGGCCGTCCTGTCCTCAGCTGTCCTCCATGAAGCTACCAAATTGACATTTTGAAATTTCCTAAAAAAGTGATATTGGTCTGACTGTGTCACTTCCCTGCTCAAGAAGCTCCAATGGCTCCCTATTTAATATTTAAAGGCCTTTATTATCTAGTTTGTGCCTACCTTTCTAGGTTTAATGCACATTGTTCTCTTCCACATTTTCTGTGTTCCAGCAAAATTGACCTACTATTGTTTTCCATAGATGGCATTCCCTCTTCCATCTCCAGGCCTTTGCATAGGTAGTCAGTCTCCTAGGCCTGCAAAGCCCTCCCTCCTCACCTCCTCCACTTAGAATCCCCAACGTGTTTCAACAGTCAATTCAAGTGTTACCTCCTACAAGAAGTCTATACTAATCCCCCAATTACTTGTATGCTGCCCAACCCCCCAAAATTACTTAGCATCCACTTTGTATATTTAGTTTTAACTTTTCTGTAAATATATCATTCCTCCAACAGAACGTAAGCTCCCTTAGGGCATGGAGTGGTGTTTTGTTTTGTTTTACCTTACATCCCTAGAACCAAACAGCTCCCACAAATGCATCCTTAATAAATTCTTGTTGAAGGAATACTCCAAAGCCCCATTCAGCTCTAAAATTCTGTGCTCTATTTACAAATTAAATTCCAATAAATTCATTCATTTCTATAGTGCTATTAATTACACACACACACACACACACACACACACACACATACACACACACACACACATACACACAACCACCCTGTGAGGTAAATAAATATCGTTAGGCCCATGTTACAGATGTTATACAAGTAGAGGCTATGTGTGATACCCGAGACACTGTAGTAATACCAGCAGCCCCACTCTCTCTTGTGCTGCCTTTGTTAAACCTTCTAAATTAATGTTAACTGTATTAATTATCTGAAGGAGTAGACATCTAAATGGTCCACTAGGTGGCACCATACTCAAGCCACCAACCGTGGTCCAAGAGGTCCCGTGAGAATTGCTCTGGTACCTTTATAGAATAAAAAATGAAAACCAAAGAAATGATTCAGCATTTCCACAGGCTATCAGAGAACATTCAATCTGAAAATTCTCAGTCTCCTCTCCTCTCCCACCATTGCACAGTTTCTCACTTTGGTGCTGGCCAGGTTCTGAATTTAAGTTAGGAGATGAAAATGAAGTATCACTCCAAAATATTAAATTTAAAATTGGCACCTACCCTGTATCTGAGATTTTTTTTCTCATGGGTAAAAGGACCTATTCTCTCCATTCTCCCATCCAAGAACTCGGTCATTGAATTTATTGGGGCTACATAGATTAATAGTCATAGAAGAAAATGAAAGAGACATAGGCCAAGAACTCTGAATGGAGCATCCACCCAACCATCTCCTCAAACTCCTCCCTCACCTACAAGTTGTGGAAATGGAATTAAGGAGTCAGTCAATCAATACCATTTATTAAACTCCTACTATGTGCCAGGTACTATACTAAAGTGCTGGTGATACAAAGAAAGATTAAAGACAGTCTCTGCCATCAAGGAGCCTACAGTCTAATGGAGGAGATAACATGCAAACAACTACATACAAATAGGGTATATGCAGAATAAATTGGAGATAATCACCAAAGGAAAGGTGCTAGAATTAAGGGGCATCAGAAAAGACTTTCTGTAAAAGGTGAGATTTTGGCTGGGACTTGAATAAAGCCAATGAATCCAGGAAGGAAAGGATAAGGGAAGAGGTATGTGTGTGTGTGTGTGTGTGTGTGTGTGTGTGTGTGTGTGTGTGTGTAGATCCAGCTCAGTAAGAAAATGAGGAAGAAAAGGGGAGAAAGAGGATAAATAAACACCAGCTGAAGAAGTTTTCACAAACTGCACTACCTGGCTATCTGTCTAGCCTCATTTCCACATACCCAGTCCTAATCATCTCATTCTCTGGTCCAGATTCTCTATCGGGAAAGCTGAAAAGGGCATTTCTGCATGGGGGCAGTGGGTGGAACTTGGACTAGATCCCTCTGAATTTCCTTCCTATCCCCATATTCTGTGATTCTAAACCCTCCATGGCAACCCAATCCATAGGACTTCCCCCTCTGTGAATTTTTAGCCCTTAATACCTACACCATGCATTTGGCTAAGTGTACCTTCTCCCAATTAGTAAAATATATCTTATCCCAATTAGACTATTTTTATTTTGGGAAAGGACCATAAGTGTTATTCTTTCTCAATTGGCATATTCCAAGTGTTCTTTAGAAACAGTGAAGTACAATAAAAAGATATCTAGATTTATAGTCAGGGGAGATCTGGAGTGTGGCATCTACTCTATTACTAGCTGTGGGAGCCAGTAGCCTTCAGAACTTTGGTTTTCTCACTTAAGTCTCAGAGTTGGAAGTGGCTTCAGAAATCATCTAATTTAACCAAATCCTAAACATGAATCTCATGGGCAAACACTTCACTTTGGCTGAAATTTCCAGCAAGGGAGCATCCACTCTCCCTCCCCTCAGGTATTAGGATGTTTTTGCTTATATTGCAATCTGCTTCTCTGCATCTTCCACTCATTGCCCCTCATTCCATTCTCAGAGACTAAACAGAATAAGTCTAATCTCTTTTCCATAAAACAAGGTTTTTCTAGTCATCCATATCATCAATGTCATTTATTCCACTTCACCCTAGTTAAGTCATCAAAGTTAATATACAGCAAACAACTTAGACCCACCCTGCATCTCTCCATTGCACTATGTGTAGTTTTCTAATTTTGATTCTTCCAAGCTCATAGTGTTCTATGATTCACAGCTATGTAGCATTCCCATGAGAATGATGATGTTAACATTTGAATTTTTGTGGTACTGAGGAGTTTGAAATCACTGAAAGCACTACCCAGTTTCCTGAATAAGACCAAGCCCAACCTTCTCCCTATTCTGCAGTTCTGGGTACAGCTCATCAGCCATTTACACAACCTATTCAGGATATGTTATTCAGGATATATTAATAATTTAATAATAAATAACAAATTCAAGGGAGGGGCTACCCATCCATTGAAACCATAGTTCATAATCTATACAATCAAAGTTCTTCATTCACTTCATTTTTTTGTTACAACATGAATAGCTTGATTCAATTAGACAAACATTTATTAAGCACCTTGTATTCACAAGTCCCTGTATGCAGCACTGAGGAGACAAAGGGGTATGGGAAAGGCAAGAGAATAAGCATCTATATATGGCACATACTGTGTGCCAGGAACCACGCTAAATGTTTTTTACAAATATTATTTCATTTGATCCTCACAATAACTCTATGAGGTAAGAGCTATTTTTGCCCCCATTTTAGGGGTGAGGAAATGGAGGTAAACAGAGGTTAAGTGACAACCTCTGAGATCACATAGCTAGTAAAACCTTAGGCTGGATTTGAACTCATTTCTTCCTGACTCTAGGCAGAGCCTTCTATCTATTGTGCCAGTGGCTAACTGCTTTTGGCAAAGCAAAGACCAAAGTGCAACAATATTTACCCTCGAAGAGCTTACATTCTCCTAGATGAGATGCAAAAGGTAATACAGATAAATATTCTGCAAAGTAGGGAGTCATAAGGACACATTTCTTTCTTGCAATAGTCACTGAAAGCACAGTGCTCTGCTCAGGGCTTGATGGAATTAATGCAATGCTATTGGGGTAAGCAATAGAAAAAATATGGAGAACAATATAAGTAGATGGCAAACAAAGGCAGGGACTTGCCTGAGCATTCCCAAATACCTCCCTCCCTCAACGACATTAAAATAACACCACCAAATGAATTTTGGAGCAGCAAAACCGACAAAAGGATGATGTAAAAAAATTTCCAGCTAGGTGACACAGTGAATAGAATGCAGGGCCTGGAGTCAGGAAAACTCATCTTTCTGAGTTCAAATATGACCTCAGACACTTACTAGCTGTGTGACCTTGGCCAAGTCACTTAACCTTGTTTGCCTTAGTTTCCTCATCTGTAAAACGAGCTACAGAAGGAAATGGCAAACCACTCCACTATCACGTGTGAGGTGTTGCTCTCAACCTAATGTCTGCCAGACTGCTTTCCAGTTTTTTTAATTAGATTTTTTATTTTCAGGTTACAATACTTAGTTCTACATGTTCTTGAGTTTCAAATTTTCTTCCCTTCCCTCCCCTCTCCCCTCCCCCCAAGATGGCATGCAGTTCAATATAGATTCTACATAAACCTTCATATTAAACTTATTTACACAATAGCCAAGTTGCAAAGAATTATGACCAATAGAATGAATCATGAGAGAGAAGAAACAAAACCAAAAAAGAAGAGAAAAAAAGAGAGAGTAAATAGTTTGCCTCAGTCTGCATTCAGACTCCACAGTTCTTTCTCTGGATGTAGCTAGCTCTCTCCATCATGAGTCCTTTGTAGCTATCTTTGAGCCTTGTATGGCTGAGGAGAGCCAAGTATTTCAAAGTTAGTCATCACATAATCAATATGTCTGTGGTTGTGCATAATGTTCTCCTGGTTCTGCTTCTCTCACTCAGTATCATATCACGTAGGTCTTTCCAGGTTATTATGAAGTCCATATCTTCCCCATTTCTTATAGCACAATAGTATTCCATTACATTCATGTACCACAACTTGTTCAGCCATTCCCCAATTGATGGGCATCCCCTTGATTTCCAATTCTTTGCCATCACAAAAAGAACAGCTATAAATATTTTTGTACATACAGGTCCCTCTCCCACTTGTGTGATCTCTTTGCGATATAGCCCTAGGAGTGATATTGCTAGGTCAAAGGATATGCACATTTTTATAGCTCTCTAACTGCTCTCCAAAATGGCGGGATCTGTTCACAACTCCACCAACAATGTATTTATGTTCCAATTTTCCCACACCCTCTCCAGCATTTATTCCTGTTTTGTCATGCTAGCCAATCTGACAGGAGAGATGTGATACCTAAGTTGTTTTGATTTTCATTTCTCTAATCAATACTGACTTAGAGCATTTTTTCAAAAGCCTATAGATATCTTTAATTCCTTCCTCTAAAAACTACCTATTCATATCCTCTGACCATTTCTCAATTGGGGAATGGCTTTTATTCCCACAAATTTGGCTCGGTTCCCTGTATATTTTGGATATGAGACCTTTATCGGAGACATTAGTTGTAAAGATTTTCTCCCAATTTTCTGCTTCCCTCCTAATCTTTGTTGAATTGGCTTTGTTTATACAAAAACTTTTCAGTTTAACATAATCAAAATTATCCATTTTGCATTTTGTAATGTTCTCTATCTCTCGTTGTGTCATGAATTCTTCCCTTTCCCATAGATCTGATAGGTAAACTATTCCCTGCTCTCCTAAATTCCTTATAGTATCAGCCTTTATTCCTAAATCATAAACCCATTTTGACTTTATTTCGTTGTATGGTGTAAGATATTGGTCTATGCCCAGTGTCTGCCCTACCATTTTCCATTTTTCCCAGCAGTTTTTGTGAAATAGTGAATTCTTAGCCCAGAAGCTGGCCTCTTTGGGTTTATCAAAGAGTAGATTGCTATAGTTGTTGACTTCTGCATCTTATGTACCTAACCTATTGCACTGATCTACCTCTCTGTTTCCTAGCCAGTACCAGGTAGTTTTGATAACTGCTGCTTTATAGTGCAGTTTGATATCTGGTGTGGCTAGGCCACCTTTCCTACCATTTCTTTTCATTAATTCCCTCTATATTCTGGACTTTTTGTTCTTCCAGATGAATTTTGTTATTATTTTATCCAGTTCTGTAAAAAAAATTTTGGTAGTTCGATTGGTATGGCACTGAATAAGTAAATTAATTGAGGTAAAATTGTCATTTTTATTATATTAGCTCATCCTAACCATGAGCAACTAGTGTTATTCCACTTATTTAGATCTGACTTTATTTGTGTGAGAAGTGTTTCATAATTGTGTTCATATAGACCCTGGGTTTGTCTTGGCAGGTAGAAAATATTTTATATTTTATAGTGTCTACAGTAAATTTAAATGGAATTTCCCTTTCTATCTCTTGCTGTTGGTCTTTGTTAGTAATATATAGGAATGCCTAGGATTTATGTGGGTTTATTTTATATCCTGCAACTTTGCTGAAGTTGTTTATTACTTCAAGTAGTTTTTTTACTTGAATCTCTAGGATTCTCTAAGTAAATCATCATATCATCTGCAAAAAGTGATAATTTAGTTCCTTCTTTGCCTATTCTAATTCCTTCAATTTCTTTTTCTTCTTTTAATGCTAAAGCTAACATTTCTAGTACCAAATTGAATAATAGGGATGAAAATGGGCATCCTTGTTTCACGCTGGATCTTATTGGGAATGCATCTAAGTTTATCCCCATTACATATAATGCTTGCTGGTGGTTTTAGGTAGGTGCTATTTATAATTCTAAGGAAGACTCCATTTATTCCTATTCTTTCTAGTGTTTTTAATAGGAATATGTGTTGTATTTTGTCAAAAGCTTTTTATGCATCTATTGAAATAATCATATGGTTTCTGCTAGTTTTGTTGTTGATATGATCAATTATGCTGATAGTCTTGCTAATATTGAACCAACCTTGCATTCCTAGAATAAATCCTACCTGGTCATAGTGTGTTACTCTCCTGATAAGTTGCTGCAATCTTTTTGCTAATATTTTATTTAAAATTTTTGCATCAATATTCATTAGGGTATTGGTCTATAATTATCTTTCTCTCTTTTGACTCTTCCTGGCTTAGGTATTAGTACCATATTTGTGTCATAAAAAATTTGGTGGGACTCCTTCACCTATTTTCCCAAGTAGTCTATAAAGTATGGGAATTAGGTGTTCTTTAAATGTTTGATAGAATTCACATGTAAAACCATCTGGCCCTGGAGATTTTTTCCTAGGGAGTTCATTGATGGCTTGCTAATTTCTTTTTCCGAGATGGGGTTATTTGGGTAATTTACTTCCTCTTCTGTTAACTTGGGCAATTTGTATTTTTGTAAATATTCATCTATTTCCCTCAGGTTATCAAATTTATGGACATACAATTGGGCAAAATAATTCCTAATTATTGTTTTAATTTCCTCTTCATTTGGAGGTGAATTCACCTTTTTCATTTTTGATACTGGTAATTTGGTTTTCTTCTTTTTTTAATCAAATTGACCAAGGGTTTATCAGTTTCATTGGTTTTTTCATAAAACCAGCTCTTAGTTTTATTTGCTAGTTCAATAGTTTTCTTGATTTCAATTTTATTAATCTCTCCTTTGATTTCCAGTATTTCTAATTTGGTATCTAATGGGGGATTTTCAATTTGTCCTTTTTCTAGCTTTTTCAGTTGCATGCCCATTTCATTGATCTTCTTTTTCTCTGTTTTATTCGTGTAAGCATTTAGAGATATAAAACTTCCCCTAAGAACTGCTTTAGCTGCATCCTATAAGTTTTGGTATGTTGTCTCATTACTGTCATTCTCTTGAATGAAGTTATTAATTGTTTCTATGATTTGTTCTTTGACCCACTCATTCTTTAGGATTAGATTATTTAGTTTCCAATTAATTTTTAGTTTCTCTTTCCATGGTCCTTTATTACAAATAATTTTTATTGTGTCATGATCTGAGAAGGATGAATTGACTATTTCTGCCTTTCTGCACTGGATTGTGAGGTTTTTATGCCCTAGTACATGGTCAATTTTTGAGTATGTGCCACATACCACTGAGAAAAATGTATATTCCTTTTAATCTCCATTCAGTTTTCTCCAGAGGTCTATCATATCTGCCTTTTCTAAAATTCTGTTCACCTCCTTAACTTCTTTCTTGTTTATTTTGAGGTTAAATTTATCAAGTTCAGAGAGGGGGAGGTTGAGGTCCCACACTAGTATGGTTTTGCTGTCTAGTTCTTCCTGTAACTTCCTTAGCTTCTCCTCTAAGAATTCACATGCTATACCACCTGGTGAATACATGTTAAATAATGATATTGCTTTATTGTCTGTGATGTCTTTAGCAGGATATAGTGTCCTTCCTTATCTCTTCTAATTAGATCTATCTTTGCTTTTGCTTTGTCTGAGATTAAGATTGCTACTGCTCCTTTTTTCTACTTTAGCTGAAGCACAATATATTCTATTCTATCATTTTACTTTTACCCTGTATGTATCCCCCTGTTTCAAATGTGTTTCCTGTAAACAACATATTGTAGTATTATGGTTTTTAATCCATTCTGCTATCCACCTCCTTTTTATGGGAGAGTTCATCCTATTAACATTCACAGTTATGATTACAAGCTGTGTCTTTTTCTCCATCCTGTTTTCCTCCCCATGTTTATGCTTTTATTTCTCCCTCCTCCCTTCCACTCCTCAAAAGAGTTTTGTTTTTGACGACTGCATTCCTCAATTTAGCGTTCCTCTTGATTTCCTTCCCTTATCTTACCCCTTTCCCTTTGCTACTTCTTCCCTCTCTTCTGACCACTCCCTCCTTTCTTTCCCCTTTTGCCTCCTACTGCCTGTGGGACAAGTTTGATTTCTATACTTATCAGAATATATTATTCTCTTCTTGAACCAAATCTAATGAGAGTAAAGCTCATATACTACTCTTCTCCCTCCCTTCTTTCCCTATACAATAATATGTTTTTGTGCTTCTTCATGTGATGTAATTTACCCTTTTCTACTACCTCCTTACCTCTTCTCCCAGAACGCTCTCTTTACAACTCTTAATTATGTTTTTATCATTATATCAGTTATTTTATACTGACACCCACAGTCTATGTGTATCCCTTTCAATTGTCATAATAACTGTACTATTCTCAAGATTCACACACACACACACACACACATAAGACATATATAAAAAATATAATCCTATATAAGGATGTGAACAATTTGCCTTTATTGATTAACAAGGTTTGTGGGCAAAGGTGGGGGTCTCCCTGTTTACCTTTTTTATGTCTTTCTTGAGTTTTGTATTTAAAGATTAAATTTTCCATTGAGTTCTGGCCTTTTCATCAGGAAGGTCTGGAATCCCCTTATTTCATTGAATATTCATCTCCTTGCCTGAAAAATTATGCTCAATTTTGCTGGGTAGTTGCTCCTTGCTTGTGGTCCAAGATCCTTTGCCTTTTGGGATATCATATTCCAATTTCTCCTGTCATTTAAGGTAGAAGCTGAAAGATCCTGCATGATTCTGACTGTAACTCCATGATATTTGAATTGTTTCTTTCCATCCATTTCCCTAAGGTTTTCAAATTTATGGACATACAATTGGGCAAAATAATTCCTAATTATTTTTTTTTAATTTCCTCTTCATTGGAGATGAATCTACCCTTTTCATTTTTGAAACTGGTAACAGCAATATTATACAATGATCAACTTTGAATAACTTGGCTATTCTCAGTAATATGGCAATTCTGAAGGATTTATGATTAAAAATACCATCCACATCCAGAAAAAGAATTGGTGGAGTCTGAATTCAGATTGAAGCATACTTTTTAAAAACTTTCTTTATTTCTCCTTGTTGTTGTTGTTATTGTTTTGGTCTGTGTTTTCTTTCACAGCATGACTAATATGGAAATGTGTTTTGCATGACTACACAGGTATAACTTATATCAAATTGCTTGCCTTTTCGATGAGGGGGAAGTTTGCAAGGATGGAGAGAATTTACAACTCAAAATTAAAAGAAAAATGAATGTAAAAATTGTTTTTACATGTAATTGGAAAATAAGAGAAAAAAATTTTAAAGAAAAAATATAGAACTTCGTGTCAAAAGACCTGAATTCAGATCCTAGTGCTGCTACTGACTATCTGTATGACCTTGGGCAAGTTAGAATCTATATGATCCTTATTATTTTGCTTTGTGAAATGAAGGGGTTGGACTAGATGACCTGTTTTTTTTTTTTTTTGGTTTTTTGGCAGGGTAATTGGGATTAAGTGACTTGCCCAAGGTCACACAGCTAGTAAGTGTGTCAAGTGTCTGAGGCCAGATTTGAACTCAGGTCCTCCTAACTTCAGGACCAGTGCTCTACTCACTGTGCCACTTAGCTGCCCCCATGGGCCGGATGACTTCTAAGGTGCTCTCTAATTCTAGACCCATGATCCTATTATTCTATGAAACTTACTGATTTCAAGTTCATTGCTCTTTCCATTACAATGCATTGCCTCTCCATTGAGATTTTTAGCTCATTGTCATGGATGGAAGAAGCAAACAACTTAACCCTAGTTTATTCAGCTCAATAAATATTTAGAATGTAGACTCTAGAAGGAAAATTATGCTGATTTCTATTTCTCTTGTGCTTTTTGCACAGAAAGCCTGAGATTAGTTCATAGAATCATGGATTTAGATCTGCAGGTCTTAGAGGTCACTAAATCTGAGCTCTTCATTTTACAGATGAGGAAACTGAGGCACAGAGTTGAAGTAATGGGCCTGGGGTCACCTAGTAAATGCCTGAGGCACACCTTCCTGACTCCAAATCTAGCACTCTAGCATTACCTATCTAGTAAATATCAGAGGCAAGATGGTGCTGCAACAATTTGGCTGGCAGCTGCTGTGGGTTGAAAGACCAACACAAGCCCAATGATAAGAATGCTGCCAGCACAGGTTCTTTGATCTGCTTTACTAAGGAAAGCAACGTTAAGGGGTTAATAATCTTATTTCCATCCAACATACAAACATCATTCACTTAGTTCTGGGGGGAAAGCCAGTCCTCTGTACTTCAGAGCAAATACAAACAAATTACAAACATACATTATAAACAGACCAAATACAATTCTTAGTTACCAAGAAACCATCAACATCCAAGAGCCAGGAGGCTCTTAGATGGCTCACCAGAGTCCCACCTCCAGGAGTGGGAGCCTCAAGCAAATAGCTCTGTTCTCTCTTTTTATACACTCTTTAGCAATCATCAAATGTCATCTGAGAGACCAGAACTCAGGCTCCTACTATTGGCTCTGCTCTTAGCAACTCCCCTTAGGACCCTGAGGGCTCCATGTGCACATAGGTTTAGCACCTAGTAGATAGAGTTTTGGGCATGGGGGCTTTGCACCTAGTAAGGCTCAATCAAAGACAATTTATCATCCTAAAACAGTAAAAAAGTCCCAACTTAATTGATATTACAGATGGAACCCTGGTGTCTGACTCCAAATCTAGCATTCTTTACACTGTATGAAAATGCCCAACATAAGGTATTGATCACAATATCAAACATAGTTGTTATACATGTAAGAGGGTTTCCTCCCATACATCAGAAAGCCCAAAATATAAGTATAGAGTGTGGTGAAACATTAAATTTATTATAGAGATGTCCCTTTCCTTTTATGAGTTGTGAACACCTTGTTTAAGCCAAGAAGGGAACAACAGACAACTCCAAAAGGCTCGTGATGGAAAATGCCATCCACATCCAGAGAAACAATTACAGAGTCTGAATGCAGATCGAAGCACACTATTTGCTCTCTCTCTTTTCAGTTTTGTTTTGTTTCTTCTCTCTCATGGTTGATTCCATTGGTTACAATTCTTCTTTGCAACATGACTAGTGTGAAAATAAGTGTAATGTGAGTATATATGTAGAGCCTATAGCAGATTGCATGTCGTCTTGGGGAGGGGGGAGGGAAGGGGGGAAATTTGGAACTCAAGAGCTTGTGGAACTGAATGTTGTAAACTAAAAGTAAATGAATAAATTTTTAAAAAGGGAAGGAAACAACAGGATTGGCTAAACGGACAAATTAACCAAGCCTCTGGGAGATTTAAATAACTAATCCCTAGACAAATTTCAGTGATTAGAGAAAGTGGGAAAGATTACAAGGCGGGGAGTGCCTTGGGAAAGGAGAGGTTGGGAGAAGAGAAGGGAATCTCCTTCCTCCTTATCAACCATGTAGCTTTGAAGAGGAGCTATTCAGCCAGTAGGAGACGCAGTAGGATATATCCTGTAGGAAGCAGAAACACTCCCTTTAAACATTCACAGGCAGTCATTCAAGAAAGGAAGCATCTTTGAGGAACAGGATCCCTGGCAGCGAAGAAAACTAGCTATGGCTAGAAATAGGTCCTGGGGGCCCAGCCGAAAAACCCACCTAGCAGAGATGTAGTAACCAGCGAGAGGCAAATACAGAGTAGCAACAGAGCAACACAAACCCCTTAGTATGGATGCAAAACCCAGTATGGAGCTTTATGAGAACTCTACAGAGACAAAGGACGCTGCGCCCCTACTGTGGTCTGTTGCCTGAGCCCCATATGTTCCCTACACATATGCCTCAATACCATTATACTCCACACTTGGATCTGCTCTTGCTCTGATGTATGTGTTTGTGGGAGAGTGCACCCCAGGTTTCAGGCGGGAGAGAAGAGATATTTTATATTATTGGCTGTTACTGTTATTAATATGCCATTGACTGTTATTGTTGTTACTATACCATCTTAGTAAATGCTTACTAGCTCTTTGATAAGAACTATTTGTCTCTACCAGCAGCCTGTTAACAGGAAACACAACAGTGAGGACTCGTGAGCTATACTGCTAGAACTGCAGTCTTAGAGAATTACCCCTAGTATCTAGGATAGCAACAAACCCTTTGGAAATCCAACCTATAAATGTGACTGTGAATTGAGGGAGGCACCTTGGAGGGTGCTACATGTATTAAGAGGATTAATCAGGGAAGTCCTCTGATCATCTTAGTAAGCTTAAAGAGAGATGAGCTTTGGTTTTGAACTTTGTATCTCTCAATGAAAGAAATGGGCACATCTTTTGGGGACTAGGGCATTTCATAGGTCTCATCTGTTGAGGACGAATTGGTTGGCTCAGGTTGTTATGGACTGAAGCCATTCATTTGTACTGGTTCTGTTTTGGGTTTTTTTAAAAGAATACATTGGGATGGGGGTCAATTGCAGAGTTAGCCCATTTTCTTTTTCAGAGAGATAGATCCTCAGAGAGCTGGGAGCAAAGACCAGAGAGCAACAGAGCCACAGACAGATCTGGATCCTAGGTGCTAAAAGTCCGTGGATGTTCTGTGCACTCCTATCAGACACCATGTAGAATGAAACTGGTGAATCTCTTGAGTTTGGGATTTGTAAGCTGTAGTGGACTATGCAATTGAAGGGGCAAACTGACTCAAATTGGTAAAAGATAAGATCAAAGCACCTGAGCCGACACAGAGTGGTATTGCGCCTAGTGAGTATCCTTTGTATCCTGGACAAATTGGAGAGATCCAGTCTTTGAAACAAAAAAAGTCTATGGATAGTGTAGAGCCTCTTCTCCAGGGGCAACTGTTGACTTCACTGCAGCAATTACATTGTAGTTACTGGTGCTCCAAATCACTGGATTGTAGAGGAGAAGAGTATCTGGACTCTGAAATCCTAGATCCTAGGGACAGTATTGTAAATTTTCAGCCCAAGAGGTAGAAGCCATGGAATAGGGAACCATGTGGCCAATTAGTGGGATTTTTCTGAATCCCAGCTTCTTACATAAACAAGAGGAGATTTTTGGGGGGAGTTCCTTAATAGAGAGTTCCTTAACCCTGTCTCCTGGATAAGAGAATGGATGGGAGGTAGTAAGGCAGAATATAGATTGTTCAGGCCAATGTCCCATTCTTGAAGAATTTGGGGATCTAGTCTTTTTTATTTTATCCTTTTTTTCTTTTCTCTAATTTTTTGTTGCATTTTGAGTTCTGAGCTTTCTCTCTCCCTCCCAACCCTGCACTAGAGAAGACCAACATCTGACATAGATATACATGTGAGATAATACAATACGTGCTTCTATATATCAGTTCTTTCTGTGGAAGTGAATAGCATCTTCCTTCATAGGCCCTTTGTACTTGATTTGAATATTCATATAACTCAGAATAGCTTAGTCATTCACAATTACTCTTCAAACAATGTTGCTGGTATTATGTACAATGTCCTTTTGGTCCCGCTCATTTTACTCTTCATTATTTCATGCAACGTTTTCCATGTTGTTCTGAAAATCAATATGCTTATCATTTCTTACAGCACAGTAGTTTTCCATCACAATCATATACACCACTATTTGTTTAGCCATTTCCCAATTTGATGGGCACTCCTCAATTTCCAGTTCCACTTCAAAGAGAACTGCTCCAAATATTTTAGAACATATAATTTCTTTTCCTTTTTCTCTGATCACCTTGGGAAACAAGTGATATTTCTGGGTGAAAGGATATACACAGTTTTATAACTCTTTGGGCATAATTCCAGATTGCTCTTCAAAATGATTGGATCAGTCCACAGTTCTACCAAGAGTGTATTAGTGTCCCAATTTTGCCATTTCCTTCTCCAGTGACCACTAGACTGCAAAAGATCAGTTTACATCCCAATCCTAAGGAAGGGCAATGTAAAGGAATGTTCAAATTACCTTACAAGTATGCTCATTTCACATACCAGAAAGGTTATGTTTAAGATTCTGCAAACTAGCCTTCATATGTAAACTGAGAATTACTAGAAGAGCAGGCTGGTTTTTGAAGAGGCAGAGGAACTACAGACCAAATTGCCAATATTCACTGGATTATGGAGAAGCAAAGGAGTTCCAGAAAAACATCTACTTCTGCTTCATTGACTACACTTTAGTCTATATTTTAGCCTTTGACTATGTGGATCACAACAAAATGTGGCAAATCGTCAAAGAAATGGGAGTACCAGAATATCTTACTCATCTCCTTAGGAACCTGTGTGCTGATCAAGAAGCAAGTTAGAACCAGAAATGGAACTGTTTGGTTTAAGATTGGAAAAACAGTACAACAAGGCTGTATATTGTCTGTCACCTTATTTATTTCACTTATATGCAGAGTATATTGTGTGAAATGCCAGACTGTGTGAATCAAAAGCTGGAATTAAGGTGGCTGGGAGAAATATCAACAATCTCATATATGCAGATGATACTACTCTGATGGCAGAAAGTGAAGAAGAATTAAGAAACCTCTTAAAGAAGGTAAAAGAGGAGAGTGGCAAAGCTGGCTTAAAGCTTAACAAAAAAAAACCCAAGGACTTGGCAACTGGTCCCATCACTTCCTAGCAAATAGAGGGAGAAGAAATGAAAACAGTCTCAGATTTTATATTCTTGGCCTCAAAGATCACAGCAGATGACAACTGCATCCATGAAATTAAAAGACACTTGCTCCTTGGAAGGAAAGCTATGATGAATCTGGACAGCATACTGAAAAGCAGAGACATCATCCTGCTGACAGGGTCCATGTGGTATGATTTTCCCAATAGAAATGTGTAGGTGTGAGAGTTGGCCTGTAAGGAAAGCTGAGTAAAAAAAAAAAAAAAGGAAAGCTGAGTGACACAGAATCCACGTTTTGAATTGTGATGCTGGAGAAGACTTTTGAGAGTCCCTTGGACAGCAAGGAGATCAAATCAGTCCATACTTAAAGAAATTAATTCAGGCTATTCATTGGAAGGTCAGATACTGAAAGTGAAGCTTAACTACTTTGGCCACATAATGAGAAGATAGAACTCATTGGAAAAGACCCTGATGTTAGGAAAGATTTTGGGAAATATTGAAGGCAAAAGGAAAAGGGAATGTCAGAGGATGAAATGGATAGACAGTATCATGGAAACAATGAACATGAACTTGGACAGATTTTGAGAGATAATAGAAGATAGAAGAGTGTTGTGCTATGGTCCATGGGGTCACGAAGAGTAAGACATGGCAACAACAACATTCTCAATTTTCCCACAATTCTCCCTTGTCATTTTCTCCTTACGTCATTTTAACCCATCTGATTGGGGTGTGATGGCATCTCAAAGTTGTTTTAACTTGCATCTGCCTAATTAAAAATAACTTAGAGCATTTTTCATATAACTGTATATAGCTTTGATTTCTTATTCTAAAAACTGCCTGTTCATATCCTTTGACCATTTATCAATTGGAGAGTGACTTATATTCTTAGAAATTTGACAAAGTTCTCTATATACTTAAGAAATAAGCCCTTTGTCTGAGAAAATGTCTATAAATTTTTTTCCCTGAATTTTCTGCTTTCCTTCTAATCTTGGCTTTTATTTCTACAAAGCCTTTTTAACTAAATGTAACCGAAATAAACCATTTTTACATCCCACAATGCTCTCTATCTCTTGTTTATTCATAAATTCTTCTTCTATCCACAAACTTAATAGGTAGTATGTTCCATGTTCTTTTAATTTATTTATGATATATCCTTTTACGTCTAGGTCATTTATCCACTTCGGTAAATAGTATAAGACATTGTTTTATACCTAGTTTCTGCCAGACTGCTTTCCCCACAATTTTTACCAAATAGTAAATTCTTATCCCCAAAGTTTAAATCTTTACATTTATCAAACACAAGGTTACTGTAATCATTTACTACTGTGTATTGTATATTAACCCTATTCCACTAATCCGCCATTCTCCAGCACTAGATAATTTTGATAATTACTATTTTATAATACGGAATAAGGTCTGGTACTGCTAGATCTCCTTCCTCTACATTTTTTCATTAATTCTTAAATTATTCTTGACCTTTTGTTCTTCCAAATAAATTTTATTATTTTTTCCGAGCTCAATGCAATAGTTTTGGCTAATTTAATTGGTATGGTATTTAATTGGTATGGTACTGAATAAGTAGATTAAGTAGAACTGTCATTTTTATTATATTGATTCTGCCCACCTATGAACAATTGTTCATGAAATTAATATTTCTCCAATTATTTAAATCTAACTTTCTTTGCATAAAAAGTGTTTTATGATTGTGTTCATAGAGTTCCTGGTTTTGTCTGGGCAGGCATATTCCCAGCTATTTTTTAATAGTCTATGGTTATTTTAAATTCATTATCTCTTACTATCTCTTCTTGCAAGCCTTTGTTGATGATATATAGAAATATTGATGATTTATGTGGGTTTATTTTATGTCCTGCTACTTTGCCAAAATTATTGTTTCAATTAACTTTTTAGTTGGATCTCTAGGATTTTCCAAGTATACCATCATATCATCTGCAAAAAGAGATAGTTTTATTACCTCATTGCCCATTCCGATTCCTTCAATTTCTTTTTCTTCTCCTATTGCTATTGCTAGCATTTCTAGTACAACGTGGAATTGTACTGTTGATAATGGGCATCCTTGTTTCACTTCTGATCTTATTGAAAAGGTTTCTTGCTTATCCATATTACAATACTTGCTGATGGTTTAAGGTAGATGCTTCTTATCATTTTAAGGAAAAATCCATTTCTACCTATGCTTTCAAGTGTTTTTTAATAGGACTGTGTTGTATTTTGTCAAAAAAAAATTCTGCATCTGTTGATGTAATCATAAGATTTTTGCTGCTTTTGTTATTGATATAATCAATTATGTTAATAGTTTTCCTCATATTGAGCCAGCCCTGCATTCCTGGTATAAATCCCACTTGGTCACAATGTATAATCTTTGTGATATATTGTTTTAGCCTCCTAGCTAGAGTTTTATGTAGAATTTTTGCATCAATGTTCATCAGTGAAGCTGTTCTGTAATTTTTCTTCTCTGATTTTGTTCTTTCTGATTTAGGTGTCGGTACCATATTTGTTTCATAAAAGGAGTTTGGTAGGACTCTTTTTTGCCAATCATTCCAAATAACTTATTTAATATTAGAATTAGTTGATCTTTAAATGTTTCATAGAATTCTCTTGTAAATCCATCTGGTCCTGATGCTTTTTTTCTTAGAAAGCTCATTTATGGCCTGTTTGATTTCTTTTTCTAAAATAGGCTTATTTAGATACTCTATTTCCTCTTCTGCTAATCTGGACAGTTTACATTTTTGTAAGCATTCTTACATTTCACTTAAATTGTTAAACTTATTGGTGCATAATTGAACAAAATAACTCCTAATAATTGCTTTAATGTATCTTCATTGGTGGTATAATTACCCTTTTCAGTTTTATACTAGTGATTTGGTTTTCCTCTCTCTTTTTAATCTATTAATCAATGGTTTATTTTTATTGTTTTTCCCCATAAAACCAACTCCTAGTTTTACTAATTAATTCAGTATTTTTCTTACCTTCAATTTTATTAATCTAACTCTTAATTTTTAAGATTTCCAATTTGTTGTTTAATTGGGGATTTTTAATTTGTTCTTTTTCTAGTTTTTTTTTAAATTGTCTACCCAACCGATCTGCTCTTTATTTTATTGATGTAAGCATTTACACATAAATGTTCCTCTGATTACTTCTTTTGCTGCATCCCATAAGTTTTGGCATCATTCTCTTCGATAAAATTATTTATTGTTTCTATGATTTGTTCTTTAACCCCCTCATTCTTTAAGATTAAGTTATTTAGTCTCCAAATAATTTTTACTCTGTGTTTCTGTGGTCTTTTATTAAATGTATTTTCTACTGCATTATCATCTGAAAAGGCTACATTTAATATTTATGCTTCTCTGCATTTAACTATAAAGTTTTTATGCCCTAATATATGGTCAATTTTTAAAGGTACCATATACCACTGAAGAAAAGGTATATTCCTTTCTATTCCCATTCAATTTTCTCCAGATGTCCATCATATCTAATTTATGTGAGATTCTATTAATCTCCTTGACTTATTTCTTATTTATTTCTTGGTTAGCTTTATCTAGTTCTGAGAGGGGAAGGTTGCAGTCCCCCACTATTATAGCTTTGCTATCTATTTCCACCTGTAAGTCATTTACCTTTTCCTTTAAAATATTTGGATTCCATAGCATTTGATGTGCAGATACACACACACATACACACATATATTTAATATAGATATAACTTCACTATCTATAGTATCTTTTAACATAATGTAGTTTCCCTGTTTATCTCTTTTAATTAAATGTTTTATTTTAGCTTTGTGCAAGATCATAATTGCTACCCCTACTTTTTCTACATCAGCTGAAGCCTAACAAATTCTACTTCAGCCTTTTATTTTACTCTCTCTCCATATATATACATATATATATATACATATACATATATATCACATTTTTAAATGTGTTTCTTGTAAACAACATATTGTCAGCTTCTGCTTTCTGATCCATTCTGCTATATGTTCCCATTTTACTGGTGAGTTTGACCCTTCACATTCAAGTTACAATTACTAGTTGTATATTTTCCTCCACCCTATTTTCCTCATTGTTTTTCCTTTTTTTCTCTCCCTCTCTCTATTTTTATCCTGTCCCTCCTCAGAAATCTAATTTTCTTCAGATCACTGCCTCCTTAATCCACATGGCCTTCTAAGAGTCTCTCCCTTATCCTATCTTCTTGTTCTATTTCTCTGTAAATTAAGACTTTTATACCCCACTAGACGTATACATTATTCCTTCTTTAACCCAATTCCAATGAGAATAAGATACTCATACTACCTGCCCTTCACCTCCTTCTCTGCTCCACTGTAATGGTTCTTCAATTTATGCCTCTTTTGTTTGAGTCTATTTGCTCTATTTTACCTCTCTTGACTCAATTTTTTTAGGATCTTCCCATTATAATAAACTCAGTCCCAAGCCTTATATCTATGGGGTATATGGGATATTCAGGGAAGAATAGCACCTGTGGTGTAAGGGCTCGCCCAGCCCTTTTCAGGGGCTGTTCATCCACCTTTGGTATCCACCTCTCACCCAAGTTTTACCTGTGGTTCCAAGAAACTATAGTATGCACAGTGGCCACAACCCAGTAAAACTATCTCGACAGATGGGCTAAACCAGGTAGAAGGTAACCAACAGGCCTCCAATCCTGTGAGTTGGGGGATATTTACCCCAAGCATGTGAAGACTTTCTCCATCAGAGTGGCCAGTTGAGAACAATTTGTTCTAAATGAGCCATGAAGGTGGCTGAAGCAGGTGCTGTGGAGCACTTAGAGCTTGATCAGACATTGAAGATGCCAAGGTCATCCATTGCATCGTGGGACATCACCAGTATTCTTCCTTTTGTCTTACTACTGGACTTTGATAGACCTAGAAGTGAGAGTGAGGCTGACAAATTTGTGCAATTCTGTCTCACTTAAATACAATTCTCTCACAAGTCAAGGAATCACCCTGTGATGTCATTGCCCTCTACAAAAACAAAGGACAAGCAATAATGTATTAGGTGACACTGCAACCACTCTGTCTTGGGTACAGAGAATACCAAAGAGATGGTCACAAACAACAACAGAAGAATCCAGGGAAGCCAGTAAGCAGAGATGATGAGAGAGAATATTTCAGGTGGGGGGTGGAGCAGGAGAAGAAGGCAGCCAGAGAAAATTCCTAGAGCCAAAATATAGAATGTATCTTCTTTATGGAACAGCAAGGACACTGGTGTCATTGGATCAAAGAGTGCAGGTAGGGAGGGAAAGTGTAAGGTATAAGACTGAAAAGGTGTGTATGGTGCAAGGTGGGTGGGGAATGGGTTATGAAGGGCTTTGAGGACTTCGTATCTGATCCTGGAGGTGATAGAAAGCCACTGGAGTATATTGACTATGAGGATGATATGTTCTGACTGCCAAGGAGAATCCAAGCTCTTAGAGTATTGCTATAGACAGGTGATCTTCATGGTCCCCGAGTTTGAAAATGGAATACACCAGAACTTCATGGGAATGCTTCTAGCAGCCTCAAGTCTATTTCTCTTCCGAGGGTAGTTCCAAACCACAGGTGCCACTATGACTGTAAGGGGCCATATAAGTTAAGAAGTCAACAAGCATTTATTAAGCACCTACTATATGCCAGACATGTTAATGAAGATAAAAAGAAAGGTAAAAGATAATACCAGCTCTCAAGGAGTTTGCAGTCTAATGGGAGAGACAACATGCAAACAATTATAAGTGAATAAGATATAAACAGAAAAAAACGAAGAAATTTTGGATTGGAGAAATCTTAGAGGAAAGGCATTAAGATTATGGAGGACCAGAAAAAGCTTCTTGCAAAAAGAAGACTTTATCTGAGACTTGAAGGAAATCAGGGAAGCTGAGAGATGGAGATGAAGAGAAAGAGAATTCTAGGAATGGGGCAGGGGTTGGGGGAGGCCAGTGAAAATGCAAAGTTGAGAGATGCAGTGTCTGATTTGAGGAAGAAGAGGTAAACATCACTGGGTCTCTGAGTCTGTGGAAGGGCTTAAGGTATAAGAAGACTGGAAAGATGTGAAGGGACCAGGTTATGAAGCCAAACAGAAGATTTTATGTTAGCTCCTGGATGCGATGGGGAGCCACTAGAGTTTATTAAATAGGAGGGTGTCATGATCAGAGTTGTATTTTAGAACTGTTTTTTCCTGAGATAAAGACAAGATACACAAGAGAGGGAGAATAATGTCAATTGCTTATGGGGTGAAAACCCTTTATTTTTTCTTCATTTCTTATGGGGTGAAAAAAAGGCTGTCCTTTTCCTTATATGCCTTGTTACCTTGAGTGCTTACATAGAATCCTCTGACCTTTTTTGACTACATCTGTGGAGTCTTACCTAGATGGTGGCTATATTTTGAGGTTCCCAGAAAAAAATCTCTGGGTGAGGACAAAAATGGACAAAGAAATATGATTTGGGGAGCTGTACCCAAGATTAGGTCCAATCCATATAAGCCTAATGGTAAGCTAGGTGGTACAGGGGATAGTGCACTGGGCCTGGAGTCAAGAAGACATGAGTTCAAATCCACTGTCAGGGACTAGCTGTGTGACCCTGGACAAGTCAATTAACCCTGTTTTGCCTCAGTTTCCTCATCTATAAAATGAGCTGGAGAAAGAGCAACTTTAGTTTCTTTGTCAAGAAAACCCCTAATGGAATCATAAAGATTCGGACACAACTGAAATGACTAAACAACCATGACATATGAGCCCAGAGGCCCATGGGTTACATATTGTATGTCCTACTCATCTCCATTCCTGTGCTCAGCTAGTTTTTATACATAAGAAAGCATCTGTCCTCAGGGATCCCACAGTCTAAAGAGAAGAAAAAGCCCCTAGTTCTTGGGTGGGGGCGGAGGTCATGGTCTGAAGGGTCCTTGCCCTCAAGGAGTCTGCAGTCTGAGGACGCAGAGCTTCTCTTTTCCTCCCCCTTGAGATTACTGCTAATGAATTCCAGCTAAAGAGCACCAGATGTTTGAGCCTGTTTGTTCTTGCTGGGGTCTTTCTTTCTGCTCAATGAGAGTGATTGTCCCAGTGTTCTGATCCTTACATCCTAATTCTATGTTCTAATTCTCGAATTCTATTTTTACATTCTGATTCTTGCATTCCATTTGTTACATTTGTATACTTGCATCCGAATTCAACATTCTCATACTTTGTTTCTATTTCTTATGGTGTAATTCCCATTTTCAAATCCTTATGTTCTGATTCCTTCCAGCTGTGGTGATAACCAATTTTCTGGCTCCAGTGACTGTGTGTGTGTGTGTGTGTGTGTGTGTCGGAGAGGAGGAAGACAAGAACAGCTGAAAGGGTGGAGGAAGAGCACAGCCTCCCAGGGAGTTTCATGACTACTTTCCTTGTTCCAAAGGCCCCTGCCCCCTTCCCCAGTCACAAGTAGCTTTTGTGATGGAGGCTTTCGGCTTTTGAGGACAGAAATAGAGGGAGAGGTTTGGATTTACTGAGAATGCCAGCAGCCAAAACTATCCGTCAGATGCAGGGTTGGAGCAGATCAGGAAACACTACCCTTGGCTGGAGAGCTCAGACTGAAAAATCTCAGGGCGCAGGAAGAGGAAGCTAGTGTTACTGGGCCTCCTCCCCTGGGAGCAAAACTGGTTTCCCTCATCCATCCGTTGTCAAAGCAGTGTGGCAGAGGTGACAGAGCCCTAGGCTAGAAGTCGGAACATTTGGGTTTTAGGTCCAGCTCTGCACTTGGTTCAATCTACGACCTCAAGGGAGGCATCTCCCCTCTGTGGGCCTCAGCTGGGTTCTTTCTAGGGTTCCTTCCAGTTAAAAGATTCTAGGACTAGGTGACAGTGGTGTTATGGGTTTGCTGAGAAAAGGTCATTGCTGGGAGAGAGATCAGAAAGGAGAGTTTTCCTAAGTCCATCTGGAAACAATCAGGACCCACCACCTCCTCCCCATCCCCTGCCCCCTTGTTCACCAGGCATCTGGCCAAGGAGAGCTCGCTAGGACGTAGGCAATGACATTTGGTTCTTTCCAGGTCCTGCTGCATCTTCTTTCATACCATGGCTCACATGCAGAAGACCAGGCTGCTGAATCAAATGAAATCACCCAATTTAAGGTTTCTCGGGTGGGAATTGAGTATGAGAAACCTGCAGATACATCCTTATGCATAGGTGAGGTCATAGTCATTGTAGGGAAAGGGAGTCAACATTTATTAAATGCCTACTGTGTGCTAGGCACTATGCTAGGCACCATGCAGATATTATCTCATTTGATCCTAACAACAACCTTTGTGAGGTAGATGCCATTATTATCCCCATTTTACAGTTGAGGAAACTGAGGCAGGCTGAGGTTAAGTAACTTGCCTTGGGTCACAGAGCTAGCAAGTATCCAAAACTGGATTTGAATTCAGCTGTTCCTGATTCCAAGGCCAGCACTTTATCCACTGTGCCAATTAGCTGAAATGTCAGGACGTAAGAGAAAATCTTATAACACACAAGCACAGCTATAAGAGACCTTAGAACAAATCATGTTAAACTGGGAGAGGACCTCACAACAAAGAATGTCAGAGCTGAAAGGGATATTAGAAAGCACAATGTCTCAGTGTCACAGAATCTCAGAGTTGGAAAGGATTGTAGCAGCCACCTAGTCCAACCTCCACTCAGAAAAGTAATCCCACCACAACACAACTGACAAGGGACTATCCAACCTTTACTTGAAGATCTCTGATGAAGGGGAGGGGCAGATACATGGTACAGTGGATAGAGTGCAGGGCCTGGAGTCAGGAAGACTCATCTTTGTAAGTTCAAATCCAGCCTCAGACACTTGCAAGCCATGTGATTCTGGGCAAGTCACTTAGCCCTGTTTGCCTCAGTTTCCTCATCTGTAAAATGAGCTGGAGAAGGAAATGGCAAACCACTCCAGTATCTCTGCCAAGAAAACCCCAAATGGAGTCACAAAGAGTCAGGCACAACTGAAAAATGACTAAACAGCAGCAGGGAAAAGAAACTCATCACCAGCCAAGGCAGCTTGTTCCACTGTTGGACAGCTCTATTTGTTAGAACGTTTTCCCCTTATGTCAAATCTTGTGTTCAATG
This sequence comes from Phalanger gymnotis, assembly GCA_028646595.1. NCBI lineage: Eukaryota > Metazoa > Chordata > Mammalia > Diprotodontia > Phalangeridae > Phalanger > Phalanger gymnotis. Next base: position 715,882,093 of record CM053622.1, read on the forward strand.
TGATAGAAGTTTTTCAGACTTTTTTTCCAATGTGCTTAGAATTCATTTGAGCATAGAGTAGCAGTTTTCATATTTCTAAAATGATAAATTTGATTCCTACATAGCCACAATTTTTTTCAAGGTAAATTCACCTTTCTTCCCTCACCTACAACAATCTCTAAGAGTTATTTACCATGGAGAGGCTCAGGTACTCCTTTTTATCCTAGAATGGGAAAAGCACTAGGTTTGAATGTTTAACCCAACCTTGAGCAAAGCACCTCTCTGAACCTCAGTTTCCTCAACTGGAAAATGGGTGTTATATTTTCACAACCTGCTTCGGTCTGGTGGCAGTGAATATTAGCATAGTACAGTGGAAAGAATGTTGGGCTTATAGTTAAAAGACCAAGGTCCAAATTCAGCACTGCTACTTACTGCCTGTATGACCTTTGATAAGTCACATAACTTCTCTATGCCACAGGTAACGTCTTTACCTGTAAATGAAGGAGTTTGAACTAGATGACCTACCTCTAAGGTCCATTTCAGTTACAATTCTGAAGTGCCAAAGCTCCAGGTCTAGATCTGTAGTCTGTGATCTCCCTGAAGCTCCCTCCAAAAGTGCTGATTGCAACCCAGGAACACTTTCTCACTCCATGCAATTCTTGCTCATGTTCTCTAATGAACTGGATTAATCCATTAAAGTTCCCTACTACTTTTCACATACAGGGAGTACAATCCTTGACTCAGCAAGGAAAGGACCCTGAACATTTCAAGACTTTTTAAGAAGTTGTATCCTAGAACAAGGGGTGGAGTGTGTTGTTAAGCAAAATTGTCTCATTAGCATGGCTTTTGTTTCTTTTGAGTAGAAGTACTTTCAGCTGTTAAGTGCTAAGCCCCAGGCCCAGGGCCCAGTCAGGTGTGAAACCTG
>CM053622.1:715901661-715934332 GCA_028646595.1 Phalanger gymnotis
GGGAGGGCTGACTGGGGAACAGGGCAACCAGATTATATGCCATCTTGGAGTGGGGGGAGTAGAAATAGGGAGAAAATTTGTAATTCAATCTCCTGTGAAAATCAATGCTGAAAACTAAATATATTAAATAAAAATAAAAAAAACAAAAAAAGGCTAAAATTGTTTTTACATGTATGTAATTGGGGAAAAATAAAATATTTTTAAAAGCTGACAAAAATTCTTCAGTGAAAGAAGGAAGAATGGAAGGACAGGAGGAAGGAAGGAAGGAAACACATTTATTAAGCACATACTCTGTGCCATGCATGGTACAAAGCACTTTACAAATATTTCATTCGATCCCCAGAACAACTTCGGAAGATGGGTATTATAATTATCATCCCCATTTTACAGTTGAGGAAACTGAGGCAAACAGCAGTTAAGTGACTTGCCCAGGGTCTCACAGCTAGTAAGTGTCTGAGGCTAAATTTACACTCAGAACTCTGATTTCAGGCCCAGCGTTCTATGTTACCCCACTGAGTGACTTCTTGTTGTCTCTGGGCCAAAGTACAAATATCCGGCATTTAAAGCCCTCTGTATCTGGATCCAATCTAATTTGATGGATTTGCTTCATATTATTCCTTCCTATCAACTAAGGGCCAGTCAAATTGCCTTGCTTACTGTTATCCAAACTCAACATTACTTCTCCTATCTGCACATTTGCTAAGGCTGTCCCAAATGCTGGAAATTCATTTCCTCCAAGCTTCTGCATCTTAGAACCCCTGCTATAAGGGTGGGATGATTGAGCAAATCAATCACGTGTACTCATCCCGCTTAAAATAAGTGATAAGAGGAGTGGCGGGAGCTGCGGCTGGAAGTTCTTGGAGCACCTTGAGGGGCTAAGCTGGCTTTGTTGTCCTGATGGAGGGCGAAGACCGGCCTGAGTCCTGATGGAGCTCGGAGGACCGCCGGCATGGGGGCGGAGAAGAAGTTACTGCAGAGTAAAGAGGCCTTTCACCTGGCCCAGAAACCGCACCAGAACCATGCCAAGCTGGTGGCCGGCTTGAGTCGAACCTACAGCACGGGGAAAGATAAAACAATTGTTTTTGAAGAATTCATTCACTACCTTAAATATGCTACGGTAATCTACAAACAGGAACCTGCTGTGGAGCGAGTAATAGATTTTGCTGCTAAGTTTGTTACTTCATTTCACCGATCAGAGAAAGAAAATGATGAAGAAGATGAAGAAAATTCCCTTTTAAATGATTTGTTTACTTTTCTTCTGGAGGTATTATATGATTCATTATTAAGATGTCTTAGGAGTGTGTTTATTGAGGAAATTTGCTGAATTAACAAGGCCTTTAGACATGTACTATTTAGAAAATGAAACATTTATATGTAAACATTTAGAAGAATATTAGTTTCCTAAAACTTAAAATTATCTATGCAGAATATTAATAAAATGACCATTAAAGATATAAATATGTTAAGTTTTCCTACGGTGTATTTTTAATGAGGAAACTAATGTTGTAGTTTAATGTTAATATTGTTTAAACTAGTTGAATTTTGCAAGGAAAGGCATGTTGAAGAATCAGTTCTTAAGACTAGTTTTATTTGGACAATGTTTAAAGTGTATGTTAGGACACGTAGATGAGAATAGGTATAGTTTTTATATTTTACAATACAAGTGTCCTATACATTTTCAGAAACTTAAGAAATGTAAACTTCTTAAACTGGAATGTATTTGTGTACATATTCTGGAGAAAAACTGAGTTAAATGTCATTTCTACAATGTAAAAAAAAAATAAGTGATAAGATTCACAATCAGTCAATCTCAATCATAAGCTAAGTGTGAAAAGTCTTTGAAAGCCATTAGATAAAGTGAAATGCTTCCAGACGGGAAGTCTGTTCCAATTAACTGAGGAGGTCCGTCATGCCGTCTGGGTCCTGTATAAAATCATCAAACTGGTTACAAGAGTTCCAGCAAGCCACAAGCAGGAGAGGAAGGGCCCCCCACCCCGTCACCCACCCACCCAGAGGTGGGTGTGGTAAAGGACAGACTGGCTCTGATCAGCCTAGGTCTCTTTCCCTGGCTTAGATCTCCCCTACTCACTCGACCCACTTTGACTAGAGAAGGACCTTACAAGCTTCCAAGGGTCCAGAGCATGTTGGATTTCCCATCCTCTCATCAACATCCTAGTGACATCCCTGAATCACCTTCCAGACTGCCTGCATTGGGAGCCAAGGACAGACTGGACATAAATTCATAGTTCCACAAGGAGCCCAGCAAAGAAACTGCATCATACATAAGGTCATTGCTAAACTGGTAAATGTTAACAAGCAACTCTCTGAAAAAAAGATTGATCTGCATTATTATAATTTTCTCCCCCATTTTCTTAAGTCTAGATAATTAACAAAATAATAGCTCAAGATTTGCAATGTTTGCCAATTTCTGAAGTAGAAATGCTCACACTGAAAATTTAACAAGTGGCTCTTATAAGCTGGTTCAAGCTGGCTCCAGCATACCCTTTAGGGTAACATGAATTTCTAGAGTACCCCACAAATGAGAAAAAAGACCTACCAGCAGCCAGGAGCTAGGAATTACCTTTTTGTGCCATTGTGCTCTTTAGAGCTTAAAACTTAGGTTTTAACACACTTTTTCCTGGGTTCTACGTGGTTATGGGAGAATGTGTTAGATTTGGGGGGAGATATTTTGCACCAATTTTTCTTACTCTCCCACCTCAGTAAATACTCCTTCCCACTCAACTTACTTGACTAAATTGATTCTGAACTGATTGTCTTGGGTAGTGCTGGGGAGCCTATCTGTTGGGGCTTGAGCCAACAGCACTAGAAATTTACTCTCAATTCCTCAGAAGTGCCCCTAGCACCCTGAATTGTAGCCAGACTCACCTGTGACAGCAGGAGCTGGGAAAAGCCTTTTCAAAGCTTAAATGGGCTACATTAGCCTCCTTCAAAGCTCAGCTCAGGGGCAACCTCCTACCAAAATATTTTTGTTTACTTATTTTTGCATATGTTGTAACCCCTAGAAAAATGTAAATTCCTTGAGGGGTGGGAGTATTTCATTTTTATCTTTGCACCCCCAGGGCCTAGTACAATGCTTCCAAAATATTAGGTACTACGACCATCCTCATCATTCTCCCCAATGCTCTCCCACCAGACTCAGCTCCTGAAACATTGATGTCTGATATGTGAGCTTACTGAGAACCAGGCCTCTGGGTCGCTCCCTGGCCATTCCGTCCCCTTTATCTAGCTCCTCTTTGTGTTGTCTTACTGCGTAAGACTTACCCCATTAGAATGGAAGCATCTTTAAGGCAAGGCCTGTCTTTATTGCTTATATTTGTGTCTTCAGCGCTTAACAGTGTCTGGTAGATAGGGGCCACATGCTTTATCATTCATTTATTCATTCTTGGAACAGCTTCCATCTCTTGGCTCTGGACATTTTTTCTGGCATTCTATGCTTGGAATGTTCTCCCCCTCTGCCCAGGCTACTGACTTCCCTGCCTTCCTTTAAGTCCCAAATAAAAGCCTGCCTTGTACAGGAAGCCTTTTCCAACCCGTCTTATTTTCAGTGCCTTCACTCTGTTAATTATCTCCTATTTATCCTATATATAGCTCGTTTTGTATATATTTATTTGCATGTGGTCCATTAGGTTGTAAGCCCATCAAGGGCAGGGACTATCTTTGGTTTCTTTTTGCACCCCAGCACTTAGCACAGTGCCTGGCACACAGTAGGTCCTTAAGAAATGTTTATTGATTGATTGAGCAGGGAGAGCTTGCTGCCTCCCAAGACAATCCACTCCACTTTGGGTCAGCTCTAATCACCAGGAAGTTTTTTCCTTAACAAGGAGCCAAAATCTACTTCTCTTCAATTTCCACACATTAGTTCCAGTTTGGCCCTCAGGGCCAAGCAGAACAAATCTAATTCTCGTTCTAGAAGCAGACGTCCAACACATGAAGGCAGTAATACTGTGTCCTCACCCCAAATCCCCAGCCAGATCTTCCTTTTGCTAGGATAAGTTTGCCCATTTCTTTCAACTGACTATCCTATGGCCTGGGGTTGTGAAGATGATTTCTAAGACCTCTTCTGGTTTTAAAGCCTATGAGTCCTATAAAGCTAGAAAGGGGCTTTGTCATCTGTAAATCCTCTTGTTAACTATAAAGCATTTTAGAAGCCATAAAGGGTTTTGTAAAATCTAGGAAGCATCACATGTGCAGGCCACTGTTGTTATTACTACCCTAATAAAGTCCCAAGGATGACAGGGTTTTCCCCAGAGGCATCTTCTCCCTCCTCTTCTTGTTTGAGGAGAGAACAGCCAGGAAAGGATTGATCTCATCCACAACACTGACACTCCCTTAGCTGTTTTTAGGGAACTCCTTCTCTAAGTGGAAAGATGCCCAATAGAGAAAACCATGTCCTGACCTAGCATGAGCAAAGGACTCAGTCAGAGCTGGCTGGTTCCAATGTCGGCTATCTCTGGAGGGTCTCTGAGATAATATTCCTCTCCCTCATCTACATCCTGATCCTGAGATGCCTTTAAAAAGGAACAGAGACTTCTATTCCCTAATGAGAGATGAGAACAAAATGCAAGCATCTTGTAAGATAAAGTGAGCCCTAGTCCCGCCAATGTCACAAACCTGCCATATGGCCCTGAGCACGGCACTTCCTTCTCTGAGCTATCAGAAGATTGGACTAGATCAGCAGTTCCCAAAGTTTTTGGTTGTCAGGACCACTTTACACTCTGAAAAATGATCAAGGACTCCCTCTCAAAAAAGCTTTTGTTTATATGGGCTGTATTTATTGGTATTTACTATGTTAGAAATTAAAAGTCTCATTATTATGAAATCAGTTTTGACTCCTCCAAGGACTCGCTGACAAGGTCTCAGGGCTACCTGAGCCCTGAGACCACACTTTGAGAACAACTGGACTAAATGACCTCTAAGTTGCCTTCCATAGTCTAAGATCTCCTAAGGCTCTGACATTTTCTGTTCTACATTCTAAGGTCTCTCTCAGTTCTGACATTTCTCAGTTCTATAATGTACCCTCTGGGAAAGAAGCACAGAGATGTGTCATCTCATAGCCTTTCCTGAAAACAGAGTTTGATGGGGGATGCAAGAGAGGCCAAAAATGGTCCTCAGGGCTCCACAGGCAGAGGAAGTAGGAGGCCCTGAAGTCAAACTTGGCTGATTTCCTCACCTTTTCAGGCTCGGCCAATCCTGGTTCTCCCCACCTTTCACTGACCTTGAGCATTGGAGTTTCAAGGACTGAACGTGTTGAGAGCTTGAGTTCAGACCCCCAAGTACGTAACTGGAAAGGAGCCTGTCCCTCCGGCACTGGTGGGGCAGAGTCTGCTGGCTGTGAAAATAGTCACATGGACACATGCAGAGTCTTGAAAACCCCCCCAGACTGTACCTCATCTGTCAAAACATTGTGCTGGAAGAAGCCCTGCAAATTTTACAGAAAAACAGAGGGCAGGCAACACAGAGGAGAGGAAGAGACAGAGACAGGCCAAAAGAGGAGGGAAGTAGGAAGCAGAGACAGAGATGGCACAGGCTCAGAAACAGAGAGAAAGCCACTCTCACAGAGACAAAAAGGGAGGGAGAAAGAGAGAGACAAATCAGAAACAGAAAGAGAGGATTAGAAAAAGCAGAGTGCATGGAGAGGGAGAGGGAGAAACAGAGACAGAGACAGAGGTAGACAGAAAAAGACTGAGTCAGAGATAACACAGAGACAGAGACAAAGAAAAAGGAGGAAAGAAAGACAAAAACTAGGAAGAGATGCCAAGAGACCATAGCTTAGATGTCATGGAGCAGGGATTCTTACACTTCTATGCAGCATGGAACCCTCTGGCAGTCTAGCAAAGCGTATAAACCCCTTCTCAGAATAATTATTTTGAAACTTATAATGGAAGGAAATGCTCGATTTCAGTTAGAAGTTAGCATATTTTTTGCCATCCAAACTCACAGACCCTCTGAAATCTACCATGGATGCCAGAGGAGGAAGGGTTCCATCCATGGACCCCCCAGATAGAGGGACATGAAAACTATAAGGGAAGAGGTCAGACATCTTTTGCCAGAAAGCCCTCTGCATCCTTAGGGCTAGTTTGTCACTTGCCCCACTGGCCATCAATTTTCCCAGCTCTGAAATTCTCTAAGGTCCCTTCCTGTGCTAACATTTTAGAATTCTAAGCTTGGGCTCTTGACCACCCCACCCCCGGTGAAGTTACCCACTTTGGCCTCAACATTTTGCTATGGAGTCTGCCCTTAATTGAAGGCCCTCAGCCCATTCTAGCCATTTCCAAACCATTGTTCTTTTCCAATGACTGCTTTCATCACCTAGTTCCCATGACCAAGAACCTGCAGTGCTTCCTAATTGAATTGAAACAAGTCCAAACAGCTTCATCTGCCTAATTCCATCAGTGACGTACTGTGTGCCCTTGGGTGAGCTCTTTTCCCTCTTCTGGACTCAGTCCATTTTTTTGTTAGACGAGGGGCTTGAACTAGGTGATGTCCCAGGTTCCTTCCTTCTAGCTCTAATATTCTATGCTCTAGAATCCTGTCATTCTGACATTTTATTATCTATCCTGATATCATATCCTAAGGTCCTATCCATATCCCATGATCCTGAGAGGCAGCATCATGGAAAGACCACTGGACTTGGAGTCAAGAGACCTGCTTTCATGTCATAGTTTGAATACTCATTAGTTGTCACTGCCTCTATAACCTAAGTTCAGCCATCTGTAAAATGGGAATTATAATCTTAGTACTACCTCACAGGGTTGTTGTAAGAAAAGTGCTTTGTAAACCTTACTGAACAACAGGAATAGGAATTGTCATCATGAGCCTATGTACTTTGCCTGCAATTAAGGTAGGCTAACATTAAGTGGTGACGATGTCTTTTTGTTATTGTTCATTTGTTTCAGTCCTGTCCAACTCTTCAGGACCCCCTTTGAGATTTTCTTGTGGAGTGGTTTCACATTTCCTTCTCCAGCTCATTTTACATGTAAGGAAACTGAGGCAAACAGGATAAAGTAACTTGCCATGGGGCACATAGCTTATAAATGTCTGAGGCCAGATTCGGACTCAGGAAGATGAATCTTCCTGACTCCAGGCCTGGCAATCTATCTACTGAACCGCCTGCCTGTCCAATAATGCCTCACTCATGGGGTTTTGAGGAGGGTGAGGTCTCTATAGCCAGACTTCAAGAATTAAGGGTAGTTATTGGTGCAAAGAAACTTTCTCACAGACCAGGTGCAGAACTTTGGAAGAATTTCAGGGATGGGAAAGAGTTTCAGGCAGGAGAGAAACAAATGTCTGCCTTCTCCTCATGCCCACCCTACTGTGCCTCTCATTCAGCCAAGCAACATTACTCATTGAGCTGCCTTGTGAGGAGGTCATATTAAATGATTTAGGGAGAGATACAGAAGCAAGAGGAGACATGGCCCTTGCCTTTGGGGAGCCCCACTTTCTGGCCAAAGCCAGGGGCTCCTCAGGGCATCCCTCCTGCTAGTTCCCTATGATCCTTCCAACAAGAGCCTTCAGAAGACAATAAATTACTTTTTTCATTGTCTCCTCCTCCTCCTCCTCCTTCTCTTCTTCCTTCTCCTTCTCCTTCTTCTTCTTCTTTTTCTTCTTTTTCTTCTTCTTCTTCTTCTCCTCCTCCTCCTCCTCCTCCTTCTTCTTCTTCTTCCCTCCAATGAGGCAGCTCACAATCCATCCATACCTGCCCATCTTGTGCAATTCTTGCCCATAAACTCCATAAAGTTTGCATAGGGAATCCATCCAATGTACTGGGGGCCTTCCTTACTTTCTCTTGAAATTACAAGGGTACCAAGTGGAGCACTTTGACTGAGCGCTGTCATTTTTATTCTTGTCACATGACCAGCCTTTCTTTTCTTCCTGCCTTCTAATTCCTTTACACCTGTCCTTTGAAGTTCTTCTTTGGTTACATGTTACAGCCTGTTCGCATCTACCACACACCTCTCTGCTGCCCTTTATGTGATGCTCATCTTTAGCTCATCAGAAACTGTGAGGTTCCGCATCTCACTGTTATATAGCAACACTGGTAAAATGTTGCTTTGGCTTGTCTGGGAAGCTTAGGGTCACCAAGAGTTTCACAATTTCTTGAAATTAATCCTTTTCAATTCTGAGTCTATCTCATTCTCTACCCATACTGTCTGTCCTGGGCTGCAGACTGTCACACAACTTTTATAGGGTGTCCATCCAAATGCATGTTGAAATCTGGGCAATGGTCATTCTTCATCCACTTAGTTTTTCCTATGTGGATGGTCAGGCCAAAATCCTTTAAGTGATTATAGATATCTTCCAGGAGGCTAAGTCCTTCACAACAAAAGCATTTGGGGGAACCTCACCATCCATCAGAAATTCCCATTCAACCTGGACTCTGCATTGGATCTCCTCTATCACAGTGGCAAATATTTTTGTCTAGCAGACTATCTGATTTGTTGGCCTCCTGGTGTTTACTAACAGAAGGTCATTGAACAGGGTTATTTCTGTCATCTCATCTTCCAAAAAGTCCTGAATGACATTGATACAGGGACAAGAGAGAGCTTGTTACCTCTTCGCTTGATCTGTTTGTCTGTTTCCTCAATTGTAAAATGAGGGTAATAATAGTACCTATTATTATATTAATAGTATTATATAGTACAAGGTTGTCGTATGGATCAAATGAGATAATATTTGTAAAGCATTTAGCGCTTAGCCAAGCACATAGTAGGAGCTGTGTAAATGCTAGCTATTGTCATCATCATCATCATCCTTTCCCTTTTGTTTCCCATTCTTTGACACTGCTGTGTGTGCAGCTTATTTTATAATCATTAATTGCTTCCCTCATAATGCTTCTCTAGCTCAGGGAGGGAGGAGATAGGGAAAAAAAGGGAAAAACGAAAGTATGAAAAGAGGAAGACAAGGCATCTCTGGATCTGAAGGATTGTTTTTCTCCAAGCCAGCCAGTGAGTCAGCATCAGAATTGTGATGAAAACAGGAGTGAGACATTGGGTTGAACCAGGGTGTGGCCCCCTAAGATTTATCCTGCCTCTTTGGCTTCCCGGGAATAACTATGAGTAGGCCTGGGAGAAGATGGATTAGGCAATCTGCTTGAACAAGAAAATCCCCCCTGCCACATAATATCTTCCTCCATTCATCATCCCAGTATTCGAAATTTCATCATTATAGAGTCATTCCTTTGGGTTGACAAGCCTCCTCTATGAGAACAATAAACCTTCCATGGGAGGTGCACCATATTCTATTAGGATGAATGAATTCAGCAGTTATTAAGCCCCTACCTACTGGGTTAAAAAGAGCCCTGGCATATGTGCTCTAAGAGAAAGAAATTGCCAGTGAAATTATTCCTACCCACATAGAACTACATAGAGTCTATAAGAGAGGTAAGACAACAACAACAAGCATTTATTATGCACTTATTATGTGCTAGGCACTATGCTAAGCACTGTGGATACTGAAGAAAGACAAAAAATGGTTTTACATTCTAATGTGACAGCATGCAAACTATACGAATGCAAATATAATACCCAATATCATATGAGCTCATAGATTTAAAGCTAGTACTTGATTCAGAGGTCATCTAGTTCAAATCCCTAATTTTACAGATGAGGAAACTGAGGCCTGGAGAGGTCGTTGGCTTGCCCAGGGTTACAAAAGTAGAAACAAAGCTGCAATTCAGGTCCTCCAACACCAAATCCAGCACTTTTTCCACTATCCCAAATATAGAACAAAGAAAAGCATTACAGATGTGAAAACAAAGTCCTGTCTGAGTAAAAACAGGGCAGATGTGTGTTCCTTTCAGAAAAAAAAGCTGGTAGGAGAATATTTTTTACTGTTGCTAACAATATTAACAACAGCTGACATTTTTGTAGCACATTTTAGTTTGAAAAAAAAATCATCGTGAATGCATCTACTGTTCATTTGGGGCACTGGGGGAACCATGATCTCATCAATGTGAATAGCCCTTCTTGCAACAAGCCATCGACACCTTCCTATCCTGTGCAACCCTCATCCATGGTCTCCCAAGAACTCTCCTTAAAGGATTTCCCCAATGAGTTGGAGACCTTCTTCGAGGCCTCTTAATACTCTGTGGGTACCAAACTGGATGATCACCTGCTGATTTGTCGTAGAGGAGATTCTTCTGGAAGTATGGGCTATACTAGATGTCCTCCGGGGTCTCTTCAACTTCCAGATGCTGTGAGGCTTGCTACAACCCTGTGAGGAAGATAGCACAAGTATTGGATAGAAAGCTGACCTCAAAGCCAAAAAGACCTGGATTCAAGTCCTGATTCTGACATCTGGGGTCTTTGAGACCTGGTCAGGTCCCTTCACTACTCCAGGCAACTTTCAAAGACTAGAAGTTGCTGATTGCATTCACAGAGGGAGTTTCCTCTCCTGGGAATTTCCAGTATTAATACAATATGTCTATTCCCTACCCTATATTCTTTAAGTATTTCTACAAGTATAAACCGAGGCTCAGAGAGGTATATTGAATTATCCACTTATTAAGTGAAAGAACCAGGACTCAAACCCGTGTCTCCTGCCTCCAAGTTGGGCACTCTCTGGAGAGGGCCAGTGTGGTTATTCCTATCAGATGTCTAGGATCTTTTCAACGAAGTAGGAGGCAAAGTCATCTGCTGAGAGCAAGGGTCTAAGGAGGGAATTAAGAGTCCAAGAAGAGAAGAAAAGGCTTAGAATAGTCATTGCTGGCAATAAGATAGGAAACATAAAAGTGCAAGAATTTTTAAATTACCAAGTGGCAGTGTAGGCCATGCTGAGCCACATGCCCGAAAAGTCAGACCCATGCTATGACTTTCTTGAGAAATTATCGTTATTATTTTTTTTTGCAGGGGTGAAAGCAGGGCAATTGGAGTTAAGTGACTTGCCCAAGGTCACACAGCTAGTAAGCATATCAAGTGTCCAAGGTCAGATTTGAACTCAGGTCCTTCTGACTTCAGGGCTGGTGCTCTACTCACTGCGCCACCTAGCTGCCCCAGTGTTATGATTTTCTTGAAAAGATATCAGGGAGCTGGGGGCCAAGTTAAGGGAATGAATGGTTAGGATTAAGTACCCAAGGTTAAAGATTAGCAAACAGGCTGAGGATTACAGGAGATCAAGAGGTCAAAGCATTCTAGAGTAAGCGAATCATTAAAGGGGTACAATATGGTGTCCAAGGCAAGGGGTAGAGGCAGATGAAGCCAGAAGGTGGTCAAGGAGCCAGGTCGGAAAGGGCCAACTGAGGAAGGAGCAGATCTGATATGAACAGTGATGATAGCTAGGCAGTAATCTTGGAATTTCAGAATTAAAAAGGAGCTCTATTCTGAGACCATCCAGCCCAACTTGTGTAAGAATCCTCCCTGAAGCACTCCTAACCAATGGTCAATAAACCTCTGCTTGAAGCCCTCCAAAAAATGGGAAACTCTACTCCTTGAGGCAACCCATTCACTTTCAGAAAGCCATAAGGAAATTTTTTCTTACATGGAGCCAAAGAGAAGTAGTATGGTGCAGTGGTTACAGAATCGATTTAAGAGTCAGGAAAATGAATGAGAGGTGATTTAGGTATCAGCAAACCCTGTGTTCGTCTTGCCTCTCACATATACTAGCTATAGAAAAATCATTTAACTTCTCAGTACCTCAGGTAGCTCCCTAAGTTGAAAAGGAGGTATTGCTGCACATTGATATAAGTTCCTCATTGGGAACTCACTGCACTGATGAAATCATAGTTCAAAAAAAAATTGGGGGCCAAAGTAAAGCTCCTTGTAACTTTCTTCCAGAATACTCTGGGGCCAAGCAGATCAATTTTACAGCCTTGACAGCCCTCCAAGTAATTGACAGAATTACAGAATCTTGGGGTTAGAAGGACCTTTTAAGACCATCTAGTCTAACCATCTAAGGTCTAGTTGAACAATAATCTCCTCTATAACATTCTGGACAAGTGACCATCAGGCATCTGTTTGACCTCCTCGGAGGGGACACCCACTGCTTCCTAAAGTAGCCCATTTGATTTTGAGACCATGTTCCCATCAAGTCTTTTCTTTTTCAGGCTAAGCATACCCACTTTCTTCATTAAACAAAACTTTGCACGTAGTAAATCCCATACAAATTCTTCATTCATTCATTCATTCATTCATTCATTCATTCATCCATTCATTCATTCATTCATCCATCCATTCATTCATAGGATCATAAATTTCATTCTGGAAGCAACCTTAGAAACTATCAAATAAAGCCCCTTCCCTGCACCAGCACAACCCCCTTTTTTTCTTACAGATTGAGGAAACTGAGACCCAGAGAAATTAAAAGACTTGCCCAGATTCGACAGCTAGTATCTGAAACGGGGTTGAACATGGATTTTCCTGACTCCACGTCCACCACTCTCTATGCACTCTATCCACAAGTTCCCCTCAATTCATTTACTTATCTGATCCTGCTTGGTTATGGCTTCAAGGGTTCCCTCCTCTTTCTGGTCCATGTGGAGTCTGGGATAGGCAGCTTGAAGCTAGGGCGCCGTGACTAGAGGGTTGGGATCCTGCAGAGAGAGAAAGAAACCAGAGGAGCGTGTTGTCAGGGGGCTGTTCAGTAGGGTAGAAATTCATGACACCATGTAAGTGAGACCCTAGAGAGCATCATCCCCTCATTTTACAAATAAGGAAGCTGAGACCTGAAGAGATTAAGTCATTTGCCCGAGGTCACACAAGTCATAAGTATCAGAAGCAGATTTTTGAACTCTGACCCTCTGACACCAGATCCAATGCTCTTTTCACTACACCATATGGTCCAGTGTTTAGAACTTGCATAAGGCTGTATGGTATGATGGACAGAATTTGAATAGGAACCCAGGGTGACCTGGGTTCAAGTCAAGACACATGTTGTCTATGGGACCCTGGTCAAGTCACTTAACCTCTAAGTGATCTAGGCAAATCTCTAAAAATATAGACTAGAAAGAAGGCGCTGACCTGCAATGGTAGTGGGAATTCCCTAATTGGAGATTTCCCTATGCCAGGAGTGAGGAAAGTTATGGCCTTCTAGGTCCTTGGGTACAGCCTTTTGACTGAGTCCAAGTTTTATAGAACAAATCCTTTTATTAAGGGGATTTGTTCTGTGAAGTTTGAATTCAGCCAAAAGTTGACACTTGAGGATCTAGAGGGCCACATGTGGCCTCAAGAGCACCCCACTGCTTCCCTATAACAATGAAATTACAAGTACTGTCCCAATCCCTATTCGTGGTTCTAAATGCAGTAATTCAGACCTTTTCTTCTCTGGCCTTAAAAGGCAATCCTGAGGGAATGGAAGTTTGGAGGAGGTGGTGGAGGAGGAGGGACAGGGAGTGACCTTGGGGGAGGAGAGGAATGAGGGTTACTGTCTGGTAAAGCAGGCCTGGGGGGAGCAGCATACAGTATAAAGCCAGACCATGATGAGTCAGAGGAGAGCATAGTGCAGAAAGTTAGGACAATGAAAGGAAAGATTTCTAATCCTTAATAATAACATATTTCTACAGTGCCTGATATAATAACAATTATAGTGGTGACCCCCCAATTCTGCACAATAATGACTCATATTTCTCTCATCCTTTAAAGTTTACAGAGAACTTTCCCCACAACCTAGTTCTACGAGGTACTGAGTGTATTATTGTGTCCTTTTTTACAGATAAGGAAACTGAGACTCAGAGATATGAAGCAACTTGTGTCATATGAAGTAAATTCACTCCAGAGCCTGGTTGAATCCTACTCCAAGATACTGATAACATGGCCAGTACCATATCAGTACCAGCCACATACAACTCTGCCTGTGTGTGTGTCTCCCTCTGTCTCTGTCTCTGTCTCTCTGTGTGTCTCTCTCTCTGTCTCGCTTTCTCTTCCTCTTTCTGTCTCTGTCTCTCACTTTCTGACTCCCTGTCTTTGTCTCTCTGTCTGTCTTCCCCCCTCCTTTCTCCCATTCCCTTCATTTGTTTTTTCTCATCTATCATTCTCATGCTTATATTATTATATAATATGATGCATTATAATTAAATCAATGTCTATGTCTTCCCCAAAGCCTAGCAGAGTACTGTGCACATAATTAGTCATTAAAGGATGTTTATTGTGTTCTATTTGTTAGATTGTATTGTAATCACACTGACAGTAACCCCAACTGAACTCTACAGACATTTGCCTACAGTGGAGGTTCTGAATCTTTTCTGCATCCTATACCCCTTTTGACAGTCTGGAGAAGCCTAGGGAACCTTTCTCATAATCAATTTTTCAAATACATAAAATAAAATACACAGGATTACAAAGGAAACCAATTATGTTGAAATAAATTATCAAAATATTTAAGAATTAATTAAGAATCCCTGTCCTCAAGGCAATGCAGATTACAGAGTCCATCCAATGGGAACTCAGAGGACTTGAGTTCAAATCCTGTTTCTGCTACTTGCTGCTTTGTGTGTGTGTGAGGGTTTTTGTTTTTTGGGTTGTTTTTTTTTTTACATTGGACAAGTCCCTTTGCCTCTCAGAGCCTCATTTCTTTATCCAAAAAAATAAAGGAGCTACCCTGGATTCCTAAGTTTCCCTAAGGTCTCATAGAATCTCTAGATTCTATTAGAATTGTGTTCCTAGAGAACTCTTCCCCATGGAAACCAGAAGGGTTTGGCAGAAATCACAAAAAGAAGACACAAAGAGAAGGCTAACATCTCCATAGAGAAAACCCAGGCTTCAAAATCACATGAAACAGCAACTCCAGGTGTGACAGATGAAAATATTGACCTGGGAGTCAGGTCCCAGTTTGGCCAAACGCCCTTTGGGACCTTGGGCAAATCACTCTTTTCTGGGGCCTCAGTCTCCCCATTTGTAAAATAAAGGGATGAGCCTTTGAAGGACATCCTGTGTTCAAAAGTGCCTTCCAGCTCCAACATTTTATGTCCTTTGATCATAAACTTTTGTGTTTTGTAATAAATGTGAGCTATTAATATGTATTATTATCTAATCTTCTTTTTTGAAGGGGGGAAGGCAAGACAATTGGGGTTAAGTGACTTGCCCAAGGTCACACAGCTAGTGTATCAACTGTCTGAGGCTGGATTTGAACTCAGGTCCTCCTGACTCCAGGGCTAGTGCTCTACTTACTGCGCCACCTAGCTGCCCCAGCATTTAATCTTCTAATCTGTAACATCCTCTGTCCCATATTTTAAAGTCCTTTCCTACTCCAACATGCTATGTTCAGTCCAAGAGTTCTTAACTTGGGTCTATGATTTTATTTTCATTTCAATAGTATTTAATTTTTTCCCAATTACATGTCAAGACAATTTTAGCATACATTTTTACCGTATTTTGAGTTCCAAATTTTTCTCCCTCCCTCTCCTCTTCTGAGAATGGTAGGCAATTTGATATAGGTTATACATGTTATCATGTAAAACACATTTCCATATTAGTCACAGTTGTGAAAGAAAAAAACAGATCAAAAGGAAAAAATCATGAAAAAGAATAAAGTGAAAAAATGTACTTTGAAACGCATTCAGAGTCCATCAGTTCTTTATCTGATGTGGATAGCATTTTCCTTCGTGAGATCTTTGTACTTGTTTTGTATCGTTGCGTTGCTGAGATGAGCTGAGTCATTCATAACTGATCATAATGTTGCTGATACTGTGTACAAAGTTCTCCTGGCTCCACTCCCCTCACTCTGCACCAGTTCATACAAGTCTTTCCAGGATTTTCTTCCTTCTCATCATTTCTTATCACACAACAGAATTTCATCACATTCATACACCACAGCTTGTTCAGCCTTCCACAGCTGATGGGCATCCCCTCAATTTCTAATATTTTACCACCACGAAAAGGGCCACGATAAACACTCCTGCACAGTAGGTCCATTTCCCCCCTTTTATGATCTCTTTGGGACACAGACCTAGCAACCGCACTGCTGGATCAAAGGGTATGCACAGCCTGGCCACCTCTTGGGCATTGTTTCAAATTGCTCTCCAGAATGGCGAGAGAAACTCACAACTCCACCAACAATGCACCAGTGTCCCAGCCTTCTCACATCCTCTCCAACATCTATCACCATCTTTTCCTGTCATACTAGCCAACCCAACAGGTGTGAGGCCATACCCTAGAGTCATTATTAATTTCATTTCTCCACTCAAAAGTTATCTACAGCACTTCATATGCCTACAGATAGCTCCCATCTCTTCATCTGATAACTGCCTGCCCACATCCTTTGACCATTCATCAATTGGGGAATGGTTTGTACTCTTATAATGGTTTGTTCTCTATATATTGGAGAAATGAGGCCTCCATCAGAGACACCTGCTCTAAAGATTGTTTCCCAGCTTTCTGCTTTCCTTCTAATCTTGGTTACATTGGTTTTGTTTGTACAAAAGCTTCTTATTTTAATATAATCAAAATGATCTATTTTACATTTCGTAATGCCTATAACTCACTTAACTTCTCTTTTAAGAATTTGGGGATGCTATACTACTTAGTGCATATATGTTTACTATTGCTATTGCTTCATTGTCTATGGTATCTTTTAGCAAGATATAGTTTCCTTCCTTATCTCTTTTAATTAGGTCTATTTTTGCTTTGGCTTTGTCTGAAATCAGGATAGCTATCCCTGCTTTTTTACTTCAGCTGAAGCATAATAGATTCTGCTCCAGCCCCTTACCTTTACTCTGTGTGTGTGTCTCTGCTTCAAGTGTGCTTCTTGTAAAAAACATATTGTAGGATTCTGGTTTTTGATCAGCTCTTCTATCCATTTCTGTTTTGTGGGTGAGTTCAACCCATTCACTTTCACAGTTATGATTGCTAACTGTGCATTTCCCTCCATCTGATTTCTCCTCCTGTTTTTCCTCTCTCCTTTCACCCTTTCCTTCCTCACCAGTGTTTTGCTTCTGTCTACTGTCTCCCCTAATCTGTCTTCCCTTCTGTCAGTCACCTTTTGCCCTTTACTTCATCTCCTCCCTTCCTACTTCCCCATCAGGTAATAGATTTTTATATTCAACTGATTGTGCATATTATTCCCTCTTTGAGTCAATACTGATGAGAGTAAGGTTCAAGCAATGCCCATCGCCCACCCTCCCATCTTCCCCTCCACTATAATAGGTCTTTCATGCCTCTTCATATGAAATAATTTACCCCATTCTACCTCTCCCTTCCTTCTGCACCCAGTGAACTCCTCTTTCTCATCCCTTAATTATTTTTATGTCATTCCCTCAAATTCACCTCACACCTGTACCTTCCGTCTATGTATATTCCTTCTAGCTGCACTATTAGTGATACAATTTTTAAGAATTACATGTATCATCTTCCCAAGTAGGAATGTAAACAGTTTAGCCCTTATGTTTTCTTT
This sequence comes from Phalanger gymnotis, assembly GCA_028646595.1. NCBI lineage: Eukaryota > Metazoa > Chordata > Mammalia > Diprotodontia > Phalangeridae > Phalanger > Phalanger gymnotis. The sequence goes on from CM053622.1 coordinate 715,919,002, forward strand.
TCCCTTTTTACCTGTTTATGCTTCTCTTGGGTCTTGATATTAGAGATCAAATTTTTGGTGTAATTTTGGTTTTCTCCTTCTGAAAGCTTGAAATACTTCTATTTCACTGAATGACCATTTTTTTCCCTTAAAGTATTATGCTTAATTTCATCAGTTAGGTGATTTTTGGTTGTAGTCCTAGCTCCTTTGCCTTCCAAAATATCATGCTCCATGACCTCCAATCTTTTAATGTTGCAGCTGCTAAGTCCTGTATAATCCTGATTGTGGCTCCCCAATATTTGAGTTGTTTCTTTCTGGCCACTTGTAGTAATTTTTCCTTGACCTGATAGTTCTGACATTTGGCTATAGTGTTCCTTGGATGTTTAGTTTAGGTTCTCTTTCCTGAGGTGATCAGTACATCCTTTCTATGCCTTTTTTGCTCTCTGGTTCTGTATCAGTAAGGCACTAATAACAATGTAGATGATAATTGTCAAAATGCCTATATGGTTCTATATCACAAAGTATTGAGACTCTCCATATGAAAGGTAGAAGAGGTAAACCATTTATTCAGACACCAGAGAACCATATCCCACAAGCCATTCATTATCCCAGTCTACCACAGCAGTAAAACGTTCCATAGACAATATCACAATATGAAGCCTCCCCATCCCAAATCCTCTCCAACCCCCTGCTGGAGTCTTCCTAAAAACAAACTAACAGTACAACTAAGTCATAGTCTGTCCAGCTCTCACTATCACAATGGCCCTTAGCAGCCATTAGCAGTCATAACTTCTCTCTCTCTCTCTCTCTCTCTCTCTCTCTCTCTTTCTCTCTCTCTTTGCATTTCTTGTGACATAACTTCCTTTTCCCTCAGCAAGCTCCTCCCACTACACATGACTTAAGCTCCCTGTGCCCTAAGCAGGTCACATGGCCTATTAATGGGTTGGAAAGATCTTCAAATCCCAATTTCTACTACAGGTTCCAGGATATCAGGGCAGTTTTCCATGATAATTTCCTGAAAGATGCTGTCCAGGTCCTCCTTTTGATTACGGCTTTCAGGTAGTCCAATAATTCTGATGTTGTCTCTCCTGGGACCCACATAGGACCCTAGTGTCTGATGCTGTGCTGAGAGGGTGGGGTAGAGTTGGCTGGTGCAGCTAGAGGCCATAAGGGTCTGGCAGCATACCTGGTACTGAGCCAGGGTCCTAGTGCTGGTGTCTGAGGTGTGCTGAGGTCAGTGAGAGCATTTCTGCTTTTCCTGGGGATACAGTGAAACATGAGGTGGTCTGACCTCTGGTGGCTACCTGTTTGCCCAGGGCTACACTGGAGTAAGTGTCAGGCCTGGTGCTTGTGGCTGCCTGTTTGTTCAGGCACCCATAGGGTTGGCATCTACCTGTTTGCCTGAGGCTACATTGAAGCACACAGAGGTCTGGCCCCTGAAGGTTGCCTGTTTGCTGGGGCTACGTTGAAGCATGTGACAATTCTTAGAGTTGGAGTATGCCAGTTCCCTGGCTATGCTGAAGCATGTGGCAGGTCCTTGTGTTGGCATTTGCCTGCTCTACCACACTGGGGCTCAGGATCTACCATTGGTTTGCTGAGGTGGGGCTTGCTGCTGACTTGCCGGGATGCTTTCTGTCCTGGAGTACACTCCCCTTTTTCTCAAGTGAAATAGACCTTTCCTTGCAAGTTTCTTGGACTCAAAGATTGTTTGACCCCATCTTTTTGCTGGTTCTGCTGTTTCAGGATTTGTTTTGAGGCTCTATTTTATGGTGGTTTGGAAGTGAATATCTGAGTCTGTGAAATTTTTTAAAAAAAATTTGATAACTATATTTCAATAAAATTGGTTTCCTTAGTTATCATATATATTTTGTTTTATTCATTTAAAAACATCTGAGAAGGGGTCTATAGGCTTCACTGGGCTGCCAAAGGGATATAGGTCACAAAAGATTAAAAGGCCCTCCCCTAGAATCACCTGGAGCCCCAACACTAAATCTTCTAAGGACAAGTCAACAATGCAATGGAAACTACAATTGCTGAAATCTCCGTCTTTTGGCAGAGAATGAAAGAAGGTTAGAGAAAGCAAATGCCCCAATTTTCATAAAAGAGAAGAGCATGTGGTCTGCACACTATGGGTCAGTAGCTCAACCTTGATTTGTGGCAAGATTCTAGCACCTGTTATTAAAGTGAGGATTAGTGAGCATTTAAAAATGGAAACAGCTATCACAAGGAGCCTGTATGGCTTCTTTCAGGAACAGGTCGTGTCCAACTAACCTTATTTCTTTTTTTTTTTTTTGACAAGTCTCCTAGATTGTACAACAAGGGAATGCCATAGTTTGTAGTTTGTCTAGATCTTAGAAAAGCGTCTGACTGACTCTTGTGCTTTTCTTGTGGACAAGATAGGAATACAGAGGCCAGAGGTGGGTACAGTTAGAAGGATTCAGAATTAGTGCAGTGGCCAGATCCCAAGAAGGGTTCAAGTCTTAAAGAGAACAGTTCTGTGTGTGATGTGTGCCATGGAATATTTTTGGCAGTGACTTGGGTAAAAGCATAGATCCAATTCAGTTGTTTCTCAGTTGCGTCTGATTCTTTGTGCCATTTGGGTTTTGTTTTGGTTTTTGTTTGTTTTTGCAAGCACACTCGAGTGGTTTGCCATTTCCTTCTCCAGTTCATTTGACAAATGAGGAAACTGAGACAAATGGGGTTAAGTGACTTGTCCAGGATTACATAGCTAGTAAGTGTCTGAGGCCAGATTTGAACTCAGAATGGTGAGTCTTCCTGACTCCAGGCCTAGCACTCTGTCCACTATAGCACCCCTACCTGCCCAGAAAGGCATAGATGGCAAGTGTATAAAATTTGGGGATGACACAAATTTGGAAGAATGACAGAACCAGGATCCAAAAAACTCTTTATTGGCTAGAATGCCGGGCTAAATCAAATGCAATGAAATGTAACGAGGATTCATATAATGTTAAATACTTGGATTCAAAAAGTCAACTTCACAAGTACAAGATCGAAGATGCAGAGCTAAATAGCAGCTCACCTAAAAATAGTTTTAGTAAATCAAAAGTGAATGTTGCAAAATTTTAAAGAGTAAGAAAGACACAAAAGAAGAAATATGAGAAGATTCTCCCACCCCACCCTTTTGCAGAAGTGGGAGGCCCATACATGTTGCCCATTGCATATATTTTCAGACATTTTTGATATGGCTACACTGATTTTTTTCCTCTCTTCTCTTTATCTTTAAAAAGCACTATTTGTTATATGACATGGGATGGTGAAGAGGATAGGTTTGTTGGAAAATATGGTGATTTTTTAAAAAAAAAAAGACATCAATAAAAAATTTAAATAGATTTAGCAGAATAAAAATTCAATGGAAATGAATTGTATAATACGGCAGTCATTAAAGCTAATGGAATCTCAGATTCCATTAAAATAGGCATAATGTGCAAAACCGTGAGCCATACAGTTTCACTGGAAAAAATATTGTTAATCGTTAAAATATTGGGCCTTTTCTTCAGGGAGAAGTTCAGAATCATTAAAAACAATACACAATTTCCTAAAGGCAATCGAGATGTATCTCCTTCCCTTATTCAGCTCTGATCCAGATCATTTTTCATGAACAATGTCTATCCATGATAAAAGCAGTTATTAGATTGACTCTATGGATTACCTATCCAGCTGCATAACATAGTCTGTATAATAGGAATTTTCATCCACTTGTTTTTCCAGTGTGGATAGTTACTTTTGATTAATTATAGATTTCATTGAGGAGGCTCTTTGTAGCACTCTGGCATTTGATATGATCAACACAATGTTATCTGCAAACAGGAAAAGCTGGAGGACCTCACAAACCTTTGAGAATCCCTCTTCCATCTGGACTCAAAAAACAAACATTCTTCATGTATCTATTGTGTGCCAGGCACTGTGTTCAGTACTGGGATACAAATCCAAAAGTGATAGTCTCTATTCTCAAGGAACCTACTTTCACTAAGGAGATATGATATCTTTATAAATGAATGAATGAATGAATGAATGAATGAATAAGAGATGTACATGTAAATATATAAAGTTAAGTTGATATACATTAAGTTTCTTCTATGTGCCAGGAGTTGTGCCAAGTTCTGAGGACACAAAGAAAGGTGGAAACAGTCCCTGCCCTCAAGGAGCTCACATTCTAATGGAGGAGACAACATGCAAACAACCATATACACACAAGAGAAAGATGGGATAAATTGGAGGTAATCTCATGGGAAAAGCATTGAATTAAGAAAGATCTGCTGGAGAGTCTATTTTTCTCATAGAATTTTGCCTGAGTGTCCCCTTTGCTCTTGGTTCATTTGTTCTTGGACCACAGCTCTTTGCATACAAGCTTTCCCTTGCAACCCTTTTAAATGGAAGAGGGATTCACTATAGACAGTGAGCTGCTTGAGCTGCTGCTGTTTGCAGATGACTTTGTACTGACTGCACGAAGCTCTACATCCTCCCAGAGAGCCTTTTCCATGGGCTCATAAATCACTCAAAAGAGAATGGCCTAACTCTGCCCATAGGAAAACTCAAATGACCAAGGATGCCTATGGGCCACACTCTGATTTGCAGCTGACAAGCAGCCCCTTGCATTAGTTCTATTTGGGACAGACATTGCAGAGAAAGAAATAATGATCTGAGCCCAGAATCACAGAGAGGTAAGAGAACAAGCTGGATTGCATATGGGTTATTGTACAATCCTTCCTTCAAGGATCTCAGGCTGCTCCCTGCTACAAAAAAGTCTTCTTTTGAACTCTGATATTCTCCTAGTACTGTTGTATGGCTGTATATCCTGCAACATCACATTCTCTAGAGCTGAAGTCCATAAACTTTATTCTTTTTTTTAAAAAGTACTTCGATAGCTATTTCAGTATAATTGGTTTCCTTTGTCATCCTATGTGTTTATTTTAGGTATTTAAAAATGTTATTCTAAGAAATCATCCATAGGTTTCACCAGACTAATAGCCAAAGGGGTTCATGACATACATACAAAAAAGTTTGAAAAGCCAGCATTAGAGATTCAAAACTATAGGTTACCTAAAGGGGAAAAATAGAGATGTATTGGAGGCCAATAAAGCAGGTTACAGTGTGGTGACATGTGCATAAGAAGTGGCATTCAAAAAATGAAAATCCAGAAAATGGGTAATCAAAAAAGGAGACAGGTCAGTCACCTAGAGAGAGGGAGAGATGATCTGAGGACAGCCCAAGTGCCACTTTGCTACCTATGAAATATCAGAAGACCTGGAAGAAAGCATTCAGCACGCTGGACAACTTTTCTGTGTCTTATCTATGGGAGCTACAGGGATATGTGGGCACAAGAACTGAACAGGTTAAGAAAGTGCAAATGGAACTTTACTCATCAGTTTTGGCTTAAGGAGGGAATAACATACACACTCAATTAAGTATAGAAATCTATCTTACCCTACAGGGAAGAGGAAGGTGCTAAGGGAGGGGGGGGAAGATAGATGGGGGGAGCAGATGGGGGAGGGGGTAGTCAGAAGTAAATACTTTTGAGAAGGGACAGGGTCAAAGGAAAGAATAGAATAAATGAGAGAGGTGAGGTAGGATGGAGGGAAATATAGTTAGTCTTTTACAACATGACTATTATGTAAGTGTTTTGCATGACTACACGTATATAACTTATATCAAATTGCCTTCTCAATGAGGGTGGGTGGGGAGGGAGGAAGGGAGAGATTTTAGAACTCAATGTTTTAAAAATAAATGTTAAAAATAGCTTTTACATGCAACTGGGAAATGAGATATACAGGCAACTGGGTATAGAAATCTATCTGGCCCTACAGGAAAATAGCAGGGAAGGGGATAAGAGAAGTGGGATGGAGTGATAGAAAGGAGGGCAGATTGGAGGAAGAGGTAATCAGAATACATGCTGTCTTGGGGTGGGGGAGGGGAGAGACGGGGAGAAAATTTGGAATTCAAAATCTTGTGGAAGTGAATGTTGAAAACTAAAAATAAATTAATAAAACTTTTAAAAGAATTAATAAATTCCACATATAAATCTCAAAAAAAGGAAGTATGAATGGATTAGCAATTGCACTGATACAAGGACTCCACATAACAATGAGACCACAGATACATAAAGGATTGACTGACAACTCCTAGAGGACAGGGATTGTATCCAAGAGAGTGCTGGAGACAGTTCGTACCTTCTCTTAAGAGCCAATTGTTAAATTTTCAGTGTGAGCATTTATGCCTCAGAAACAGACAAATGCTATACACCAGAGTTTGATTTATTGCTTTATTGATTATCTAGGCTTGAAATGATAGGGAAAGTGTCAATGATGTAGTTTAAAATTAAAAGTGTGTCTCACAAACAGGATGCTCTCAGAAAAAAACCTTGGGAGACTGACATGAACTGATGCAAAGTGAAATGAGCAGAACCAAGGCAACATTGTAACAGTAGTACTATATGATGATTAACTGTGAATGCTTTAGCTTTTCTCAGCAATACAAAGATCCAAGACAATTCCAAAGGATTCATGATGAAAAAATGCTATCTGTCTCCAGAGAAAGAGCTGATGTAGTCTGAATGCAGATTGAAATATACCTTTCTTTTAACAAAAAAGTATTTTTTTTTGGTCTGTGTTTTCTTTCACAATGTGACTAGTAGGGAAATAGATTTTGCATGACTGCATATGTACAACTTATATCAAACTGCTTACTTTCTCAATAAGGGAGGAAAGAATTTGGAACTCAACATTTTAAAAAACAAATGTTAAAAATTGTTTTTACATGTAATTGGAAAAAATAGAATATTTTTAAAAATGTGTCTTGCATACATTTTCTCTCCTGGAGAGAAATGTTGTTAAATAGTTGTTATTAGATATTTGTTAAATGTTTTTGTTAAATATTAATGGCACACCCCTGATTGTACTTTTTATATCCACAGAAGGAACAGTGAGGTCTGTAGATCAAGGAAGAGTAGATTTAGATCTTGAAGGAAGTTTACACAATTGTCTACTAGTCCAAAACTTTTGTTTTACAGCTGAAGAAAGCAAGGCCCAAAGTGGTTAAATGACTAATTTTAACAATAATGCTGCTAGCAGCTACTGTGGAGGTGTAAGGCCAATAACACCAGCACACAGGAAGGCTGTTAGCACAGTTTCTTTGATCTGCTTTTTTAAGGAAAACAACTTTAAGGGGTTAACAATCTCACTTTAATTAAACAAACATATGTCATTCACTTAGTTCAGGGGGGAAAGCCAGCACCCTGAACTTCAGAGCAAATACAAACAGAAATTACATAAACAGAGCAAATAACACAAACCAGTAGACAGGCTTGTAGCTGTCCATCCAACATCTGGGTTTTCAAAGCCAAGGTGGGTCCTTCAGCTATCCAGAGTCTCCTCACCAACGCTCTTTCAATGAGTATGCCCCCAAAGGCAAAATTCCACCTTCTGAATTTATATACACTTCTTCAGGGTCAAAGGGCATCACAACCATGCAACTCAAACCCACATGACTTAGACCTTCACTTGTAAGCAGGTCAAAGACTCCTGATTCAATCAAAGATTCCTTAGTGCTGAGAAGCACTCCAAAATAAAGACAACAAAAGTCCACTTTGCTTGCCATTACATTTGAAAAGCAAAACTCATCAAAGGTACTTGATTACCTCAGTATCCCTAAAGAGAAAATAGTAAAAATAAAATCCCACCTTAATTACCATAACACTAATACTGATCCATTCTTTAGGCTGGTGATTGGGCTAGGTAAAGGATTGTTAGCTTTTCTGTGTGTCACCCTTGTGGATCCCTTGGCAATCTGGTGAAGCCTATGAATCCCTTTTCAGAAAAAAAAAAATGTTTTTAAATACACAAAATAAAATGCATAGGATTACAAAGGTAGACATTTATATTGAAACAGTTATCAAATTTTATTTTTTTCAGAAAACAAGTTCAGAGACCCCAAGTAAGGAATGCCTGGATTAGATATTCCCTAGTACTGGAGAATGCCAGCCAGCTCTTCCCATTGGTGGGCGCTGACCTCCTTTGTGGGCTGTGAAATAGAACTGTTAACTATAACGATGACCCAGAGATTTGTCCCAGGGTGGGGTACTTGGAGGGGGAGGGGGAGGCTAATGCTTTACATACCCAGCAGCAAATTCCTGCCCCAACTGTAATGAAGTTGTCAAGATGGCTCCGTGTATTATTTTCACATCGTGAAGTATGTAGAGTTGCTTTGAGGGAAGTTTCCTATTCTTCCCCCTTCCCACCTCCCTTTACCAAAATTGTTCTGTTGTAAGGGGTATTTTTCCTGCTCTCAGATATCTCCTCTAAAGATACCTAGAATCCCCACATTCCTCAGACTTATGAAAGTAGAAAGAGCATTGGATTTATCAGCAGACTGATTCTAGTGCTGCATGACTTCCGCATGACTTTGGGCATGTCATTTCCCTAGCCTGGGCTTCAGTTTTACCACATATAAAATGAGAGTATCCAGAGGAGGTTGACCAGGATAGTGAAGGGTGTGGAGTTCTCACTCTATAAAGAACAATTTCAAAGAACTGACAATGTTTAGCCTAAAGGAAAGAAGCTTTGGGGGACCGTGACAGATGTCCTCAAGTAACGGAAGGCCTGTCATGTGGGAGAAGGATCAAATAAATAAACTCTGTTTAGTCCCAGGAGACAGAAGTGGGAGCAGTGATAGGGAGTTGTTCCCTTGTTTGGGTGTGCTTGACTCTTCATGACCCCATTTGGAGTTTTCTTGGCAAAGATGCTAGAGTGGTTTGCCATTTCCTTCTCCAGCTCATTTTACAGATGAGGAAATTGAGGCAAACAGGGTTAAGTGACCTGCCCAGGGTCACACAGCCAGTAATTGTCTGAGGCCGGATTTGAACTCAGGAAGATGAGTTTTCCTGACTCTGGGTCCAGCTCTCTATCCACCATACCCAAAGGAAATTTACAAAGAGGCAAATGTTGGCATGATGCCAGGGAATACTTCCTATGGTCAGAACTGCCCCAAAGAGCAATGGAGGGCCCCAAGAGGCAGTAGTGTCCTCCTTAGAAGGCCTTCAAGCAGGGGTTGGGCAACATTTACTGGTTGTGTTTAGAGCAGATTCTTTGGGAGGTATGGGTTATGCTAGATGGCCCCTGAGGCTCCTTTTCTACTCTAAAATTTTGTGATTCCATGACAAGGCAAATACCTGAAGTCTCATAAAACGATTTAAGTTCTAAGTCTCTCCCAGTACTCCTTCCCTTTACGGCTAACTGACGCCTTCAAATTACTGCCGGGTCATCTCAGATCTCTTTACATAAACCTGAAGGACCTTCCCATCCCTGGTTCACTCACCTTTCTCCTTCAAATTACTGCTGAGTCATCTAGGATCTCTTTACATAAACCCAAAAGACCTCTCCATCCCTGGTTCACTCACCTTTCACCACTGATATGACTCTGGGCTAAGCCCCGATCATGAAGTTACCTGGGCTAATGTGTAATCTGCCAGTCAAGAGATGAATTGAGTTTGGGGGATTTCCACTTCTGCTCCCTGCTTCTAGAAAGGTGTTTTACATGAATAATTAACTTGTTGGATTAGATGAATTCATCTTTAAAAAAAAAAATCAAGGATCTACTTTTTAAAAAAATACAGGAGCTGGTGATATTTAGCAGGGTGAAAAACAGACCGAGGTGGGCAGGGGCAAGAATGTTCTCTTCAGATTGTGCAAAGAGCTGTTTGGAGTCTAAAGAACAGGGTTCAAATCTTAGCTCTGCTCCTTATTTCCTGTGCGAAGTCACGGCCTCTTTCTGGACCTCAGTTTTTTCATCCATAAGATGGGGACAATAATCTCTACTTCATGGGATTGTTCTGAGGAAATCAACTTCTAAATCTTAACATGCTATTAAAAAGCAATTATTCTTATTATCACTTGAGCACCTACCCTGCTGGCAACCATAGCTCAAACCTGCCATTGGCAGAAATCCTGAGGGATAGTTTAGGAAAGGTCATGGTCATACTGCTTGGTGCAATCTTCACATTAACGAACATTTATTAAGTGTCTACTATGTGCAGGGAGAGCCCCACGCTGGGCTTTGAAAAAGAGATAGAGGTGAATTAGAAAGAGATAATTAAGGAGCCCTAGATTTGGACACAGGGGACTTGGGTTCAAATCCTGTATCTTTCACTTAATACATGGAAGGTTTTGAGCATATCACCTAATCTCCTGGGTCTTAGTTTTGTAAAATGAGGATAATAATATTCGCATCTGTAATGTTAAGCAGGGTGGGACTTTTTTTTTAATGTTTTCTCTTTCGAAATGCTAAGGCAATCAAGTGCCTTTAATGAGTCTTGCCTTTGTTTGAATTGGGCAGGTAAAGTGGGACCTTTTGTTGTCTTTTGGAGTGCTTCTTAGCACTGAAGTAATCAAGTACCTTTGATGAGTCTTGCCTTTCAAAAGTAATGGCAAGCAAAGTGAGACTTTTTGCTGTTTTTTGGTTGAGTGCTTCTCAGCACTGAGGTGATCAAGTGCCTTTGTTTCAGTCAAGAGTCTTTGATTGAATCAGTAGTCTTTGATGACCTGCTTAAGTCACAGGAAGGCCTAGGTCACATGGGTTTGAGTTGCATGGTTATGATGCCCTCTGACCGTGAAGTGTGTGTGTGTATACATATACATATGTGTGTACACATACACATATATGTATATATATGTGTGTGTATGTATATACACATATGTACATATACACATATATGCATGTGCATATATACACACACATGTATATATATATGTATACTCTGAGGTTGGCATTTTGTTTTGGGGGTTTCACTCATTAGAAGAGTGGTCATGTGGTTTGGCTAGACAAGACTCTAGGTAGTGGTTAAGAGCCCCCCCTCCCCCCCCCGTCCCGCCTCTGCTTTGAAAATCCAGATGTTGGTGCCTTTCTCTGGTAACCATGTATGTAATGTCCTGTTCAGAGAGCTAGAGACCTATCTGTTGATTTCTGCGCGTTATTTGCTCTGTTTATATAACTTCTGCTTGTAATTTCTGTTTGTATTCTCTCTGAAGTTCAGGGTGCTAGCTTTTCCCCCTGAGCTAAGTGAATGATATATGTATGTTTAATTAAAGTGAGATTGTTAACCCCGTAAAGTTGCTTTCCTTAGAAAAGCAGATCAAAAACTTGTGGGAGCAGCCCTCCTGTGTGCTAATGTTATTGGTCTTACACAGCCACAGTAGCGGCAAATAGCATTGTTGTTACAACATCTCAGAGCAAGGAGAGATGAGTGTGTGCCATGATGCTCAGAGGGGCTTCTGAGAGGAGAGGAGACTGGAGCTGATCCTTGAAGGACAATCTTAGTATTCAGGGAAATGAAATTAGGGGAAAATCCTAGCCTGGGGAATGACATGAGCTTCAGCTCTAAGGCCTAGATGTGCAGAACATGTAAGAAAATAAATCCAGGAATGTAAGTGGGAGTTGGCTAGTGGAAGGCCTTCAGGCCAGACTGAGGCCTGTATTTTATCAAGTCATGGAAGGTTCTTGAGCACAGTAGGGATATGATCAGATTAGACATTTGTGTCTTACAAAGATACTCCAGGCAGCTGCGTAAAGGGTAGCTGAAGAAAGGAGATCCCAGAAGCAGGAGAAGCAGCTAGGAAATCATTGCAATCACAAAGCAATAGGTAGAGCCTAAAGTCAAATAAGGATTTGCACAAGGGATGTTACAGATTACCATTTTGCATATGGGGACGCTGAGGCCCAGTGAGACTTGACCGGCCCAAGGTCACAGAGGCTGGGATTCAAAAGTCCTCCTTTCCTGTTCACACTACTGTAACCTATGGAGGTGGCTGCAAGAGTAGGAAGGAGGGTTGTTGCTTAAGAAGAAGTGGAGATAAAAATCCTCTGGCCCTAGGAGGAAATATGGTGCCATCCAAAAATCTGAGTTGAAAGACTCAAGTTTCAAATCCCTCTTTGCCTGTTATCAACTATGCAACCCCGGCCAAGTCACATCCTTGATGAGCCTCAGTTTCCCCATCTATAAAATGGGGGTAATAATAATACCCCCAGCTAGGTGACACAGTATGTGGAGTACCAGGCCTGGAGTTTGGAAGACTCATCTTCCTGTGTTCAATTCTGGCCTCAGACACTTACTAGCTGTGTGACCCTGGGCGAGTCACTTAACCCTGTTTGCCTCCGTTTGCTCATCTGTAAAATGAGCTGGAGAAGGAAATGGCAAACCCCTCCAGTATCTCTGCCACAAAAACCCCAAATGGGGGCATGAAGAGTCAGACACGACTGAAACAACTGAACAGCAACAATAATAATACAATTCCTACCTCTGGGCAATAGTGTAAGAAAAGTACTTTGTAAAGACAGTTCAAATGACTAGAAAATATTGTGCGTGTGCATGTGTGCATGTGCATACACACACACACACACACCCTACACACCTTCTGCCCTCAGCTTCCTGGGGCTATCATTGAAGTCTGTTGGGGTTATGCTTCACATAATAGCTTCTGGCTAGTGTAAGCTTAGGGGAAATCATTATTTATATTTTTTTAATCAATCTTGGAAAGCTTTCTGGAGGAGGTGAAATTCTAGGTCACTCTGCTAAGGCTTGAGCTGCTTCTCTCTCAGTATAGCAAGGAGAGGACTAAATGAATGGTAAAGATGCAAAAATGTGAACCCTTGCCATTCTGGGGTCACCTCAATTGGTCTTGTCTCCCGATTTATCCTCCTTATCTTCCAGTCTGACCTTGTCACTCCCTCCTCAAGAAGCTTCAGAGCCTCTAGATGTGAATACAAAGTCCTCTTCCAGGCATTTAAACCCTGTCACACCATCACAATCTGACTCCCATCTCCTGTTCCAGACTGATCTAACTCTGGTCTCTAGTTCCAGACTGACTTGACCTTCCCCATTCCTGTCGGTTCCCAGTAAGCTATGTTCCATTACTCTAGTACAAGGGAAACAGCATGGCCCCTGGAGCTAGAGGACCTGGGCTCGAATTCCTAAATCTGAGACCACCCTCATGACCTTGGGCAGATTGCTCAACGACCCTGGGTCTCAGTTTGCTCCTCTATAATATGGGGAGGTTAGATGTGAGGACCCCAACTTCTGCTTTTTTCATAATCTGTCCCTCCACAGTTGGAACACTCTTAGAATCAATCGCATATATTTTGTGTTAACCTTTACCAACTGTTCCCACCCTCATAGAATGTAAGCTCCTTGAAGACAACGGGGACTCTTTTGTTTTGGTTTTTGGTTTTTGTATCCCCAGTAGAGATACAGAGCTCAGCCATGAACTCTTGTTGAATTGAAGCGGAGAATGTCTTTCATTTTCTTAGGCTGTTTGTTGAGGGGCAGCTAGCTGGCACAATGGATAGAGCAATGGGCTTGGAATTAGGAAGATTCATCTTGCTGAGTTCAAATCCAGCCTCAGACACTTAAAAGCTGGGTGACACTGGGCAAGTCACTTAACTCTGTTTGCCTCAGTTTTCTCATCTGTAAAATGAGCAGGAGAAGGAAATGGCAAACCACTCCAGTATCTCTGCCAAGGAAACTTCAAATGGGGTCACAGAGAGTCAGACACAACTGAAAGAACTGAACAACAACAAATTGTTGAACTGAATTGTGTTTGGCTTAGGGAGAGATAAAACATTCTTTTAGTATAAAAGAAAGAACACTTGACATAGAACCAAGAGACTTGGGTCTTCTTCCTGGCTCTGACCCTTGACCCTCTGATCCCTTGACCAAGTCATATTTTTTTTTCAGGGTGTCTCAGTTTCCTCACCTGTAAAATGATAATGATAATGCTTCCACTAAGGGGCTCTGCTGTGACTGGGTAAATCGGGTCCTCTATGGACCTTCATTTTTCTCATCTGTAACACAATGTGCTAGTGTCTTATCAGAGGCAGCTGAGAGGGGTGGTTAGAGTTCACACATCCTAAGTCCCTTAGGCATCTTATGCCTCAGGCATCTCTAAGATTTAGTTTCCTGCACTCAAAATTAGAGATTCTCACTGGTTAAGGAAAAGTGATTTGTGAATGAAAGAGAACTCCTCTGTCCTCTCCTCCTAAGCCTGTGAAGGAAGGGGGTGGGGGGAGGGGGGGGTAAGGGGCATCCCAGGAATTTGAGACTTTTGCCACTTTCTGAAACTCTTCTTTAACATGCAAATCCCCCTGCTGAGATCACACCACACCTCAAGCTGAGCTGGCTAACACCTTCACTGACTGTTAACACTTTAGGTAGGTTCAGTAGAAAGCTGCAACCCAAGGGTGCCTTGTGGGTGGGGTGGGGGAGGGAGGAGTAGAAAGCCCAAAGAAAGAGACAGACTCTGAATATCAGTGATACCCAGGCCCTTCGCTCCTGCACGTTCTGTGTTTAGTTTCAATGGAAGAAAGAAACAGGGAGGGGTCTATTGTCAACTTCAGTGAGAGAGGCCAAGAGGTCTGACAGGAATGGCCATGGGAATTGGAGTGGGGAGACCCATATTCTTATCTGGCTTCTCCACTGGCTCTTTCTGCAGCTTTGCATAAAGTTTGTCCCTCTCTGAACATCAATTTCCTTATCTGTAAAATGGGAGAGTTGGACTCCATATTCCCTTCCAGCTCTGATGAACAGAAAGGCTGGACACATCCTTTTCACCTTTGAGCACATATGGATTTGGAAGCAGGGAAAAACTAGTCCAGGTAAGCCTTTGGTGTCTAGGAAAGGACACGACTATAACCTTGCGATTGACCCAATATTGATCTCCTGTGTTCTGTGGAGTGTTGACCCCCTAGGATGGCAGATAGCAGAGGAGGGCACAGTTATGTAGTAGTATCTCTTCCATGCTCTTCCCTACACACTACACCTCCAGGTGTCTTATGTGCTAGGCTAGGGACTCATGGGGACCGGGGAGAGGGGGATAATTTGAGCCTATGATCATATGATCATTCAGATCTAGCCTGTTCTAAACTAAGTGCTACAGTGAATAGAACCCTAACCCTGGAATCAGGAAGACTCGAGTTAAAGTCCAGCCTCAGACACTTATCAGCTATATGATAAGTCATGTAACTTTGTCTGTTTCTGTTTCCCTAACTGTGAAATGGGAACAATGATAGCTCTTATCTCCCAGGGTTGTTGTAAGGATTGCAGAAGATGATATTTACAAAGTGCTTGTGTAGTAGGAAGGCCGAATTTACGATCTCAAAAAGGATCATATAAATATCTGAATGGTTCGAAATCGTTGGGTATACAGAATTCTCCAAGCAGAAGGCATCAAAAAATTTATTCAGGGCCCAGAGCAACAAATTAGTGAACCAACCTCCCCATTCCAGTATTGTGAACACAAGCCTCCAGGCCCAGTAGGCCCGCCTCACAAGAGTAGCCAGGAGGCCACAG
>CM053622.1:715934432-716008729 GCA_028646595.1 Phalanger gymnotis
GCTTGAACTCTTGGGTCCACACAGGGGTCGGCTCTGCATCGGATTTTTTTCCAGCTATAGTTTTCTCGCCTCTCCTCGCAGCCAAGCCTCTGGCGTTCTCAAGTCCCGCCTCAACTACTAGAGACCAGAGTCTGGAGACCCATTGGTTCCTGAATTGGCCCCTTTTAAGTCTTTAATCTACGCCCACAGGGGTTTCACACCTGATAGGGCTTTGGGCCTGGGGCTTAGCGTTTAACAGGTGAAAGTACTTTCACCATAAACAAAAGCCAAACTCCTCAAGGGCACCCTTTAAACTAAGCCCATTTTGCCTTACTGGCACAGCTTGTCATAGTGCCTGGTATAAAGTGGTCACTTCTCCTTCCCCAGGTAAGGTGGGGAAGCTGTATTTTACTAAGGCCCATCGGAAGATATCTCTGAAGACCAGGGTCCCAGGCCTAGCTCTGTCATTTAATTAACTTGCCTCACAGCTAGGGCCAGGCTGTTACAGAGTAAACCACACCAAACTGGGCTCCAGGAGACCTGAGTCTTATTCCCAGATCTGACCCTAACATGTGTGTCCTTAAACATGTCACTTCCCTCTCTGGACTTAAGTTTCCTCTCATATAAAATCAGAAGCTAGGACTAGATTATCTACATTTAAAAAAAGTCCTTTCTAGTTAATGTTTTATGTTCTAATGTTTTCTCTTTTATGGCCCAGGCCAGTTCTGGCAGGCCGTGTCCCTTTTACCTCTAACTTTTTTCTAAGGTCCTTTGCATCCTAACATCTCGTGATCTCTGTTAGATATTTTTAGGTGGGTAGAACATTTGGAGAGGAGGCCCTCTGTCCCTGGGGTCTTTGCCCCTTTTTTCCAGGTTAAAAGAACACATTGAATAGGACTTTTGCGTGTCCCTGATAACACCTGAACCCAGACAAACCTTGTTATCAGATGGTGTTATCAACCTGTGCTCCTTTGTTGACTGACTCAGCAGCCTGTACAGTGCGTGCATCTGTATGCCCGGGGCCATGACAAGGTCATGACCAGTGAAAATGGCCTTAGTCATGCCCCTGAAGCACAGGTGGCATAGGCTGGGGCATGCTGACCTAGGATTCACAAGACCAGGGTTTGAAACTTAGCATAACTTTCCCTCTCTGGGCCTCAACTTACCAATAACAATAATGACAACAACCACAACCATAACAACTCCTATGTAACCTCAAATAGCAGTTTGCTCCTCTCTAACATACCCGAAATGGAATTTTGGCCATTATAGCTATCGGTGACTCCACCACTAAACTGGCAACTCCCTGAAGGCAAGAGCTGAGTCTGATCTGAATTTTGTGTCCCCACCCCCCAAGTGATCTTCACACAGGATCCCCTTTGTGTTTGCTAAACTGAACAAAACTAAACCTGTTCTCAGAGCACTTTGTATTTTTCTTATGCCTTTAGCCATTCATTCACTCATGCATTCATCCAGTAGAAAGAACATAAGATTTGTAATCCAGAGACATGGGTTTCAATTCCTGTTCTGGCCACTCTCTAGCATCATGTCCTTATGTAAGAGAATTCACCTCCTAAAGCCTTAGTTTCTTCATCTGTAAAATGGAAAGAATATGACCTAATTTTTCAGGGCAGTTGGGAGGAAAATACATGGCCCTAAGTGCATCATTTCTCAGTACTATTCTACAACTACTATGTATAAATAATAATTGGGCCTCATGTTATAGAGTAGAGAAGACTGGATGTGGAGTCTGAAGACCTGAGCTGGAGGCTTGGCTCTGTGACAAGGCACTTCCTTTCTTTAAATTTTAGATTCCTAATCTGCAAAATGGGAAATGTATCAGAATTTAAACTCCCTATGAGTAGGAATTATTTCATTCTTTGTATTAATATCCCGAGAAGGCTAGTATAGTGCTTGTCATATGGTAGGCATTTAACAAACGCTTGTCGATTGATTAATTCATTAGAATAATCATATACTACTTTCCTC
Organism: Phalanger gymnotis; assembly: GCA_028646595.1. NCBI lineage: Eukaryota > Metazoa > Chordata > Mammalia > Diprotodontia > Phalangeridae > Phalanger > Phalanger gymnotis. The sequence goes on from CM053622.1 coordinate 715,936,401, forward strand.
AAAGGCCTAAGACAAAATAAAATTATGTGTAAAGCACTCTATAAGTGAAAGCTAGTATTATTATTTTTTTGACTGATTCTTTAAGGTTTCATAATATCACAGACTTATAGAGTTGGAAGATAATTCACAGGTCAGGTAGTTTACTCCCTAACCAAATAATAATACCCTCAGTAATGTCTCCAATAAGTAATCATCTATCCTCTGTTTGAATGAATGCCTCCACAGCCAGGGGCTCTTTGAAGCCCATTGCATTGTAGGAATGCCCTGTGTGCAAGGGCAAAGGCATTCTTGTGTTGAGCTCAAAAGATGCTTCTCTTTACCTTCCACCTGTGGCTCCTAGTCCTGCTACCCTGGGGATAAGCAGGACAATGACATGGCTTTCACTCGATAGACCTTTAAATACATCAGGACATGAATTGTATCTTCCTTTAAATCTTTTCTCTTGGCTAAGCATCCACAAATTCCTTCAATTCTTCCTCCCAGTAAGAAAAATCGTCCGTGTCTGTGTGTGTGTATGTGTGTGGTTGTGTGTGTGTGTATGTATGTATGTGTGTGTGAGAGACAGACAGAGAAAAAGAGAGAGAGATGAAATGGTGACAAAGGGCTCGGCATTGCATATGTCTAATTATCTTTCTGTGGGAGGAAAAAAAGAAAAAGGGGTGGTAGTTTTTATAAACCAAGTTCACCCCGGCAGGGGCGGGGGGTTACAGATTGAACATTAGCCCAGGTGGCCCATTGAAGAAAGGGGAGGAGGAAAGGGTGGGGGGTAATGCAGAGATTTGCCAGCTGGTGAAAGGTGATGAGAAGGAGGGAACAGTAGGCCTTTCAGGTTTATGTAAAGGGCTGAAGCGACTCAACGATACGGAGGTGGAGCCATGCATAGGACATTCTGTCTTAGTCTGCTAGAACACAGCTGGTCCAAATTAGAAGTGACTTTAGGAAATAGAAAGTTAGACCATAGAAACAGAAATAGAAAGTTAGAACAAAGAATGTTGGATCTGGAAGAGACATTGAATTTGAAAACAGAAAATTGAATGTTAAGCTAGGATTAGACCTTAGAACATAGAAAGCTAGCACATCCAGATTAATGTAGAGGTTGCAAACCTGGGAGAATGGAAAGATAGGGGTACCCTGAGCGTAAAGAGTGAAGAGTGGAAGAAGGATGCATTTTGGGGAAAAGATAATGGTTTCTGTGGCATTTAAACACATTACACTAGAGATGTCTATGAGACACCTAGTTTGAAATGTCCGATAGGCAGTTGATATGGAACTAGCATGTAGGAGACCATTGAGATAATGGATGTAAAGTGTCTGACAGATCTTAAGGCTGTCTTCATAAATATTAGTGAGATGGGAGGAAGGGTCCTCCCCCACCTCAATTAATATAATCAGTTCAAGAGCATGATGAAGTTTTTTTTAAATAACATTTTATTTTTTCCCCAATTACGTGTTAAAACAATTCTTAGTATTTGGGGTTTTTTTTTTTTGAGTTTTGAGTTCTATATTCTATCCCTCCCCCTCCCCCGAGATGCTAAAGAAATCTGATATAGGTTACGCACGTACAATCATGTAAAACCTTTCCATATTAGTCATTTTGTACAAGAAGACTTGAACAAAAAAGGAAAGAAAAGAGAAAGAAAATGAAAAATAGTATGTTTCAATCTGTATTCAGACAATATCAGTTCTTTCTCTAGAGGTGAATTGCATTTTTCATCATGAGTCCTGTGTAAATAAGGTACTCTAAGCCCTGCCACCTTTATCGAGTTCCAATTTTATTGGGTCACAGAATCAGTCAATCAATGGACCCAGAATATAACCACAAAGTAGAAACCAGGTGTTAAGGACTTCTCTTATAGTCTCACCACAATATGTGTAAATAAGTTTTGAATCAGCTCCAGAAGGTTATAGAGCTTTCCCATTGCATAACGCCACATAGGGAACATCTTGTAATTGGCTATGAGAAGCAGATGTGCTGCTAGGCTTGTGTATAAAAATAGAGAGTCAGTCCAGGTGTCAGCCAATGCGGGAGGGGGGGAGACTCCAAGTTTGAAAATTAGATGGGGGGGACCAAAGCCCAGAGAGAGAATACCTCTTTGTTGGGAAGGGGCAGAGGAGACAGAAGAGATTTTTCTTTCCTTTTCCCTCATTACCAATGTCTTCATGCCATTGGGGTTATTGGACCAGTAGGAGACAATGCTACTTCCTCCCTGGGATAACAAGCTTTCAGTATTTGCATCTATGTCCAGAAAGACACATCGCACATTGAGGACAGATACAAATACAGAGTCATCCACAGAGGAATGAGCTTCAAGGAGCATGACCCTTTGTTCCAGAGAAAAATACTGGCTATGGTACTCAAGAAAGGACTTTCAGACCATAAAGTACTAGGAGCTGTGGTGTTCCCTTTGCTATGCATCTATCCTGCATATGAACTGAATTTAAGCCTGCGCTTCCCATGGATGCTATGCGTTTGTGCGCATGAGAGAGAGGAGAAAGAGGCAGAGTGAGAGAGAAAGGAGGGAGACGGGGTGGGGGGAGGAGGAGGAGAGAGAGACAGAGACAGAGACAGAGAGAAAGAGATTAAGAGAGACAGAGACTGAGAGAGAGACAGAGAGAGAGAGAGATTGAGAGAGACAGACAGACAGAGACAGAGAGAGAGCGAGTATGTAAGAGAGAAAGAATCAGAGAGAGAGCATGCAAGAGAAAGGAGAGAGGATGAGAGAGAGATATTGAGAGAGAAAGAGAGAGAAAGAGAGAGAGAGAGAGAGCGAGAGAGAGAATCCACCCCAGGTTTTCTAGGGGACTGTCTTTTACCAACAGTTCTGACTATATACCATCTTAGTAAATGCCATTGCTATTTGTTTACTGGCTGGCATTAATGGGAACCATACTTAAGATGGCTCACAAACTACAGTAGTTCTCTAAAGACCCAATCTACAAGTGGCAGGCTAAGTAGGGGAGAATGGTCCTAAGGAGGGTAGAGACTGGCTATTATTATAGAGAGATTTAGGGTTTATCTGCATAGAGATGATAATTAAACCCCTGGAAGCTGATGACATCACCAAGAGAAAGTGCATATGTATGTATGTATGTATGCATATGTATATGTATATATATACACATATGTGTGTGTTCATGTGTGTGCGCGTGAGAGAGAGAGAGAAATTCACAGGGAGTGTCATATGGATGGTGGATAAACAAAGAATACTTAGGATTAGTGGTCCAGGTAAACAGGAAGAGAACAATGTGAAAACAAGCTAGATGAAGTATGAATTGGAGATAGTTGGACACAGTCAAAAGAAGGAACACCCTAGAATTGAGGGGGATTGGGGAAGGCTTCCTATAAAAGGTGGGATATTATCTGGGACTTGAAGGAAGCTAGCAGGTGAACATGAGGAGGAAAGGAATTCCAAGTATACGTACAAGAAATGACACTTCCCAGACTTGGGAGAGGAAGCAGTTTGTACAAAGAAAAGCAACTAATAAGTGTTTGTTGGATTGTAGAAGTTAGTATCTAAGATTCTAAAATTCTAATTTTCTGCAATTCTAGCATTGATTCTAAGAGTTTGTCATTCTATTCTTAACATACTGACTGAATCTATAATTGTCAAATTCTTTGATGCTAACATTCTCTGATTCTGTAGTTTTAAAAGCCGAAGATTTTGTCATTCTAATCAGTATTCCTTAAGAGTACAATTCCAGAGTCAGACAAAATATTCTGTCAGAGAACCAACTTATAAAGGTGCATAGAAGCCAGTCACCAGTGAGCTGGCCATCAGGTGAGGAATTCTTTGGCTATGGCAATCCATGAAACAAAGGAAAAATGTAAATGGCCTCTTTTGTTTCTGAATTGATGGTAGCATAATGATAGGAAAGAGGGCAGACAGTGCACCAAGAATCATGCCATTTTTAGAATGTCTGGGAACATTAAGTTAATTGTTAATACTCTAAATGTGAGATCTTTGTCAAATATTCAGTCAATTACCACGCCATTAGATAAACTGAACCACATCAGTTCTGGTATTCTCAATGTAAATAAAACCAAAAGACAAAAGATAGTTTGCAGCAATATGGAAGGATAGTTCACAGGTTCTGATCGGAGAGGCAAACCAAGAAACTGATGGAGTTGGTTTCATCTTGCACCAAAAAGCAACAAGAAATCTCATTTCATGGGATATTTGGTCACCTCAACTTAAAGACCTTATAATAAGCATAGGCAAAAAAAAGACCATTTTCTGCATTGTCATCTCTTGCTGAGGATAAAGTAGAGGAAGTAAAGAACTTCACAAAATTCTGTAAACCAAGTCAGCGTTTACTTTGATGCCCAGTGACACCAACACAAAGACCTTGCCAAGGGGAGGATGGAAAAAGGTATGTTGAAAAATGTAGCACACACCTGAGAAACAGAAGTCAAAGGCTTATGAACTATTTAAGAGTGTGTGTGTCTGCGTCTCTGTGTGTGTGTGTGTGTGTGTGTGTGTGTGTGTGTGTGTAATGAATATCTTTTTACAGAAGAGATCTAGAAGGTGCTCGACATGACAAACGTTGACTAACTCCAAAAATGATATTGACAATCATAATGACCAAGGAAATGACTGGTTACTGATGTGAGAATTATATTAGAATCAGCTGTCTGGGTGCATAAAGACCACCTAACTAGACAGGGGAAAGGTCAAAATCAGCATCAAATTATAAAAAGTTTAAAGACTAGAAGACATAGTTAGTAATGATAGTAGCTTCAACTTGACAAAAAAAGAAGCTATCAATCCCCGCCAGTGGAAAATTGAATTATAGCAAGGATTTTTATCTTGATTATTGCCTTTTCCTGCAAGTTTAGATGATGTACAACAATCACCATGAAAAAGAGGCCAAAAGGGCCCATAAAAATGTCTTGGACTGCAATTATTTGATTTCTTTGCCAGGTGGTAAGAGATGGAAGCCAAGAGGAAAGTTGGTTTGGAATACAAATTCATTTTAAAATACAATGGATGAGAACGGCAGAATATCATAAATAACATCTCATGAAACATGGAAAAGTAGCAGAAAGAGAAACAAATCTCCAGAAAGCTCAGCGTGAGATCTAAATAGCCTTCATCATTCCAAGTGTATTCAAAAATATCACAAATCAAAGATGGAACCAATGTGTCTTCTCTATAGTGGTTTTCATTATGAATAACAACAAAACCACCATGTTTGGACCAAAACCAAGAACAATTGTATCATACCACATGTACCCTAAAAATACTTCTGCAGAAGGTGACCCCGTCTTGAAAGCAGGCAAGAATTGTTTGATAAGTTATGTCAGGAAGAGGAAGATAGCAGTAGTATTCGGGGAGCGGAGGAGAAATCACAACAGATATTAATATACAAAATAAATGTGATCCAGAGGACATCGGTAACTATCAGCCCATATAACTAGTCTCATCTTTGTAAAATCTTTGTGAGAAAAGCGTGCGCGCACACACACACACATACACATTTGTTTGTATGTTCTGAGGGTATGCTTTATGAAAATGGAATGGACAGGCTTTTCTACAGCAGACCACATCCTTAAATCACACCATTGCTTGAAATGTTCAGAGAACACAAAATTATTCTATTAAATTTGCTGATTACAAAAAAAAAGAAAGAAAAGCATTTGATTTGACTAAACAGTTGAACAAAATTAAAAATATATTCTCTAACGCTAATATTTGTATGTTAAGATCATACAAAATTCCTTGATAAAATCAAAGATAACTGTTGAGTTACCTTTTAATTATTAATGCTAATTGAGGCATAAAATAGGGACAGAAGGGCCACTAAATGTGGACCCTACTGTGCCAGATGTCCTACATAGGGAGGACTCACTGTAGGTGTGCAAGCTGCAGATCCTTCTTTTAGAGGGTGATATTGGGCTGATTGTAAGAAGCTCCTGGACATAAAAAGGCTCCTCATTGCCATCCATAATAATTCAAAAGAGATTAGCTTAACAATTTATATAGAAAAAACTGAATGGATTAAATGCTTCTTTATTAAGACTATAACATGCAATTGGGTGGTTATTCCATTAAGTTAGTACATACATTTAGGACAGACACTGCTGTCAAACAATAATTCGGACCCTGAATTGAATAAGAGAAAGAGATTAGATTGGATTGGACTGAGGATGTTTTCTAGCATTTTTGACAATCCAAAACTACCAAGAACAGCCCCACCCTTAACTTTTAAAAATATGTCCTCTTGATAAACTGGTATGATCATAAACCTTGGGATGCCATTCTTTCCATACGTTTAAGTTGTGACCCAAAGAGCAATGGAGAGGTACGTGATAGTCATAAGTGGTCTGCAGCATCTTATTAATGTGCCCAAGAAGTATCATTAAATCTATCATCTGGATCAGAAAAGGAAGCTGGCTACCTGTGAGAGGAGAGGAAGGGGGTAGATATGTTTAATGCCCAAGGGCTGCACTGGTACCAACAGAATGCTAATCACTAGAGAGAGGCTTCCAGCACAGTAGTAAGGTATGTGTGCTCCATGGCAGATGTACAGGAGGACAGAGGCAAGAATCTCATAGGATGAGGAGATCTTCATGGGTTGCAAGCAGCACAAATGGAGGCGATACCCATATTGGAGATCACAAATCTGCTGAATTATTAAGGGGGTCTCTTTCAGACATTCTATCATCCTGACAGTCTATGAGTCTAAACACTGAAGATTCGTTTGGAGCAGCAACTTATCAGAGCTACCTCCTTCTTCCGAGCAGCCTTTGAGAGTCACCCTCCAAACCACCAGCATGGTCCCGAGGATTCTGAGGTACCACAACCCGAATAATCTCTCTAATTTACAATATCCTAGGGCCAATTCTGATGATGTAATAAATCTTTCTCTCCACCCCCTCCAATCTCATCCCTAGGGCATGCAGCTCCCTACTCTTCCAGGAGACTGGAGAGGGCACAGGAGAGAGCCAGTCAGAATGGTCAGGTCCCTGGGGCCTTTGGGTGGGTAAACTCTAATTAAACCCAGAGCCCTCTGACTGCTCTGCCTAATTGTGAATGCTGAAGACATGCACTTCCTGTTTAATTATGGAAAAGAGTCGAGGTTGGGATGGGGTGGGGAGGTGGTGGTGGGGTGAGGGTGGAGAGGAGGCTTATTTTGAGACTCTCCTGCATCCTCAAGGTTCTTAATCAGAACTGTACATCCAGAGTTTTGAGAGAGATGCTTGGCTTCACAGAAATGGGGTTGTCTGGCCAAAGGCTTTGGAAATCTATGACAGGTAGAGAATAAAATCACTAACCCAAGATTGTTTGAGCTCTGGAGGGAGGGGGATGGATAAAATTACCTCCAAAGGATCCCTCCACAACAGGGTTTCTTAACCTGGAGTCTGAAAATTTTTAATTTTTTATAACTATTTAAACGATGATGTTTCAATATAATTGGTTTCCTTTATAATCTTATACATTTTATTTTATGTATTTATGAAGATATTCTGAGATTTTGAGAAGTGGTCCCTGGGTTTCCCCAGACTAGCAAAGGGGTACAAGAAACAAAAAGGATTAAAAACTCCTGCTCTGTTACCATTTTTTAAACAGAAGGCAAATACACAAGAGTTGGTATCTTGTGGTGGAATATATGAAGTGTTGGACCAGGAGCCAGGATATCTGAGTTCAAATGGCAGCTCTGACACTTCTGAGTTGGGTGAACAACAGCAAGTTATTTTCTCACTCTGAGCCTCAGTTTCCTAATTTGTAAAATGAAGATACTTATCATTGCACTGCTCATCTTTCAGGGTTGCTTCAAGGAAAGGGATTTGAAAACTGTTAAGTGTTGGAAACCAGAGACACAGTTGTCATTTTGATACTTGGAAAATTGGAGATTTCAGTGGCAGGAGACCCTCCCATCCATCCCCAGAGGTACAGATTGAAATTTCTCTAAACTAGCCTCAGTAGAAGGTCTTGGAGAGACGCCCCAGCAGGAAAAAATCAAATGACTGTGACCAGCCTGGCAATGACCCTCTCAGAGCGCAGCTAGTCTGATTCTAGGAAGACAGATAGAGAATGCGTCTCCAAGAACATGCTCAAAGCCTTTCTAGCCTAGGTGGACCTGTCCCAGCTTGGACTCTGTTAGCATTACCTCTGAGGGCCCAAGGTCACCTCTACTTATAATAAGCAGTGGGAGGAGAACCTTAGGAGTGGTTACTGTTCTTACTGTTAGTACTATTATCAAATGTGGCAGGAAACTCAGAAATAATAGCTGTTCAGCTCTTCTTGTGGTGGCCAAGAATTGGAAATTGAAGGGTTGCCCATCAATTAGGGAATGGCTGAACAAGTTGTGGTCTATGATTGTGATGGAATGTTATTGTGCTGTAAGAAATGACAAGCAGGATGATTTTGGAAAACCTGGAAAAACTTACATGAACTGATACAAAGCGAAGTGAGCAGAACCAGAACATTGTACATAGTAACAGCAATAGTATATGATGATCAGCTCTGAATGACTTAACTATTCTCAGCAACATAATGATCTGAGACAATTCTAAAGGCCTCATGAAGAAAAATTCTCTCCACCTCCAGAGAAAGAACTGATGGAATCTGAATGCAGATCAAAGCATATTTTTTTTTACTTTATTTTTCTTGAGGATTTTTGATCTGTTTTCTTTCACAACATGACTGATATGGAAATACACTTTGCCTGACTGCACATGTATGATCTAAATCAAATCACTTACCTTCTCAATGAGGGCAGAGGGGAGAGAAGGAGGGAATTTGGATCTTAAAGTTTTTAAAAATGGATGTTAAAAAATTTATATATAATTGGAAAAAACAAAATAAAAAACAAAATTTTTTTAAAGAAATAGCTATTCTATTCTATCCTATTCAATCATATATTTTATTACACTTATATTGTGTTACATTATATTGTTATATTTTATTATGTCATATTGTGTTATATATACATACATACGTATATATGTATGTGTATACACACACACACACACACACACATATATATATATATATATATATGTTTCTACAGTGAGCATTTATCATCTGACAGTCCAAACCCTTCACTTTACAGAGAAGACCCCTGAAGCTCTAAGAAAGGAAGCAATTGGTCCACAGTCACACAGCTGGTTTGTGGTAGATCTTGGACTTGAAATCAAGGCTCTTGATTTCTCAAGTCTCCCATTCCAGGACTCTTTCCCTCTTGCGCAGATAACCTCTGTTCTTTGTTCATTGCTCCATCCAACCTGATGATCCCACCACACAGCCAGAGCCTCTCTTCTTATGGCCATTTCACAAATTAGGATCTTGATCCTCACCAAGATTTAAGTACCTTTCTCCAGGCCATGCCATGAGTGGCAGAGCCCAGCCTGGAATCCCATCATTCCAATTTCCAACCCTTGCCAATTAATCCAAGTGGCCACACATTTTTGTCTCCTCCTTACCCCGTACATTGAGGGTTTGCTGCTCCGGAAGATGACTCAAACCCAGAAAGTTCAGTCTCAGAATATTCTCTTCAGGACCCTCAGGCCCTGAGGGTTTAATTTCATTGTTAAAGGGCACCCAAGATATAAAATCATGGATTTAGAGCTGCAAAGGTCTTAGAAGTCATCTAGTCCAACCTGTGGCTTGCCCAAGGTCACACAGCTCGTCAGTGACAGAGTCAGGCTGTGAAATGAGATTTTCTGACTCTAACGCTAGCATACACTGCAGCCATATGCTGCTTTTTGAGCAGGGAATATGCAGCAACCAAATCATTAACTATTATAAAGCAATTCAGGACAGGTGAAAGAGCTGGACTGAAAATCAGAATACCCTTCTTCTAATCTTAGCTCTACCATTTACAAATTGCATTCCTAGGCCTTAGTTTCCCACTCTGTTAAGTGGGGAGATTGAACTAGATCACCTTTTATATCCCTTCTCATTCTAATATTTGATCGTTCTAGAACCATACCACCTTCATAAGGTGCGATCCATAGGCACTGAAGCATCTTCTCTCCTCCAGTGGGGAGGCCTCCAGGCTTGGGAAGGAGATTAAAAAGTAATAAGATTGGGACCAGAGCTGTCAACTCAGTATCATCATAACCAGACCTGAGGGGAGATAATTAAAGAAGTAGAATAGTCCATCTGTATGGTCTCAAAAGCAGGAATTTTAAGAGGAGGATTTTTGGTAAGAGAGACAAAGACATAGGAGAGATTTCGGTTTGCCTCAGTGGAAGGAAAGGGAGAAAAATGCTAAGGTTTATGGTTGATATAAATGGGAGCAGTGATGAAGTATGATGTGAGCTCCTTGAGGGCAGGGATCATCTCATTTTTTTAAATTCATTTCCCCAGGGCCTAGCACAGAGCTGGACATAAAGCAGGCACCTAAGACATGACTATTGACTGATTGACAGGAGATGGTCAGTGTTGGCTCAGTAGGAGAAAGAAGGAAGTAGAACGGCCTATGGTTCATTTCGGTGGAAAGACTAAGGAAGTTAATAAATCAAGTCCCTATGTGACATTGGGCCAGGCCCTTCCCCTGTCTTGGCCTCAGCTTCTCTATCTGTAAAATAACAGGTTTGGACTAGGTGACCTCTAAAGTCTCTTCCAGGTCTGGATCCATGATCTTACAATCTTTAAGGTAATGGAGCAGGATTGGGACAACCAGGTGGCCCAGTGGATTGGTGCCTGGGCTTGGAGTCAGAACCCTGCCTCAGACACTTACTAGCTGTGTGACCCTGGGCAAGTCACTTAACCCTGTTTGTCCCAGTTTCCTCGTCTGTAAAAGGAGCTAGAGAAGGAAATGTCAAACCGCTCCAGTATCTTCAACAAGAAAACCCCAAATGGGGTCACAAAGAGTCAAACACAACTGAAGCGACTGAAGAACAAGAACAGAAGACTGGTGTATAACACCAAGCACTTGGTACAATATCTCTCTCCTTGGACAAGCGGGGAGCCCTCTTAGAGGGAGCTATGTTATGATGTATAAGAGGAGTTTCTTGAAGAGGCTGAAGCATGTGTAGGCTTTCTGTAGCTAGTTCCAGTCAGCTAGAAGGAGGCTCTTTGATGGGCTGTAGTCATTAAAAAAGATCTGTCCACTCCAGATTCCTCTTCTTTGCTTCGGTGTTCTTGGGGAATCTTGGATTCTTGGAGTGCAGCCTGAATTCTAAAGGTCCAGAGGACTCAACATCCCATCCCCCAGAGCTTGGGTTGGCAGCACAACATTAATACCCCTAAAGCACAAAGGGAGAGGAGCCTCCACCAGTATCTTGGTGTTCCAGAATCCCAGTTCACAGCCAGCATGGGAGCGTCAATGCCTCAAGGAGCAGGGAGAGACCTTCAGGAATGTAAGTATCTCAATGGCTTCCCAACTGGCTAGGCAAAGAAGACAGGGAAAGTAAGTCACCCAGCCAAAAGGAAGGGCTGTAAAAATGGCCCAAAGTCTCTTTTCCCATTGGCAAAGAGTTTGAAAATCAACTAGCCACCAATTCCTCAGGCATCATCCCAGCATGACTTTACATCAGCTTCGCTCTCTCCCCGAAATACCTGGTCCTATTTGACCCAGATTAGAAGGCTACAAAAACCCACTGAGCTCAACAGCGTTAGCAGTCGATTCCCCTGAGGATCCCAGTGGGCCTAAGTTCCATCCTCCCTGACTCCCCCTTTGTATCATATTTCCCTCAGTTTCTTACTCGACTTCCTCTCTGCTGGCTTCCATCTTGCACTCAGTTCTATCTAGTGGTACTCTGCCTCTCATACACATACCAGTTTTCTGCAAGCCTTGGTCGTTGATCCAGGATGCTACTTATGATCTTGGCAGTGGCCCCTACTTCACAAGCCATGTCTTCAAAGGGCTGCAACCATCCCTTTATGATAGGGCCTCCCTCCTTCTTCCCAACTCTGGGGTAATCCTTGAGGCTCTACCCTCCCCCGGCAATATAAATGGCACGCAATGATAATGGTGAGCTAACATTTATAGAGTGTTTACTATGTACTCGGCACTATGTTAAGTGCTTTACAATTATTATCTTATTCGGTCTTCACAACAACCCTGGGAGGTGGGTACTATTGTTATTCCCATTTCACAGATGGGGAAAATGAAGCAAACTGAGGCTAAGTGACTTCTGCAGGATTATACAACTAGTAAGTTGAGTCTGAGGCTGGATATGAACTCAAGTCTTCCTGACTCTGGGCACAGAGTTCTATCCACTGGGCCACCTAGCTGTGCCCTTCCCCCCACCCCACTAAATTATGACTATAACTGAGACAAGGACTGCTCTGGCATCAAAGCAGCCTCTAGACGTGAACTTATTGGGACCAATACTACATAAGAATGGAACAACGTTGAGCCTGTCCATGGATAACCCTTTGTAAAAGCTACCCAATGTTAAGTATTTTAATGAAACTAGATTGCCAGTCACAGGCTCCTCATAAGTGAGGAGAGCACAACCAATGGTGGTTCAAGCCAGTGGCAATGGAGGAGAGGCATCTCACAAACCCCTCCAAGTTTCCAAGTAGCAGGCCTGGCTCTAAGGAAGTGGGGCACTAAGAAAGGAATTATAAGTAAGGGAAAGGCAAGCTGAAGTATGTCCCTCCCTTTGATTATATAAGGGAACACAGTCTTCCGTGACTCCAGAACCCATCAGCTGTTGTACCAGGGTCATAAAAGTGTATGTGTTCTAGTAAAAGGTTAACCAGGGAAGACAAGTTGAACCTTGAACTTAATCACTCAGAGGTAGATTAGTCGGAGGCAGCCTGTTTCTTCCCTACCCATTTTTCTCCTGATTACATGTTTCTAAATAGAAGAACATGATTACTTGTGGATCGGTAGGATAGATCTCAGTAATATTAATAATAGTCCCTCATATATTGATAGTACTTTATTATCTATCAAGGACAAAGTATGTTCACACACATCATCTTATCTAAGCTCTACAGGGGAAAGGTTATCCCCATTTAAGCAATGAGAATACCAAGGCTCAGGCAACAAACAAGGATTTATTGTCTACTATACGCCAAGTACTGAGGGTACAAAGGAAGGCAAAAACAGCCCATGCCCTCAAGGAGCTTACATTCTGATGGGAGAGACAATGGGCACATGGGTAGGTCTGTACAGAAGGAAAAAAAGAGATGAAAACAAGGACAGGAAGGAACCAGCAGCTTAGAAGGAATGGGGAAAAGCTTCATGTAAAAGGTGTTGCTTGAGCTGTCTTGAAGAGAAACCAAAGATCCTAAGAACTGTAGGTGGAGGGAGCTCGGTTCAGGTGTGGGGGACAGCTCAGGCACAGACATGGAGCTGAAAGATGAATTGCCTTACATGACAAGCAGCCAGGCCAGTTTAGCTAGACTGTAGAGGACAAGGAGGGGAGCAAAGGGAAATAAAGTTGGAGAGGTAGGGCAGGGTCAACTGTGAAGAGCTTTAGATCTAAGCAGTGGCATTTATCCGTGTAGCTAGAGGCTTAGCATCGTGCTCATAGCAGCCTCATAGGTTTAGGCCTCAGATGGCACCTAGCTTAACTCCCTCATTTCAAAGGTGTAGAAACTGAGGCCCAGAGAGGGTAGATCAATCAGAAAGGCAATCATTAGCAGAGCTGGGATTTGAACTCAGGTTCTTTGGCTTCAAGATCCAGTATCCTTTCTACCATACCACACTGCGTTCTCATAAATGAACAAATGAATGGATGTCATTGAGGTCACACAGCCAGGTAGTGGCAGGATTGGAACCTGATCCCAGATCTCTGGACTCCTAGTTCAAGGTTCTTGACACCATACTATGCTGCCTCTCCTTTAAATGGACACAGTCATATCAACCCAGTTAGAATCCATCTAACCAGTATTTATTGGACATTTATGAAGGGCCAGAGTGGTGTGGTAGATACATTGGGAATTAAGAGACCCAGATTCTATTCCTGAATCTGCCTCTCATTCACTGTATAACTTTGGTCAAGTTCTCAGTTTCCTCATCTGTAAAATCATAGGATAGTGATGTCTTTATTGGAGATGTTAAGGATCTTTTCCAACCTTCTCATTTTTCAGATGAATAAATCAAGGCTCAGAAAGATTAAGGAACTACCCCAAGTTCCCATGCCCGAGGAGGAATTTGAATCAGGGTCCTCTGACTCCAAATCCAGGTTCTTTGCCCTGAAACACTTGCCATCTTTCCATTCCATCTCTTTCAATAAAATGAATATCCCTAATTACCTACTATGGACAAGAGATACCTTATAGGAGCCAGGGTTACAATAAATAAACAACTCTGACCCTGAAGAAGCTTATATTCTGATGAACTGGAATACAACATATACACAGATAAGTGAATCTCGAGTATATCCAAAGTAATTTTAAGAGGTAGAAAACATTAACAACTTAGGCTGAGTTGGAAGTGGAGTGAAGGGAAAGGATTAGAAAAGACCTAGTCTAGGAGGGGGCAGCTGAGCTATGCTTTGAAGGAAGATACTGATTCTATAAGGCAGAAGTGAGGAGGGACTATATAAGGAGAATAATAGGAAATAAGCCTGGAAATGGAGGTGGGAGACAGATGGTAGAGACAGAGTAGGGAGCCATTGAAGACTTTTGAGTAATGCAGTAACGCAGTCAAATCTGTGTTTGAGGGTTATCAGTTGGGCAGCTGTATGTAGAGGATGGATTGGCTGCATGGGAGTGGGGGTGGGGAGGCTATTGCAATAGTCCAGATAAGAACTGGGGAGGGTTTGAACTAGGGTGGTAGTTGTGGGAGCAGATAAAGGGGAGAGATACAAGAGATTTAGTGAAGAGAGTATCAGCAAGACTTGGCGACTGACTGGATATGGGTTAGTGAGTGAGAGGGAAGAGCCAAGAATGAGTTTAAAAATGATGATGGATGTTATTATCATTCAATCATTTTCCAGTCACAGCTAACTCTTTGTGACCCCATTTGGGGTTTTCTTTTTCCAGCTCATTTTAGATGAGGAAACTGAAGCAAATAGGGTTAAGTGACTTGCCCAGGATCACATAGCTAGTTAAGTGTCCGAAGTCAGACTTGAATTCAGGAACATGAGTCTTCCTGACTCTAGGCCCAGTGCTCCATCCATTATAGCACCACCTAGCTGCTGAAAGTACACTCAACAGAAACTAAAATGTTAGGAACAGTCAGTGGGCTTAGGTGAAAAGATAATGAGTTCCGTTTTGAATGTGTTCATTTTGAGATGTCGATGGAATATTTAATCACAAATTTCCAGCACAGCATAGATCACAGATGTGGAGTTCAAAGGTCATTCGATCCAACTCTCTCCTTATACATAGGAGGAAACTGAGAATCAGTAAAAGTAAGAGATTTGCCCAAGGTCTTATAGGCAGAGGCAGAATCTGAACCCAGAACTTCTGATTGCAGAATTATTGCTCTTTTGCTGGTGCCACAATGGGTCCCTATGCAACTGGCAACGTGCAATGGGAGCTTGGGAGAAAGATTTGGATTGACTGAATGGATTTGGGAATAGTCCCTATAGAGGCGATAATGGAACCCGGTGGAGAAGGTGAGAATTCAGAGAACTCAGAAATGCCTGAGAGAAGAAGGTTCAGGACAGAGCCTTAAGGGGCACATCCACATTTAGGGAGTGGGATAGGAGGAGAGCCAGGAGAGAGCAGCGAGATGGAAGCCAAGGGAGGAGAGTGCATCAAGGAACAAAAGGTCATTAACACGTCAAAGAAATCAAAGAGGTTGAAGGCTAGGGAAAGGTTATTGGATTTAACAGTTAGAGGTTTTATGTAATCTTGGGTTGACCAAGTTCAGACAAGTGTTTTGACCTGCTGCCAGACTGTAGGGGATTGAGAAGGAAGTGAGGAGGTAAGGAAATAGACTGTGAGAGCAAAAACAAAATCTGACATTTCTATGATGTTTTCAGGCTTGCAGAATGCCTTGGATACAAAAACCCCTTTTGATTCTTGCAAAAGATCCAAAGGCACAAATCTTATCCTTTATTTACAGCCAAGGAAACCGAGGCTCAGAGGCCTCTACTTGTCTAGAGTCACATTTTGTGTGATTAAGACTGCAAGGTGGGATGTGAACCTTCCAGTCTTTGATTTCCAGCCCAGCATTTTCTGACCTATTCCAGACTGAGAAAATTCTTTCTAGGAGGATGACTGTAAAACAGAAAAAACTGCTAGGGTGATGGCTTGAGCACAGGGCATGGCATGGTCACATGAAAGGTTTGTTTGTTTGCTTTTAAGGCTAGGAAAGGGCTGGGCCTAGTGGAGGAAGTAGAGAAGGGGACTAGAAGATAAGGAGAAACTGAAAATGAAGAGGGTGGGTGGAAATGGAAGCAAGAATGACTGACACAGAGAGACCTACCCAAAAAGGAAACAGAGAGTCTGATAATATAATGAGTTCCCAATCAGTGCAGGCATTTAAGCAGAAGCTGGACAGCTAAATACTCCTGGGGAAGGTGGGAAAGGGAAGGAAAAAGGTTTCCTCCCCCATTTTCTTGTCCTTTCTGTATAAAGAAAAGTAGCATTTAAGAAAAAAAAACCACCAATCAGTTAATCAAACAGCAATTAGAATCATAGAACCATACATAGATTGCGATAATGCACATGAATGCTCTTTAAATTGTGATTAAAATAGCTCCCATTTCTCTAAAGATTGAAGGCTTAGAAAGTACTTTCTTCAGAATTATCCATAAGGTGATTTATGCAAGTGTTACTTTTTACATATTAGGAAACTGAGGCTCAGAGTCGGTAAGCAACTTGCTCAGAATCACACAGCTAGGAGGAATGGAAGGCACAGTTTAAATCCTGATCCCTGCTAATTCCAAATCAGAGATCCTCTCCACCTCCCCACACAAAATTGCCGTATGTGTCATTGTGTGTGTCTTTCCTGGCATCCTGATCATCATCATCTACATCAGCCTCCCTCTGAGGTCCTCCTCATGGAGTGGATATGACTCCAGGATAAGTCAAGGTCCCTGCTAGTGAAGTCTAAGTTTAGGTAGTGCCCTGCCAAGCTGGCCAGATTTCAGATCCAGACCCAGGCACAGAGCTTAGGCTTGTCGGTCTATGAGTCAATGACCTGCCTGGCTAAGTACAGAGAACATCAGTGAAAGGCTGGAGACCAGAGGATACATTTCCTCGATTACAGAAATTCATGATGACTGTCTACTAAAGCATGGAGAGTTAGGGTCTGCATCAGTGGAGGGCATAGGAGGGACATGGATGGAGTGTTAAAGTATTCCCATTGTTAAAAGGTGCTAGAACTGAGGAGGATCTAAAAGTCCATAAAGGCCAATCCTTTCATGTCACAGAGGAGGAAGCTAAGGCCTGAAGAGGGGGATTTGGGAAAGGTCACACAGTGACCTAGCAATGGTGCCTGGGCTAGAACCCAGTTCTCCTAACTCTGTCATGGACCCTTTCTGCCATGTGACACTGTGTCCAGGAGACAAATATATTTCCAGTATATCATTCAGTAAGGCATTGCACATAGTAGGAGTTTAATGAATGATGGAGGCAATCGTGTGCATTTAGTGCCCCCGCCGTTACAATCTGCTCGCCCTTCTCATCTCTGCCTCCTGGCTTCCCTGGCTTCCTCAAGTCCCACCTAAAATCTCACCTTCTTCTACAGGAAGTTTTTCCTGATCTCTCTTGATGCTAATGCCTTCCCTCTGTGGAGTATCTCCAGTGTGAAGGGCCCCCCTAAACTTTTGAGTTGCCTTATTTTCCAGAGATGAAGCCCCCTTGAACTAACTTAACAGTGATTTTTGCAGCTCAACTCTGTTAAACTTTCCATGTTCTTGAAGACAAGTCAGCTCCGGCCAGTCTGCCCAGACTGATAAGGTGCTTGTGCATCTGGGACCCTTTCAGATAAGCAGAACGTCCTCTCGCTCCCTATCTACTGCTACTCCCTTCCCCCTCCCATTTGTGAGGGGATTGCCCTCCACTCCTCCCATAAGACCTCTCCTTTTTGTTCTCACCCCATAAATATCCACAGCATTGTCTGTAGGGCCGGCTCCTTGGCATAAGGAGTTCCTACACACTACTAATAAATCAGGTTACCACCCATGTCTTGTGGATTTGTTACTTTTGGTTGACACCAGCATATCCTGTGTATAACTTATGCATATGTAGTTGTTTGCATGTTATATCCCCTTTAGAATGTAAGCTCATGAGAGCAATAGGGACTGTCTTTTACCTTTTTGCGTCCAGCATTTAGCACAATGCCTGGCACACAGTAGGTGCTTAATAAATGTTGATTAACTCTTCATGCAGCTGTTGAAGTGCTGTTCCCAAAGCACAGGCCTGATCATATCACTCCCCTGCTCATGACATTTCAATCACTCCTTACAGATTTTAATATCAAACTTGATCTTCTACCCTTTAAAGTCTGTCACATTCTGACTCCAGTCTACCTTTCCAGGTTTAGTTCACCTTGCTCCCCTTCACACAATCCAGTGTAACTGCCCTTCTTGCTATTCCTCATACACAGCATTGCATCTTTGTGCCTAAAATGCATTTCCTCCCCGCCTTCACCTCTTAGAATCATAGCTTCCCCCGAAGCCCAGATCAGGTGCTACCCCTGGTGCCCCCAATCGCTAATGCCTGCCCACTCCAGTACTTTGTATTTGCCTTGTATGCTTTGTGTTATTTGGTATTGACTTATCTGGGCCTGGTTGTTCCCTCCCTTTCCCCACTCCCACACCACAGAAAATGAGCTTTTTGAGGGCATAGACAGATGGTTTTTGTCTTTGCACGTCAGCACCTTTCCCTGTGCTGGGCACCTAGCAGAGATTTATCGAATACCTTTGATTGATCGTTTATTTTCCTGAACCCTGAGCAATACTCTGCTGTGTGAGAAGTCCCCGAGCCAGGAATTCTATTCGGCTGGATCAGTTAATAGAATAAATCTTAATTAAACACCTCCTATGTGTGCAGCCTTAGGAGAAAATACGGCACTTTGCTCAAAGAGCTTGCAGAGCCATTGGGAACTCGTGACATAGACACTAGGAACAATCAGGGAATAGGACAGACTGTAGGCTGGGTAGCAGAATGAGAGAACTGTGAGAGGGCAATGAGTAGTTAACGGGAGGCACGTTTCTGCTTCTTAAAGGAAGAATTTCCTAAAAATTAGGAGTGCCTTAGTGGCTAGAGCATGAGACTGAGAGTTCAGGAAGACCTGAGTTTAAAACCTACCTCAGACACTAGCTGTGTGACCCAGGGCAAGTCCCTGAACCTCTCTGTGCCTTTGTTTTCCCATCTGTAAAATGGGGATTAAAAAAAAGCACCTACCTCACAGTAATGAGTTAACATATGTAAAGTGCTTTACAAATCTGAAAGTGCTAGCTATCACTATTGTGGTTGTTATTAAAAAGTAGAGCTGGCTATAAAATTGTGTATAGCTTTTAACCCAGTAATAATGCTACTAAGTCTATATCCCAAACAGATCAGAGAAAAAGGAAAAGGATCTATTTATATAAAAATATTTATAGCAGCTTTTTTTGTGGTGGCAAAGAATTGGAATTGGAAATGGGGGGGGGGGATGTCCACCAATTGGAGAATGGCTAAACAAGTTGTGGTATGTGATTGTGATGGGATACTATTGTGCTATAAAAAATAACAAGGGGGATGGTTTCAGAAAAACCTAAAAAATTTACACAAACTGATGCAAAATGAAATGAGCAGAACCAGAAGAACGTTATGCATAGTAAGAGTAATATTGTATGATGATCAACTGTGAATGACTTTGCTATTCTCAGCAATACAACGATCTAAGATGATTCCAAAGGACCTATGAAAAAAAATCCTGTCCATCTCCAGAGAAAGATCTGATAGAGTCGGAATGCAGATCAAAGCACAATTTTTTTTTTACTTTACTTTTCTGGGTTTGTTTGGTTTTTTTGGCCCGTGTTTTCTTTCACAACACGACTAATACGGAAATATGTTCTGCATGATTGCACTTGTATAATCTATACCAAATTGCTTGCCTTCTCAATGCAGAGGGAGGGGACAGTGTGTGGGTGAGAATTTGGAACTCAAAATTTTTTAAAAATGAGTGTTAAAAATTGTTTTTACGTATAATTGGAAAAATAAAATATTAAAACAAGATAAAACCAAAACAATTAAAGCTATACAACAGCGAACTGTGCCAGTTCAATAGGTAGTAAGCTCCTCATCACTGAGAGGTCTGGGAGTATGAGTTCAATGATCCTGTTAGGGAGACCATAGAAGAAATTTCTGCACCGGGTGAGAAGTTGAAGTGGATAATATCTGAGGTTGTGTCCAGATCTGACATTTCTAGTCAAAGAAGGCTTGCTGGAGGAGGTGGAAGCAAAGCTGGCCATTGACTGTTGTGGAAGATTTGGTAGACAGGGAGCAGCGGGGAGGGCACTCCAGATAGGAGTTGAGCAAAGGTGTTGCTGTGATTATTTGGGGACCAGTAGGAAAACTACATGCCTTAAGAGGGTCAGTAGCAGGATTGTGGGAGATAATGGGAAAAGTGTTGGAATGAATGGAGCAGGCCTCAAAGACTAAAGAGGTAGAATTATATTTCCATAGACAATGGGGAGACACTAGTTTCTCGAGTCAGAGAATAAATGCAATGAGTCCATATATTAGGAAGATTAGTATCTATGAACAGGATGGATTGGAGGGGGAAAGACTGGATTTGGGGAGACAAGCATCTGGGAGAGGGCAGATGAGGGCTTGAGCTAAGATTGCAACTAGGGAAACAGTGACAGAGGAGTGGATTTGATACACTTTTCAAAAGGAAGAAGTGACAGGACTTGGTGGCTGAATGATTGGGGCAGGGGAGGGAAGTTGGTGGTGGAAGGGATGAAGAAAACAGAAGAGCCAGAGATAACTACAGGGTTTAGAGACTAATTGAGTCCCCCAGCCCTTACCACACTCCTAACCTTGGTTTGACCAAAGACCTCGGGCTGATCCCCACTCCCGGAAATGGATGTGCCCATAGTTCCTCAAATGTCTTGAACTCTCTTTGGTCATTTTAGTCACGTCCAACTCTTCACGACCTTTTTAGGAGGTTTTCTTGGCAAAGGTACAGGAGTGGTTTGCCACTGCCTTCTCCAGCTCATTTTACAGATGAGGAAATTGAGACAAACAGGGTTAAGCCACTTGCCCAGAGTCCTATGGCCGGTGAGTGCCTGAGGCTGGATTTGAACTCAGGGAGATAGTTCTTCCTGATGTGAGGCACAGCAGTCTATTGATTGTGCCCCCTATCAGGCCATCTTGGGCTAGGCCATGGCTTATATGTGTAGGAGAAGATGGTGAGGGGGAGGAACAAGAGGGGAAAGGATTTAATTTAATTAAAGAAATATAGCTCAGCATCCACTATGTGCAGAGCATTGCGTTTAGTTCTAGATTAGAAACATAATTTAGAGATCACACAGGCATGGGCATGGCAAGGATCTGGTCATGTTACTATGCTCCTATCCTTGGAGTTATTATCCTCGAAAATTCTCTATTCCTCAGCCTCTCCCAAATCAAATCAGTTGCCAAATCCTGTCAATTTTATCTTCACAACATTTCTCTCATTAATCTTCTCTCCACCCACATAACCTCTACTCTAGTATAAACACTCATTACCTCTTACCTAGACTGTTGCAATAGTCTCCCAATTGGCCTCCCTGCTACTAGTATCTCTCCGTTCCAATCTATCCTCCACACAACTTCTAAATTTATATTCTTACAACACAGAGCTGACCACATGATCTTCCTTACTCAAAGATCTTCCATGGCTCCTTATTACCAACAGGATCAAGCATCACATATTCAGTTTGACATTTAATAATTAATTCACAATCTGGCATCTACCTCCCCTTCTGGTTTTATTCGATAGTAACTCTCTGTTCCAATCCACTAGCTGGATAGCTATTTAGTTTAGGCCATCTCTCAGGTCTGGAATATATTCCTTCCTCACCACTACCTGGTTGAGTCTCTTCCCTAAAAGTCCAGCTTGGGAGCTACCTCCTTAAAGGAGCCTTTCTCTGTTAACCTTGAGTTATTAGCTCTCCCACTGGAAATTACTACATATTAAGCAACCTTGGCCTCCTTGCTGTCCCTCTAGCAGGTTATTTTATCTCTCAACTCCCAGCATTTTCACTGGCTATCCCTGATCCCAAGAATGCTCTCCCTCCTAACCTCTTCTTCTTGGCTTCCTTGGCTTCTTCCAAGTCTCAGCCAAAGTCTTTCCTTCTGCAAGGAAACTTTGCCAGCCCCCTTTAATCCACTGTCAAGTCTTGCTCTTTCTACCTTCACAACCTCTCCTGCATCTGACCTCTCCTCCTCACTCACACAGCTCCCACCTTGGCTCAGGCCTTTATCACCTCTTGTCTAGATTATCGTAACAGCCTCCTAATTGGTCTTCCTACCTCAAGGGCCTCCCCACTGTGGTCCATCCTCCACACTGTTGCCAAAGTAATTTTCTTTAAGTGCAGACCTGACCATGTGACTCCCCTATTCAATCAACTGTAGTGGTTCCCTATTGCCTCTGGTATAAAATGTAAACACCTCTGTTTAGCTTTTAAAGACCTTTACAACCTGGCCCCAACCTATCTTTCCAATCTCATTGGATCCCTTTTCTAACTCAGCCATCCCATCAAACTGATCTCTCTTTTCTTTACACATGACACTTTCCTCTCCCATCTCCATGATCATGAGCACTGACAATGCCACATGACTGGAACATGCTCTCTCTTCATCCCTCTGCCTCATATGGGATCCCCCACCCCACACCTCATCCTTTAAGACTCAGCTCAGCTACCACCTTCTACATAAAGCCTTCAACTGCTGGTGTCCTCCCTCCCAAACGACCTTGTAATTTACTACTTGGCATATATTTGCATTTGTTCACTTTATATTCATGCTGTATATGTTTACATATTTACTCATCTGCCTCATTAGAAAGTAAGTTCCTTAAGAGTACAGGTTGTTTCCTTCTTTTTTACTTGTACCCACAATGCCTAGCTCAGTGCCAGCACCTTTAGATGATTAATGAATCCCTGTTGATTGATCATGCTGGGAGCTCTTAATACAAAGATCAGCACGAAATAGTTTCTGCCCTCAAGGAGCTTATATTCTACTAGCAGGAACAATATGTACACATACACATGTATATATAGCTATGTATATAAATATGTACATAAATACAAAATACATACACACAAAGTACAAGGTTATTGGGGAGGGGGAAGGGGATGGAATGGCATGCCAGTTGGTTACTGACTTGAGTGTTAAGGAAGCTAAGGGATTTCAGAGGCAGAGGTGAGGAGCAAGTGCATTCCAGGCATGTTGAACCTCCAATGCAAAGGCTCAGAGACTGAAGACTAGGAGGAGGGGGGAAATGATTGCTGGGACAATCTACTGGAAGAAAGAGGATGGGATCAAGGGGATCTGATAGTACTCATGTTACACTCGAGGGTGTGCAGAGTATTTTTTGTTTTCAATCTCATTTGAGACTCAGAGCAACCCTAGGAAACAGGTGCTGTTGTTAATCCCCAGTTTCCTGATGAAGACACCGAAGTTAACAGAT
Organism: Phalanger gymnotis; assembly: GCA_028646595.1. NCBI lineage: Eukaryota > Metazoa > Chordata > Mammalia > Diprotodontia > Phalangeridae > Phalanger > Phalanger gymnotis. Next base: position 715,959,876 of record CM053622.1, read on the forward strand.
TAAGGCTCTTGTCCAAGGTCACAGAGCCAGTTAGATATCTGAGACTGATTTAGATCTTGGATCTTCCTCATTCTATTCTGTACCATGCAGGTACACACAGAGGTGGCTGGCCTTGGGGCTGTGTCTTCAGAGGGTGGAGTAAAGGACAGAAGAGGGATGATGTCAAGCAGCCATCTGAGAGGTGGAGTGGGAGAGAATTGGGTGATGGTGTTGAATGACCTCTGTTTTCTCAGTAAAGGTCAGTCTCTGCTGAGAATGTGCCCGGAGTGTAGGAAATTTGAGAAGAGTAGACAAGGTTTGAATCAACGCTTGTTCCTAGGTCTGCCTTCTGGGGCCAGGCAGAGCAAGGTTCCCCCAAGATAGTTTCTGAAACGACATCTTATCTACCACCTGGCTTCTCTCTTCCAGACTAAATATCCTCAGGTTTTTTTCAACTGATCCTCCTAGGGCAGCATTTCAAACTCCTTCCTCATTCTGGTTGCCCTCCTCCAGACGGTCCCTAGATTATGAATATCCTCCCAAAACTGTCTCCCCTGACATAGGAGATGTAATGATCTTATCAGCATGAAGGAAAGCAGAACTATGACCTCCGTGATTCTAGGCACTAAGGCACACCATGCATAAGACCAAGGATCCCAAATTTAAACTGAAAATATCATTAAAGGTCATCTAGTGCAACCCATTTATTTTTTACGGAGGAGGAAACTGAGCCTCAGAACGGTTGCTTTCTGCCATGGAGGCAGAAAGTGACAAAGCAAGAGATTTGAACCCAGTTTCTTCGATGCCAAATCCAGTGAGTGCTCTCCCTTCTGTACCATAATGACCAGGAAGCGCAGTGGATAAAGAGCTGGTCTTAGAGTTCTGACTCTGAGTTGTGGGAGCCTGGGCAAGTCAGCTAACCTCTCTCAGTCTGTTTCCTCCTCTCTAAAATGTGAATTTTAATAGCACTCACCTCCTAGATTTGTGGTGGGAATCAAATGAGATGATACATGTCAAGTGCTTTGCAAAACTTGAAGCGCTATCCAAATATTAGCCAGTATTATTATTAGCATATTGGGTTTGGAGGCTGTTCTATTATTTATTGTCTTGTATTAAGCTTGTAGTAGTAAGCCAAAGTCCTTTTGTGGAGATCAGATGAAATAATGAAGGGACAAGTGTTTTTGCACACCTGAAAATACCGTGTGTGAGAGACGGTAAAACCCTTATTGCTCATAGAAGTCAAACTGTTCCCCCCAAATGCCTCCATGCTCTGGTAATTGTGCTTCCAGTTTCCCCCCAAAAAATGTTTCTTTGGAATATTTTACTCATCACCTAATGAAAAATGATTAATTAAATCTATACAGGTCTCATAGCGTACAGTAATATTGTTCTCGGTGATGAAGGCTTTATTGGGTAAAGCTTTGTAAAAGAGTTAAATCATCTACTAGGGAAAGATAAAAATATCATATGAGTTTTAATTTAAAGGGACCTTAAAGATCAGTTAGTCCAGGCCCTTCATTTTTCAGAGGAAGAAACTGAGGTAGGTCAAATTATGCAAAAAACATTGAGTAAATGCTTAATATGTTTGAAGTAATTAATAACTTCAGCAGAGTTATAGGATACAAAATAAATACATACAAGTCATCAGTATTTCTGCACATTACCAACAAAATTCATTAGAAAGACTGAAAGAGAAATTCCAATTAAAACAACTATAGAATGTACAAAATACTTAGTCTTCCTGCCAAGAAACACATGGGAATTATATGAATATAATTACAAAATATTTTTATGGAATCACAGACTTAAAAACTGGAGCTCTAACAATTGCTCAATGAGTAGTCCAAGCCGATATAATAAAAATGACAATACTAATTAAATTAGTTTACTTATTCAGTGCCATACCAATCAAACTATTTTATAAAGCTAGAAAAAGTAAGAATGAAATTAATCCAGAGGAACAAAAAGTCAAGAATCGTGTATACAACATATTCGACTGGGGGAAAATCTTTACAGCAAATTTCTCTGATAAAGGTCTCATTTTCAAGATTCATGAGGAACTGATTCAAATTTGCAAAAATAAGAGCCATTCCCTAAGTGAAAAATAGCCAAAGGATACAATCAAGCAATTCGCAAAGTAAGAAATCTAAGCTATATAGCTATATAAAAAATAGCTATTTAATAGCTATATTTTTAAAAAAGATTCCAAATCACTAGTAATTAGAGAAGCATAAATTAAAGCAGTTCTGGGAATTTACATCGCATCCATCACATTGGCAAAATCGGAAGAGAACAAATGTAGGGGATGTGAAAAAACAGGAATATTAATACACTCTCGGTGGAACTATGAATTGGTTAACCATTCTGGAAAGAAATTTGGGACTGTATGACCAAAAAGAAATCACAAAACTGCACATACACTTTAATTGAGTGATAACATTACCACACTTATAGCCCAAAGAGATTAAATAAGGAAGAAAAAGATTTATGTACAAAATACTCATATCATCTCTTTTTTCAGTTGCAAAGAACTAGAAACCAAAGAGATGATCATCGGTTAGGGAATGGTTGAATAAATAATGGTATATGACTATAATGGAATACTATTATGCTGTGAGATATGATGAAAGAGATGGCTTTAGAGAAATCTGTAAAGACTTGTGTGAACTGATGCAGAGTAAAGTGAGCAAAAATCAGAACAATTAATTTAATAATAATAACACGATAAAAACAAGACTGAAGAACTCTGATCAATGCAATTCTGAATGATTCCAGAGGACTGGTGATAAAGTATCCTAAAAAAGTGGTAATGGATTCAAGATGCAGAATAAGATAGTACATTTATGGAAATGACCAATGTGAGATTTTTTTCCTCTTATACATACTTGTTATAGGAATTTTCTTTTTCTTTTCAATGGGGGAGGGTATAGGAAGAAGAGAAAAAAATGCCTATTAATTGAAAAAAATAAAGTAATTGAAAATTAAGATGTATTAAATGATACCAAAATATTTACAGGAATGCTTTTCATGGTAACAAAGAAATGGAAATAAAACCATCCATTGAGGAATAGCTGAATGAGCTGCAGTATATGCATGTAATAGAATATTATTCCCCTGTAAGAAAGGAAGAACATAAATACAGAAAAGCTCATGAAGACGTACATGAACCAATGCAAAGTGAAATAAGCAGAACTAAGAAAACAAGATTCATGATGCCTTGGTCATTTCAGCCATGTCTAACTCTTTGTGACCCCATTTGGAGTTTTCTTGGCAAAGATATCGGAGTGGTTTGCCATTTCCTTCTCCAGCTCATTTTACAAATAAAGAAACTGAAACAAATAGGATTTGTACTGGATCACCTAGCTAGTAAACGTCTAAGATGGATTTGAACTCAAGTCCTCCTGACTCTAGGCCTGACTTTCTATACACTGAAGCACCTAGAAAGAACAACACACTAATGGAAATTCAATGATTTGAAATTATAAAGAATAAGGTTGGCCCTAAAAAAGAAATATGAAAAAACACCTTTCCCCTCCCCCCTTCAATGGTTATAGTCCATGGGGGTTGAACATTGCATATGATGTGAGATTTTTTTGTGTATTGATCAGTTTTGCAGATTTTTTTCTTCTTCATTCTTGTGATCTCATTTTTCTTCATCTTTGGCCTCCAGCAGCACCTGCCAACCCCCATCCCACCCCCTCAACACAGCACCAGACACAAAGGTCTCTCTTGGGCCTCAGGGCAACAGTGCAGCACCAGGTAAACAGCCAGGGCCTGTAAACACCTGCACAAGAAACCTGAGACAGTGCCCCTTTCACCCTGGGAGCAGAGCTCAAATTTAAAAGAAGGGAACTCTGCCCCACCAAAAAAAAAAGGGGGATGAGCAGAAAACAACAACAAAAAAATCTGACCATGGAAAGTTATTATGATGACAGGGAAGACAAAAACGCAAACTCAGAAGAGGATGACAATGTCAAAACACCTTTGGGCAAACCCCATCCCCAAAATGGGTAGTGGTCTCAAGCCCAGAAAGATCTTATGGAAGAGCTCAAAAAGGAGCTTAAAAATCATATAAGACAGGCAGAAGAAAAATTAGGAAAGGAAATGAGAGTGATGCAAGAGAATTATGAAAAAAGAGTCAAAAGCCTGGAAAACTTCTTAAAAAGTAAAATTAGCTAGATGGAAAAGGAGATACAAAAATGCACTGAAGAAAGCAGCTCCTTAAAGAGTACAATTGGCCAAATGGGAAAGTACAAAAGCTAATCCAGTAAAAATAATACTTTAAAAGTTCAAATTTTGCAAGTGGAAGCTAATGACTCTATGAGACATCATGAACCAATCAAACAAATTCAAAAGAATGAAAAGATGGAAGAAAATGTAAAATACCTGATGGGATAAACAACTGTCCTGGAAAATAAATCCAGGAGAGACAATATCAGAATCATTGGACTACCTTAAAGCCATAATCAAAAGGAGGACCCAGACTGCATCTTTCAAGAATTATCAAAGAAAACTGCCCTGATGTCCTTGAATCAAATATGCCAAAATAGGCATTGATAGAATCCACCGATTCACCTAATGAAAGATATCCCAAAATAATAACCCAAAGGAACATCATAGTCAAATTTCGAAACTATCAGGTCAAGGAAAAAATACAAGTGGTCAGAAAGAAACAATTCAAATATCACGGAGTCACAATCAGGACTTGACAACTATAACATTAAAGGATCAGAGGTCATGGCACATGATATTTTGGAAGGCAAAAGAACTAGGACTACAACCAAGAATCACCTATCTGGCAAAATTAAGATAATACATCAAGGGAAAAAATGGTCATTCAATGAAATAGAAGGATTTCAAGCCTTCATAAGGAGAAGACCAGAACTAAACCAAAAATTTGACCTCCATGATCAAAACCCAAGAGAATCATAAACAGGTAAAAAGGGAAAAGAAAATATAAGGGATTCAATAGAGTTAAAATGCTTACATCCTTACACGAGAAGATGATACTTATGCCTCTTAAAAATGACATCATTAATAGTACAGATAAAAGGAATATACATAGACGGAGGGTATGGGTAGAAGGTGAATTTGAGAGAATGACATTAAAAAAATTAAGGGATGAAAAAGAGCAGTATAAAGGGTGCATAAGGAAGGGAGAGGTAGAATGTGGTAAATTATATCATATGAAGAAGCAAGAAAGACCTATTACAGTGGAGGGGAAGATAGGAGGGTGGGCAATGGGCATTGCTTGAACCTGACTCTTGTCAATATTGGCTCAAAGAGGGAATAATACACAGAATCAGCTGAATATAGAAACCTCTCTTACCCAACAGGGAAGTAGGAGCGGAGAAGATTAAAGTAAGGGGGGGGGGGTTGCTAACAAGGGAGGGAGGTCAGATCAGGGGAAGTGATAGACAGAAGCAAAACATTGGTGAGGGGGGAAAGGGAGAAGGGAGAGAGGACAAACAGGAGGACAATAGGATAGGGAGAGATACACAAGTAGTAATCATTACGGTGAGTGTGAATGGGATGAACTCTCCCATAAAATGGAAGCAGATAGCAGAATAGATCAAAAACCAGAATCCTACAATATGTTGCTTACAAGAAACACACTTGAAGCAGAGGGATACACACAGAGAAGAATCTATTATGCTTCAGCTGAAATAAAGAAAAAAGCAAAGGTAGCAATCCTGATCTTAGATAAAGTAAAAGCAAAAATATATATAATTAAAAGAGACAAGGAAGGAAACTACACTTTGCTAAAAGGGTACCATAGATAATGAAGCAATCAAATTAGAAGAGGAAGGAATAGTTTACCTGTCAGAGCTATGGGGAGGAGAAGAATTCATGACCAAACAAGAGATAGAGAGCATTACAAAACATAGAATAAATAATTTTGATCATATTAAATCTAAAAGCTTTTGTACAAACCAAACCAATGCAACCAAGATTAATTGGAAAGTAGAAAGCTGGGAAACAATCTTTACAGAAAGTATCTCTGATAATGGCTCATTTCTCAAATATATAGAGAACTGAGTAAAATTTGTGAGAATACAAGCCATTCCCCAATTGATAAATGGTCAAAGGATATGAACAGGCAGCTTTCAGATGATGAAATCAACTATATCTATAGGCATATGAAGAAGTGCTCTAAATCATTTTTGATTAGAGAAATGCAAATCAAAACAACTCTGAAATACCACCTCACACTAATCAGATTGGCTAATATGACAAAAAAGGAAAATGATAAATGTGGAAGAGGATATGGGAAAGTAGGAACACTGGTGGAGTTGTGAACTGATTCAACCACTCGGGGGGGGGGGCAATTTGGAACTATGCCAAAGGGGCAACCAAACTGTCGATACCCTTTGATCCAGCAATACCACTACTAGGTCTGTATCCCAAAGAGATCATAAAAAGGGAAAAGGACCTACATGTGCAAAAATATTTATAGCCCTTTTTGTGATGGCAAACTATTGGAAACTTATGGGATGCCCATCAATTTGGGAATAGCTGAATAAGCTGTGGAATATGAAGGTAAGGGAATACTATTGTGCAACAAGAAGTGATCAATAGGCAGATTTCAAAAAAAAACCTGGAAAGATTTGTGCAAACTGATGTAAAGTGAAATGAGCAGAACCAGGAAAACATTGTATACGGTATCAACCACATCATGTGATGATCAGCTATGAATGACTCAGGTCTTCTCAGCAACACAATGATCCAAGACAAGTACAAAAGACTCACAAAGGAAAATGCTATCCATAACCAGATAAAGAACTATGGATCCAGGATGCAGATCAAAGCATATGTTTTTTCACTTTATTCTTTCTCATAGTTTTATTTCCTTTTGATCTGTCTGTTCCATAACTGTGACAAATATGGAAATATGTTTTACATGATAGCACATGTATAAACTATCTCGAACTGCCTACCATTTTCAGAAGAAGGGAGGAGAAGGAGGAAGGGAGAAAAATTTTGAATTCAAAATCTTGTAAAAATGAATGCTAAAAAAATTTCTTAATATGTAATTGGGGAAAAATAAAATACTATTTAAAAAAGAATGACTCTCAAAGTAAGAAAATGGGAGGGATATAGGAGAATATCTAGGTAATTTAAGAGACCAAAAGTTTTTATAAAAATTAATTTATTTTATTTTAACTTATTTTTTAAAAATAAATACATTGCAGACTATAAATGAAATGCTAGCTACATAAGGTTTGAGTAGGGAGGTGATTCCCAACTAGAGGGATCAGGGAAGGCATCATAGGGGAAGTAGCATTCGATTGGAGCATTAAAGAATCATTCAAAATTCAGTAACTAAAACGAAAGGAGAGAGATTATCCCAGACATCAAGAACAGCGTAAGGAGAGACTCAGAGGTGGCACTATGCATACCACATTCAGGGGACAGAAATTAGATCAGTTTGACTGGAGTGGAAACCTCGTGAAAAGTGGCAATGTGGTATCTTTCCCTTCTCTTGATTATTTATCTTCCATTTCTGTCTATTCTGTCTATCCTGTCTATCATATTCTGTCTATAGACTTTCAATCTTTGATTCATAGACTTTGACTTGCTTGGGTACATCACACATTCCTCTGTAACTTCTTTCTCTCTTCTCCCCTTTTATGTGCCCTCCCATTCTGCAATTTAGTCCCAGAGAAAAATGTTATTCACTTGTACATAGAGAATGTTGTGAGATTTTAAAGTTCATGATTTTTCAAGCCTTATTCTCTGCCCACACTACTATTTGACTTCCTCTTTTACCCTTGTCTTTTAGAAAGAAATCTCTTATCTCTCTGTTATTATTTTTGTTGGTGTTAAACTATCATTAATCCTATAGGCTTCCTTTTTAGCTTTCCCCCCTTTTTTATTATAGTAACTTATTTTATTAACTATGCCTTCCTTAGTTGCTGTAAACAAAAAATGGTTTATTTGTCCTATATTTCTGTTCTCTGTGACGTTTGCACAGGAAAAAGTTTGTTTATGTCTAGTTTTCCTTACAGGAACGCTTGGAATGCCTCCTTTTATTGAACATCCATCTTTTTTCACTATTAGGCTCAGGTTTGCAGAATAGGTCATTTTGGATTACATCTTGAGCCCCTTTGCTCCTCAGAACACATTATCCCATTAACTCCTGAAGTTTCTGGTGGATATGGAATAGTCACATTATTCAAATTTCTTTCCTTTATATTTGAAGTTATTTCTCCCACATATTTGCAAAATTTGTTCTTTGTCATTAGAATTTTTCAGTTTAATCACTATGTGTTTTGAAGTTTGCAGCATAGGTTTCTTTCAAAGGCAATGTGTGGATTCTCTCAGGTGGCACTCAGAAAGTTCTACAACTTTCCTTGTATCATTTGTTGCATTACGGTACTCAGACTTTTTGCCTTATAATTTTCTTCTGAGAGACTTATAAACCTCAAGTTTTCTCTACACATCCTGTCTTTGAGATCATATGTTTTGCTGGTATGGAGATCATGTTTTCTTTTAATATAATTACTCTTTGTTTCTTTCCTTCCAGATTGTTTGTCATCCTATTATTAACCTTTTGATTCGTTATTTTCTCTTCTGTTTCTTTGAGATTTGCCATTGTGGCAAATCCAAGGTTTTCTATTCTGCCAAATATTTCTGTTGTACAAGTCATAAATTCTCCTCCCAATCTTTATTTCTCTTTTTTATACTATCTAGGAACATCCTACTATGGTCCCATGCTCTTATGAATCCATAGGGTCACATGGCTCATTAAGTATCAATCATTTTCCTTTGTTTTGCATTTATTTATTCGTAGATGGCTAGATTCATTTAGCTGATTGGAAGGCCATATTACCTTTTGTTTTCAATGTCTTTCTTTTTGCTTATGCTCAAGGAATTTAACTAAATTTTCTTCTTTTTGAGATCTTAGTCATTTTTTAGTCATTTTTCTTTATATTCATCTATTATTCACTTTCCGATTACTTCCCCTTTGACGAAGGTGATCTCAAGTACAAACCTCTAGACCTCAAAGTTGTCTCAGTCTCTTCCCATGCTGAGGAACTCACAATTAACCAAGCTCTATCTCTGCCCCAAGTGACTTCTGGGGCATAATACCTGGCCCCAGGTGGATGCTGAGATCTTTTCCTTGAGCCTAGCAGAATACCACACGCCCTAGCTTAGGAGGGTGGGAAAGGATATAGCTGAATTCTGTTATAAGCCTATGAGTTTACTTGTGCAGTCATGGAAGAGCATGATGAGTAGTAAGAGAAAAGGTATTGAGGGTGCATGTTAGAGGTTAGAGATTAGCCTGCTCTGCTATGAGTTCATAGTGTTTTTACCATGTTAAGGGTCTGAATGCCTTAGACCAGGGCTGTCCAACCTTAGGTTTTTATTGAAACAATAGACAATATATTTTGATTTGCCATTTTAGTGAGAGCTCTGCAGTAGCTCAGCTTTGTTTACTAAAGCATTTATGTAAATTTCTATTTTTGTACATGGGCCCCATAAATCACACTGCTGGCCCACATGCAGCCCACAGGCTGCATTTTGGACAGCCCTACCTTAGAACATGAAAACAGCTGAAATTGCTTTATTTTTTACATACAGTTCTATTTTGGAGAGGCTTGAGAGGTCATGAGGATTGCAGAAAGTGCCTAGTCCTACATTTTGTTGGTCAGAAGGAAGTAAGTTTTCTCATATTACTGGAAGGTAGTGGCATCTGGTTGTGGAAACTGCAAGTCCATCAAAAGAGTCTGAATTTCACTTGATATGGAACAAGGAGTCACTAAAGTTGTTTTATTTTTAAAGCAGAAGACCTACATGAGTGTATTTGTACATACTAAAAGGTAGCACCATTGGCAATGCATCAGAGAGGGGAGAGTAAAGGTGTGAAGGTCTTTTTAGGAAACTATAACTACAAACCAAATAGGCATAAGAGATCCTGTACTTGAGAGGGAGCAGTGGGAATATAGAGGTGGAATCAATGGGAATTGGTAACTACTGTGCTATGAAAGTGAGGGAAAGAGAAGAGGCACAGATTAACCCCATGCTTATGACCTGGGACATTGAGTGAATTGTGGTACCACCAACAGAAAGAGTGAAGTAAGAAACAGGAGTGAGTTTGGGAGAAAAGATAATAAGTTTAGTTTTAGATGTGTTGAGTTGAGACACTTGTGGGACATTTTCATACAGATGGAATTGTTGCAAAGAAATCTGAAAATTTGGGAATGCAACTCAGGAGAAAGGTCAAAGATAGAGATCTAGTTTATGAAGCTATCTGCAGAGAATCTACAGTCATTTCAAAAGCTAAGAAGGATTGGACCTGGTTAGTACTAGCCTGGGAGTATTGGGTAGGTTTATCTTTTGAGAGGCAGTATAGTATGGTATCAGAAAGATCTGGGTTCAGATCCTGCCTATTGGTTATGTGACTATGAGAAGTCACTTAATTTCTGAGTCTCGATTTCTCTATCCATTGGATTAGATGGACTGTGAGGTCCCTTCCAGCTCTAAAACCATGATCTTAAGTTGGAGTTAAAGTCATGAGAGTCACTAATTACTTCTTTAAGGCCATGCCCAGTGATTTTTTCTCTCTGTCCTCATCTTTCTTAGTCTTTCTGCGGTAGTTGACATCATGGACCAATTCAATTCAGCAAGATTTATTAAGCATCTTCTGTTACAAATCTCCTCTTGGCTTTGACAACTTCCCTTCATGAGCCTTCTACCTCTGTAGCACCTCAGGCAGGTGGTACAATGAATATAAGTATTGATCTTATGATCAGGTAGGCTGAATTCTAATCAGAGAAGACCTGCCTCAGGCACTTTCTAGCTGTTTGTCCCTGCAGAAGTTGCTTAACCTCTCTCAGTCTCAGTTTCTGCCCCTGTAAAACAGCAATGATAATACTAAATAGTGCCTACCTCATAGGGTTGTTATGAAGCTTAACTGAGACAACATTATGTAAAGTACTTTGTAAACTTTATGACGCTATATAAATAAATGCTAGCTATTGTTACAATTGGGGCAGGTAGGTGACACAGTGGATAGAGTGCCAGGAATGGAGTCAGGAATGAGTTCGAATCTGGCCTCAGACACATACTAGCTGGTTGACCCTGGGAAAGTCACTTAACCCTGCTTGCCTCAGTTTCCTAGCCTGTAAAATAAACTGGAGAAGGAAATGGCAAACCACTCCAGTGTCTTTGCCAAGAAAACCCCAAATAGAGTCACAAAGAGTTGGACACGACTGAAATGACTGAACAACAGCAAATTGTTAACATTCCCTCATCTGAAGCAAAGGGAGGTAAAGTGATTCGGCCTAAGGCACGATGGTAGCAAGCTGTAAAGCCCCAATAAATGCATTTCATGGAAGACGGTTTCCTGGTGAAATGATCACAGCTGCACACGTACCTCTTCTAACTTAACCACAACCTCTCCCCGATTCTACAACATTAATACTGGTTCCGGTTTGTTGGTGAAGGAGGATTTGGTCTATCCCTGACTCCAAATTCAAGACTTTTCAACTGCATCCTGATGCTGCCTCTCCACGATCTTCAGGTCACTCAGAGACACTCTTGATGACCTGGTCAGTAAGAGATACTCTAGTCAGATTAGCCCAAGACCACTTACCTAACTAGGCAGGGAAACAAAGTAATCCAATTAAAGTTTATAGCAGCCCTTCCAAGAAAACAACAGACCACTGCCCCCCACCCAACACACACACACCTGACAGAGCACACAGAGAGTGGCCCTTCCTCAGGATTAAACCTATTTAATTTTTATTACAATCTCCTAAGCAGACTGTAATTGCTTTTGCTACAGCTCAAGTACTCACAGAGCCACGCAGGAGGGGCATAAAATCTAAACAGAGCTGTGTGGTGCCCAGCTCCATACGTGACCAGGGAAGGTGGGCAGAGCTAGAGATTGGCACAGTACTTCTATGGCCCGGTTCAGCTGCTGTCATTTTCAATCATTGGTTTCTCTCCCCAGGTAGCCAATTATAAACCTGGAGGTATTAAAAGCAAACAAATCCCATAACTTCTACAGAACCCAGAGGGCAGAGGTTAGAGCAGTGGGTAGAATCTGGTCCAGAGAGAGAATTTTGACTTGGTATAAGGAAAACATCTGAATATTCGGACTTGTCCAAAAATAGGATGAATGACAGTGGGAGATAGCGAGCTCCGGATCGCTGAAAGTCAGGTGGAGGCTGGTTGACTATTTGCTGGAGATGTTCATAGCACTATAAATTTAAGACCAAAAAAGACTGCACAAATCACCTAGTCCAATCCCCTCATTTTGCAGGAAAGGAAACCAAACCCCAGGGAGGCAATTTCAACCCCCTAATTTTACAAAGAAGAAACCAGAGGCCCAGAAAAATAAAGTCCCTTTGTCCAAGGTCATGTAGGAATTCAATGGCAGAAACTTTCAGTGAAACATGATCCCTTGGGGACTGAAACAAAAATTGCATTCTCCCTTGCTGCATTGGCTAACAGGCCCACACCTGCCTCGTTTCTAATAGAGAATAGGCTTGTATACTGGGTATGTGTGCACGCACACACACACACACATACACTCACACACACACACATATACACAAGCAGTTACACACTCCACTTTGCTACCACTCTTAGATCTTACCTGATGAAAAAAACAACCCCCTGCCACTCTGCAGAGCTATATACCCTTTTCAAAGTGATTTGTTCTAGGACAAAGATTGCCCCATTTTATAGATGAGGAAACCAGAGTATGGAATAGTTTTTTTGAGTTTTCTGTATCTCTTTAGTGGTGTATGTTCTAGATCCTAGCCCTAGAGCAGGGTGTCTTGCGTCAGTGCATGGCTAAGGAAGGTATAACTTCTGGTCAAGGTCTATCTATGAAGTGTTCATTTGTGGGCAAAAAAAAGAGGCTAGGTGGACCCACCTTGCAGATCCACAATTCTGTTAGGCAGAGCCAATGAAGAAACAGACTGCAGACTCAGCTAGTGGGTAATATATTTCTGACATTCCCTGTTCATCTTCTAGAATTTCCAGTCTTAAGGAAATGAACATTCCCTAGTGCCTTTGAAAGCATGCATTGGGGTAAGGGATAAGGACTGTATCTGACCTCATCACTATAAGGCAGAGGTCAGCAAACTATGACCAAGTGCCAAATAGAGCCTGCTGCCTTTTTTTGTACGACCCCTGAGCTAAGAATTGTTGACCAAGGGAAGGGGAAGGGGTGGGAAAGGAAGTAGAAGGGAATGAATAAGCATTTATATGGTGCCTACTATGCATCAGACACTGTGCTGGATGCTTTTTAAAACATTATCTCAAAAATTAATTAATTAATTGAAAAATATTATCTCCTTTTATCCTCACAACGACCCTTCCAGGCAGGTGCTATTATTATCCCAGTTTTTACAGATAAGGAAACTGAGGCAAATGGAGGTTAAGTGACTTGCCCAGGGTCGCACAATTAGTAAGTATCTGAGGACAGGTTTAAATTCAGGTCCTCCTGCATCCAGGCCCAGCACTCTATCCACTATGCGTCCTAGTAGATGACCACCAAAATAACAAAACCAGTGGCAGGCCAGATCTGGCCCTTGGTCTGTAGTTTACTGACCCCTGCATTTGGGAACTCCCAAGTGAGGAAACTCTATACTCATGCAGCTTGGCACCTTTCTCTGTAACTTATGACCTTAGAGTTGCCTACAGCACTAACAGTGACTTGCCCAGAACCACACAGCCAATGTACATCAGAGGCAGGATTTAATAAAATAAACAAATGATACCTAGAATTTACACAAAGCTTTGAGGTTTGCAAAGGGCTTTACAAGTATTATCTCATTTGATTCTTCCAGCAACCTTGGAAGGCAGGTTCTATTATTATCCTCATTTTACAGATGAGGGAACTGAAATAGAGGTTGTGACTTGCTCAGGGTCATCCACTAGTAGCTGTACAAAGTAGGACCTGAACCCTGGTCTTCCTGATTTTAGGCCTAGCACTCCATCTACTTCACTACCCAGCTGCTAGGACTTGAGCCCAAGTCTTCTTGGCTCTGGGGTCAGCTATCTCTCCACTCTGCTCTTCTGCCTTTTCTGAAAGCATGGACTCTGTCTTATTCATCCTTCTGTCTCCCTCTGCCCCTAGAAGCAGGAAACTGCATAACAATGTTGAGTTGAGTTTAACTCATGTTGGGATTTGTGTTCAGGTTTGGGGGGCTGGAGGGGGCGGCAGTGAGGTAGGGTCTGTTTCCTTTAAGAAAAAGGTTGGTAAAAATAAGATCATTCATCCAAATGAGCATTGAAGGGGGAATGAGGACTAATTAAAGACACACACAATCATGGCGGTCCTTTCTTTATGAAAAGGGGAGGGCTGGGAATAAATGAGAATGGATCGAGGTTGTTCATAATAATTCAATTCAGCAAATGTTTATGAAAGGCCATTTTGACAAATCATTGTGTTAATAACAATAACTGATATCATTTACCAAGCACTTTAAGAATTAAAATAGTCTCCTCTCAACAACCCTGTGAGGTATGTAGGCCAACTATTATCCCTCATCCCACCCCTCTATTTTTTTAAACAAATGAGGAAACTGAGGCTTAGAAACTTTAAGTGACTTGCCAAGGTCATACACACAGCTAATAACTGGCTGAGTTGGACTCAGGCCCAGGACTTCAGACTGAAAGTCCAACACTCTTTCACTATACCATGCTGAGTCCTGAAAGGTGCCAAGAAGCAATTAGCACCTGAATTTTAATTAATAGTGAAGTATGAGCTAAAACAGATGGGCTGAGAGCCATGAAAATGAAGTGGGACAGCTGGAGGTGAGACGGAAGTCTTAAAAAGTACATCTTTTGAGAAGACTTTACAAAGGATAAACAGTGAAATGGGAAGAGTGCTAAGTCAACAGACTTGAATTCTGGGGTAGAGAATGAAATGCTCCAGGGCTTCTATTCTAGCCTTTTCTCAAGCTCGTGGGCTGGATCCCCTCCCAGTGCAACTCAGGGGAGGTAATTTTCTAATATTAAAACTCATGAGCCCCCACCAGCATGCTTCCCCCTACATTATCAATCGATATCATTTAGTCTGCCAGCCTCATTAGCCTTTAAAATAAGGTGGTATGGTAACAACATTTAGTACAAAGACATCACTCCAGAAGTCCGTGACACATTTTCCTGTTGGTGTGTATAGAAAAGAGGAAAAAGTAAACTTAAGAAAGCACATGTGGCAAAGGAATAATTCACAGTTATTTGTTCCTGGATGTACTTTTCTCTCCTTCATGAGGCCACTCATGAAGTTACTCTTAGGTATGGTATCATTTTCCTGCTGAGCTCCAAGTAAAGCTTTGAAGTTGCCTTTCTTCATTGCAACCAGGCTGTCTTTGGCTCCCGTTGTAGACGCTATTGTCAGCTGTTCAAGGACATTGTTAGGAAATGCAGATCCTTAGACCTCCTGAAGTATATGATGTCCTTTTCTGATGAAAGAGAAGAGGTAGGAAAGCAAGACCAATGTGGAGGAAGGCTCTTCTGCTCTTCTTAGGGTCTTGGCTAAAACTGCTCTCTCCTGGCTCACCACTCTTTCAAATCCCCAATTCTAAACTATCTTAGTCATTCTATATTAGCCCCACCTACAGCATAACCAAGCTCTTTAACCAATTAGAGTCTGCTTAGAGATTTCCTTTTATATTTAGATGAATGCCTTTGATTGATTCAATTAGAGATAATGATAAAACTTACCTCCCAGAATTGTTGTAGGAATCAGATGAGATAATATTTGTAAAGCACTTAGCACGTTGTAAGCCAGCACATTGTAGGCGCTTAATAAGTATTTAATAAATGTGTTTCCTTCTTTCCTTCCTCTAATCAGGATATGTTCTCACTTGTTAGGCTAAGGCCCCAACACAGGACCTGCACTTAGAAGTTGCTAAATATTTGTTGGATTTAGTTGAAATGAGTTCATGTTGGAGGTTGTATAAAGGTTCCACAGCATTCAGTGGGGGAAGGGAGGAAGAACAAGGAGAAGGGTTAGGTGAAATAGAGCTAAGTGGTGTGAGTTAATTGATTGATCAACCCAATAAAAACCCACCCTTACAATAGTCTGGGCTCTATCATTGCTCTGTCACCTAGGGCAAGCTTCTCTGGGCTTCTAGGCCCCATGATAACAATGGAATAGAATTTTATAACATTGGAAGAAAGTGTATCCTCCCCAATACAATCTCTGCTCCCTTGAATACTGGGCCACGAAATCTGAAGTACTGAGAATGTCAAAGAGATGGACAGTGCGTGTCACATAAGAAATGATATATACTTGCTTGTAGCTTGTTTGCGTCCCCAGTACTTAGCACAGAGACTGGTACATAATAAACATTGAATAAACACTTTTCTCAAAACCTTGTTTCATTTATTTCAATGAATGAGAATTTTTTCTCCTTCCTTCTCCCTTCCCTATTTAAAAAAAAAGAAAAACAAAATCCTTCAAACAAATATGCATTGTCAAACAAAACAAATTCCCACACTGGCCATGTAAAATAATGTGTCTCTTTCTGCCTATTGAGAAGATATCACTTCTCTGTCAGGAACCAGGTAGCATGTTTTATCATCAGTTCTCTGGAATTATGTCTGGTCATTGCATTGATCAGAGGTCTTAATTCTTTCAAAGTTGTTTGTGTTTACCATATTGTTAAAATGGAGGTCATGCATGTGTACAGATTTTATCAGCTTGCAAAGATGGAGTCTCCACATGGATAATGCCATCTTAGCAAACTTATTGGGTCTGCACATATATCAGACTACCTTCATTATTTGTATAGTATAACATGTTCTCCTGGTTTTGCTTACTTCTCTCTGCATCACTTCATATAAGTCTTCCCAAATTTCCCTGAAATTTCTCTTTTGTCATTTCTTATGACACAATATCATTCTATTACATTCGTATACAGTATTTTGTTTAACCATTCCCTAATCGATGAGCACCTCAAAAAGTTTTTAATTCATCTTCATTCATTCAATCTTTGACAGAGCCCTCAGAAGCCTAGAACATCTCACTGTCAGTGTTCAGGAAATTCCGATGGTCATAGGACCCTGATGCACACTCAAATACTGTAGAGAAATAGATTCTTAAGATGACAGATTTTCAAAGTTGGAAGGGACCTCAGTGATCCTCTAGTTCAGGGGTTCTTAACCTTTTTGAGGTTCTGGTCACACACAAAAAGGCAGTTGGATGATGCAATGGAGAGAATGCTGGGCTTGGGGTCAGGAAGACCTGACTTCAAATACGGAATCAGACACTTTCTAACTGTGATTCCGACCGTTACCTAATCTCTGTCTGCCTCAGTTTCCTCCACTACAAATGGGGATAATAATAGCATCTAGTATCCAGGATTTTGTGAGAATCAAATGAGATATCTGTAAAACACTTAACACAGTGCCCAGAACGTAACAGACACTTAATAAATGCTTATTTTCTCTCTTCCCCTCCTTCTGAGACCCCTTTGATAGTCCAGCAAAGCGCACTGACCCTCTCTCAGAATCATGTTTTTAAATGCATAAAATAAAATACAAAGGATTACAAATGAAATTATGCTCACTATAGATGGAATTCTCTTCCAGGAACAGTTTGTAGTACAGCAAGAGTTCTTCATCTCCCATTATAGACCTCTAAGGAATCCATGAACTTGGATGGGAAAAAATTACAACTTTATTTCTATATAATATTTCAATATAATTTCTTATTTGGAGGCTGTAGCATTTCTATAACTCATGACCATTCAATAGCCCTAATATAATATTGGTATTAAAAATGGGCCTTTGTCTCTAAGAGAAATTTGAGGTCATCAAAAGAGCTTCCTGATATCCTAAAGGCAATCCAGACTTCTCTTTTCCTTCTATTTCCTTCTAGAGCCAATTCATTATCCATCCTCACTCTGCCTAAGACACATACATGAGCTCCATAAGTTGTCCATTGAATTGTATGTCATGATGTCGACAATAGACATTCATCCACTTTTATTTTCCCGTGTGGATGGTTAGGCCAAACACTTTTGAATTGTTATGGATCTTATAGAGAAGACTTTGTAATGTCTTGGAGCTTGACATAATCTGCACAGAATCATCTGAAAACAAAATAATAGTTAGGACCTTACTATCCAAGGGGAATCCTCCCACTTGAACTCTGCTAAATCTTCATGCTGGTAGCAAAGAACTATAGTGTTTTCTACTTCTCTGCTTTACATTTTATGTAGCATTAGTTATTCATGTGTTTTTGAACAAGGTTATATCCATTTGCATATTTTTCAAAGATGTTTTAATTGTCTTGATATATTGCCTCATTGGAAGATCTTTTGAAGCAAAGGTTCTTAACCTAGTTACGTGTGTGTGTGCGAGCGCGTGTATGTAGAGAGAGAGAGAGTTAACTGTTTTTCAATGTAATTGGTTTCCTCTGGAATCTTTTGTATTTTATTTTATGCATTTAAAAACATGATTCCAAGAAGGAGTTTGTAGGTTCCCCCAGACTGCTACCTGAGAGGTCCATGACACAAAAAAAAAAATGAAGAACCCTTGATTTAATGCAACAGCTTATTCTACTGAATCGACCACTTTTTAACTTAATCAACAAACAGTAGGCATAGTGGGATCCCAAATTCTCTGTCCTTCAGTCAACTAGGTAATGATAAAGAGGAGGTCTTTTGTGAAATGTAAATTCTGGTTGATGATGAAAAAAGCTGACTGCCATCTAGCAGAGAGGTGATAGGATGAAAAAGGAAGGAAGGAAGGAACAAAGGAATGAAGGAAGGAGGGAAGGAAGCAGAGAGGGAGAAAGGGAAGGAAGAAGAAGGAAAGGAAAGAAGGAAGGAAAGACAAAAGATAGAAAGAAGAAAATAAAGAAGAAAGGAAAGAAAGAAGGGAAAGAAAGAAGGAAGAAAAGAAGGAAGGAAGAAAAGAAAGAAGGAAGGAAGGAAAGAAAGAAAGAAAGAAAGAAAGAAAGAAAGAAAGAAAGAAAGAAAGAAAGGAAGGAAGGAAGGAAGGAAAGAAGGAAGGAAAGAAGGAGGAAAAAAGGAAGAAGGAAAAAAGGAAGAAGGAAAAAAGGAAGGAAGGAAAGAAAATGCAAAGAAAACAGATGGAAGATCAGAAGGAAACAAAATAACATGGAAAGTAATATAATGAATTTATTATATACTTTTAAATTGGAAAGTACACTTTAGACATTCACAAGTTAATATACAATCATCTTTTTTCTGTTCTGCTATGCATATTTTATTTCTGATGATTAAGTCCAGAATTTTTTAAAATCATAAACTAAAGAAACATCTCTTATGAAAGGCTGCCTATTCCCTACTAACACTCTCCTTCAGCATAACGTCTATAAATATATTTATCACTAAACTTTTATATCAATAAGAAAGTAGACATATGGATTAATATTTGTTCATTTCTCTTTTTTTTAATTAAAAGTTCTTACCTTTTTCTATACTTTGTGACCTTCCCTCCCTTCAGACACCTTGATCCCTCATTGTGCTCTTAATTGTGTTGTTTTTAGCAGGGATGTCTTCTACATACACTTGGCCTCCTCCAGACAATTTTCTCATCTTCATTCTCTCCAGTGATATTTCTGTTTGTCAAGTAAATCAAATGTTTGCTGACTACAGTGTTTTTAGACTCTTTTGGTCTCCTTTTTTGTCGTAACTGATTTACATATGTTAAAACTCTGAACGGAATTATTATAGTCTATATCTATGTTGTTTCTTCTGTCCATATCCTATTTTTAATCATCAGTATTTTGTTTAAGTAGTTCACTATACATTTGGAGATTTTTTTGGTTTTTGGTGAGGCATTTGGGGTTAAGTGACTTGCCCAGTGTTACAGCTAGTATGTGTCAAGTGTCTGAGGCTGGAGTTGAACTCAGGTTGGCCCCTTTCCAGGGCCAGTGGTCTATCCACTGCACCACCTAGCTGTCCCTCTCATAGGGTTTTTGTGAGGACCAAATGAGATGATAAATATCGCGTGATCAAAGGAAGTAATAAATCTTTTGCAAACCTTGACATGCTATTAAAATGTCGTAGATTCCTATACACCCCACCAGATGCTGCTGCCCAACCCCTGCCACAAAATGAACGGCTACCTCAGTCATTTTTGATTATTCAGAGATGCAGTTGCAAGTAATGGACTTCTTTTTAACCAGACTGAGTTATTTGTGCCATCTCTTAATAAAAATGGACAGCCTGTTTTTGCCAACATCACACTCTCAGTTAATTCACTGAAAGAGAGATGTCTTTGAGTTGTTTGTGCCTGGTCAGGTCTGAGGACTACAGGAAATTGGACATGGTGAGGTCATTGTATGGCAATCTGGAAGACTACCCAGATATCTAAAAGGACCTTAGGAAGCTTTCACTGGATTACTTTGAAAATCAAGTAGACAGGGATTAAGATATGAACTCCGGAGTCTTTTCTGTCAAAGGCATTGAGTGATTTTACCTAACCATTACTGTCAGTTTCAGAATCCTCAAAGAGAGACCGATCATCTTACTTGTCTCTTGAGGAATCTGTACATGAGCCAAGAAGCAACAGTTAGAACCAAACATGGAACAACTGATTAGTTTAAGATTGGACAAGGAGTATGACAAGGCTGTACAGTGTCACCTTATTTATTTAACTTATATGCAGAGTGCATCATGTGAAATGCCAGGCTAGGTGAATCAAAAGCTGGAATTAAGGTTGCTGAGAGAAATATCAACAATCTCAGATATGCAGATGATCCCACTCTGATGACAGAAAGTGAAAAAGAATTAAGAAGCCTCTCGATGAGGGCAAAAGAGGAGAGTGTAAAAACTGGCTTGAAGCTTAACGTCAAAAAAAAGGAGATCTTGGCAACTGGTCCCATCACTTCCTGGAAAGTAGAGGGAGAAGAAATGGAAGCAGTGTCAGATTTTAAATTCTTGGCCTCAAAGATCACTGCAGGCAGTGACTGCAGCCATGAAACTAAAAGATGCTTGCTCCTTGGAAGGAAAGCTATGGTAAATCTGGACAGCATACTAAAAGGAAGTGACATCACCTGGCAATAAGTCCATATACTCAAAGCTATGGTTTTTCCTGTAGCAACGTATGGCTGTGAGAGCTGGCCTTAGGAAAGCTGAGCACCACTGAATTGATGCTTTGAATTGTGTTGCTGGAGAAGACTTTCGAGAGTCCCTTGGACAACAAAGAGAACAAATCAGTCAATACTTAACAAAATTAGTTCAGGCTATTGATTGGAAGGTTAAATACTGAAGCTGAAGCTTAAATACTTTGGCCACATAATAAGGGAGGCAGGACTCATTGGAAAATACCCTGATGTTGGGAAAGATTGAAGGCAGAAGGAGAAGAGGATGACAGAGTATGAGATGGATAGATAGTGTCATGAAAGCAACAAACACGAACTTGGACAGATGTCAGGAGAGAGTGGAGAATAGAAGCGTCTGGTGTGCCATGGTCTGTGGGGATCACAAAAATCAGGCATGACTGAAAGACTGAACGACAAACAGGGATCAGAGTATCTTGGTCTCAGGAAGTAAAATTTATTCTAATGGTGATAACAGTTGCTTCAAGAATTAGAACATTAACATTTCAAGTCTGTAATCGAGATGTTAAACTGTCACTAGATTCATTAGGCCTTTTAATGTTTAGGAGTTAGGATCACGAGATGCATTTTAATGAGTGTCTTCTTTGGAAATATAATCTACCTTTGGGTGACTTGGCTGCTGTTAAGTAATCTGGGTGCTCTGACAGATGGGATGCAAACTGACCCTAAAACTTGGAACTAGATGACTTCTAAAGTCTGAAGTCCAACTCTAAGTATATGATCTACTATGTTTCATGAAGTTGGGATTATGGCCAAGTTTAAGGGGTTTTGGACCAGTTTGGGCTGGTTCTTACTCTGTAAAGCAATATTGTACATACATCATCCTTTTGTTTTCCTTTGTGCAAAATAAGAATTAAGTTGTAATTGACCTGAAATATAGAATCTAAAAACATTAATTTTGCATGGAAAAAATCAAGGGGAATATTTATGGGAGGTGGTTAAGTGTCTGATTCTAGTGATTCACAATTGTTGGTGCATGAGGGTACTCTGTTGGAAAAAAGCATAATACTAAACATTAAAAGTATATTCTATTGTATTACTTATGAAAATAGTGGCATAGACTTTAATAACAAGTTATGTATTCAAAAGCAGGAAGGTTTTTGTGGGTGGAACTTTTGAAAATGAAAGTGATTATTCATTTTGTGAGGCAGTTATTTACTTTCTGTAATTTTCTAAGTTTTATTTTTTCAAAAAGCTGGGACAACACTATGATGTAAGTGCTTCTAAACTGTGACTGTCTTGAACTATGTCTTGGTTTCTGCACAGTGAGCAAGGGGCCTTATCAATATTTGTGTCTCATTCTGGCCTTAACTGTGAAGGCAAGAATTTCATAGTACTGTTTTTATAGTTTTCTTTTTCACACATCTATGATATATTTATTTATGCCACCATATTTTACAAAACAAAAAATTTTAATCATCCATTGTAATTTTTGTACTTGAGGAAATGTTTTTGTATTTCCATTTTTATCCTACTACATATTTTAAAGAACTATATATAGAGAGAGCATGGTGAATTTACCTCAAAAACAGAAATGGTTTATTCCTCATAAATTTAACTTCTTCGTCAAAAATAAAATAAAGTGTGATTGATTTCATTTTGTGATGTTATTTGGTCCTCACCAAGTTCAGTACATTCTGATGCCTTTCTGGAAGGAAGAATTCATTCAACAAGATATTGAAGCTCTGTATAATTTTGATGTTGTCGCCATTAAGGAGTTTTTTAATCATGTTTGACTCTGTAACCCCATTTGGGGTTTTCTTGGCAGAGATACTGAAGTGGTTTGGCATTTCCTTTTCTAACTCATTTTACAGATGAGGAAACTGAGGCAAACAGGGCTAAGTGACTTGTCCAGAGTCACACAGCTAGTAAGTGTCCGAGGTTGGATTTGAACTCAGACCCTCTTGAGTGCAGGCCCAGAGCTCTATCCACTGCACCACCTAAATGCCCTCTGTATAATTTACCACCTTAGAATTCTCTTATTCCTTATGCAGGCAGATAGGCAGCGGACAGATCACCGAACCTGAGTTTGAATGCAGCTTCAGGCACTTGCTAGCTATGTGATCCTAGGCAAATCACTTAGCCTCTGTTTGACTCAGTTTCCTCATGTGTGAAATGGGGATCATACTAGCACCTATCTCTTAGCGTTGTTATGAGGATCAAATGAGATAATATTGGTAAAGCACTTTGCAAACTTCGAAGCACTATGGAAATGTTAGCTATTATTGACCAGTGTTTTCTGATATAGTTCCCACCATTGTCACCTATTCCCACCTTTGCGTCCAAGTCACTGAGCATCAATGTATATATTTATTCCATTTTTGTGGATTTTTGAATTTCTTATAGCATTTCTCTACCTCTTCATTCTTTGCATCTGCTATAAGTACAGGTTAGCAGTACATTGCACGTCCCATAAAATGATGCTTCTTGTTTCCCTTGAGCTCATGATAAAAACAGCTTCTCTGTCTTCTCTTATATACCTTTCCAAGGAGAATCTATGACCTGGATTGCATATAGATACTATATACCTGTATTATATTTGGCTACCATGTTCTCCTTTCTTGTAGTTTGTTTATAGCGAGCATACAAAGATTGATGTGATTCAGGTCCGTCTATCAACAAGTTCTTCTATTCATTGGTCACTAGATCTCACCTTTAGATAACTCCCCTCAATATGCCTCAGTTAGGGGAAAGAGAAAAGCCCAGCTCTTTCACAACTCCAGCGAGGATAAAGAAGGGGCAGAGAATGGAGACAGAATTTCTTTTTAGAGCCTGGAAAAACATCAGCAAATATAAGGCATGTTCTATCAAAAACAACACACATGGAAAACAAGTCAAGGAGAGACAATTGAGGAATCATCTGTTTTCTGGTTTAAAAGTTCAACCATGAAAAAATCCTCAAAATTATATTCCAAGAAATTATCGCTGAAATTCTACTCAGACCAAAGAACCAAAGGACCGTTAGGACCAAAGGGCAAAGTGAAAATAGAATGAATTCATGGTTATCTCCTGAAAGAAACCCTGAGGTGAAAACTCCTAGAAATATCATAGACTAAATCCAGAGTTTCCAGGTCAAAAAAAAGAAGATATAGCAAGCACTCGTTGGGGGGGGGGGGGGAGTTCAAGTACTAAGTAGGCACAATCAGGATCATACAAGACCTGTATGAAAAAAACACCAATCTTTATCCCACTCCCTCTTTTAGTAATAATAAGAAAGCATTTTTCTCAGTATCCTAGTCTTAAGCCTTAGCCTAATCTAAATGAAAAATCTTTATTAATCTCTCCTTTAACTATGAATTCCAAAATGATGCCATGTGTCAAATCCTTTTCTTCCTTTTACTGAAGGCCTACCCATCTTCTTTGAGGAAACTGGGCACAAAGTTCAGAGAGGAATTCAGCTTTCCCTGGTGATAGAATTAGAGTAGTGACAGAACAAGGGCAAGAATTGCTGGACTGATCTGATTAAGTGCCACACTTCTTTTCTCCTGAAGCCTGGACCAGATTAGTGTGATGATGAGGAGAAATCATTGATTACTTCAGTTAATAGAAGTATCTCTCAACCTTATCTTTGACCAGTTGGAAAGGAGAAATCTTACAAGTGGTCAAAGAGGGATAGAATGATTTTAGAAAAAGAAATTCTCTTGTACCTAAAGTTAAGGCACTATTGTTACCTAACTGAGCATCTAGATGGCACAATGAATAGACTGCTAGACCTACAGTCAGGAAGATTTTAATTCAAATGTGGCTTCAGGCCTTTATTAGCTGTGTGACCCTGGACAAGTCATTTAACTTCTGTTTGCCTCAGTTTCCTCAACCGTAAAATGGGGATAATAATAGTACCTACTTTTCCAGGGTTGTTGTAAGGATCAAATGAGATAATATTTGTAAAAATCCCTTTAAAAGCACCTTAAATATTTATTTAATTATATTATATAATTTATCTATTTATATATATGTATATAAATTATATAATTTAATAATATTATATAATATTACCAATTATTATTAGCTATTATATTGTTTTATTTGATGAAGAAAAATGTCCATTCTATAACCACACTCTATCCTATTGTGAAAGTTTGACAATGTCCACTACCACCCTCTTCCCTCTCCTCCTCTCAGGTATCTTTTCTCCACCACCACCATCCCTGCCTTTTGTATGTTGTCTTCTTCTGTTAGAATATAAAATCTTTAAGGACATAGCCTGTCTTTTTTTGCTTATATTTATATCACCAGTGCTTAGCACAGTGCCTGGCACATAATAGCTGCTTAATCAATGAATGTTCCTTGTCTGAGAATTCTTTAAATTATAACTTCAAAATGACTGATGTTAGAGAGATTTCCAAGGACACTGGGGGACTCTGCCAGTTTGGACTTTTCTCTCTTTAAGTGGAAAAATGCTTAGATTCAATCATTCAAATTAATTTTAAAAATTATTCCTGTCAAGCTTTGCCAAAATTTTTCTTCCACATTTGGTAGCTACCATTATTAAAGATGGGAGAATTCAGAATACAATATTCTAGAAGACAAAAGATATAGGCTTACAACCAAGAAAAATGCACTCCACGAAGTTGAATGTAAGCTTATAGGAGGAATGAGAATGGACCTTTAAAAAAATAGAGGACTTCTAAGTCTTTCTGAGAAAAAGATGAGAACTGAGTTGTTACTTTGAAATGCAAACACGGGAGTCAAGAAAAAAAATTGCAAGGTAAATACATTTGAGCAATTGGAAGGATTATATAATGATGGACTGTTTATATTTTAATAATGAAGAAAAAAAATATTGTCTCAGAATTCTATTGTTTCAGGGATCATAGAGGGAATAAGGGAGATGGATATCATGGGAGCAATTTAGTTATATTTTAATCATCTTAAGGGGGGAAAAGAAAAGAGAATGATAAAAAAGGAATATAATAGGAAAGAAAGAGTAATAGAATTTACTATCTCATATAATGAGGGAGCATGAAAGGAAAACTATACAAACATGGCAGAAGGGGTTGGGAGTTGACTAAACCTGAACCTCACTTTCATGTGAACAAGACAAAAGAGACGAGAGAGAGAGAGAGAGAGAGAGAGAGAGAGAGAGAGAGAGAGAGAGAGAGAGAGAGAGAGAATTTGGTGTAGAAATACATTAAACTCAATAAGGAATCATGCAGGGAGAGAGACAAGGGGGATTAAGAGTGAAGGTAGTTTTAGGGAGGTGTTAGTCAAAATAAACTCCATTTTTGAAGGGCAAAGAATGAAGGGTGGAATAAATGAAAAGAAAAAGAGTAAGAAACTGTCCATGATTAGGGCCAAGGGAAGATGGGAAAAGGAGCAAAACAGAAGCAGATTGCCTCAAATGCCATCACCAGTGCTGAGTATGCTACTCCCCTCAACACCCTCTTCTTTGTAAAGAAGGAGGTAGGGTGGCAGTGACAGAGAAAATATAGCAGGATAGAATGGAGGGAAATACACAATTAACAATCATAACTGTGAATGTGAATTTGATGAAATGACCCATAAAACAGTAGAGGATAGCAGAATTGATTAGAAAGCAGAACACAACAATATGTTGTTTACAAGAAACACAGAAAAATTCACAGAGTTAAAATAAGGAGCTAGAGCTAAATCTATTTTTCTTCAGAATCTCACATTTAGATTATGAATTGCCAAGTTCAAGTTTATAAATGGTCTAAAAACTACACGATACTTAGCAGTCTCTGCCTCCTTTTCTGTCACTCTGCTACCACTAGTGCAGAAGAAGAAGAAGAGGTCATTGCATGTTTCTTTATTTTGTGCATTGCCATAGCCAAAGAATTTATAGCCAAGTGACCAGGCTATTGGTCATGAGCCTCTCTGTACCTTACCAGGCTGTCCCAAAGAAAGCAGACTCATTGTGTCACAGGCATCAAACCTGAAGGCTTTCCAAAATGGCAGAATGTGTGCTCACCTCCACATCACAAGACATTAAAAAGTTACTCTGTAAAATACTACCTAAAATAGGCAGCAGCTATCAAAGTAGCTGCAGGGGTGAGGAACGCGAGGCCTCAAGGCCACATGTGGCCCTCTGGGTCCTCCAGTGTGGCCCTTTGAATTCAAACTTCAGTGACATTTGGATTCAAAGGGCCACACTTGAGGACCTAGAGGGCACAGGTTCCCCACCCCTGATAGTGGTTTAACCCATTTAGCACCATGGCCAGCAGCCAAATTTCTTGGCTGTTCTCAAGGTGGTCACATGGCCAGTGGTCTGGGTCTGGGTCCTCACTAAATCAACATCCTGGTTAGGGTTTTGCCAAATTCTGCTAACAACTAGGAAATTTTCTGTCCCTAAGTTCAAAAATTATCTGAAGACCAAAAGTGGATAAAGGATATTTGCCATCAAATCTTATTATTGCTAGTTGAGTAAATGACTGAAATTCCAAAGCTAGATGGGAAATTAAAGGACATTTAGTCAAATTCCCTCATTTTGTTAATGGGGAAACTGAGGTCCTGAATGGGGAAGTGACTTTCCCAAATTTATACAGTGAGAAAGTACTAGATAAATCTGGAACTAGAACCCAAATCCTTTGACTCCCACCCAAGATTTCTTTCCAGCACACCACACTGAAATTTGTGACATCAAATGAAAAATTCTGACAATAACTATAAGAGAGTAACGGACTCAATTGTTAGACACCTCAGGGACTGATTTCATATATAGTCACACTGAGCGATGCTCTGTGTCTATCACCCAACTGGATCTGAGAAATGTTATCTATGTTGAAATTCTAGTTTGAAGGAGGAAAAAAAACCTTTAAGACTTGATAAAGTGACAGTGTGTGGGAACATACATGAGAATTCAGGATCTTGAAGACAAACTAAGAGATATAGCTCAGAAATGGAGCAGATAGAACATTTCTACAGTACTGAGCAGAAAAAGAAGCTGAAAGGTCTGAATAACACAGAGTGGATTCAATGTCATCTCTCCCCTTCCATCTTCGATCTGGTAGGAGGACAGGGTCAGCATCTTTGTACTATGATATCACATGCAGAGCATGTATTTGCCATTGCCACCTTTCTTTACAAAGCCCTTTACCCTCTAAAGACCTACTCTTCTCCCTCAGTCCCTACTATACCCCCAGGTGCCAATTCTTATCTAATTCAATTTAATTCAACAAACATATATTAAATGTTCAGAGCCCTGCCCTTAGTGTTAAAGGTATGGAGT
The DNA here is from genome assembly GCA_028646595.1 of Phalanger gymnotis. Classification (NCBI taxonomy): domain Eukaryota; kingdom Metazoa; phylum Chordata; class Mammalia; order Diprotodontia; family Phalangeridae; genus Phalanger; species Phalanger gymnotis. The sequence continues at coordinate 715,988,111 of CM053622.1, forward strand.
CCAAATGAGACACAGTATCTGTCCCTATTAAGCTTCCAGTCTGATAGGAAGATGTGGCTGAATGAGCTTGAGTAAGTTACTTATTGTTCTGAATTTCAGTTTCCTCTATAGATCGAAGGAGTTGGCAAAATGATCTCTAAGGTCTTTTGCAGCTCTAATCTATGAGTTGTTTTTTACTCCTGTGACATATATATATATACACATACATATATATGTATACATATATATATATACAAACAAGTAAAATGCACAATATTAAATGAGAACTACATTAAGGGGGAACAGAGTGTCAAATGAGGTCTAAAAAGGGATAGGTCATCAGGTAGGGGGACTAGGTGTGACTTCCTGAAGCAAATGGCATTTGAGGTGGGCTTTAAAGGTTGAGTAAGAGCTTAACAAGAGAGGAGGGAGGAGAGAATTTTATGCATAGATAACTGTGAGCAAGAGAATAGATATGAGAAGCACAGGACATGGTCAGAAAAGAGACTGTCTCAGTTAGGCTGCAGTATAGAGCACACATAGCTGGATTAGATGAAATATGTCTATAATGGAAGGTTAGCAGGAGAATGTGGACATCCCTGAATGCTGGGCAAAGATTTTTAGACTTTGCTCAGTAGGCAATAGGTAGCTACTAAAGGATTTCATATACACATAAATATATATATACGTATAAATCCCTCCCATTACACATTAAACCAACTTTGAACATTTCTTTTTTGTTTAAGTTTTGAGTTCCAAATTCTCTCTCTCCCTCCACTTCCCCTCCCTGAGACAGTAAGCAATCAGATATAGGTTGTACATGCGCAATCATGTAAAACATTTCCATATTAGTCATTTTGTATGAGATTCGAATAAAAGAAAAATAATGAAAGAAAGTAAACAATAGCATGCTTCAGTCTTTTTTCAAACAATATCAGTTCTTTCTCTGGAGATGGATAGTATGCTTCATCATTAGTCCTTTAGGATTGTCTTAGATCATCGTACTGCTGAGAATAGCTAAGTCATTCACAATTCTCCATCAAACAATATTGCTGTTACTGTGTACAACATTCTCCTGGTTCTGCTCATTTCACTTTGCATCAGTTCATGTAATTCTTGCCAGGCTTTTCTGAAATCATCCTGCCTGTCATTTCTTACAGCACAATAATATTCCAGGGTTTTTTTTGTTTTTTTTGTTTTTTGCTTTTTGGCGGGGCAATGGGGGTTAAGTGACTTGCCCAAGGTCACACAGCTAGTACATGTGTCAAGTGTCTGAGGCTGGATTTGAATTCAGGCTGTCCTGACTCCAGGGCCAGCGCTCTACTCACTGTACCACCTAGCTGCCCCCACGATAATATTCCATTACAATCATATAGCGCAGCTTATTTAGCCATTCCCCAATTGACAAACATTTCATTTCTAATTCTTAACCAACACAAAAAGAGCTGCTATAAATTTTTGTTATAGCAAATTCTTATTTGTGCATGAATTTTCCATTTTCCCTTTTGCGGTGTCTTTGGGATTTAGACCTAGAAGTGGTCTTGCTGGATCAAAGGGTATGCAGTTGTATGCCCTTTGGCCATAGTTCCAAACTGCTCTCCAGAATAGTTGGATCAGTTTACAATTCCACCAACAATGCATTGATGTTCCAGTTTACCCACATCCCCTCCCACATTCATCATTTTCCTTTTTTGTCACATTAGCCAATCTGATAGACGTGAGGTGATACCTCAGAGTTGTTTTAATTTGCATTTCTCTCATCAATAGTGATTTAGAGCATTTTTCATATGATTGTAGATAGCTTTGATTTCTTTGAAAACTGCCTGTTCATACCCTTTGATCATTTATCAATTAGTAAATAACTTGTGTTTTTATAGAGTTTACTCAGTTCTCTATATATTTAAGAAATAAGGCCTTTATCAGAGATAATTGTTCCAAAAAAAAATTTCCCAGTTTTCTGCTTTCCTTATGTTTTGTTGCATTGGTCTTGCTTGTGCAAAAACTTTTTAATTTTATGTAATCAAAATTATCTATTTTACATTTTGTAATGATCTCTGTATTTTCTTTGAAGGATTTTTTTAACAGAGAAGTGACATCACCAGGACTATGAGGCATCTAGGTAGCACAATAGATAGAATATTGGATCTGAAGTCAGGAAGACCTGAAGGTTTGAAAACAGCCTCAGACACTTACTAGTTGTATGGCCTTAGCCAAGTCACTTAATCTCTGTCTGACTCAATTTTCTCAACTGTTAAATGGGGATAATAATAGTGCCTACTTCCCAGGGTTGTTGAGAAGGTCAAATGAGATAATACTTACAAATTGCTTAGCACAGTACCTGGCATACAGTAGGCACTTAATATTTTTTCCTTTCTTTTCCTTCCTTCTTTCTTTCCTTTTTTTTCTTTCATCCTACGAATAAGAATAGTCAATTGTACAAGTGACAGCTTGGAAAAAGGAGAGTAAAGAGGACCTCTATTGGGACTCTTACAATAGCCTGGTGGTAATGAGGGCATGGACAAAGATTGGCAGCAGTTGGAGCTGGGAGGAGGGCATGGTTGCAGGGGATGCTATAAAGGCTTCTGGTCTATTCAACTGACTAGGTGCTAGTAGACGTTTGCCTTCTGGGAAATATTCCTATTTTGATAAGGAGTTTCTAAAAGATAAGAACAGTAATAAAAATTTAGAGACATAAAATATATTTTAATGGATAGAAGACTGGACCAAGTAGAAAGATCTCTGTTCAAATGTTGGCTTTGCCAGTTACTAGCTATGTGACCATTGGTGGATCCTTTAAACTCCCAATGTCTCAGGAAACTCTCCAAGATGGGAAGATCTAGATCTGTGTCACTGGCAGTCACCTCATCCTTGTTCCATTAATAGTCCTAAAGCATAGTTCTGACCATTTTACTCCTCAAGTCAAGAAATTTCAGTAGTTCCCTCATGGCTCTAAGATAAAATAGAAATTCTTCAGTCTGACATTTAAAGCCCTACATCAGAAGTTCCCATACTTCCCTGCATTCCCTGTTTGGGAACCTCTCTGCCACAGCATTTTTCTGATGAGTTAATTAATCATGACCACTTGATTTTTCCATTGGAGTTGCCAGGCTTAGTGTATTATATTTTCTGGCCTAGGCTGATGGGACCCTTGGCAAGTTAAAATAAAGTCAATTGAAATCTCTTTAAAGTCCAAAAGAGATGGGGGGGGGGTGCCACAACTGGGTTGCTCAGTAATTGTAGTGCCAGGCCTGGAATCAGGAAGACTCATCTTCCTGAGCTCAAATCTGGCCTCAGACAGTTACTAGTTGTGTGACCCTGGCCAAGTCATTTAACCCTGTTGCCTCAGTTTCCTCATCTGTCAAATGAGGTGGAGAAGAAAATGGCAAATCCTTCCAGTATCTTTGCCAAGAAAACCCCAAATGAGCTCATGAAGAGCCAGACAGGACTGAAAAATGACTAAACAATAATAACAACAAAATAAATAGGGTAATAGGGTAATATTTCAATAGGTAGAGAGAAGGAAAGAGTATTTATAGGGTGGAATTAAAGAAAGGCACAGAAACAGAAAAATACAGGACCTGTTTTAAAACACATATACACACATACTGGGTCTTTAATGTATTGGCATAATCTCTTAAAAGCATAGAGAGCTCCGAGTGCCACACTAAGTGTGGAGTTTATCTTGCGGTCACTTGGAGAGCCACTGATGTGGAAGCAACATGAGATTGGATGGCTAGAGATTAGAGGCAGGGGGACCAGTTAGGAAACTGTTAAAATTGGACAGATAAGAGGTAACAGGCCTGAAGTAGAGTGGTGGCCATAGAAGAGGAGAGGGGAGGGCTCCAAATGGAAGGATTTGGTAATTAATTGGATATTGGAAATAAGGGAAGGGATGGAGTCAAAGATGTGGTCCATCGGCACATTGATAGTGAGGCAGGGCAATCACTATTTCTGGCATTCTTTGAAGCTGGTCATCATTTTGTGATGGCCTGCAACGTCTTAGGCAAATCACTAGATCTCTGTTCCCTCATTTACACAGTGAGGGTGTTGGCTTAAGTGAACTGTTTCCTTCCAGTTCTACCACTAGATGAGATTAATGGAAAGGACCAGATAAGAACTTTCATTAGAGTGAGGTGGCCTGCCTATGGTGGTCTGGTGTTCCCAGGAGTCCTTTCCCTTACGTGTGCCCTCCAGGTAATTTAACTATCTTTGGAAGGAAGGAAACCTTGAGTGTGTCACCATGTTGTCAAGGTCTAGGCACGTAATTTATTATTGAGGATTTGCTTAGGATGGTGGAAACTGAATTGTCAACAGCGTCTTCTGTTAAGTTTGGACTAGCTAGTCCAACTTTCTCATTACACAGAGGAGGAAACCAATGCCCAGAGTGAGTATTTGCTGAAGATCAACACAGAAAAATCAATGACAAAGATGGAACTTGGTCCTGACTTCCATATCAAGGCTATTGAGACTGAGTACTGCTTTTCTTGTATTGATATCCTTGTCATTCATAAATTTACCCATTCCCTGCACTGTCTGAGGCAATGAGTGTCTGAAATATTCATTCTCCTAATGAATCCCAAACTGATCTTGCCCTCTTTCATCCCTCATGTCAAATTTTGTCACTTCTACCTCAACCATCCTTCCCTTCTTTCTTTCTCCCATGTTTCCCCTTCTATTTCCCATTGTCTCCTTCTCTCTAATCATACAGCCATCTCTTTAATTCTGTTGTTCTTTGTTGCCTGGACTTTTGAAGTAGCTTACTAGTTAGTCTCTCTGTCTCCCTCCAGTTTTTCTTATCATCAATCCATCCTCCACACAAGTTGCCAAATGGGTCCTCTTAAAGGCCAGTTCTCTCTATGGTACTTCCCTGTTCAGGAAACTTCAATAGCTCCCTATTACTTCTAGGATAAAATGCAAACTGCTCTGTTTGGAATTTTAAGAACTTCTCAAGCTGGTTCCAACTTCTCTTTCCTGACTGATTTCACATTACTCTCTATCATGCACCCTCATGTTCCAACTAGACTTGCCTACATATGTGTGACCTTCCTTTCCCACCTCTGTGCTTTCGCGCAGGCTGTCTCTCATGCTTAGAATACACTCCCTTCCTCACCTTCATGCCTTGGAAGCCCCTGCTCCCTTTGGTGTTCAGATCAAGCACCACTTTGCTGCATGATGCCTTTCCTACTCCCTTCTCCCAGTTGTTAGTACTCTCCTTCCCTAGCCACAAAATTCCTTTGTATTTATGTCATATACAGTTTAAATTTACTTATCTATGTACATCTTGTTTCCCCCTCAGTAAAATGCAAGTTCCTTGAGGACCAGGAATGTTTCTTCTTTGTATTTCTAGTGTCTCCACAGTGTTTTGCCTGTAGTAGACACTTAAATTCAATTGAATTGAAGCTGCTCAAGGGTTTAAGGACACAGAGAACACTTGTTGTTGTTCAGTTATTTCCAGTTGTGTTCATTTGGGGTTTTCTTAGTAAAGATACTGAAGTGGCTTGCTGTTTCCTTCTCCAACTCATTTTACAAATGAGGAAACTGAGGCAAGCAGGGTTAAGTGACTTGGTCCCTGAGCTAGTAAGTGTCTGAGGCTGAATTTGAACCCCTGAAGATGAGTCTTCCTGACTCCAGGCCTAGCATTCTATTCACTGCACCACCTAGCTATCCCACAGAGATATCAGCACCCCAATCCCAGTTTTCCTCAATGAAAGGTGTGGTCCAGGTCAGCAATATGATTCAGAGATCATCCTCCCCACCCATCCACCCAGATGGATGCAATCATGAAGGAAAAAATGATTACTTGTCCCCTAAAGAGCCTTATTGGCACACCTGTCACATGGTGAATGACTCCCCAGGATCTCTCTCTCTCTCTCAACAGAAGGTAGAAAGGTAGTAGGGAAGACATGGGGACAGGGGAGACAAAGGCAGGCAAGTGAGTGATATGATGACAACAGGTCCCCTGGGCCAGGCTGAGGTCTGCTTCAGTGAGAAGTGCCCCTCCCCAGATCTCGAGTCCTAGTTACTTCTCTGGATTTCCTTCTTTTAGCTGGAAATCCCTTCCTTAAGCATTCGCAGTGCACTTGGTCACCCTACTTCCTACCTTGTATTGATATATGTACTTGTCCTGATCCCAGATAAAATGAGAAAAAAAAGACTAAATCCTTATAATTTCTGCATCACCAATGTTTAACACATAGTAGAAACTTAACAAGTGCTTGGATTGAGTGGGATTGAATTCTACCCTTTAAGATCCCTACACTCTAAGAGTAGGATTCTATACTCTAAGATCTCTCCCTGCTCTGACATTCTGGTTCTAAGGCCCTCCCAGCTCTGACATTACCTGTTCTAAGGCCCCTTCCAGGACTGACATTCTTTGTTCTAAGGCCCCTTCCAGGACTGACATTCTTTGTTCTTAATGATAATGGTCAACTTTTATAACGTAAAGTGTAAAATAGTCAACTTTTGCTGTAAAGATGGTGTAATGTCAATTAAGGTGGGACTTTCTTACTATTTTAAAATGATTAACTAAGTGTCTTTGATTGAGTCTTACTAGGGGCTAAACCCCAGGCCCAAACCCATATCTATTAGGTGCTAAGCCTATGTGGGCGTGAAGCCCTCAGGGTCCTAAGGGAAGTTGCTAAGACCAGACCCAATAGTAAGAGCTGAAGTTCTGATCTCTCAGATGATGTTTGATGATGGCTAAAGAGTGCATAAAAAGGGAAGACAGAGCTATTTGCTTAGGGCTCACTCTTGTGGGGCACTGATGTGGAAACCCTGGGCAGCTGTAGTTAAGAGCCCTCCAGCTTGTAAACCTGGATGTTCAGACTTTGTTAAACTCTGGTAACTATGAATTGAGATTTGAATCAGACAAGGTCTGTCTGTCAATATTTGTAATTTGTTTGTATTTGCTCTGAAGCTCGGGGTGCTGGCTTTTCCCCTGAGTTGAGTGAATGATATTTGTATGTTGGATTAAAATAAGATTGTTAACCCCTTAACATTGCTTTCCTTAGTGAAGCAGATCAAAAGAATCTGGGCTTGCAGCATTCGGTGTGCTGGTTGTTGTTGGTTTTACACAGCCCCAGTAGCAACCAGCCGAATTGTTGAAACAGTTGGCAAAGTCGTTTGAATACACGATCACTTTAGAGCCTTGCTCCAATTCTGTCCAAAAGGTTCCCTGGGTGTTATTATCCACATTTTATAGATGAGGAGAATGAGGTTCCAATAAGCAGAAAGACTTGCCCATGGTTACCCAGCTTGTAAACATCAGTCAGGACTTGAACCCAGATCTAGTTAACTCCAAATCCAGCATGTTACCTGTGCTACCCGCACAGACCCATCACCTAAAATTCTGTCCTGTGTTTTTTGATCCCTTTGAGCTCCAATGTTGTATGTTTTGGGGCTTCTCGATTCCAGCATTCTTTAGTTCTCTGGTGTCAGTGGTCCAGCTGCCTGAACCTGCTTGACTCCTAGCTAGAGGGGGCAGTGTTGTGGTTTGGGATGCTGGGAACCACAAAATGCAAGAATACAGGCTGGTCAGCCTGGAAAGAATTCTACCACTCAAGCCTTCTTTCAGTCAAAGTAGTGAGGCTTTGTTATACACTGACTGGGCAGTGAGGATTCTAAGAGTCTGTGCAATTTAATGGGGGTAAGATTGGCACTTTTATACAGAAAAAGACTGTGAGAAGATTTGGGTGGAATTAAGAGTGGCAAGTAGTCTGGGGTGGTCCAGGTGCAGACAATGAAAGGAGTTAAGTGGTGGGGCCACAATGAAAGGACAGTTAAAAGGATTATTGAGTATTTAGGTAGAAACATGCAGGAAAGTTCAGGGGCAAAGATGTGGTCTTTTTCTGTTAGGGGTCCCATTGCCCCATTGGCCCCATGATGAGGACAATTTTAGCCTGTGTCTAAGATGGGATCCTCCTGACTCAGTTCCCCATTGTGTTCCTTTGAAAAGGAATGTTAGAATAAATGTAAAATATAATTTAAAAAAAAAGAAAAGGAATGTTACCCACCTGGCTATTTCTGAGTCTGGCTATGAGGTGAAGTTGACGAATCACATCGCTGCTTTATCCTTTTATAGCAAATTTCTACAGTCAGAGTAAATGGTCAGTAAAAGCCATAAGCACAGTGTAAGTGTGTGAGATTTTGCTGTTTTGATCTAAATGTGTAGTCATTCCATATACCGAACAATTGAAATTAAATCAAAAACATCTTCAGTTTGGTTTGGGGAAGAGAATTTCTGTGCAATCATTTTTCTTAGAGGGAAATAACCTATTTGGCCTAGTCATTACTTAAGTATCCTCCCAAGTCTTTTGTTATAACTGGAGTAAAAGTCAGTCTCTGGCAAATTCATTTGTGTAACTATTGAACCCAGGGGTGGAAAACTTTTACCTGCAAAAGTGCTGTTACTTCTCAATAGCATCGGATCCTCATAAAGAAATTGGAATCAGAGTAGAAGCTTGGAGAAGTAGCAAGATTAGATAATCTTGTATGTCAAATGTAAATGATTCTAATGGGGCTCTTGCTTGCTTTCTTTGTTTTCCCCCATTCTGATACTGAACTTGCTTGTCACACTTGCTTGTCAGATTTTTGTCTTCCAGACTATGGGCCATTCACCTACAGGTGATAGCAAACAGTGAGTACCAGCCCATGTTCCCCCATGGTCTCCTGGATGCAGCCTATGCCCAGTTCTAATCAAAGTTCTCCTTGGGACTCCCTCCAAGCAGGGACAGCTCTATAGCCCTTGCCAGCAGGAAACAGTCTCTGAAGTTGAGACCTTTGCCCCTTACCCCAAAATATTTTGGGTCCCATTTGTTTGAGAGAAGAATGATGAGGGATGGGACCTGGACCCCTAAAAGGAAAAGACCATGCCTTTGCCCCTGAACTTTCCCACACATTTCTACCTAGATATTCAATAATCCTTTTAACTATGCTTTCATTGTGGCCCCACCACTTAACTCTTTTCATTGTCTGCACCTGGACCACCCCAGGCTACTTGCCACTCCTTAATCCCAACCAGATGTTCCCACAGTTTTTTTCTGTATAAAAGTAACAGTCCCATCCTCATCAATTTTGCGATTTACTAGAAATCTTGCCCTTCCAAACAGTGTCATAATGTTAAGGCAATCAGACTTTTCCTTGTTCTTCCCTTTTGGGATGCCAAGACTATCAAGCCCCACCTTTGTTTGAATTGGTGGGAAACCTTTGATAACCCAGACAAATCTTGGTGCTTCTCTGGTAACTATGTATTGTGATTTGAACAGACAAGGTCTGTTGATGTTTGTAATTTCTGTTTGTATTTGCTCTGAAGTTCGGGGGGCTGATCTTTTTCCCCAGGACTAAGTGAATGATATATGTATGTTTGATTAAACTGAGGTTGTTAACTCCTTAAAGTTGATTTCCTTAGAAAAGCAGATCAAAGAACCTGTGTTAGAGGCCTTCTGTGTGCTGGTTGTTGTTGGGTCTTTCATAGCTACAGTAGCTAATAGCAAGATTGTTGCTACAAAATGGCATAGTCACACAGGATCTACAGATTAAACGGAAAGTATGGAGTTTTGGGGTACTGAGATAGTGGTTGGATGTGTCCCAGCTGTTGGATTGCTCTTAATACTTGTGGGGCTATAGTTCTGTGGAGCCCCAGAGGCCTAAAAGAGAATAGGCAAGTAGCAGTGTAGGGAGTGGTTTCCTGGGAGCCCAGAGCAGGCACTGAGGGAGATAATCTCTCTTTCCCTCTCCCTATTCCACTAGCACTCCAGAGGAGACAGGCCAGAGCAGAGGCTGTGAGAGGAAAACAGGCAGAGGCTTGGGGGAGGTGTGGATGGGGGGAGCGCTTGAGTGGATTAGCCCAGCTCCAGATTGTGCTGAAAGGGTGAGTGACTTGAGATTGTATTGTCTGTGGAGTTTTGAAACAGGAGTGGAGAATGGCCTTGGTACAAATTTAAGGGAGAAGCTGGTGAGGAGAAAGAAGAAGCAGACTGTGGCTGCCAACATATTGACCCAAATGGAGCAGAAAACTGCTTGCATGAGAACTTTGGGAAGGTGAGAGCAGTGAGCTGCCTTTGAAAGGACTTTGGTGAGGTGAGCACAAAGGTGGGGAACTATCCACATCAGGATTCTGGCAGAAGCCAGGAGATCAGCAGGAGCTGGATGACCAGGAACCCAGGAGCTTGGAGTTCAGCCCTGGGGCAACATGGAAACTTTTCAGCAGGGCCATGAGTGTGCTTTTTTACTGCCTTCCCCTGGAACTGTTTGGGACCCAGGAGGGAGGGGTGGAGTTGACTATGGTGGCTGGGGTAGAAATACCATAGACCCCCAGGACTCCACTCTGTTGACTTTGTTGCCCAACTGCCCCTCAGGACTTAGAATCAGGGTGCTGGAGCAGTGTGGGGAGAAGAACACATCCCCAAGAGAACTCTATTTGGACTTTGTGTTGGGACTTTGCTAATTAAAGCATGCTGGTACCTGAGGGTACCAGGAGGAAGCCTGCAAGGGCTATGTGGGGAGAAGGACACACCCTCAAGAAGAACTTTGCTTGGACATTCTGTATTGACTGAAGAAATTGTTACTTGCTTTGACCCAGGGGTGGATGGTGTTTTGGGGATAATACTGAATGATATATTGTAAATGTTATGCTTTGGTTCTGAGATGGGATCACAAAATGTAATGTCTCTATGGTTGCAGGATATGTGGCTATTTAGATTATGTTAAAGCTAAGGATCCTGGAGGGATAGAAATGTTAAGGCAATCAGACTTTTCCCTATTCTTCTGTTTTGGGATGCTAAAACTACCAAGTCTCCCCTTTGTTTGAATTGGTGGGAAACCTTTTGCTGTCTTTGTTTTGGAATATTTGTCAGCTATTTCTCAGCACTGAGGCAATCAGGAGTCATTGACTTGTATATGATGTGGTGCTGGGGATGGGGAACTTTCACACACCCAGCCTAAGTGAGATCAGAGCCCTCAGGACTCTGAACAGGATATAATTGAGGGGAGCTTGGTGTTTGACTTTTGAGGGCTCACTCATGGAAGGAGTGTTGAGACTCTGGGCAAGCTACGTAACTTCCACCTGCCCCCAGCTTTGATAACCCAGACAGATATTCGTGCTTCCCTGGTAACTATGTATTGTGATTTGAACAGACAAGGTCTATCTGTTGATGTTTGTAATTTCTGTTTGTATTTGCTCCGAAATTCAGGGGGCTGATCTTTTCCCCCAGAACTAAGTGAATGATATACGTATGTTTGATTAAACTGAGATTGTTAACCCCGTAAAGTTGCTTTCCTTAGAAAAGCAGATCAAAGAAATTGTGTTGGCAGCCCTTCTGTGTGCTGGTTGTTGTTGGGTCTTACACAGCTAGCAAGATTGTTGTTACACATAATAAAACCTCACTACTCTGACTGAAAGAAGGCTTGAGTGGTCAAATTCTTTCAAGGCAGACCTATCCTGCAGCCTTGCATTTCAGGGTTCCCAGCACCCCAAACTGCAATAGTGGGAAGCCAATCTGAAGGAGTCAGAAAGCACAAGGAGGCTAAAGTAGAGAAATATCTACACCTCAAGGGCTGAGGGAGCAGGAAATCTCACGCCAGCTGCCCCAGAAGCAAGGCCTTAGCCCCTTCTACCCTTCCTCACATGGCTGGGAATCAAGAGTCCAGGAGAGGTGGTCTCATTCATCCACCACCTTCTCAGTGTGGGGGTTGTGCCTTATCCAGTAACTTCCCAACTTCCCAGCAAAAGAGCTCTTTGGAAAAGCCTTTGCTCCAGCTGTGGGACCCTCCCTTCTCATTGTGCCAAAAACGGAAATGGGCCAGAACTTCCTTCAAGGTTTCCACTGAGTTGGGGGAAAAACACAACACCTCTTACTATGTTTCTGCAGGGGTGTCCCCCCTGCTTATCTACTTACCTGCCCCCAAACCTCAACTGAATTCTTTCCTCTAACCCTCTTCCAGCCAGTCCTAAAATGTCAGAACTAGGAGGGCTTTATGACATAGAATGTTAGACTTTAGAACAGAACTTGTTAGAGATGTGAGGAAACTTAGAACACAGAATGTTAGACATGGGAAGAATCTTAGCACAGAGATTATTAGAGCTGTGCGGAATCTGAGAAGACAATGATAGATGTGGGAGAAACCTTACAACAGAACTTGTTAAAGCTGTGAGGAACCTTAGAACATAGGATGTTAGATGTGGGAGAAACTTTAGAACAGAACTTGTTAGAGATGTGAGGAACCTTAGAACACAGAATGTTAGATGTGGGAAAAACCTTAGAACAGAGCTTGTTAGAGCCATGAGGGATTTTAGAACATAGAATGTTAAATGTGTCAGGAACCTTGGAACAGAGATTTTCAGAGCTGTGAGGAACCTTAGAACACAGAATATTAGACTTAGGAAGGACTTTCGAACATAGACTGATAAAGCTGAGAGGATGCTTGAAACTCAGAATGTCAGAGCTCAAATAATATAGAATATTAGGGCACAAAGCAGCCAAACTGGAAGGAACCCTACAAACAGAATATGAGGTCTCTAGTCCAACCCTTTCATTTTATAGTGAAGGAAACTAAGGCAGAGAGTTGAAGATACTTGTCCAAAGTGACACTTTAATAATAGAGCCAGGACTAGAACCCAGGTCTCCTGACTCCTGATCCATTTATATTCAATCAAATGAGATAACATATGTAAAGCATTTTGCAAACCTTAGAGTGCTATTAAATGTTAGGAGGAGAAGTAGGAACAGCAAGAGGAAGAACAGGGACTTGGAGTTAGGGAGGCCCAAGTTCAAATTCTGCTTCACACACTTAGCTATATGTGACCCTGCATGAGTCACTTAAGCTTGTTTGCCTCAGTTTCCTCATCTGTAAAAATGAGCTAGAGAAGGAAATGGCAAACTACTCCAGTATCTTTGCCAAGAAAACCCTAAATGGGGTCCTAGAGAGTCAGACACAACTAAAACAACTCAACAACAACAACCAAATTTTAGGAGAAGTAGGAACGGCAAGAGGAAGAATAGGGACTTGGAGTTAGGAAGGCACAAGTTTAAATTCTGCTTTACATATTGAGAGATGTGTGACCCTGGGCAAGTCACTTGACCTCTGTTTGCCTCTGTTTTCTCAACTGAACATGGGGATAATAACAGCACCTTCCGCCCAAGGTTATTGTGAGGATCAAGTAAGAGATAACATTTGTAAAGTGCTTTGCAAACCTCAAGCTGCTATGCAAATCTATCCATTATTAGCGATAGAAGTAGTAATAGCTGCAGCATGCTGTAATAATTTTTTACCTGGGTTCAAATCCTACCTCTGACATACTGACTAACCATACTGACACAGCCTGGGCAAATGATTTAATTTCTCAGTGATCTTGGCCACTCTCTAAGACTATATAGGTGGCAGAGAAGGTGCCAACCTGAATTGGTAGAGGACAGAGTTTCTTCACCTGGAAATTGAGTTCTCTATATTAAAGAAATTACACATGTAGTCCCTATTCCTATTATTATTAATGACCTACTTTGCAGTTTGGCCTGGGATTGGCCTTGATTGTAGTAAAAATGCAAATAAAGTCCCAACCCAGGGAAAAAGAAGGAAGGGTTCTATTTAATAGAGCTATTCGCATGCCTTGGCCTTTGGACCAGAGTACCCTCTCATTTTATAATTATGTATCTTACCCCTAGAGAGAAAGCATAGTGTTCTGAGGAAAAAGGGACCTTGGAGAAAGGCCCCAGGGAACAAGCTCAGATTCCCATCTGGCCAAGGGAAGCTTTGAGACCGTAAAAGAGGTGAAATCTAGCAGTATTAGTAAGATAGGTTCAAATTAATTAAGCTCTACGTCTTCAATAGCCAGTGCCTCCAGCCAAAATTGCTGTATGTTGGGGCTTTCTTTTTCCCATCATTGAATTAAGTTCCTTGAGAGCAGAGACTCTTTTGGTTTATTCTCTGTACCCGTTGTCTAGTATAGTGACTGGCACATAGTAGGCATTTAATATTTGCTTGCTGAATGAATGAATAACTGAATTGATTAGTTGATTGATAAATAGACTGGCCTTAGAGTTAGAAAGACCTGAGTTAAGTTCTGCCTCAGACTCATACTGATTAGGTGACCCAGGGTAAGTCACTTAACTTCTCAGTGTCCCCAGAAAACTCTCTAAAATAGTTCCCGAGGAGTCGCTGATCTGAATTGGTAAGAGAAGTTTCTACCTGAAGGAGTCTCCTCCAACTATGAAATCAGAGATCCAGAACAAAACAAAACCCTTATTTGAGCCTCATACCAACCCTATGAAACAGACAAGGATTATTATCCCATTTGACATATGAGAAAACTGAGCCTCAAAAAAATAAATAATTTGTCCAAAATCATACAGTGATTTTAGCCCCAAAGCCGGGACTACAACCTAGGTCAGGGGTGGAGAACCTATGGCCCCAAGGCCACATGTAGCCTTCTAGGTCTTTGGGTGCATCCGAACAAATAGGTTCTGTGAAGTTTGGATTCAGTCAAAAGGCTGCACTTGAGGACCTAGAGGGCCACGTGTGGCCTCAAGGCTACAGATTCCCACACCCCACCACCTAAGTCTTCTCATTGCTGACCACTCTTGGCTCTTTCAACTACACTGGGCTTCCTTAACTACATGTTGATGATCCATCTCTGGGGAATTGTACATGTGTATAACTGTACGCCACAATAATAATAGTGCTTTAGTTACTATTTTAAGGTTTGCACAGCACTTTCCACATACTCTCTCATTTGGTCCTCAAAACAACCACATGATGTAGGGGCTGTTATTACTCCCATTTTACAGATGAGGAAACTGAGGCTAGGAAACGTTCAATGATGTGCCCAGGGTTACACAGTCAGTGAGGCAGGATTTAAACTCTGTCTTCCTGACTCCACATCCAACATTCTTACAAGCCTTACAAGCACTTTCTCTAACCTTTCCCCACTCCCTGCTCCAGCACTACATTTTCTATCATCTTCATCCCAACCATCTAAACTTAACCCTCAAAAAGGACATCACAAATATCCAGATATCCAGGACTAAGTTCTTAAGCTGGGGTTCATAGTGCATGGAAAAATTTCAAGGGGTTCATGAATTTAGGTGGGGAAAAGAAAATGGCATCTTTATGTCCACTAACCTAGAACTGAAATGTAGTATTGCCTTCTATTATTCTGAGAAGGGATCCATGGGCTTCACCAGGCTCCCAGAGGGGTCCGGAACACCTCAACAAAGACTGAAAACCCAAGCCCTAGAAGGAAGAATACAGATGTGTGCCAGCACCTCTCTCTGTCACCTGCCAGATCTCTGCCCCTTCTCCTCTACAGTAGAGCTGATTCACTGCCTAGGGATGACGTGAGGCCTTGTGTCACCTCTCGTCCTCCATATTGGGAGGAGTCTGGTGGGAAAAGGCTTGGGTCAGATCTGGTCTGGAGTTCTCAGACGTATTCTACCACTAACTGGCTGGGGGAGCTTGGGCAAATTACCTGTTTGGACTTCTGTTTTCTTCTCTATGTAATGAGGGGGTCTTTCCTAGACAATCTGTAGGGTCCTTTCTGAGTCTACACTCTATGAACATGATGCTCAAATGGTATATTTGTTAAGAGCTTCACAAAACTTAAAATGCCATGTGAAGACTAGTTATTATTGTTTTCAGCAAAATCTCCATTTTAATCAAATTGTGCTACAAAAAAATACTAGCTCCCTTTTCTATAGTATTTTACAGTTTATCAAGCACTTTTCTCACAGCACCATGAAGAAGCCCAAATATGCCCATTTTACAGAGTAGGAAAACAAAGCCAGAAATGATAAGTTTGTTGCCCAAACTCACCAAGCTAGTAAATGGTGACTGGAGCTGGGGATTTGAATGCAGGTCTCCTGACTCCAAGGCCAGGCCTCTTTCCCCCAAAACATGAGTACAATGAGTAATGTCTGGGAATGGAACATTTTAGGCGCCTGATGCCTAAATCAAACCCCAGTCCTTAGAGCCTTACAGATAATGTGCTTCTGACCAGTCCTCCCCTCCCACCTTTCCCATTCTTTTTTTCTGTTATTCACTTTTGCCTCTTCTGGTACTATGTTAACTTTACATCTGCCAGGCTGGTCTGACAGCTAGAAAGAGAAAAATAGAGATCTCATAACTTCATTGAAATACATTGGATTAAGAGGATTTTCTGGCCAGTGTTTGATAGCCAAGACAAGGTAGATTTGGAGAGAAAAACTAATGAGGGAGGCTCTTTAACTTCCTGTGAACACAGCCAATCAGGAGGTCTGGTGGAGCAGTCCGAGCCAATCAAAGCATCTTCTTTCCCTGGTTGCTCTCAGGTTTGCAGACTTAGCTCCCAGTAACCCTAGTTAGGGAGGGAGAGGGTGCAGGTGTAAGTAGCCCTTTTTAACAGATCCTGGGTGAGTGTCAGAGGAAGGATTTTAAACTCAGGCCTTCAAATTCCAAAGAGCTATTTCTACTACACCCAATGAGGAAACTGAGGCTCAGAGAGGTTTACATGACATATATTCATGTTCTCAAGGCTCTACCTTTCTCTCGGAGAGGCTGGAGAAGGGCGGGTCCAGATCGCAAGTCTCCAACCAATCCATCTCATTAAATATCTGAACTGAAAAGGGCCTTAGGACGGAAGATTGGGGTGTGGGGGATAATACCAAGCACTAGATCTGGAGTCAATGTTTTGTTCAATTACTGGTTCTTCCACCCGTGTGTCCCAAGGCAGATCAGTCATTCTTGCTGGACCAGTTTCTTCATCTGTAAAATAAGATGACTGAACCATGTGATGCCCAAGGCCTCTTCCATCTCTGTGATCGTCTTCATGTCAGGGTTAGAAGGGGCTTGAGCACCTAGAACATCAGAGCCAGAAAAGAGCTCAGCACATTGAATGTGAGAGACAGGAGGGTCTTTAAATAGCATGGAGTTCGAACTTGAAAGGAGACGGAGACCCAGAGAGAGACATAAGACTCAAAATGAAGTCTCCTGACTTCCATCCCAGGACTCCTTCCCCCCATGCCAATGTCTTGATCTTCAATTCAATCCAATTCAAGAAACATTTATTAAATGCCCACTGTGTGGCAAGATCAAGGCAGCTAAGTAGCTCAGTAGATAGAGCACTAGGCCTGGAGTCAAGAAGACCTAACTTCAAATCTAGCCTCAGATATTCACTAGCTGTGTGACCCTGGGCAAGTCACTTAATCTCTGTTCACCTTAATCCATTGGAGAAGGAAAGGGCACTCCTGTATCTTTGCCAAGAAAACCCCACAGACGGTATTAGCATGCTGTGGTCCACAGGGTCATGAAGAGTCAGACACAATTGAACAACAAAATCAATGTGGCAAAATACCATGCTGGACTTCCAAGCTCTGCTGACCAGTTTATTATAATTTTTTTATTTTGTTGATATAGTTTGTTTTAACATCATCTTCATCTCCAGATACATCCTTTCCCTTTCTCTACACCTCCCCCACTCATCAGGGAACCATATGTTCTAATAAAAAAAGAAAAAAGGAAGAAAAAAGGTTCAGCAAACTAGCACATAATATCAAGAAGTATTTATTAAACACCTACTATGTGGTAAGCTCTGGGGATACCGAGAAAAGTGAAAAACAGTCTCTGTTCTCAAGGAATTCATAACCTAATTGGGGAGATAATATGCAAGCAATTATATAAGAACGAGATATAGATATCTGGAGAGATACCCTTGATATGATTATATATGATAAATGAATAAGATATATATGATCATATATATATATATCATCCAAATAACATCTATTCATATCTGTTATTCATATATATCAAGTATTACATGATAAATTGGAAATAATTTCATAGGGAAGACATTAACATTAAGGGGAACTAGGAAATGCTTCCTGTAGAAGGTGGCATTTTAGCTGGGACTTGAAGGAAGCCTTGGATGCCAGAAGCCAGAGACGAGGGAGAGTATTCCAGATATGGGGGAGAGCCAGAGAAAAAGGCCCGGAGCTGAGACATGGCATGTCTTCTTCATGGAACAGCAAAGGAAGCCAACGTCAGTGGAATCTGTTAGTACATGCAATGTTCCACACCCATTGATGATTTATTATTAAGTATAATGAGCAGCTTACCTGCATATGGCAAAAAAAAAAAGTGCTTCACATATATTGCATCATCTGATCCCCCCTGAACTTTAGAATGAGGCTCCTCTTGCCCAAATGTAGCCAGGAGATCCCTGCTCTCTGTTAAGAGGTCACTGTTATCTCCCTCCACATTGCAGAGCAGCCCTTCAGAGAAGGGCGGAGAGAGGCAGGGCTTGCTTCTCCAGAGGCAGATTCTACAGACAGTTGTCAAGCTAACATAGGCCTGTGGGTTTCTTAGAAGCTAATGGATTTAATGTGATTGGCTTTTCTTGCCCCCTCAACATTTTTTTCTTACCTTTCCAGCAGCTCAGAGCTTCTTATCAAGAACACAAAGTATACTCCGAATGATGAAGTTAGAGAACCTACATTCTAGTAAGGAAATAGGTCAGATAAAAAACATTGCGGAGTAGTAGGAAGTGTCCCAGGAATTACAAACAAATGATCTGACTTCAATCCTTGCTACATGTGGGAGCCTCTCTGAACCTCAGTCTCCTCATCTGGAAAATGAGGATAATAATAGCACCTCTGTACCCCGTCCCCCGCCCCTGCCGAGTTGTCAAATAAAATAATGCAGGTAATGCATTTGGCAAACATTAAAGCTATTTATCAATGTCAGCTATTTTTTGTGGTTCTGATCTCGTGATCTTGGCCACAGCCCTGAGACAGCAGGCACACCCAAGAGAAGAGGGCAGGGCTCAAAGGGTACTCTGGAGGACACAGCCATACCTGACCTCGTGACACAGAATCATCATTGCCCATTTCTCAGGTGTATATATTTCTTAACCCTGGATTCCAGGAGGAAAACATAGCTCAGTCACTTATGAACTGTTGTCTTCTTATAGGAAGGAAGGAAGACAGGAAGGAAGGCAGAAAGGAAGGCAGAAAGGAAGGCAGGAAGGAAGGCAGGAAGGAAGGAAGGAAGGAAGGAAGGAAGGAAGGAAGGAAGGAAGGAAGGAAGGAAGGAAACAAGCATTTATTAAGCATTTACTATGCTCCAGACACTGGGCTAAGCACTTGACAAAGAATTATTTCATTTAATCTTCAAAATAACCCTGTGAGGCATGCGCTATCATTAATCCTATTAATAATATCATTGTTCTCTTTGTACAGTTGAGGAAACTGAAACAAACAAGGGTTAAGTGACTTGTCCAAGGTCACACAGGTAATAACTGTCTATCATTGTTCTCTTTGTACAGTTGAGGAAACTGAAACAAACAAGGGTTAAGTGACTTGTCCAAGGTCACACAGGTAATAACTGTCTAAGATGGGATTTGAACTTGGGTCTTCTGAACTACAGGCACATCGCTCTGTCCACTGTGCCACCCAGCTGCTTCCTTGTGCTCTCACTGAAAGAGGCTCCCTGCTATAATTTACTTCACAAATGATCATGTAGTTCCTGCTGAAAAGCCTTCAGTGAGGAAGAACCCTCTACCTCCTGAGGTATGGGCCACTCTAATGGTTACCACATGTTTCCTTGACATCAAGCCTACACCTTCCATTTCCTGGTTCTGCTTTCTGGGGCTATGTAGAATCAGCCTAATCTGTCTTCCTTGAGACAGCCCTTCCAGCATACTTCAAAAGCTCCAACAGATTGAGAGCCAAAAGGAACTTTTAATTTGGGGTCGTCGGTTCCAATCCAACCACTTCCTAGATGAGAAAACCGAGCCCCAAATAGAATGACATGACTTGTCCAAAGTCACACACGCAATGTAACAGAATTAGAATTCTAAGTCTACTGACTCCAAATCCATTGCCCTTTCCACTGTCCTCCATGGATGTTGACTGATGTAGATGCTTCTTCAAATGAATGAATGAATGAAAAAAAGCATTTATTAAGTGCTTACTATATGCAGAGTGCTGTGATGTAAATGGAATTTATAATACCTGCTACCAAGAATTCATATTCCAATGGGAGAAATAACACATAATTGATGTAAACCAATCTCAAGAAGGGAAAAAAAGGATCCATCAACCTCCTTAGCCAATACCTATGGAAGGTTTCAGCTGCAAATCCAGTGGAAAGGTTCCATGAGCCCTAGGGTACAGCAGCAAAGGAGATAGGAATGCTTTTCTTTTTTTAAAATTTTTTTTATTTAATATGTTTAGTTTCATCATCAATTTTCACAGGAGTTTGAATTACAAATTTTCTCCCCATTTCTACCCCCCCCCCACTCCAAGATAGCATATATTCTGGTTGCTCTGTTCCCCAGTCAGCCCTCCCTTCTGTCACCCCACTCCCCTCCAATCCCCTTTTCCGTTCCTTTCTTGTAGGGCAAGATAAATTTCTATGCCCCATTAACTGTGTATCTTATTTTCTAGTTGCATGAAAAAAAAGACTTTTTTGTTTTTGAACATCTGTTTTTTAAAATTTTGAGTTCCAAATTCTCTCCCCTCTTCCCTTCCCACCCACCCTCCCTAAGAAGGCAAGCAATTCAACATGGGCCACATGCGTATCATTATGTATAACCCTTCCACAATACTCATGTTGTGAAAGACTAATTATATTTTGCTTCTTCCTAACTTATCCCGCTTTATTGAATTTTCT